>CM040817.1:54867402-55529902 GCA_022828995.1 Vimba vimba | reverse complement strand
AGCGCGCGAAACAGTGTTTTTTTTTTCTGGAGTTTATGGTTTAGAAGAGGAGGCTGCCACAGTCGGTACTCGGTATCCTACCTCAAACACTTCACCAAGGTAAGTCACACATGGTCAAACTGTTTTATTAATTAAATAATTTCTTATTGATTTTATTGTGTACTCGTTAGCTCGTAAGTTTTGGAGTTTTTATTGCTACTTAGATCGGCATTGAATCGTAATGTTAGCTAGCCTAACTCTTATTTGTGTTTTCAGAGGGCATATGCTAACACGAAGACGACCCAGAGGATTGTAATTATATTTAATTGACGAATTTTAACTGCTTTAATTTATTTTCACTGTTAAAGTTTTAACTGCGGAAATGTTAGTGATAGGCTAGCGTTAGCTTAGCTAAGGCCTCCCGCAGATCATCACTTTATAATGTTTCATTTGTTAACAACATTAGTTAATATTAATTACAATTAACTAACCATAAACAATACATCTGTTACTGTATTTGTTAATGTTAGTTAATATAAATACTAACAGATGTTCATTGTTTGGTCATGTTACTTCACACTGTGCATTAACTTGAGGTTAACAAACAACCTAACGTTACAACATTTTATTTTAATAATGCATTAGTATATGTAGAAATTAACATTAAAAAGATTAATAAATGATGTAGAAGTGCAGTTAATTTTTAGTTTGTCAACTAATGATGGTATTCTCTTTTGCTCACCAAGACTGTGGTTATTTAATAAAAAATACAGCAATATTGTGAAATATTATTACATTCTATAGTAAAATATTGGCTAATTTATTCCTGTGATCAAAGCTATAATTTTACGCATCATTTCTCCAGTCTTCTTCGGTGTCACATGATCCTTCAGAAATCACTCTAATATGATGATTTGATGCTCAAGAAACATTTATGATTATTATCAATGTTGAAAACAGTTCTACTGCTTCATATTTTTGTGGAAACAACTATACCATTCAAACATCTTTAGTAAGTTTAATACTTTTATTAACCAAGGATGTCTTAAATCGATCGAAATTAAGTCAATGACATTTAAAATGTTTCAAAAGAATGTATATTTAGTAAATGCTTTAATAATCTTAATTTAATACATGCAAATACATGCTGTTCAACTTGAACTTTATATTTATCAAAGAATCATGAAAAAATTATCACCATTTCCACAAAAATGTTCAGCAGCACAACCGTTTTCAGCATTGATAATAATAAGAAATGTTACCCGAGTTCCAAATCACCATATTGGAATGATTTCTGAAGGATCATGTGATATCTGATTCTGATCAAATTAAATTAATTTTTAAGTAATTGATATAGGCCTACCAGTTTATCCCTTAACTGATCTACATTATAGAAGAACTATAAATCAGGACTCAGAAGCTTATTTGTTGGAGGTTGATGTTTTTTTGCACATATTTTTTTTCTCAACAGGAGCTCTAAGGAAAAACCAGTCTTCCACCAGTGCAGCTGATAGTGGAATAGGTTCTTGCGGCATCCGTTGATTTAACCTTTGACGGCAGCTGGAAGGAATGTTCAAGAGCCAAAGAGGCCTTAACTGAGGTAAATTTCAGATATAAGAAGCACAGCACAGTACAGAACAGCCGTCATATTCTTTATGTAGTGTGACAATTACATGAATATCTAAAATCTTTCTTCTTGGGCTTTTTTTCTTCTGTTTCAGATGCCTCATGGGAATTAAACGGCACATATGAAGTGGTTTGTAATATCATGGCTTTCATGTCCTGTCCTTGATGATGTGTTTACAGTTCATTCTATAAAATTATTTTGGTAACACTTTACAATAAGGTTCATTGGTTAACATTAGTTAACTACCTTAGTTAACATGAACTAAGAATGAACTGCACTTCTTCAGCATTTATTAATCTTAGTTAATATTAATTTCAACATTTACAAATACATTAAAATCAAAGGTGATTTGTTAGCATTAGTTAATGCGCTATGAAATAACATGAACAAAACAACGAACAGCTGGATTTTTATTAAGTAACATTAACAAACATGAATAAATACTGTAACAAATGTTTGGCTCATTGTTAGTTCATGTTAGTTAATACATTAACTAATGAAACTTATTGTAAAGTGTTGCCATTATTTTTTGTATGTTTTGTCTTTGCAGCTTTTCACTACCTCTGATCAATGCCACATTTTTTGGGATAAATAATACATTCATGAGGCTTATGTCACTACACAACATTAATACCCATTCAAAACATTCTTTCAAATATACATTGAGAAAAGTTCTGAGCTTGTGTCACTGTTTTAAAGAGAAAGTTCACTGAGAAATGAAAATTTGCTCTTAATTTATTCACCCTCAAGCCATCCAAGATATAGGTGACTGTTTTTCAGTTAAACAGTTACGAAGATTTTTAGCTGAAACTGTGGTCTTTGGTGATTCATATAATGCTATTCAATGGCTACTGTCACTTTGAGAGTAAAAAACAAACATTACAGGCAAAACAAGACTGCTGTGACACAGGACTGTTTGCAGAAGCTGTGGATTACAGGTAATAATGTTGTAAATAATGTTCAGTTTCTTTGACAGACTAATTGTTTTGCTTCATACGACCTCAATGAATCGTCAGGAGCCACAGGTATTAATTTTGTTTTCCCTGTAATGTTTTTTTAACTCTCAAACTGACTGTAGCTATCGACTTGCATTATATGAATCATCAAGGACCACATTTTCAGCTAAAAATCTTCTTTACTGTTCAACTTGTAGTTGCGTAGCTGTCAATGGAGGGAAAGAAATCTCAGATTTCATTAAAAAGATCTCAATTAATTTGTGTTCAGAAGATGAATGAAAGTCTTACGGGTTTGGAACGACATGAAAGTGAGTAATTAATGACACAATTTACATTTTTTTGTGTGAACTATCCCGTTAATGGCAAGTAGAGACTTAAGTGTTTTATATAAACTTTGAGTACTTGTGCAAAAATGATCAAAATAAAAAGAAAAGATGCAGTGACACTGTTTTGCATTGTTTTGTGAATTTGTTTTAATATGCTTAATAAATAAAACATTTATCAAAAGATAAAGCCCTTGAGTATGTCAAATTTATTGTCCAAATAATTTTTCTTTGAATGCATGTTTACTGTGAAGTAGTGGCTGTGAGTTAGTGCTGACACAAGTTTATCAGGTGGTATTTTAGTGTAAAAAAGTAAAGTAATTCAACTTTTTTTTGCCTAAGCATTTTGTGTTAAAAACAGAAAAAATATCAGTGGCATTAGACCATAAGATTAAATCATGTAAATGAGAAGATTCATGAAATTCTAGATATGTATACTGTAAACAAAATGAGCTGGCCCTGATCTGGCATGATTCTGGACCAGATCCAGAACAGAGGTGGACCAGATCTGGCCCACAATTGGGCCAAATCGCCATAAAGGAATCCGGAGCTGGCCCAGTTCTGGTCCAGATGAGAAAAAAACGGATCCGTGCCGGTGTTGGCCCGTTGTGCCAAAAGACACCGGCCCGAGTCCGTTGCGCGGATCTGGCCCAGAACTTACGAAGTGTCTGGGCCAGATCTGGGCCAGATGATTTTTGCTATCTGGGTAGTCACTAAGACTTAGACCTACCATGAACAAAATGAGCCTTACAAACTCGATCAGTTAGGAATCCAGGCTTCGGAGCGTCCAGGTTAATTGCACGCAACCATTTATTTCGTTTTTCGCGATCCTTTTCGGAGGGAATTCGAAAAAACTTTTTATCAGGCCCCCAACGAGCCGTACAATCGACCACACAGCAAGAGTGAACCATCATCTTCTCTAAATCTTCCTCCAAACGTGCAAAACAATCAAATTACAGGTATCTAGCGGTGTTTCCTGCCACACGATTCCCGTGATGCAACGCGGCAAACATAAACAATGACGTCACTAAAAATTCCGCCTATACTCACGCAATACTCACGTATCCTTGCTCGATGAAGAACGAGACAACACCATGAGCCCAACGGGCGGTTGAGATTTAAAAGTCTGATTTTCGCGCTTCAGGGCAGTGACGAGTACACATGTAGTCCAGTGGTTGTCAAGACACCGTCGGCACAACCTTAAGCAATGGCCCTGAACGGTGGTTTAATGTCAACATTGTGACAACGCTGTAACAACCTTCACCACACAACGTATTTATAGCAACCTTTTGGCCATGTTGCTAAAACGTTGTTAGAAGGTCGGGTACGTTGTGCCAACGTTCTGTGTTTGCTGGGTCGTTATTAACTCATACAATTTGTATTATGCATTTCCTGAACATGTACTTGCTTACTAATCAAACACTTTATTTGAACAAACTACTAATCTATAAAACACAATCGGTCTTCCGACCTTTAACTATCGTGTTAATTGATGTTGATATGCGCGAGGGAGAGAGATACAGACTTGTGTCTGAAGATGGTGAGAGTGCGCGCGCGGCCGGGTCTCTCTATCCCCCTCTCTCTCTCTCTCTCTCTCTCTCTCTCTCTCTCTCTCTCTCTCTCTCTAAATAATTCGTTGTTACGGCGACTTATTTGTTCCCTCGTTTTAATAAATCGTGGACTCGTTGAACTAACAATTCCCTCCCTCACTTTGATTTAACGAATTACAACGTGGCCACAATATAGTAAAACGAGGGAACAAATTAGTATAACGTGCTGAGGTATTATTAATTCGTGGCCACGAAACACTATTCAGACAAATTCACAAAAATATAGGTCTTTTCCGATTGAGTGAAAGGAGCAAGGGTTTCACCTCTATATTGTGGGACGAGATGCGGGTCTGTTGATGTAACGCACTGTCTTGCCTGGGCTTATTTTGGTCGTCTTTTTGTTGGAGCGAACTTGAACTTGCATAACAGCGAGCCGGTGTTACGGATCAACTGGGGATCATGTTAACTGGGGGAACGCGCGTGCACGAAGATAGTTTTACCTGGATTTCCAGATGGCTACAGATTCGTCGCAGCCATTTTTCACGGATCCATGATTAAAAACGTATGTTTCGCCAGTTGTATACACACTGGTATGCATAATAAAGCGATTTGTTTTTGAAGTGTATATTCCTGCATATTTGACGCAATTTCAAAGAAGTTTAACATACTTTAGTGTCAAGCTCAGAAACCACGCCTATGTTAACATGGGGCATTCGGTTTCATTGGATGAACAGACTTGTCCGCGCACTTCAGAAGACGTGTAAGAATCTTCTCCTCAACATTAGTGTATCATGTTTTCTGTAGTGTGTTGTCATGAGTTCTAATCACAAATAACAACAGGGGCCTGTACCATGAAGGTAGCTGAACAAACTCGGGGTTACAGGATTAGTTTTGAGTTGACAAAACCAAACCGATGCAATCAGGCTTTATTGGTACCATGATGCAGCTCATCAACTTTCTTTGTCAACTCAGGCTTTGATCCTTAAGCTATGATTACTCCACGCGCGCGTGCACATAAAAGAGTGACGTCGACACTGAACAACCAATCGTGGGTAGAGCGAGAGCGATATATTTTTCCGCGGAGGAGCAAGAGATAATCATTCATAATTACGATTAATTTAAATATGTATTTCAAGCTCGAAACAATACGGTCTCTGCTGCCAAAGCAAGAGAAGACTGTTGGAGAAAGATTGCTGATGGTTAATGTGTAAGTTAAACAAATACGTTCTATATTTATGTAAAATGATGTATGTAGGCTATATATGTATGTGTAGCCTATATGTGTAATATAGCCTATAGATTATTTTTATAAAATATAAAAAATGTGCATGTATGTACTAAGAAAGATTAATATTCATTGATTTTTAGATTTTTAGATGCAACCCCAACTCCAAATGTTCTTGGCAGCAGATAAAGACAAAATATAAAAATATAATTCAAAGTGGTTATTTCAAGGAGTTAATTCAAAGAGTATTTACCACAACCTTTTATTACTTTTGTGAACATTTTATCACACTTGTTTGTAGCAAACAGAAATAAAGAATTAAATTCAGAAAACCAGAATACACTGTGGTGGAGGAGTTGGCTCTGAGTAGGCAATAAGGGGCAATAATCCATCCGATTATGGATGGGATTACAGGTGCTGTACAATCTGACCCTGGTGCTGGCTCCTCTAAGCAAGTAACACTGGGTACGTGTGCAATACATTACTACTTTTTTTTTAAGTTTTAAATATGGCTGACTGTATGTTCTGCAGGGAAATACAGTGTCCCTGTTGAAGCTAGCACACACACACACACACACACACACAGGTCAGTATGCAGCATGACAGAACACCAAACATAACCTGCTTTACAACAGTTATGCTTTACATTGGCCTACTTTTATTTATTAGGGTGAAGCAAATGATGAAGACACTCTGTCTGTGTGTTCTCAGACAATTGCTGATGTGAATGCACTGGGCTTTTTATTATGGCAAACATTTGAATGTGTGGCATAAAAAAGGGACTGGCCCTTACACATCTCTTTTGTAGGATTTTTCACAACCTGACCCAGAAACTGAGGCCTCTACCTCAATGGGCTTCAGAAGAAATGTGTAAGGATTTAAAACCCTTCACATAAATTACAGTCAGTCCTGTGTTTGTAGGAAGTCAAGGAACTTTTTGTGATTTTGATGAGCCTCCAGAAAACTTGTAATGATCATGTTTGTGGTGGAATTATGTTTCAGGTGGAAACAGACTCAGTCAGGGCCCTCTACAAAAGGAGTCTTGAACTAGACTGCACACTAAAGGAGCTGACTGTGAGCTGAGGAGGCTCCAAACAAAATCAAACAGCTGGATAAAACTGATCTCAGTGTGTGTGTATATATATAGGCTATATATATATATATATATATATATATATATATATATATATATATATATATATATATATATATATATATATATATATATATATATATATATATAACTTATTTAACCAAGTAACACTTATATGAATATTTATTAATGCAACTTTCTCTTGCTCTCTTTCTCCCTCCCATCCCACAAAACCAATAAAACAGTTTGAGACATAGCCTATCTGCAGTTTCAATGTGCTTTTATTAAGTGTAATATTGTATGGTGATTGCATCTACATCTGCACCAGCTGGGTGGTCAAGTGTGATCGGGTCAGTTTCATCAGGGAGAAGCTGGTTTTTTGTTTCTCGCTCCTTTCTACTGGTGGCTATATTGTGCAGAATGGCACATGCAGCCACTATCTGTGATGCCCGCTCTGGTGACTCTGAAGTGCCGAACACAGTTGAAATGTGCCTTTAGGATGCCAAAGGTCATCTCTATCTTCACTCTGGTTTTACTGAGGGCCACACTGAAGCGGTGCTGTGGCCCTGTCTGAGGGTCATGATAGGGGTTATTGTGTAGGTTTTTCTATCTCAGTTTAAATGAACAGTGTTTTGTACTGTACCAAATTTAACTTGCTTTCCTCAAAGCGCTGACACAACACGGACTCATGGAAAATTTGTAAGACAAGCACTGGAGCCAGGCCATTTGGCATCAAAACTTGATCATATGTTCATGACCACAAGTCGTCTGCAGATGAAATGCTTAGTAGATCATTGTTATATCTGTTAAAGTTACTATTAATTTAAAGATTCATCTCACAGAAAATAATCATCTCACATATTCACATCATCTCTACCTGAACATTAAGGCTGTGATAGGACTTCCTATTAACATAATCTGCCTCATGTTCCCCAGTGGAGATTGGAGCAATAGACTGCATACATGTTGCAATGACTTGGGAATCCTATCATAAGATTATCAGAAGAATAATAAAAAAAGATTCAAAATAATTCTTAACATGTATTATATTGTATAGTACATTTGTGAAATTTGCTTTTTGAGAAAAAAAAAAGTGTTCATGTGATGTCACCCTATCAATATATCTTACCGGCAATTTTATAAAAGCCCTCTTTTATGGACATGGTCGATAAATGTCCGGGGAACACTATTAATGAAACTTTTCATGTACTCCTGCAGAGCGAGGACCACCTTGCGAATGGTTCGACAAACATATTTTTTCCCCTAGCTTCTGTGCGTCACCCACCGTGCAAGAATGTACCACTTGCAAAAAAAATAAAATAAATGCAACGCAATACAATTTGCTGTACAGTAAGTGCATGAATTCGACGTGTTAAATTCTTTATGTGCGGCTCAAGAAGTTCGCAAAGATAAGACATTCCTTCCGCGGAAAATCTGTATCTTTCATACAAGTAACTATCAGTTAAGGCAAGGGGATTTTGTCTGGCTAAAAACTCTTTCTCTACTAAGTGCTCGTCAAACAATTTGCGCTGAGATGTCCACCGGATTTGGAAGAAAAGGTGAAGTCATTGCAACAGACACCGGGAATAAGTTACGTCACCTATATGTTTCTTTGCTCTCAGCTGATTGGTCAAACTTCGGTCTGAGATCTTGAATCCAGAACATAACCTGCCCCGGAGCAGGTTAGCCGTGCAGCGTAAGATACCATGGCAACGAACACCGATTAAAGCTGAGCTACTTTCATAGTACCTAAAACCCAGGGTTGGCGGAAACTAAGCTGAAACATAGCTGGCTAGCCACCTAATCCGGCTTCATGGTACAGGCCCCAGATGTAGATTAAATTAAAGTAGCTAGACTACCTAAAAGAAACATAAATTGCAAAGTCATTTACATTTTTTTCCAGTTGCATGTATTGATCTGCATATAGCCTAATTTTATTTTTTATATAAAAACACTTGTCAGCTTATTTTACTCTGCTGATTATATTAAGATCTCTTTTCTTAACCAGCTCTGACGCCTCCGTATCCTTTTCCCTGGACATAAAGCAGCTGCTTATAGGGTCATGAAGTTAATTATCTCATGAACTTGTAACATTTTCAACAGATTTATAAAATAAAAAATAAATAAATAAAAAATAAAAACTAATTTTCACTCTTCTTCTTTCAGAACAATTCTATATAGTAATACTGAATTGTGCATTGTGTTGAGTTTTCCTGTAGCTCAAACAGTAGAGCGTTGGTGCTTGCAACGTCAAGTCCATGGGTTCGATTCCCAGGGAAAGCAAGAACTGATAAGAATGTAAATGTGTAGCTTGAAATGCAATGTAAGTTGCTTTGGATAAAAGCGTCTGCCACATGTGTACATGTACATTATGCTCAGTAGGAGCATGAACTTGAATGTTGTGTATCTAATGTCTTGTATTGGACATGTAGAGAACACTTTGTCTTTAGTGATTAAAGTCATGTGAAAAACACTGAGAGGCAACCACAAATTGTATTACTGAAATAAGCAAAACATATGATATAGTGATAATGAATTATTACAAATATATACTGATATTCTCTATGGCTAATATTTTCATAGGCCTGCATCACTAACCTCTTAATCATTTGTCACCTCACACGATTGGCATGACCCTAGCTCTCTAAAACAATAGGAAATGCTTTATTGTTTACTTTTTTGCTGACCTCTTTAACAAAAGAAATATGACACAATCTTTTTATGTAATACACATTTAAATTATGCCAGTTCTCTTCATTTGACT
Source organism: Vimba vimba (assembly GCA_022828995.1). Taxonomy (NCBI): domain Eukaryota; kingdom Metazoa; phylum Chordata; class Actinopteri; order Cypriniformes; family Leuciscidae; genus Vimba; species Vimba vimba. The sequence goes on along the minus strand of CM040817.1, from coordinate 55,520,385 downwards.
GGTACCATGAATCTCATTAACATATTCTCTTTACTTGTTATTCATCACATCATGTGCTTTCATTATTGTCGTCTGCTAACCGTTAGGAACAGATTAAAAGGTCTATAAATTAAGTGTCGTTGTTAGGCCATATACTGCCACAGCAAATGGACGCAATTAAAGTTAGACAGATCAAAAACTTTGCAGGATAACCAACATCCCGATCGCTGCTCAAGAAAGGAGCGTGTTTATATAAAGAAGGAGATGTGAACATTTCACAATGAAGGGTGATGGTGTGTTAAATTGTTCTTAAAAAGATAATACAACTGTGACATTTATTTACTAATATAACATGATTATATTAGATGGAGAGCAACATAGGTATGAAGGCCAAACTGGCCAATGGCTAAGAAAAATGTATACATATACACTGCAAAACAAGTGACTGTTCTTCATTAACATGCAACTTATTCTATAGTTTGTTCTTCCTTAGATTGAATGTTCAGGATGTTGAAGGTGGGACTGTGTGGTCAGATCTCCCACTGTTGGCAAATACGTCTGTCCTGCATGCATGCACATTTGCCTATTTTTTTCCTTTTTTTTTTTTCTTCCTTTTGTTATTGTTGCTTTCATACCTGTTAGCTAATAAATATGTTTGTTGAACATTCCTCTGAATAAATGCTGTGGGTAATTCACTGGATCCATAAGCTATGGCTTCTCAATTTTCAACACTCTTTAGGAACATTTATGGAGTGTAGCCTACTGTATGCTTTATGCTTTAACTCATTCCTCAGTAACATTAAAATAAATAATAAATACATGCTTGACATCCCTTTTACCACAGCAGTATTGCTGCTCAATTTAAATTAAGCCACAAATTGGCATCATAACAATAATAACACGCACATCCCCAGTTGATCCGTAACACCGGGACGATTGCTCGCCGCAGTGAGAGAACTAAAGTGGAAGCGTGGCTGTTTTCTCGCTGGCTTGCTCTGCTCTTGGAGTGTGCGGCCGACCGTGGCATGTTTGTTTCATTTTGATTTGTCTCTTGATTTGCTCCGAACTGTAATTGAGATTTTTCTTTATTTTGTCTAGTGCTCATTTTTGCGTATTTTGTATGTAATATAAGTTTATTTTGAGTTCCAAAACGAGAGTGAAGTTTTTGAAATTTAATTGTTTTTTTTGTGTATTCTTATTATTTTGTATGTTTGTGAACTGACTGTTTCTTTCTTTTTGGGGCTGGCTTTTACCAGTTAGTTAATGTTTATTGTTTGTCTTTTCTTTTCCCTCGTAAACAGCGTGACGAAGAAAGTGTATAGAGGAGGGGTTTAGCCGCTGTTTAACGGGGTTCACATTGAGTGTTGTGCTTATTGAGTGACCTGACTTCACCAGAGTGGGTGTGTGTGGATATTAAGTGTGTTGTGTGAATTGAGGGTCACAGCAGGCCATCTCCCTCCTAATTAAGCTTTCTCGTGTATTTGTTTTTTTTTGTATTTATTATTTCTTTATTTTGAAGTTTTGTAAAGTGGTGTTTGTTTTCCTTTTCTTTTTGACATGTGAATATTGAGCCCTTGATGTTAATGTATTGATGGTTTTAAATTGTGTATTTGAATAAAGCTGCTTCATCTTTGGTACTCCCTGGCCTATGTCTCTCTGCTCACCCATTTCTTTTGGTTACAAACCTGTGCGCCCCCTGTCTTGGGGCTGAGTTCCCGGTATATACCGGGTGGCGTAGTCGACCGTTATATAATTGTTGTTTCATACAGTCCCCCCAAGTACCTGACGCCAGTGGCCACAGTATCAAACTGTTTTTCTAACCTGTGAAGACAGCTCTTCAGTGAAGGCCAGCTAGTGTTCTCGTACAGTTTTTTATTCCTTTTGCAAAGAAATTGCCGTTTTTTTAATAAGCAGGAAAAATTTCCGACTTTAAACAAATACCCATTTAAATGCTTAGGATGTTTGCGTTGTAAAAATGTACAGGGAGACTTTAGATTTAAAAACGGTGTCTCGTTAGGCAATGTTTTCTCAGTCAAATCCTAAAATTTTCTATTGATGCAATAGAAGGCGTGAACTCACTAGAGAATACCAATATGGCGGCGCGGTGGCTTCACTGTTTATGAGTCATGAGCGATCCAGTCACTCTATATAGATCAGTGGTTTAGAGCAGCGTTTCTCAAACTTTTTCTGGCATTCTCCACTTTGGAGGCAAGAAAGGGTTAATACAATGTATTTTATTAACATCACATTTTAAAAACATAACATCAAATAACAGCATTACAAACTTTCAAATAGAGAAAATAAAAGTGCAATTATATTATCACTTTGCATGAAATAAGACTTTGTTCAAAAGCAAATAATAATAATAATAAAGCAATTGTGTTTTGCTTATGATAACATCGAATTAAAATAAAATAAGTGTGGACAAGTTGTGCTTTGCTTCATTTTGTCACTTTGCAAACTGCATGCAAAAAGAACAAACAAAATTGACAAAAAAAAAAGACTAATCTTACTCGCTATTTTATCAAAGGCGACCGTTATTTATAGCGTATCACTTTATTGTTTCCATGGTGACGCGTCATTGCTAGTCACGTGACACACCGCAACCACAATAGAGCATCACAGTCCCGCCCACAGCCCGAGAGAGCTTAGGTGCCGGAAGTAAATTTCCCATTCATTTCTCCCATTGACGTTTTGGGAAAATCCGTATCTAAAGAGTTTTAGAGCATGTCTGAGGATAACCAGCTACGGCTGAACTCATAAGCATACAACATATCATTTCGAGTGAAAAAACGAAGAGAAAATCCAAAAAAAGTCAAAGGTACAAGACTGTGTACATATTTTCATTTCCGAGCGAAGGAACTACTCATCCCATAAACCACCGCGCCTCACTGAAGTCGACTGAAGCCACAACCGCGAAAGAGCCTTTTGAGCGACTTCCAAATCTGACGACGGCCACGCAAACTTTTTCCTCCAGTGAATTTTATATAGTGAATGTGCAGTTAATAGCAGTTCTTTCAGTAGTAATCGTGTAAATAATAGTGTTTTATATAGGTATTGTGTATTGGATTTTATATTTATCATCGTGTATTTTATTGTGTATTTTATATTGTGTGCGTGTGTGAAAGCGGTTAACGGTAACGTTAGCAACAAGACATTAATCTGTGTTTAATGAGATGGTTTAGCATGTGTGTTCAGTGTGTAGTTTGTGTGTTTATTTCAAAGCCCTTTATGACACAGGACACTCTGCTGACAGGTTGAGGTCCATGCTCATTTTATTCATGAAGTTATAGTTCATCCTTAATTTTAATAACATTTAATGTATTTTCTTAAAGGTTGTATCAGTGATTTCAAGCCCAAAAAAAAAAAAAGTCACATTCATCTAATCTTTCCTAACGATCCGCTAGCTGCCCGCCCCATAAGCATGCCGTCAAAAACGCGTCTCTGTAGGCAGCCTAGGCTCTGAGATCTGCACACAAAAACACTAACCACTCAAAACCAAAACAAATAGTGTTCCAACCAATCACCGACAGGGGGATGGTGTTGTGAGGTTTTGAGCCAGCTTCTTCTTCAGCTCCGACTTCGTGTGCAGCCGTGCACGAGCACAAAACCTCACAACACCCCCCCCCCCGTACCTGTACCTTTACTGTGGCGATCCAGGAGACGTCCGCTAAGCGCTCTGGCTCTGACCACAGCTTACACACACTCTGCCTCGCTCTTTCAGTGAGAATTTAAAAACTATATAACTTCATACAGTTCATATATTTTCTTATTTTTTTATAAATTTAATGTATACATTTACTTGTGTTATTCTGCCCTGACATAAAATGACTAAATAAATAAAGTAACAGTAGCTGGTGTTTCTAATAGCGCTGCCGAGGGAGTGACAGTAAATTTGACGTTTCTCTATTCTGGCTGCCTTAATACATTTCTCTATTTTTATTTTATATTGAAAAAATCGTGGGAATTCAATAGTGGATTTGTTCTTTCACTATTAGATAAAATGGTAAATTAATTTGCTCTGGCCTCCCATGCCACTGAGTTTACCCTGCTATTATTCCAATCAAGGAAATGTAAAAAGGCTTGTCACAGTTATGTGCTATTGGACAGCCCTAAACAAGGTTTGAATAAATAAATAAATAAATGCAATATCTGGTATGTATGTTGTTAAAGTCACGCTCCAGATGTTCGGGGTCTTTTTTGACCCCATATAGGATACATAATGCCCCACTAAACCATAAAACCGATAACTTGTCATGAAAAACACAGAAATGATGATGCAACACTATACTACAAGCACAATGTTAAATGTGCACAGACAAACACACACACACACACACACACCACCATCCCCCAACATCTGCAATAGTGAGCATCTGCTGGACATTGTACACAAGGAAAGCTTCTCCACAGTTCTCTGCACTGTAGCACAAAGAATCTCAAGAGATCTCTCGCATGTTGCCAGTGTTTCCTTGCTAGACTTGGTTGGACCAGAATGCACATTGCTGTGGAGAAACAGTTGTCGTACTGCTCTTGTTTAATAATACAAATATATAATTGTTTTGTTTACTTCTCATCTATACATTAATGCTGTGTTTTGGGAGATCTGAAGTACTTTTGTAGCCTACCTATTTACTGCAAAACTCCTCAGCTACACCATTAGCATGCATATGAAATATTACATTTTTAAGAAAGAAAAACCACATGCATTAATAATGATTAAAATTAAATATGAGTTGTTTCTGGATATTGATCTATTTGATAGATGCATAATTGATGCCATCTGGTCAGAATTTGTTTTGCAGATAATATAGTTTTAGCCAGAAAGTGTAATTGCCCCATAGAGATCCATTCATTTTTCTGGATGTGACTAACTGCTCTTCTAACAGCTTTTGTTATGAATATATAGTTAATCATTTTAAAATACATTAAATCAGTATTTTTGTCAAAGTTTAGATTTTTTTGTTTTTGAAGTGTCTTCTAATTGCAATAATGCCACATAAGTTGCCACTAAAAGAAAATACTTGATTGCAATTACATATTTATTTCAATAATCCAAATGTATAAAATGATTAATGATTAACTTTAATTTTTAATGATAATACAAGAGTCCTAAACCACATACAGGGACAAAAGCATGACAGACTTGAGCAATGACGCCTTCACCGAGCGATTTCGAGAACACTATAGGGAACGAGCACGTTCTTTTCGCCTGTTTTGACACTTCAGACACGTTTGCACTGCCTGTTTGATTTACCTGTTTACACGTTCATAACGTGTTCATAACGTGCGTTTTGTCCTACTCAAAACACATGTTTTCGACGCCCATTTTTGTTACGATAAACACGTGTCAAAAACGTTTTTTGGTGACCCCAAAGTGCACGTTAAGAACTCACGCTTTTATGGCAAATCACGTGCTTGGCTGTCGAAACGCACGCTTTTGACATGTCAGTGTGCAATCAGATGCCTGACCAGGCGTCTATGAATACTTTGGCTTGCCATAGTCTACGGCTCGAGCACGCTCGTAACCGTGCACTCAGACAAAGACGAGACAAAACCGAGAGTGTCAGAGCTCTGTCACAAAACCAATAATTGAACTAGACAGAAGTGACAGAAATCTGACACTTTGTTGTTTATGATGGGATAATTCTCGAGTTTCAGTCAGAATTCAGCCAGAGAAAGCGCGCACTTCGGTTCAGCGATGACTAATCTGAATGCCACTGATTGGCCATCACACTCAAAATCAACAGAAACGTGTGCGATTGGTTATACATGATTAAAAATGCTTTGTCACAGTTTTTAATAAATGTGATAAGTGATACTGTCTGAAGGCAAATGCTTGGATGGGTGAAAAAAAAGAAAAAGTCTGAAAATTGCTTTCCAAAACAACAATTGTGGCTGTTCATGCGTTTATGCCTAGGATTGTTGTTGATCTTTAACATTATAGTAATGAACAATATGACATCTTTTGAAATACAATGCTGTTATAATAACATTTTCTCTGTACTTTTATGGGGGATTTAATTTTTGTATTTTATTTATTTGTAAATTGACTGTGAAATAAAGTTTTAAATATATATATAAAATAACCTCTATCACACACGCGCCGTGTCATAAATGGGTTCACAGACATGTTCGAGAAGGTTATCTGTTTGGGTGATCAGTGTGAGATGGGGGTCTCTTAAAGAGTATGTTGGGAAATGAAGGAGGAAGTTCCAGTACTATGTCTTTGTGAGGTTTCTACAGCTTCTATAGTATCAGAGTCTATACATTATTTTCTCAACACATTCTCACTAACAACTCGTCTGGATGCTTTGTCAGGACTGTTTGGTGTCATTTTTTAACACACTGGGACCCCTTCAGTGTTCAAAAACTATTAAAAACTCTCAGTCTCTCTCACATACACACCAGCCAGGATGATTCTTACTGGTCCACTTACTTGAGTTTGTCCAGTGTGCAGTCTGGATGGTTCATTGCTTCAGAGAGCAGCTTCAGTCCTGATTCTCCTGGGTGATTGTAGCTCAGATCCAGCTCTCTCAGGTGTGAAGGGTTTGAACTCAGAGCTGAAGCCAGAGCAGCACAACCTTCCTCTGTCACCAAACACTGAGATAATCTACAACAACAGTAAGTGTTCATGTCAGTGTGCTTCATTTTTAGAGAATATACACCTCAATAAACAACACGGCTCTTCAACCCATCGATTATCCTTACAAGGACCTCTGATTGATGATTGCAATTAGTGATGCTGAGATTACCCAATTTCAAAATTGGCTGTGATTACAATGGTCACGTTATTAAACAGTAAGAATTTGGAAGCCATGTTTAAAAATAAAAAAATAAATAAATTAGTCTTTCAGACTTGTGTGTGGCGTTTTTCAATGGTCACGTTTCTCTGAAAACAATACGTGCTCCGACACGGAGCTTCATGAGAAATTGCGCTGTGTACTCGACAAGCGCTTTGAAGCATCAGTGTCATATGTAACATCACTAGTGAGTACCTCCATTGTTCCTGGTCATTACACTTCATGTTTAGAAGTAACTGTAAAGATAATGTTCTCTATGAGTACCATCATAACTACGGCCCTACTTGACTCGGACCCTACTTGTGTGTAGTGGAGTTCTACACACAGAGCAAACATGCTTTTACCTCAACCGTTCCCCTCACAATCCAGTCATCATTGGTCTACCTTTTCTTCAGAGACACAAATCACATACATTAGTAACTGTCAGTATTGCACACAGCATTTTTTTTTGGACAACCCACCGCATGCCTTCTACAGCCACTACCCATTCCTCAATGACCTTGGTCACACATTGCTATTGATTTTTTTTTTCACTGAATTCCTGCCCTCCCAGGGTAACACCATTATATTAACAGTCACTGGTCATTTTTCTAAAGCACGTCGATTAATACCTTCTACCCAAGCTCCCTACAGCTTTCGAAACAGCAGAATATCTCTTGCACCATGTGTTTCGCTATTATTGACTGCCTGAAGATATCGTCTTTCGTCTCAGACCGAGGGTTTCCAGTTCATATCTCGGGTCTGGACGACCTTCTTTCGCCAATGTAAATATAAACCTCACATCAGGATATCACCCACAATCGAACGGTCACACCGAATGCCTGAAACAAGAACTCAAGGTTTCTTAGAATATACTGTCAGCAGAATCAGTCGGACTAGAGCCGCTTCTTACCCTGGGCAGAATATGCTCAAATTCCCCTCAGAAACCCTCCACTGGCATTACCCCTTTCCAGTGTGTCCTGGGATTTCAACACCTTTTATTTCAGTGGTCAGGGGAACCCTCTGAGTTACCGGCCGTTGACGACTGGCTCTGATGGAGCGAGACACTATGAAACCAAGCACACATCCAACTTCTGGGTAAGGCGGAGTGAACTGCGATGCTAATCGAGTCTCATGAATGCACAAAATACCAAAAGCCAATGTCAGGATTTTCATTAAGTAACAAATTAAATTTTCGATTTGTTTTTCACCAAACAGTATCATATACCCCTAGAACACTTGGAATATAAGACACGTCACATGGGACCTTTCTGTGATACTTTTGCATCTTTTTTTAAGCTTGATTCTGGTCGCTATTCACTCCCATTATGTGGATGAGCGTGAGCGTGATATTTTATTTTAAGTCTCCTTCTGTGGTCCGAAAAAAAAGAAGGACATACTGCATTAGAAGAACACCAGGGTGAATAAATTATGACTTTTATTATTAACTCTTTCCACACCATTACGCATCTTCTGAAAGAGTTCTGAATCTCCTGAACAAGATTCAGAAAAAAAGGATCTCATATGTAATCATATGCATATGTGAAATAACGCGATCACCAACATTAAACAGCATAGAAAATCAAAACTGCCTAATGTTACTGAATAAAATGTCGATTCAGGATGAGCTATAGGCCCGTGCAAGCATTAGGGGTGTTGAAGGACTCGATCTACTCCGTCTGTGTGTTGATCATTGTTCTGAATTCGATCTGGATGTGGTCTTTGACAAAAACGTTATCGTAACCCCCCCCCTCAGATTTGATAAAATCAGAACCAGAGCTTCTGCTCCTGTATTGTATGGAAGCATATCGGTAGCAATATTCAATTTGAAACGTTTCTGTATATAAATTTACATTTTCCATTACATTTGTGCAACATTTGGTGCAAAATTAAATTATATAATCTACATTTGCCATTTAATACACTAGGTTTAATATGTAAATTGAATGCATATTTTAACACTTTATAAGTTGCAAAATTAAAATCTATTACAGAAATGATAAGATTTGTTTAACATGTTCAGGCAGAATTTGTAGCAACATGATCATTTAAATGAAATTTGAATTCGATGTGCAAATTGAAAATGCATTCCAAGCCAATCACGTCCCTGCCCCGTCCCGCCCTGTCAATCACTGCATCAAGGCGGGGCTCGGCAACAGGTAAACATACGCAAATGTTCGCGTGGGAGCGCGCAGACGTTAGTGCAGAGAGGAGACCCTGAAGCGGAATGAATGATCATCGTCAGAAGAGCCGAGTGGTGCTGTAAAAGAGGTTTATGTTTTAAAGAAAAACGTCCATTGGACAAGCTAGATATTGAGGAGAGCATACAAATACCTGTATGGAGCAGAAATTAAACATTAATGATGTTCTGTTGTTTTCTGATGCTGGACTGTGTAAATGATGGTTTCGTTTTTATTCGAAATTCGTTATTATAAGTGGGTGAAGATAAAACTCTTAATTCAGTCAAGAGTAGTGAGTGATTTTCTCTTTTGTCGTTTTATTAACATTAAAGGGATAGTTCACCTAAAAATTAACATTTTGTCATCATTTTCTCACTCTCAAGTTGTTTTAAACCTGATGTTTAAATTGAACATAAAAGTTTTTGAAGAATGCAGGTAACCAAACAGTTGCTGGTCCTCAAAGACTTCTAAAAGTTTTTTTTTTTTTTTTTTTTTTTTTGTGTACTATGGAAGTCATTGGGGACCAGCAACTGTTAATACCCACATTCTTCAAAATATCTTCTTTTGAATTAAGCACAATAAAGAAATTAATACAGGCTTGGAACAACATGAGAGTGAGTAAATCATGACAAATTATTTTGTGGTGAACCATCCCTTTAAGGACAAGCGACAGCATGTTTACTAGGTCACTTTAAGACCTGCACGCATCTATAAACGGACATCAGTTAACTCGAATCCGATTTTCTCTCAACTGTTTTCGTTCACTTTAGACATAACCAACTGTGTTTATGTAAACCTTGTGTGTATTTGGCAGTATTAGCACAATCAGACGCGAAAGATAAAGTCCAGTTTGGCACTGTTTGACAGTGTGCACGCGCTTCGGGCGTACGCGCTCAGAAAAAGTGCATCATGTCAGAACAGAACACAGATGAAATGTTTACCCGGCAAAGCTTTAAAGCACGAGCAAATAATTTGTGACAACTTTTGTGATTGCGAATAAGTGCAGTGTCCTGTGAGTGTAACTCTACCACTGCATTAACATGTGATGTGAATGTACGTCGAGTTTTACAGTATTGGGACTGAGGCGCCAGAACTGCAGCTGATAGAATGTGCGCTGTAGCACGATACTATCATATTTCTTCAAAAGCAGATCGTGGAGACATTATGTCGCACTATGTCATGTGACATGTCGCACTGTACAGCCCTGCTTATGCTCATGCAAAGCCTCATTGATGTAATATTTTTTTATTGAAATGTTTTATGTTGAAATGTTTTTATTATTTATTAAAGAAAATTATGCAAATCATAACAACCTACTGTAAGCCTATTTAATTCTTAATAAGGAATGCTAAAACACAAATGCTGCCGACTAACATCGGTTAGCAAGTCCTGATCAATGTTTTAATTTTACGATCATTTAATTTAATTTATTTAACTGTTATGTTTCAGTTAATAAATCTATTAACAAATTGAAATAACACGAAGTATAAGACACATAATCTATTGACTAGGGATGCTCCGATCAGCATTTTTTGCCTCTGATACCGATTCCGATATCTGGGATTCAGTATCGGCCGATACCGATCACCGATCTGATACTAAAATAAAAACAGTGCTGAATTACCTAATAAACAGTATGCCTCACTGTGTGGAAGAGACTGGGATCATTCTTTTGTGAAATCCATCAGGCAGGCTTGACTTAAACATTACTTTCTTAACTTTATGGGGGGTGCTGGATGGCTAAAAAACACATTAATTGCGCAGATATTAACAAATAAATACATGATATTCAATAAAAATAAAAAGAAGCATGGATAAGATTTATTCATGTTTCTTTTTTATTTATTTTTAGTGATTGCCAATTTTTTTTTCTGTGATTAATCACGATTAATCACCATTAAAAAAACGTATGTTTTTAATATATTTTATAATGTAATAATTTCACAGTTAATCTCCAAATTAATGTAGAAAAAAAGACAGTATATTTTAAATATTTGTCTAACAGGTAGGAAATATACAGAAATTGAATAAAGTTATCAAACAGTTTGCACTGCATAAATTTAAAATTATATATAGATTAATTCTTATTAAAGTTACAAAAGTTCTTTAGTCAAGAGCAGTGAGTAATTTCCTCTGTTCCCTTTTGTTCTTTGATTAACTTTACTGACAGAAAGCTTCATTGGCTGCTGTCCCTTTAAAGGTCCCCTATTATGCAAAATTCACTTTTGCATGCTGTTTGGACATAAATGTGTGTTGGCAGTGGGTGTACACAACCAGCCAATAGTGATAAAAATCCACTCACTCCTTTTTTATTAATCCCCATAAATCATCAGCAGTGTCTCCCAACGACCTGTTTTCAGAATGCCATTTTAGTGACGTCACTACAGCACAGGCCCCGCCCACGAGTGTTGACAGACACTGCCGTTTCAACATAGACCCGCCCTGATCGAGTTCACAGCTGCTGCACTGACGAGAATGTCTCCCAAGCGTTGTAGGTGTTGTGTGGCTGGATGTATTAATCCACATAGCACTCTCTATTTACTCCCGAAATCTGAGGCAGCCGCTGAAGACGAGTTGGAATTATTTTGTTTTTAAAGAAAATGCTCCCTCAACTCTACCGAAATTCGTTTATGTACTTGCGCACTTCTTATAACTTACTGTGTTTACTCAGCTCTTACGGTGATTTTCTGAAGTAAAACTGACGCTTCATCTTTTGTGTGATGTACAATAAACTTTATTAAACTCATCAGTATATGTTTGATCATCATTCGGACCTGGTCCGAAACAGCAGACTTCTATTAATAATGGATACATACAAGCAGATGACAAATACGTTATAACCGTAATTAAACTACTAAACTATACCTGTTCCATCTCTATACAGCACTCTGACTCTGTAGGCATTATTGTCCGACTCGAAATGAACACCGTTACTGAGAGTTTCTGATATTATCATCATTCCGTGAGATGAAATTGTCCTGAGAGACTGAGCGCGAGCTCGTGAAGCTCCGCCCCCTGTGTCGTGCAGCAGCAGCTTATTTGCATTTAAAGGGCACACACTAAAACAGCGTGTTTTTCTGAGCCCCAAAAAATGACAATTTAAACATGCTGTAAAAAAATGATCTGTTGGGTATTTTGAGCTGAAACTTCACATACACACTCTGGGGACATCAGAGACTTATTTTACATCTTGTGAAAAGGGGCATAATAGGGGACCTTTAAGATCTGCCGCTGCTGACAGAGACACGGATCTCACACGCGCCTCATTCTCTCACAACTTTTTACATTCATTTAAGACTTTATTTAACTCATTTAAGACTGCTCAGTCTGCTCTTATGAGGATACTCGACAAAACGGACATTTTGGCATAATTGCACGTGTTAGTGTTCGTTCAACTTCAAGCCGAAAGAGAACTCAATTCTGGTCTTTCTGTGCGTCGTGTGTGTGTGTCTTGAATGGTTTAAAAGCATTTGCATGAATAAGAGCGCATCATATAATGTGACGCCAGCCAAAGGATGACCGAAAAAAAACGGATGCTGCGTTAATTGCGTTAAATATTTACCACTGAGTCTTCTCCTCCCATTTCTACCAGTGACGCTTATCCAACTTCCCAACTACTACCTGTGCAGACGTCAACAGTGCAACTGGGTTGTAGGTTGCCAGGTTGAGCTCACAAATGGGCTGAAATTTGTATGAAGTGTTGATTGTGTGAGTGGGATACGTTTAATACAAGATCTGGCAATCGGACAACCTTGGAATAATAAATTAATGTGGTTATTCATATAACGAGTTTTGGGCCATACAAATTACAGGAGTTTCACAGGAGAAATAACAAAACGGGAGGGGGGTGGGAGATGGGTGTGAAATACAGGAGACTCCGGGGGAAAACAGGAGTGTTGATAGGTATGCACGTTAGCTTGTTTGAATTGGAAACAGTTTACCTGCCGCCTGCGTTCTGCGTATGTTGCTAGCGCGTGATGTCACACACTTGCACACAGCACAGAATTACCGCGAGAGCGTTTAGAGAGCCGACTGCTTTGTAAGCTTTCGAATCGCTCTCGCTGTAATTTGATGCCCCTGCGGATCGGGCCCATTGTTACCGATACCCGATCTAAAATTTTATTCCATATCGGAGCCGATACCCGAAACAAATATCGGATCGGAGCATCCCTACTATTGACATGCACTGCCTTTCTAAATTATAGAAAAATTGGGCACACAATGTTAACATTTAGCCTACTTTGCTTAAATTTGATGCAATAATAGAAGCCTACATTTGTTTCAGTTCTAAAGTTGTAATGTAATTTCAGTATTGTGATTATGAATTTGCTTAACTACAATGTTTCACTTGAATTTGTCTTCTACCAGCTCTCAATCGCTCTCAATGAATCACTCTCACTCTCAGATTACGTAATAGAGATAATAAACTGACACTTTTCAAAGTCTGTGATTATAGCACCACTTAGCGGTAAAAGGCAGCAAATACACATCCCCAATTTTACCCCCGCCGGAATGGCGTATTATTCTGGTTGAGTAACAACTGTACTTTTAAGAATTCCATGTGTAGGCCCAAATCACTCTTTGCTATAGTTAACAATCTCACTAATCCACCACAACATGTTATTTCTGGCTCTGCAGTGCTTGTGAATAGCTTTTCTCAATTCTTTTCAGACAAATTGAAGTCAATTGAATCCATTACCAAAGACACCAAAGTGACTCAAATGTTCATTTGATGTAAGCTGATTCAGCTCATTCAACAAACTCTCTCTGCTTTCACTCTGACTACCTCTGCTGCCATAAATGATCTAATTATGAAGTCTAATTCCACGTCCTGCCAGCTTATATCTAATATCTAATTTACCATTCTTAAGCAAAGTACTTGAAAAAATTGTGGCTTCACAACTGAGATCATACTTCGATCCTAATGGTCTTTTTGAACCTTTTCAGTCAGGATTTCGCCCATCTCATAGCACTGAAACTGCTCTTCTTGGGGTGGTTAATGACATTCTTCTGTCCATGGATTCAGGGTTAATAAACAAGTGCTGCATTTGACACAGTCTCCCATTAAATACTCATCTCTCGCCTTAGTGATATCGGCATCACTAGGTCAGCTCTTTCCTGGATCATTTCCTACATCAGCGACATAAAGTATTATATCACTATAGGTCACTGCTCTGCTTACACTGGGTGTTCTTTAAGGTTCAGTTCTTGGCCCACTACTGTTCATCATTTATATATATCCACTTGGTGACCTCATATACATGTAGTGTTGTCAAAGACCCGGTACTTCGGTACCAAGTCAGTACTAACATTTTTTTAAACGTCACGGCACCAGGTATTCTCAAACCCGGTACTTGATGCGTGTGCAGTTGCGTCCTCTTTATAACAAGCGCAGAGACAAGGCGACCGGCGGTGCTGCTGATGTGGTGGCTGTAAATCCACTTGTTGATAAGAGAGGAGGAAAGAGCCACATATGGAAATATTTTGGATTAGGCTAATGTCACGTTGCCATAAGGGGCCGTTCACAGATTCGTTATTTCATATGTAGGCGCGCGGCAAGTGCGCTCATAATAGAAGCGGCGCGGCACGCTCGTTTTTCCAGGCGCGCCTATGTTCATGGTTGCATAGCAACGACAGACGCCATGGGAGAGCAAGCGCTTGTGGAAAGGAGAAAGCGGTGCGAACTGCGCTCTCCATGATGACGAGGAAGTATCAGCAAAGAATTAATTGATTTCTAGCCCTTGCATTAGCTTTACTACTAGATGCTGTATATTTATGGAGATGAGAAATAAAAAGCCGTCATTATGTCATTAATATTAGTCTGTCAGAAAAGCAGTTCTAGGCTTATTCTTGGCTGGATAAGTCTTAGCAGGTTTAAAAAGGTCTTTTAAAATTAAATATGAATGCAGTTTTGGATTAAATAAAAGTACAGTCAAGTCAAATAAAACACGTTTTATCTCCTGTATAGTTTGGTAACACTACAATAAGATACCATTCATTAACATAACAATGCGTTATCAAACATCAACACATTGAGTGAAGAATATATTTTTACAACATTAATTAATGTTTGTGAATGTTATTTAATACAAACACTTGATTGGTCATGTTTGTTCACTTCATTCATTGTGCATTAAATAATGTTAACAGAAATAATGTTAACTTTTGATTTTAAAAATGTATTTTTAAATTAACCCCAAGGAGAATAATTGCGACAGTATATAACTATTGTTTATTGTTAGGTCATTTTATCTAATGTTATCTAACAAATGGAATCTTATTGTGAAGTGTTTTTAATACTACAGTTTCCATAGTTTTAACCGTGAAATACACTTTAATATATGTAAATTTATTTTAATTTTAATTAATTTACGTCCGGATTCCATTCATACTAAACACATTCATACTAGGGCTACACAATGTATCGTTTCAGCATCGATATTGCGATGTGGGCATCCGCGATAGTCATGGATTGATGGATAGCCTTGGATTATTTGCAAAGTTTAACCATCATAGAGTAAAAGTTTATAATGTGCACGTTTTTAAGTCGAGTCAGGCATCAAGCGCAAGAGGACTTGCATGCCATTTTCTTTGCGCACACACAAAGCCACGCAGACAGCACATGAACACCGAATTCAGTTCCCCTTTCTCTTTTTTCCGAGCTGAAACAGACATGGGCACGTAAAATTAAGTTAAAATGTCCGTCTCGGCGAGTATCCTCGTAAACACAGTCGGTTGTGTGCTGTAAACGATTGAGAAAGAAAACGGATGCGTGTCATTTATATTAGGTCCAGGCATTCATCTTAAAGGGACAGCAGCTTAATGTACCCGCAGCTGTTTGTGATACCAATGGTGATCAGACAACAAAAAAGAAAGAGAAAATGACTTTTGTAGCTTTAACAAAGATAAACTGTATTACTTACGGTAAATTTAATATAAATTAAGCTTTGGTACCGAGAACCGTGGATTTTCACTGGTATTGGTACTGAATACTGAAATTTTGGTACCATGACAACACTATATACATACATGGACTTCAATTTCATTGCTATGCTGATGATATTCAAATTTACCTTACCACCAGCTCTGATAGGTCATCCCTGCCCGACTCACTTACTGCATGTATCAGGGATATCAAGCATTGGATGTCCCCAAATTCCTCAAGTTAAATAATAACACAATTGAAATATTGATGATTGGCTCTGCTGCCTCAGTCAAAAGGATGGACCGGTCCTTTGATATTGATGGGGTTCATGTTAAGCCTTCTTCATCCATCCGTAACCTTGGTGTTGTATTTCACTCAAATTTTTTTTTCTCTTATATTTCTTCTGTTGTTAAAAACTCTTTTTTTTCCATTTTCGTAATATTGCACATCTTCGATCTTCTCTAGCTGATGCTGACACCTTAATTCATGCATCAATCGATTACAGTATGTTCTCACATTCTGCTCACATTACTCCTCTGCTCATCACTGGTTACCAGTCCCAATAGCCCGGTCCCTTAGATCAGCTGAACTTGTTTTTGTTTTTGTCCACTGTAGGTGGAAGTTCATTTAGTGGTAATGCTCCTAAATTATGGAATTCACTACCCCTTACACTTCATTATATCTCATCTATGGCTACCTTCAAGACTCAGCTAAAAACATATCTATTTAACATGTACTTTGGATAATGTGGCTATATGTATCCTTATGTGTTTGTAATGTGTGTGGGTGTGTAAATGTATTGTAATGTACAATGTAAAGTGACCTTGAGCTACGGAAAGGCGCTATATACATAAAACTTCTACGTACCTCAAAATGTTGAGTTGACAGTTTGGATTCTTCAGTCCAGCGCTGAGCAGCTTCACTCCTGAATCCTGCAGTTGATTGTTACTCAGGTCCAGCTCTCTCAGGGAGGAGTTTGATGACTGTAGAACTGAAGCCACAGTTTCACAGTGCTGATCAGTGAGATTACAGGCTGTTAATCTGAAAAAAAGAGAGGACTCTTGTTAAAAGGTTATGATCAGTCAAGAGCTTGTTAATGATGGAGAAGCTTCTGAGCACTGGAGAGACGTTAGAGAGCAGGAAGGCCTGGGTTGCACTTATATTTTACATTACATACACTTATATGTTCTTACAGTGTACTTACTTTAGAAAGTACTGGGTAATATAAGGTAACTGCATGGGTTAAGGTTAGGTTTAGGGGTAGGTTCATGGTTAGTACCTAGTTAGTACCCAGTTATTGTAATTACTATTATAACATATTAATTAGTTTACAGATGTGGCCTTTAAAAACGCGCGTTTTCTCCCACGGCATTCGGCAATTCGTCTCGCATAGTCTCGCAGAATTCTGAAAGTGCTTTCGGGGGGGCCTACTTAAAAAATCCCTCAATGTGTTTCGCTTCACAGAATATCCACCAGGTGGCGCATGAAAAAACAACTTTACATTAGATTTTTTTTATTTTACTTCACATTACGTCATGATTGTGAGAAAACATCCACAATAAAATATAAATTATAAATAGTAATAGACACAAATATTTACAGTAGGCTACTGTATTATACAGACATTTGAAAATATTTGTAAATGCAAAAGGTTCATCAAAGTTGTCTTAAGACAAGAAGGGCTATTGGACAATGTTTACGAATTTTTATATGCTTTGTCATTGCTGTGGTTTCCAGGAGATGAGTGCATGCAGAATATTTAACATTGCTTTTATTAAAACAGCAACGTGACGTTCTTGCCAGCGCATAACTTTTTTGTACAACTATTAAGATGATTGTGCATGCAATGCGCATTTATATAAGTGCAACAGAGAATTTAGTGTGAGCATAATACACGTGACTCTGCCTGTAAAAACCCAGCAGTATTTTTTTTATATATATACACAAAATCATCCTAACATAATGAAAGGCTTAAATAATGCGACTTACCCAGATTCTTAATATATTTCTTGTGAGGTAATGTTGCAGCACAACGCGTAGCATTTATATTTTGGGCGCATCTGATTTGCCATTACATTATTAATAAATATTTTAATTGAACTGTCTTAATGCATTAAGCATAAAGATTTTTCCACGTTAGTCTCAGAATGTCCGGGGTTGGTTTGAGGTCTTGCCGACAGTTTGTAAATCTTCTAAATATTCATATTCACAAATTCCATATAAAGGGTGATCAACAGTTATGACTTCTAAAATAAAATAAAAATGACCAGATAAGAGGTATCTGATTGACAGTTTGACAGATGTTGTTTAAAAAAATAATGACAACATTATGGGGAAGTGGTATTAAATATTTGGTAACACATAATACAATTATTTTAATTACGCATTTTGACACAGTTTCATTATTTGTTCATAATAATTTGATTCATAATTATGTCATTTTTTTCTAAAAGTAGCAATATTCTAAAGAGATACAAAGACAGTGTACGTGTACCCACCAGATTTAGTCATTTTATACCCACCACTTTTAACTTCCGTTGACCGTTTTCAGTGGTTATGAGGAGCAATATGAGAGAAAAATTTGGTAATCATTGTCTGACACAACAAAAAAACATTATAATATTCATTTTATTTTAATTTTCGTGTTCGCATTTATGAGGGAAAAAACAACGTGTCGTGTTATGGACGTGAGCGCTCTGAAAGCGGCACTAAAAGACTGCTTTAAAACTTGCACAGAGACCTCAAACAGAACAGCTGAATTTCTTTAAATTGAATTTCGTTTTGTATTAATTATATCTTAATTTTAATCAATGTTTCGTGAACCAATTGCCTGGATTTAAGACGTAAATATAGCAGACAATCACGACATTGGAGGCGCCGGCGAGTGAACTGGAGTTCGTCTCATAAATGAACTGAAACTCGGCGTATAATGCACATTCACATTCAGAGCGCATTTAGACACATTTAGACGCATTCATAATCATTACTTTTACCGGTTCTTTGTGGCAAGCTTTATGCGTGCGGTCGTGCGCTTGAGTGCGGCTATATTATAGTAAACGCTCATTACTTAATACAAAGCATAAGCCTCTTCCTGGCATGCAATCTAATCTACTAGGCTACAATGTCAGTTGGTTATATCAACATATGTCAAATTAAGTTACGCGATATCAACAAATTAAGTTATAAACATTAATTTGAAATAACTTAAGTGTATGTAGGGGGAGCGCGGGGCACAACCTGCGGGGTTAGTTGTAACACGCTTGTTTTAAATACTTCTGCACATGCTTGGATGACGAAATTTGATTTGTGTATTTACTAGTTGCCATATCAACACTATATAGAAAAAAAAATCCGCCAAAATTATTTATTTTTTGGAAGATAACCATAGACATTTATTAAACCATAGCAAAAGTAAATTTCTTAAGTTAATTTTTCATCTCTATTTTTTGTGTTTATTTAAAATAAGACAAATCTGATATTATTTTAATCTCTAAGATGTTATTTAACAGTTGAGATAGTTATTTAATGCTTCGCTAACTGGCAGAAGACACTAGCAGGGTTTAAATCTCAGTTGTGCAGGCGGGGCATGTTGTAACACTGCGTTACAATGTGCCCCTATTAGGAATATGCTATTATATTCCATACTTTTATTAATTTTATTGAGAAAACGTGAGAAAAAGGTGAATAAAGACTGAGAGTCAATGTTCAGAAATTACTAATTATTTATTTGTTTTGAACTATGTTGTATAGCTGTGTGTTCGTAGTCAAAACTCTGAGATTATATTTAAGTTTATATTTAATTATTAAAAATTGCCATTATTTTATATGAAAAAGTTTTTTAATTGTATTTTATTTAGAAAATATTTTAGTTTGTTTTGTATATTTTTTTTATTAGATCAGATAACATTTTAAGCTGTCATATGGTCATGTTACAATGTGCCCCTGCACATGTTACAATGTACCCCACCTATGGGACATGTTGTCACATTTCACTTCCATTCTTTCGGGGTATATCAAGAAAAAAAGTATATACTGTATTGATAAAACAAAAACACATAATTGTACTAGACGTGGGAAATGAATGTGGGAAAAAATAAATACTCTGAACCATAAGTAGATTTACACAAACTGAGAAAGTCAAAAAGCGTTACTTTGTGCCCCGCTCTCCCCTATAGTAGATTTGCTTAAATAGCATTTAAACAAAGGAACTGCAAGGGATTAAAACCCCGCCCACGCGCTGGTGAAAACAGGAAAAACCGGTTTTCTTTTGATTCCCTGAGAGGAGATCGATTAGCATTGGGGGTTGACAAAGAATCGCCAGCCCTGGGGGGTGGGTGGTTTGTAATTTCTTGACTCTGTGTCAATTGGTAGCAGCTAAAACAAGCAGCTAAAACAAAGACTGTGCAATTAATTACATTTTGGAAATAACTTCCTTCATGTCGTTTTATTTATACACTGTAAAAAAAATTTTTTTTTGAATTTGTAAGTAAAGTATTAAATATGTTTTACAAACAATTGGTTTACAAACTCTTGGAGGTTTGTGGTTACCATCATTCAGAAGAGTGGTGCTTGTGTTTAGACTTGTGTTTTACGTGATTAAATCAGGAAGATTACATTGGTTTCTGTCTACACGGAGACGCATTTAAGACGATTTAATCAGGAAATGGAGGCACCGGCGCGATATAACTTGCATTGCTCGTGAATTGAGCTTGTCTCATAAATGAACCGAAACTCAGAAATGTATCTAGAAAGCTTGAAATGTCCACTTTTAAACAAAACAATTCAAAACGAAAAGAAACAGACAACTCTCTTATGTAATCCATATGAAGTGTGCATTTCTCTCTATAGGCACGTTCATCTGCGAAGATGACGAGTCAGCATTGTCAACATCTTTGACTGACACATAAAACACTAGTTTATTAATAAACAATTAAAATGTCTCCTTGCTATATTTGACAAATGATTACTTTTGCCAGTTCTTTGTGGCAAGCTTTATGCGTCCGTTAACTATCGAATATCGTGACTCATATTTTGTACCAGACCATTTATGGTTGTTCATATTGTTCAACAAAGTTCTTGATAAAAAAAGAAAAGAAAAAAAACAGGGAAAAAAAATATCGGATAGGGAAAGCTCTGGCTTCGTGTGGATGTGGCCTCAGTGTAGGACAGTTTGTCAACAAAATGCAACAACAAAATGTCAACAAAATGCAACAAAAAAAAGTATATTTATAAACATCGCTAAACAAAGAGTGAATAAGAATTTAAAAAGTAATGACGTTTTTTATGTTTTTATGCACTTTTAGTTTTGTTGCAATTTCACCAAAAGCTTATAATTAGGAAATACACACAACACGCTAAACTTATATTCTCTATATGTTAAAAATGTTGTAAAAAAAAAAACCCGTATTATTCTTATATAATAAGAATAACAATATGATAGCCTACATTTATATTGGGCTCAAAATGATTTAGATATGGAAAGAAGAATTCTTCTCAACTACCACCAATAAAGTTTTAAAATTCTTCTTTAGAAAATATTATATTTTGATGATTCTGCAAGTTCAGCAGACAGTGAGGTTCGGTTTGTTCCGATCAGAGCTCGTGAGTGGAGAGCGCATTTCTGAATATTCCGCTCCGCTCGTTCATTCCGCAGGGTCACTCGCTCAACACAGATGTCCTGTTGCCTGGTTCGAAAATATGTGGAATAAGGGCTGCTTCCGACTAAAAGTTTTTTTTTTTCTAGTCGACTAGTAGGCTAGTTGTTCATTTAAGTAATTCGTGGACAAATCGCCCCTTTATATTAATTTAATTAGCCTACTTATATAGCCTACAATGAACATTTACGTAATATAGCCGCACTCAAGCGCACGACCGCACGCATAAAGCTTGCCACAAAGAACCGTTAAAAGTAATGATTATGAATGCGTCTAAATACGCTGTGAATGTGAATGTGCATTATACACCGAGTTTCGGTTCATTTATGAGACGAACTCCAGTTCACTCGCCGGCGCCTCCAATGTCATGATTGTCTGCTATATTTAGCCTACTTCTTAAATCCAGGCAATTGGTTTATGAAACATTGATTAAAATTAAGATATAATTAATACAAAACGAAATTCAAATTATAGAACGTCTCTTCTACTGTAAGTACACAGAAAAAAAAAAAAGACAAATGATGCGCGTTTGAGTCGGATTTTTATGAAGAATATGTGACTGTTTATGTAACTGGCAAAATAAAACATTGTCTTCGTCATACTTCGTCAACTCAGTATGGCCACATGAAACACGACTGCCATCTACAGGTTTTAGTATTTCCTGCGTCCAACACCTAATCCCCCTTCTGCACGATCCCGCAGAATTTCGGAAGTGCTTGCGGCATTCTTCTCTCTGAGACGCGCATTTTTAAAGGCCATATCTGTATGTAATAAGTACATAGTATGTACAAGAGCAAAAGGACTCTAAGATAAAATGCTACCAAGGCCTGAAAACAGATGCCGAGGTTGCTTTGTTTCTGCTCGATATGCAAATAAAAAATTTTTGTTGCTGTTTTAAAGAACCAAGTTAGGGCTGCACGATATGAGGAAAAGCTGCAATATGCGATAACATTGTTTAATATTGCGATGACGATATGACTGGCGATAAATATTCAGATGTGAATGTTAGCTATACTGTTCCCATGTCTTAGTGCTTTAATAGGTTCTTTGTATGATAGGTAGGGCTGGGCAAAAAAATCGATTTTTTGATTAATCGTTTTTTTAAAATGTGGTCGATTCAAAATCGATTCTCAAACGCCACGAATCGATTTTTTTCCATATTTATTTATCCATTACCCAAAAGCTATTACCCAGTATTAGGTTTCCTCCACTGTTCATAGGCTTGCAAACTCCATTTTATAGCTAATGCTGTGAGATTTTATGTTTGTTTTATTTTAATCATAAAATAACCTCAACTAGTGCTGCACGATTAATCAAATCGCAATCGCGATGTCAAGCCTACGCAATTATATGACGTGAATTGAAGGGAACAGAGAAAAACACTCACTGCTCTTGACTAAATAACTTTTGTAACTTTAATAAGGATTAGTCTATATATAATTTATAATTAATGCAGCGCAGACTGTTTGATAACTTTATTCAATTTCTGCATATGTCCTACCTGTTAGACAGGAAGGGCACAGGTAAATATGATTCTTAGTGCCCAGGACCCTAAAATAAAAAGATTTTAATATACAGGTTTGTAGCTCTTAATTTCTTTTTATTAATTAACCACTTGTAAACTTATGTTCACTTTTCTTTTTTTTCTTCTTTTTTTTTATAATTATAGGATTTGTATTAAATATATATTCATTGAGTCGAATCGAAATCGAATTTAGAATCGAAATCGAAAATCTAATCGAGAATCAAAATCGAATCGAATTGAGAGCTTGCGAATCGAAATCGAATCGAATTGTAACATCTGAATCGATACCCAGCCCTAATGATAGGTCAAACGTTTATTACCTGCCTGGTTCAGATTACACGATTTTAGTGCGATTTTGGCACAATCCGTTTGACGTAGGGTGTCGTGGGGATTCGTAAATGACAACGGGCGTCGAGACGCAAGATTCGATTGTTTCATCTCGACAACCTACGTCGCGTCTGCGATGCTTCACGACATCACTACAGAAAGACTAGCATGTTTAATTTTTTAATGCCTGGTTCAGATTACAAGATTTTTTTGTCTGTTATGATAGTCACGGTGTCAGATTACACGATTTTGACTCCTAAAATCTTGTGGTGTCATGGACAAGAAACATGTCAGACTACACGTGCTTTCCGACCAGTCATCGCGTGCCGTCACTCGCACACTCGCAAACATTCACTCGCGCACACACACGCTCACTCGCGCATACACAATCGCTCACTCACAATCGCTCACTTGCACACACACAATCGCTCTCGCACGCACACACACTCACTGTCGCTCGCACACACACACTCGCTCACTGGCGCACACACACACTCACTGTTGCTCGCACTCTCACTCACTCGCGCACACACTCACTCTTGACGGAACCCGTCTTGGAGGACCGTTAAAAAAGTAAACATGCTAGTCTTTTTGTCGTGATGTCGTGAAGCATCGCAGACGCGACGTAGGTTGTCGCCCACTATGACACACCATATGAGATGAAACGATCGAATCTTGCGTCCCGACGCCCGTTGTCGTTTACGAATCCCCACGACACCCTACGTCAAACGGATCGTGCCAAAATCGGGCTAAAATCGTGTAATCTGAACCAGGCATAACGGTCCTCCACGATGGGTTGAGTATGTGAGCGAGAGTGAGTGTGCGGGAGTGAGTGAGAGTGCGAGCAACAGTGACTGTGTTTGTGCGCCAGTGAGCGAGTGACAGTGAGTGTGTGTGTGTGTGTGTGTGCGCGCAAGTGAGCGAGTGTGTGTGTGTGCGAGTAAGTGAGTGAGCGCAAGTGAGTGAGTGAGCGAGGGACATTGTGTGTGTGTGTGTGTGTGTGTGTGCGTGCGAGTGAATGTGCGTGTGACGGCACGCGATGACTGGTCGGAAAGCAACGTGTAGTCTGACATGTTTCTTGTCCATGACATGACAAGATTTTAGGAGTCAAAATCGTGTAATCTGACGCCATGACTATTGTAACAGACACAAAAATCTTTTCTCTGAACCAGGCATTACTCATCGTGTCAGGCTGTCTGTTGCGATGTGTTCATCGCACGAGTTCATATCGCGATGACGATGAAAATTCGATGTATCGTTCAGCCCTGGCCTGAACCAAGGTATGATATTGTTGCTGAAGCACAGCCGTTTATGTTCACTTGAGCCATAACTGACTGTTTTTACTTGAGATACATGTCTTATTAAGGCTAAATCTTACTAACCACTAAATGGGTTAACCCTCTGGGGTCTGAGGTGTTTTCTGGGCCCTGGAGGTGTTCTGACATGCTCTGACATTTGTGCTTATTTCTGTTACTTGTGACATTTTCATGGCTAAAGTCTGATTACACTGTATTCAGCACAAACTCTGCTACAATAATATGTCAGCAGCATGTATGTAAAAGTTTGCAGTTTTGAGATAATGACGTTTATGCGTGGTTTGTGAAAAAATTTGGTTTGTGCAGACAACTTCAGTGTTTCTGACGAGAGTTTTAGTGAGAGTGCAGAACGCAGTAAGTGATGGCTTAAAAGGGAGCCCAATTGATGATCTAAATAATAGTTTTGTTTTTCATGCTTCTAGAGGACCAGTGGTTACATTCACACTGAAAGTGATAACTGCATTTAAATGTGGGAGTGAATCCGCTAAATTTTAGTCCTGTGAGTCATGAAATTGCGATGATTGACATAGTAACCATAGCAACATTATGGCTTCTAATAATGTTATGATTTTTGTTACATTTACACTTTAGTCATAAGTTCACAAAACACCTTGCAGAATGTAACAGAACGTTATAGAAATTATTTTTATTTATTTTTTTAATAAGAAGGATCATAAAAACATTGATTCTATTTAGTACTGCCCTAAAAAAGCTTTTTCACATAACAGATGTTCAATAGCCTAGTCCACAAGACAAAATACAAACACAAAATACAAGACAAATTACATAGGCTTGATTTTTAATATTGTGTGTCATTACCTGAATGATCCACAACTGTTTTTTTTAGTTTTGTTTTTTGTAATGGTTGTTCATGAGTCCCTTGTTTGTCCCGAACAGTAAAACTGCCCAATGGTCTTTAGAAAAAATCCCTCAGTTCCTGCACATTATTTGCTTTTCCAGAACCTTCTGCATATTTGACTCCTTACTAGCAGTGACTATAATTGTGAGATCCATTTTTTCACACTGGTGACAACTGAGGGACTCAATACACAACTATTACAAACGCTGCAAACATTTAGTGATGCTCAAGAAGGAAGCATCCGTTAAGAGCCAGGGGGTTAAACTTTTGAACTTGATCGTTCGTGTAAATTGTTCTTATTTAAAAGTTAATCACCCGAATTTGATTGAGAGGCGACCTGACCAATCATAATGCAGATATCTGCCATTTTTGTCCACCAAACAAACCAAACCAGTTAGTAGATTAAAGTCTAGTGGACTTGAACTTGAAAAATGGTGTGTATTGATTTCTTTTTGCAGTTTTGATGTTCATTCATGTTTAAATTGTGCTATAACTAGAAGAGATAATCAGTTCACGTGCTGCTTGAACTGAGGCGCTACACATTAAAGTGTCAGTCATGTTTGAAATTACTGAGACTTTATTTCACACCAAAAGTAGCCTGCTCTGTCTTGTCTGTTGGCGCATTGTCAGTGTCCTCTTTGCTCTGCAATATATTTTTTACTGTGTGAGAACATGTGGAGTGAGAGCGGAATGGCTTGTCGGACGTAGCAACAGTAACTAAGAGGGGCGGGTCTTTGTTAAAGGTCAATTTCAAATTATTTAAATCTTTGTGGACTCGGCCGGACTCGACTCAGACTCGGACGTTAAGGACTCGGACTCAAGTCCGACTCGGTCCTCTTTGGACTCGGACTCGATTGTTAAGGACTTGGATTTGACTCGGACTCGACAAAGGTGGACTCGGACCCAATAAATTAACTACAATATAATTTAATATATAGAATGCGAAAAACTGTACGTTCAGAGCAGTTTGTCTGAATACATAGTATTTGAAAAACAGTCGCCAGATAACCTACAACACAATGTATCGTTTCAGCATCGATATTGCGATGTGGGCATCCGCGATAGTCATGGATTGATGGATAGCCTTGGATTATTTGCAAAGTTTAACCATCATAGAGTAAAAGTTTATAATGTGTACGTTTTTAAGTCGAGTCAGGCATCAAGCACAAGAGGACTTGCGTGCCATTTTCTATGCGCACACAAAGCCACGCAGACAGCACATGAACAACGAATTCAGTTCCCCTTTCTCTTTTTTCCGAGCTTAAATGGACACGGGCACGATTGAGAAAGAAAACGGATGCGTGTCATTTATATTAGGTCCAGGCATTCATCTTAAAGGGACAGCAGCTTAATGTACCCGCAGCTGTTTGTGATACCAATGGTGATCAAACAACAAAAAAGAAAGAGAAAATGACTTTTGTAGCTTTAACAAAGATAAATTGTATTACTTACGGTAATTAATTATATTAGTTATATTTCATTTATACATTGAAGACTGTTATTTTTACATTTGATTATTCAATTTCTGTACCTGAATACTGTTAGGCTAGATTTACCTGAAAAACAAAGCACTGCTCATTTCAATTGTATCTTTCTTCTATTGTATTTTTCTATGCTCATAAATTATTATTTTCTATGCAGATTCACTTCCCTACAAAATCACCCCAATTATTCTAGAATGATTCATTCTATTCAAATAGAGCTATTCAAATCAACTGGTGAAATTGTTTATTTATACATTGCAATATATATAGGAGAAAAACTAAATATCGCAATGTAAGTTTTTTTCCAATATCATGCAGCCCTAATTCATACTATATATAACATACATTTTTAATGGTCGTGAAGGAAGTTCTATTTCAAATGTAGTGCCTACTCGACAGTACGCAATTGCGGATGCACCATGAGCGTTGTGTAAACAGTTATTTCAGTGTTTTATGAGAAACATTTTAAATGGCAACAGAAAACTTGCCAATTGGAGTGAAGAAGATCCATAAAGTCGATAGAGAAAAAAAACTTGATAGTACTCGGCAATATAATATGAGGATGCGCAATGCAAGAGTCTTCATGTAAACAGGTTGCATGTAGCATTCGTCCAATCAATGAATCTAATACTGCAAATATGCAAATAAGAAAGTTAACCGAGGATTTAGGAGTGTACAGCATGAAACATCAGTTTATAAATACCCAGGATTAATTGTTAACCCCGTGTAAATTATGATCAGTGTAAAGGTTTACAATGACCCAGGGTTAACTATTTCAAGTGTGAAAAGCCCTCTTGTATGTCAATAATTAGTTATAAAACAGATAGTTCTGGACCTTGATTCTGAATGGTTGAGCCGTGTTCTAAGCCGTAGTAAATTACTCTACAAGGACTCAAGCCATCCAGGTCACATAACATTTTCAGTGCTCCTATCACGGTTACAGTACCATAGCATTAAGGCCCGGACTAGTAGGCTCAGAGACAGTTTCTGGTCAATCCTGTTCCTGGAGTACCCACAGCACTGCACATTTTCAAATTCAACTCATCAGCTAGTTAGTAAACACTCCAAGACCTCTAATATGTGTGTTAGATAAGAGATACATTAAAAATGTACAGTGCTGGGATTGAAAACCACTGACCTAAATCAAGATATTTCTTATTTTAATACATCATCACCGCAACTAGATATATGAGGTAGCCTAATTTTAAAAGTGTGATTTCTAGACCAGGAAAATGTATATATTTTTCTAAAAATGCTTAATCCTTATCCAGCAAATTATGAACAATGGAAAAGTCATGTAAATTCATTGGTTGAAAAGATATTCAGCTTTTAAAACTTCAGAAATGTAATTACTTGGATTTCAATTATAATTACAAATTAAAATAATTATTTTAAATATTTTAATCTGTAGACACTTATTAATCTAGACACTTACTAATTAAAGTGCATTTAGCTAAACTATTAGCCTACATGAGAGGTATTATGTTCATATTTCAAATCAGTTGATATTATGTTCATATTTTCATACTCACAGAGCTTTTCTGCAGTTCCTCAGAGCAGGTAACAGTCTCCTTCGACCCTCTGGTGGTGATCTGATGTTTTTAAGGTCAAACTCATCCATCACATTTTCTGACATTAAGATCATGTTTGCCAAAGTTGAACATTGTGCAAGAGAAAGGTTTTGGTTACTTGTTCCAGATTGTAAAAATGCCTGCATTTCTTCAACAAGAGAACTATCCTTCATCTCAATCAAGCAGTGACACAGATTCATCCATCTTTCAGGACTGATATTGTCTTCTGGACTTTCTGTGTTTTCGTGTTTTTTAAGGTTTTGGATTATTTTCTTGATGCTCTCTGGGTTGTTCTCTGTGTGAATCAGCAGATCCTGTAAGAGTCTCTGATTGGACTCCAGTGAGATGCCATGAAGGAATCGAAGGAAAAGATCCAGGTGTCCATTTTTACTCTTCAAAGCTTTATTCGTTGCTTCCTTCAGAAACACATCCAGAGAAACAATCTTACACTGAGGAACAGTCTTACTTGAGAGCAACTTGAAAGTTCTGTAAACATTCTTACACCAACTTCTGACATTTCCAGATTGAGTTCTGGACTTTCCAGTCAGGAATATTTTCATAACTTCACTGTTCTTGTGTAAATAGCAGAGAAACACATACAGTGCTGCAAAAAACTCCTGAAAGCTGAGATGTACAAAGCTGTAAACCTTCCTGTGATAAATCACAGATTCCTCCCTAAAGATCTCAGTGCAAATCCCAGAATACACTGAGGCGTCAGTGACGTCTATGCCGCTCTCAATCAGGTCCTGCTCATAGAACATCATATTGCCCTTCATCAGCTGATTGAAAGCCAGTTCAGCAAGTTTCACAATCACTCCTCTGTTGGACTGCAGGAGTTTCTCTGGATCTCTCCCTTCATACTTCTGGTTCCTCATGCTAGTTTGAATGAGGAGGAAGTGTATGTACATTTCAGTCAGAGTTTGAGGGATTTCTGCACTGAGATCTTGTTTCAGGATGTTTTGAAGCACAGTGGCTGAGATCCAGCAGAAGACGGGTATGTGGCACATGATGTGGAGGCTTCTTGCTCTTCTGATGTGTGAGATGATTCTGCTGGCTTGATCCTCATCACTGATTCTCTTCCTGAAATATTCCTCCTTCTGAGGGTCATTGAATCCCTGAATTTCTGTCACCAGGTTGATGTATTTGGAGGGGATCTGATTGGCTGCTGCTGGTCTGGTGGTGATCCAGATGAGAGCAGAGGGAAGCAGATCTCCTTTCATGAGGTTTGACATCAACACACCCACTGATGAAGACTCAGTTACATCAGAAACTTTCTCACTGTCTGAAAACATCAGTGTAATTCTGCTTTCATCCAGACCATCAAAGATCAACACAACTGTACATTCATCATAAATCTTTGAGTCCAGATCTTGAAGTTCAGGATGAAAGTCCTGCAGAAGTCTGTGAAGACTGTACTGATGATCTTTAATCAAGTTCAGCTCTCTAAATGGAAGCACAAACATGAAATCTACATCCTGATTGGCTTTTCCCTCGGCCCAGTCCAGAATGAACTTCTGCACAGAGACGGTTTTTCCAATTCCAGCGATGCCTTTAGTAAGAACAGTCTTGATTTTGTCTTTCTTCTCTCTTCTCTTCTCCTCATATCCTAGTTCAGGTGAAGGATTAAAGATGTCATTGCAGTGGATTGGAGTGTCTTGGAGTGTCTTGTAACTTTTCTCCATCTGTAACACCTCATGTTCTTCATTCACTCCTTCACTCTCTCCCTCTATGATGTACAGCTGTGTGTAAATCCTGTTCAGGAGGGTCTGATTCTCTTGTCGTTTGATTCCCTCAAATAAGTTCTCATACTTGTTCTTCATGCTGGTTTTTTGCTGGTCTTTGACTCTCTGCAGATCATCATGCACTGGCTGGTGAGAATCGAGCTGCAGGGCTGCTTCTGTGTCATGATGACTGATGTGTTTCTGACAGGAGGAGGATGAGCTGGTCTGATAGGACACACCTCTGATCTGGTCAGCTCTCACACCACTGAAAACACATTAAGATGAACAGAGACACAAAAACCTCAGTTAAAATAAATATGAAAATCATACCACATGTAGAAACTGTCTTCCTAAAATATATCACATGGAGATCCTCAAGGTTCTGTTCCCGCACAGATTTTTTTCCCCCATGTTACCAACAAACTGCAAATGAATTATGCACATCAGGCATTTGGGGGCAGATAATGACCTGCATATTAAAAGTAATGAGACATCAATATTTCAGTAGTCAAAATGTTAAATAAAAAGAGAAAGGCGTAGGGGTGTGACGTTAGTATATAACCGTGAGACTGACGGTTATAGTTGAACACCGTCATTAGAACTCTATAACCGCCAAAACCGTGTTATTAAAATATTTTTTACAAAAACATTTTATCATAGAGAATGTTTAAATACTAATTAAAAACAATTGTTAACAGTCTGTGTTATGAATGGTCTACGTCGTTTCCAACTGTATTTGATTTTTTTTGCCAAGTACCCCCTGACCGACCGCCAATCATTTGAGATAGACATAAAACTATGATATAGTGATGTGCCATCATTATGAGATTTATTAAACAAATGAAAAACATTTGCAATAATAAACAACGTATCATTACCGATAACTGATTGTGCAGTTTAATTACCCCTTGACTGGCCCCAAATATGTTTGATAAAAGAACAGTGTGTATATATATGATGTGTACTACATTTTAGCTCAAAAACAACTGTAATAAAAGATAGGATCATAAGATGCGCAATATATCAGGAGACATGGTTTTTAACACTTAATGAAGTTTTGTTTTGTAAATCGTCAGAGATTATTTTTACCACTTCATTAAGTTTTGCTTTGTAGAAAGCCTTTCTTTAAAGCGAATTTCGTTTTGTACAAATTGTATCATAATTTTAATAAATGTTTCATCAACCAATTGCATTTATTTAATAAATAAAAAGCTAAATATAGCAGACAACATAATAACCGTGACATTGAGGCGCCGGCGCGCCGCGTTCACGTGCATTGCATTGTTAAAAGCCTTTCTTTAAAGCGAATTTCGTTTTTTACAAATTGTATCTTAATTTTAATAAATGTTTCATTAACCAATTGCATGTATTTAATAAATAAAAATCAAATATAGCAGACAATATAACAACCGTGACATGGAGGCGCCAGCGCGCCGCGTCACTTGCATTGCATTGTGAACTAGAGCGCATCTCATTGTAAATGAATGAAACTCAGCGTAGGCCTATGCCTCATACATTAGCAATCTTTGCTGCATCCTTTCTAGAACAGACAAGGGCTTTCTTGTGGCTCGCATCAGCAGAGCATTGCATCGTCCATAGACCGCAAAACAATCAGCGAGAGAGTGAGATTCCAGAGGCAGCCAGAAAAACATACTCCAGTTAATATTTGATCAATACTATTATTAAAACTACAACTGCAGACCTGAGTTCACCTTCACTGCACCACAGTTTGACAGTGTTTAGACCCTCAACATAACAATAATGTCAGACAGCAGCGTTTGATCAATATCATCAGCTCTGTCGGCCTAGAGAAATTTTAGATGCTGCTCTGATCAGACTCTTCACTGACAGCAACATCCTTCCTCTGAACCTCAAATAATATTGGCATATTCGAAGCTTCGGAGAGAGGGTGCTGAACATATTCTTCTCTCTAATAAAGGCAGTATTCTCTCTGTGTCTGTCTGTCCATTTGCATTTTGATTATTTCGAGAACTGTTCATCCAATCGACTTCACAAGGGAGTGCAGTGTCGCATTTGGTTCAATATAGACACGCGAGACACGACACGTTCAGAATTAATAAACTTTTAATAAACTACAGAACAGCGCGAGCGGGAAGCGGCATGCCTCACGCGGGCAGGGCTCATGCTCCGAGAACGAACACTGCACTAGTGATATTAAACACATCTTCCCCATGAACAACACAAAGTAAATACAATCGCACGTAACATACACACACAGGTCTGTTAACTTAAGCAATACTTTTAATAAGGTAGTCTAATATTTTTCTGACTAACAAATTACTGACACATTAAAGGGTAGATTTAAATAAAGAAAAACGAAATTTAAATAAAGAAAAAACGAAATTTAAATAAAGAAAAACGAAATTTAAATAAAGAAGAAACGAAATTTAAATAAAGAAAAACGAAATTAAGTTCAATTAAAAACGAGATTAATTTAGATTGATAATAAGGGGTAAAAAGAGTAATACATTTTGTTTTTATTATTCTATTTTCCACAATGTCAAAGCAACGCAGCTTAACCCAAAATACAAGCTCCGCTGTTCTGCGCTCTAGCCAGAGAATTCTCCCGTTGCAGGAACACTTTAGTAGGCCAACTGGCCAAGAAGAAGCAAATAATGAGGTTGGGTTCCTTCAACTGTCCATCCTATTAAAAATGGCTAGGCTATATAAGATAGCTGTAAAAAAGAGTTCTCGGAGCATATAAGCCCTGCCCGCGTGAGGCGCGCCGCTTCTCGCTCGCACTGTTCTGTAGTTTATTAAAAGTTTATTAATTCTGAATGTGTCGCGTCTCCCCACTGCGCATACGTCGAAACGACGTATTTTCTACGTCGTTTTTGCACGTCCAATTTTGCTCCCCTTGAAGGTGCAGACTGTGACGCCAGATGACGTCTTTTTCCGACGTCTTCCGCACGTCTAATGTTGACGTCCGTCCACAAAAGTTCGTTTGTGGGAAGAAGGAAGGAGACGGGGTCGGCTTGCTGTGGATCGTGTCTTTTCCAAACAATAATCGCGCTCAGTGCACTCAATCAAAACAGCGGCTTTATTAGGCTTCTCCTCATGAGACGGCAGGCACACACACGCACACACACACACACACACACACCTTATTCTTGCCTTCCCTGGGAATCGAACTCGTGATCTTAGCGTTACAAGCGCCAACGCTCTACTGTTTGAGCTACAGTATCTCAGTACCTTTATATGCGTCTCCAGTTATCACCTGATGCTGAGACGATCAAATGGAGTTTTTGGAAAATGATCTTAAATAATTATAAATAATCTGTAGGCCTATTCGAATATGTATTAATCATGTTGATAATGCGCAAATGAGGCGTTTAGCGCGGCGCGGACGAGCGAATGACGCGAATTGAGCGTCTGGCGCAATACGCGCGAGTGATTTGAGGGTGAGAGAGCGAGAGAGAGTGAGATAATTCTGTTTAGTCCAGAGGATATATCGCGTTTAGGCTAAAAATAGGTTCGGCGCTTATCGCGGTTTGGAAAGAAACTGCATCTTGCAGTACATTTTAAACAAGGAAATAGAGATTTGGCATGAAACGTGGATGGAGCGAATAGGTTCAGTACTCAGCAAAATGACATGACAAACTCTTTTTTTTAAATGGCGTTTATTGCGTTAAAAAAAAAAGTAATAGTCATGTAAATTTCCTGCACCTGTCCAAATGACGTCCAAAAAAATTACCCAGTTCAAAGGTCCAATGTTGAACGTCAATATGACGTCCAAATTGGGTCATGGTTGGACGTCCAAATAGTGGACCTAGTTTGGACGTCGAAAAAAATTACCCAGTTCAAAGGTCCAATGTTGAACGTCAATATGACGTCCAAGTTGGGTCATGGTTGGACGTCCAAATAGTGGACCTAGTTTGGATGTCAAATAGATGTCCAGAATTGGTCATGGACCGACGGACCCAATATAGACATGATCTGCACGTCTATCCGACGTCCAATGTTTACTGGGTCGTGTATCTATTTCGTCAGATTTTATAGTGTTGAACATATTCAAGCGCGAATGAGAACCGTTTCGAGGGGGATGCCAGGTGTGCAAAAAAACAACAACAAAAAAAAACGAATATTCGAATGTCAAATTTTCAAATCGAATACCAACCCAACGAACGAATATTCGGGTACAGCCCTAATGTGAACTATAAGTCATTAGAGTATGAGTAGACTGTATGTTTAAACACTTTATTTTAATGATCCTCAACAGACATTTTACTGACTATAAGCAACTTTACAATTACATGTCAACTTATTCTACTAACACCTCACTAGGGCTGGGTGGTATGACGGTATATATCGTTACCGCGGTAGAAAATGTCAACCGCGCCGGTTTCACACCGCAAGCGTCAGTGGCGCGTGAGCAGCGCGTATTTTTTTCGGCGTCCATGTTATTCAATGAGTGCATTCACACCGCACGCAGAGGCGGCGCGGCAGCGCGTAGCAGGAGCAGAGCAGGAGCAGCAGTGCCGCGATCGTTTCGGCGCCTGGTCTATTTTTTGCTGCGCCGCTTACGCTGAATTAAAGTGACAATACATTGATCATGGCCAAAATACACCGCAGTTTTACCCAAAAAGCGCATTGATGATATATTGTGTTTTAAACAGTCAATCAAATGACCAACATCAATTTAAAAAGAAAACAAATGTCCAAAAACAAACTTGTTGCCCGAACAATAAAAACAAAGACGAACCAAAAGTTATATAAATGAAATGATTAATAAAATAAGCTTCTTGACAAGTCTTTTCTCTTAAATGTATTTGAAAACGAAATAAAGCAATGCCAACTTACCCTGATTATAGATCTGTCTATACACCGCGCGTGACAAACGCTGTTAGTGTGAAAGCAAAACGCTCGTGTCCTGCTCCTGCTCACCATATGCACTGCTCCTGCGCTGCTTACGCTCTGCTAATGCGTGCAGTGTGAAACCGGTGTGAAACCGGCGTAAGGCCGGTGACACACTGGATGCGTGGCGTAAGCGTCTCAGCTGCGTGGCATGTCCGTTTTTATTTCGGCTCCCATGTTAACAGGTTAGAGCTTGCACACTGCGTGCGTGACACGCGCGTCTCAGGCGCGGCTTGAGCCGCGCGGAAAACGCGTGCATGCTAGAAATAGAACCGACGCCTATTTTTCACGCGACACGCAAGCGTCTTGGAAGCGTTTCCAAGCAAAATTGAATAGGAAAAGATGTTTATATGACATTTTGACACGAATACATATTAATAAATGTCATTTTGATGTTTGAAAGTGTCTAGGGTTTGACATAAATGCAAATATAAATGCAATTTAAAAAATATTATCGATTTTCAAATACTGCACCTGTCAATACAGAACGAAATATTCTATAGTCTATATTGCCGTCAACACTGCCGACGTTGTCTTTGCTGCTATATATTTATGTTTAACATGAAGTATAGGCCTTCCACAACTCTCTCCCCATATGTCAAATATATCACCAATATGTCACCTAGCAGCAGCAGCGCCGCGTCAGACATGCTTCTGGTGTGCAAAGACATGGAAAACGCCTCGCAAACGCCACAGCTGACACGCAACAGAAACGCCACGCTCACGCCACGCAGCCAGTGTGTCACCGGCCTAACAGATTTTTTTATTCCGTGTATACAGCGACATGTAAATAAGTAGGCGTGGTTAACTTACATGCAGCGTGCGTGAGACTGAGACACTGAGATTTGTCAAAGAAACACGGAGAAAGCAGATCAAGAGGATCCACAAAGGAATTACGTTTTCTAAAGGGTTGTTGTTGTTAACGTGATATTTTCGGTGGAAAAGGCGCAGTAGTCAACTAGAGCAGTGCGGCACCCGTAGGCTACAGTTTAGAGGAGTGCACGATCAATGGGGAAAGCATGAAGCTTACTTGACAACAACAGTTCATATATCAATATCGTAATGAATAGAAATACCTTTAAATAATGTATAGTTATCTGCATCTTTCCGTCTCTTATGTAGCCTATAGTTACTTTTTAAACACGAAACTCGCGTTCAGCATGACAGGCGAGCGGTTGCCGTGGTAATGAACAACCTGTATCTGAGGCAAAATTACTAAATAATCAGCGCGAGTTATATATTTCTAACTCCAAACAATTAGCCACTGAACCAGCTGATAAAATCTTCATTTGATTCAATGCTTGATTACAACTTGTCACTCAAATGAACCGATCGCATTTTACTGATGCAAAAGACGCGCGCGTGCACACGCACTGAGAGGGAGCGCGGTGTGTCGGTGTTCACAACTTCACGGGCTATGTAAAATAATGATGCAGTTACAAGGTGTGTATAATTTACACTAGCTGCTACTTAGTCAACACTAACAGTAGCTGCTGTTCGGTTTTCATACTGCTGTTCGCCTAGTCACTTATGAACTTGATGAACTTGACACTTATGAACATCTCTTGGTTAAAGCTTTAGGTGACGGGTTGCCAGATATCACAAAAATAGCAAAACAAGCCCTTTAAAACGCAGTATAATAAGCAGACATGGCAAAAAAAATCCTACCAAATTAAAAGGAAGTAACTCATTTATTATGAATAGAACATAGTTCAATATAAAATATTCAGATATTATAAACTGATGAAGTAAAGCAATAACATGAGATTGAAAAATTATTCAGCAACACTTTATTTAAAGTTTAACGGCACCTATGAGTTGTATTTAATATCAATCAGTTGGGGGCAGTTCATCTAAAAGTTGATGAGAGTGTTTTGTTTGCTATATTTAGCTATTAAAAATAATTTACCAAAGAAAAAATTTACTAAATAAAAGAAAAAGAAAATTCAAACAAAGTGAAGTAGCCTACATTTAATTTCTAAAGTATTTGGGTTTATTTATTATACAAAGCCCTTTTTGTCTATTTTTCGAGAATAACTACATATATAAATAACTATATTGTGAAATATATCGTTACCGTGAAATAAAATTAGTCATACCGTGTAACAGAATTTTGGTCATACCGCCCACCCCTACACCTCACCCTAACTAACCTAACAGTCTCCTAACAGTCTACTAATGCTCTAATGAGACTTAGTTGACAAGTAGTTGCAAAGGTACTGATATTTAGTAGAATGTCTGCACGACTGGGCTCAGCTCGGCTCTCCTTATTTTTGGCTCAGTTTGCTTTTCCACTGCAGTTTAGCACCGCTTCTAAGTGATCATAGGAGCCAATCCTGTGAAGCACCCACAGAAAAATATGAGATATATTGTATTGATTCTAACCAATTAAAAATCTATTGCAGCTTTCAGACACGATTATCTTTACCTTTTTATAGTTTATTTGAGGCCGTTTCTATGGCATTATTTGAATGTCAAATGTCGAGACCGCATCCAAGTAATGCTCGAGCACAAATCTCTCAACTCGCAGGCGGATCTCCTTCACTCTCACACAGAACTGGACGCTCGTTCTCAAATATACAGTCTCATCAGGCTCTTGTCTGCTCTCGCTCAGAAATTACGTGTTCATGCTCAAACTCAAAATCTCTACTTGCTCTTTCTCTAGAATAGTTTTCTCTCCTGGATTTAATGTTGCCAGAAGCTTTCAACCACCAGACATCACGATTGACTGACGAAATAACACGTGTACCTTTCAATTGTAAATAAATTACGGATTCTCGTAATTCGTATTATTTCATGAGATAGCATTTTCAAGCCGATTTTAGTCAGCCAGTTCTCAAGTTATTTTATTATTTAATAGTTATTTTTGAGTTAAGAGCTTATTGTATTTATTGAATATTTTTTTTTAGTGAACAATTATGGATCATCAGATATCAGCGAGAGCGCGACTCACGACAACACTCATGGACAAAAGCAAAATGTGCTTTTGTTTGGTTGGTAACTGAGGCGTAACTTGCGGGTGGGACATGTCCTCACCACTTTTTGTGTATTTTGTGCACATCACATTTTAGTCTCGGTATGGCTCGCTTGAAACCTCAACTGAGGTGGTACTAAAAAAGTACCAGGTACTAGGAGCTTTACACAGTGGAAACCCCCCAAAAGTGGGCCGTACTGAGCCGTATCATGCAGTGGTAAAGCCGTATCATAAAGTGGACCGTCGAAATAAAGTGTAACCATAAACTTGACATGAATTACGCATGTTTCTTACAGTAAAGGAAAATTCTGGGTTCAGTAAAATTGAAGTTCAATCAACACTGGTGAGATAATGTTCATTACCACAAAAATGCATTTATACTCTTCACTCTTTTCTTAAAAAAAAAAAAAACCTTCAATAGTAAAGTGCCTCACCGTAACCTCGATTTTGCTTTTTGCAAAGAAAAAGAGTGACAGATCAAGAGTAATATTTGCTTTATGCTGAAATATAATTGAATATGTTTGGATTTGGTAGACGGTAATTTGTCTGAGAAGTTTGAGAACCTCTGATGTTGGTTTTTAGGAGTGACAACTTATTATTGGAGCATTTTGCAAATATTTTCCAATTGCCATTTCTCCTTTAGTTGAACTGAACTTCCTAGTTCTAAGCTTTAATTTCAGAGGTCATACAGAAGTTTAACTGGTTACGGCCCTCACAAGCACACTCTGAGTTTGACATGTTTTCTTATAGAAATAAAAAAATAATATAACTGGGTAAAGTTTCCTAATAAAACGTTGAGCAGAATGAAACCATTAAAGGATTAGTTCACTTTTAAAAAAAACTTTTGCTGATCATTTACTCACCCCGATGTCATCCAAGATGTCCATGTCTTTCTTTCTTCAGTCTAAAAGAAATTAAGGTTTTTGATGAAAACATTCCAGGATTTTTTCCCATATTATGGACTCCAATGGGACCCAAACGGTTCAAGGTCCAAATGACAGTTTCAGTGCAGCTGCAAAGGGCTTTAAACGATACCAGACGATGAATAAGGGTCTTATCTAGCGAAACGATCGGTCATTTCAAAAATAAATAAAAAAGTTTAAGCTTTATAAGCACAAATGCTCGCCTTGCTCTGTTCTGTGATGCGCGTTCGTGACGTCACGTAATACGCAATTACGTTGAAAAGGTCACGCTTGAAAAATTTCTGTCCTGAAGAAAATTTTCTTTTAGGCTTTTTAATATTAAAACACCCAGGATACGCACACGAAATGGGCATTTTAAACGATAAACTGACACAAATACATTTGAAAATGTGTAGATGGTCCTCCTTCCGCACATTTGTAAACACGTCAAGCTGACCTTTTCAACGTAATTGCGTATTACGTGACGTCACGAACGCGCATCACAGAACAGAGCAAGGTGAGCATTTGTGCTTATAAAACTTTAACTTTTTTATTTATTTTTGAAATGACCGATCGTTTCGCTAGATTAGATCCTTATTCATCGTCTGGTATCGTTTAAAGCCCTTTGAAGCTGCACTAAAACTGTCATTTGGACCTTGAACCGTTTGGGTCCCATTGGAATCCATAATATGGGGGGAAATCCTGGAATGTTTTCATCAAATAACCTTAATTTCTTTTCGACTGAAGAAAGAAAGACATGGACATCTTGGATGACATCGGGGTGAGTAAATTATCAGCAAAAGTTTTTTTAAAAGTGAACTAATCCTTTAATGCTGTTCAATGGTTTCTGAGATAAGTGGATTGTTGTTCAATAACAGAGCAGTTTACCAGTTATGAAGAGCTCAATTCAGCTACAGTATAAGCAGCTCAACAAAAGATAGTGTTGTTTTTTAGCTCAAGTCAGTTAAATATTGATTCAATTCAGTTCAATAACTGTGTCGATGTTCTAGAGATCATCAAATTCAGTTCACCTATAAAGCAGATTGTCACAGACAATATTGTCATTTTCCAGTTCAATTTAGTTCAAGCTTTTGTCACTGCAATTAAATCAATAATTCTATATTTTAGGGCTGTGCGATTAATCACAATTGCTTTTTCGATTTCGGCTTCCAACGATTATGAAAACAAGATAATCAACGGGAAACGATTATTGTGCCGCTGCCACATTCGTCCAGTGCACCTTCCTTTCCTTCACAGCGCTGCGCTTTCATTACCCAAGTCAAACTTAACATCAAAATCAGCCAAAAAAGAGTGTTGTAAAGTACAGTCTGCTTTTGCTAAACTGCGGGAAGTGCTTGATATTAAACGGTGTTATTAAAAGTGCATTAAGCCGCAAAAGAAACGTTGTTCCCTAAGCCTCCTGTGCGCTCGCTCTGAAACGGGGCTAAACATGCATAAGAAAAGTACAATGTGGGGGAGACGATTTTCAAACAATCATCGAATATTATTTTACTTGATATGGCAATCCTTAATATTTGGTGTTTAAAATGGCTATTTGAGGTCTCTGTAAAAGTTTTAAAGCAGTCTTTTAAGTGCCGCTTTCAGAGCGGTCATATCCGTAACACTGTTTTTCCTCATAAATGCGAAACACGAAAAATAAAATAAAATTAATATTTTATGTTCTGTGGAGAGCCAACCCTTCTTCATCTGGTGGGTAGTATTACTTTTGGTTTGCGCAGTGTAATTCACGGAATTACTAAAAAATATTTTGCCACCTAAAAGTTAAAGATTTTTTGCGTTACGCATGTGTAGCCTATTTCCCTCATGTTAAATATAAAAAGGATGTGTAGACTGATATTTTTCTAATGTCCCTTTATTAAGGGAGTATGGATATATAAACAGACGTTTCAATATATTGGTATTAAATGCATTTTCTGAGAATTTATATTATTTCAAGTTTTGACTGCAAATGTCACGTCCATAATGCTGGAATTGCCCAATAGTAATTTAAAGATGTGGTAGCATTGGATCTGGACGGGAAGGAACTCTGGGGGTTGGAAGAGGTGTGTCGCGATTCTGCCTTCTCACACCGCGACACAGATCGTGGATATGAGTATCGCGATTTCAGTTTCATATCGCATATCGTTACAGCCTTAAGTATTAGTCTATATTTAATGTATACAGCAGTGTTATTTGACATTGGATTACTTTATTCAAT
The DNA here is from genome assembly GCA_022828995.1 of Vimba vimba. NCBI lineage: Eukaryota > Metazoa > Chordata > Actinopteri > Cypriniformes > Leuciscidae > Vimba > Vimba vimba. The sequence continues at coordinate 55,479,093 of CM040817.1, read as the reverse complement.
TTCTGTTGTAGGCTATTACTTATCTGAATACCACAGTTAGCACATCTTCCTGTAAAACTTGAAGCAGTGTTTTTTAATTTGTATTTTTGTTCTGTTGTATTTTTTGTCGGTTTTGTTTATAATTTAGTTTGTTTGTTCTTATTGTATTTCTGACTGATTACTTGTCTTCTGTAACTGTTTTGAGGACTTTTTACTTACATCAGTGGGTCTCAAACTTTTTCAGTGCGAGGCCCTCTTTGTGTAGGTGCATCGCTTCAGGCCCAAAGACCATTCATGACACAAAACATACAAACTTCATTCAAACTTACAAACTTACAATTTTAATTAAAGCAAAATAAATGATATAATCCTGGAAAAGGATATATATTTATTATATTTCCCCACAAAGATAAATGTTTGGTCATATATGCCGATCTGCGCTTTGAGAGGACTGTGGGACATGAGCAGGACAGAGTTCATCTCTTGCCTAATATCTTTGTGTTTTCTACCAATGTTCCAAAGCAATGAACACTGATTATAAAAGGTCAGAAGAGCGAATTTTATCTTTCACACAAACAAGATATGATTAGCTATTTGATGCTGCGCTGTGGAAGAAAACGAAACTGAATTACCTGCACGTGAAATGCACTATACAAATAAACTTGACTTGCCTTACACCGTGTCCAACAAGCACAAAGTGTGTAGAAATTTTATTGGACGTGAGATAAAGATTGAAACTAATGAGATGGTGTTTTTCTCATAGTTTTTGCCGTAGTAAAGGATGCAAAAACAGGGATTGAAAGTGAACGAAAGAGTAATTCCCTCCGAAAGGAGATGTGAGTGACAATTTGGGAGAAGAAACAAGAGATTCCATGTCCAGAGGAACAGGCTAATTCATGGAATGGGTTATTGTTAAATTTGTAAAAAATAGTAAAACAGAATAAACCGACATATGGTTAATTATAGTTTATGGGCTCTCACGTACGTACCGCTCTCATTCGGCACGAATCCAAACGTTTCCATTGTCGCGATGTAACATTTGGTTGCTAACCTATCATTTCTTTTGTAAACTAAGCTTTGTACTTCACTCGTGTGCTGATATCCAGGTAAAACAGCGTTCACCGGCACAAAAATGTGTTTTGGTTTACCACTGCCGATGGTACTCAGTTATCACACTGACCGACACAGCCCTTAACAAAAGTGGAAATATCGAACATTAATTTACTATTCAGAGTAAATGCAGATAAATATCGAACATTTAATTTACATATTTTTAATTAATTGAATGTTCTAGAACTTCTGTGCCCAGTCTGAGAACCACTGACTTACAATAATTAACCTTGTATTAGTTTTTGCTGAAGTATTGATAATTGTGAAATTTCACTGACATTTAAAATGACTCATATCATGAAATAAGACTTTGATCATATCACCCGCCAATAATCATGTTAAATAATCATGATTTCAATATTGAGTAAAATAATCGTGATTATGATTTTTGCCATAATCAAGCAGCCCTAATAATACAATTAGAAACATTCTATAAACCCTCTGCACACTAAAGTATCATTTCTAAAATATAATTACAAACAGAGCATTAAATCTACGTATTAAAGTAAAATAGTGTAAATGTAATTTTATTAACGGTGAATTAGTCAATTCATTGTTATAAGCTGACTTTCAATGTTGTTGCTTTTTGTCAGTTATATATATATATATATATATTTTTTTTTAATATGATGTAAGAATCATAACTACAATTTGTTTGAGTCGTTGATGTTTATTTAATATTTTGAGGAGCTACTTTAGAATATTTTAACTGGAACGGACTACTAGTGGAAACTTTTTCATTTTATTTACATTTAATGCAAGTTCAGTGTCAAACTTTATTTTTACTTCTGTTGGTGCTTGCTTTCACTTCAGCAATAAAACCCTACATTGTCTTTTATGAAAAGAGGCGAGTAGTCCAAAGCATTCATGAATTAAAATTCTGTTTTAAATCACCAAATGGAGTTTGAATGTCACCTAGCGGCCATATTGGCTACTGCGCCTAAACCTCTCAGAGCATATTGATAGTTTGAGACAAATTTGAAAGACAACTTGGTTGGATTTGTCACTTTGACTTGCAGTTTTAGGTGCCCAGGCACAGGTTTTAAATTAATAGAAAAGAAAAATGCAGTACAGCAATCATTTAAGTTTGGATATGTAATTTTCCAGTCTATGTTTAAGACTAGGATCGCCAGGTAAGAGGCTAATGAGGCTAACTAGTTATCTGGATTCCAAGACTATCATCTCTAAATATATATTTAATTTGGATACATATTTTAGATGGCCTTTTTACGCTTTATTTTAACAACTATTTGTGCAACAATACACACACTTGTATTTGTCTGTATGTGTGTTATTGCAATATCTCGTCTAGGACGCCAACAGAATCTAGTCCGGCCCTGAACTTCACGATACTCACACAGAGTCAGAGGTCACAGCAGGTCCATTACTGAGATTAGGGGGCGCACGCATGGAGTGGTTACTCTTCATGGACACACAGCTGGATACTGGATATGGTCCATCACTGAACACAGGGGGCGCACGCATGGAGTGGTTACTCTTCATGGACACACAGCTGGATACTGGATATGGTCCATCACTGAACATAGGGGGCGCACGCATGGAGTGGTTACTCTTCATAGACACACAGCTGGATACTGGATATGGTCCATCACTGAACATAGGGGGCGCACGCATGGAGTGGTTACTCTTCATGGACACACAGCTGGATACTGGATATGGTCCATTACTGAACATAGGGGGCGCACGCATGGAGTGGTTACTCTTCATGGACACACAGCTGGATACTGGATATGGTCCATCACTGAACATAGGGGGCGCACGCATGGAGTGGTTACTCTTCATAGACACACAGCTGGATACTGGATATGGTCCATCACTGAACATAGGGGGCGCACGCATGGAGTGGTTACTCTTCATGGACACACAGCTGGATACTGGATATGGTCCATCACTGAACATAGGGGGCGCACGCATGGAGTGGTTACTCTTCATAGACACACAGCTGGATACTGGATATGGTCCATCATTGAACATAGGGGGCGCACGCATGGAGTGGTTACTCTTCATGGACACACAGCTGGATACTGGATATGGTCCATTACTGAACACAGGGGGCGCACGCATGGAGTGGTTACTCTTCATGGACACACAGCTGGATACTGGATATGGTCCATTACTGAACACAGGGGGCGCACGCATGGAGTGGTTACTCTTCATGGACACACAGCTGGATACTGGATATGGTCCATCACTGAACATAGGGGGCTCAGGCATGGAGTGGTTACTCTTCATGGACACACAGCTGGATACTGGATATGGTCCATCACTGAACATAGGGGGCTCAGGCATGGAGTGGTTACTCTTCATGGACACACAGCTGGATACTGGATATGGTCCATCACTGAACATAGGGGGCTCAGGCATGGAGTGGTTACTCTTCATGGACACACAGCTGGATACTGGATATGGTCCATCACTGAACATAGGGGGCGCACGCATGGAGTGGTTACTCTTCATGGACACACAGCTGGATACTGGATATGGTCCATTACTGAACATAGGGGGCGCACGCATGGAGTGGTTACTCTTCATGGACACACAGCTGGATACTGGATATGGTCCATCACTGAACATAGGGGGCTCAGGCATGGAGTGGTTACTCTTCATGGACACACAGCTGGATACTGGATATGGTCCATCATTGAACATAGGGGGCTCAGGCATGGAGTGGTTACTCTTCATGGACACACAGCTGGATACTGGATATGGTCCATCACTGAACATAGGGGGCTCAGGCATGGAGTGGTTACTCTTCATGGACACACAGCTGGATACTGGATATGGTCCATCACTGAACACAGGGGGCGCACGCATGGAGTGGTTACTCTTCATGGACACACAGCTGGATACTGGATATGGTCCATCACTGAACACAGGGGGCGCACGCATGGAGCTGTTACTCTTCATAGACACACAGCTGGATACTGGAGATGCTGCTCTCTGAGTGTGAACAGACGCCTCCTCTCTCTCCTCACACACACTCATTTTACAGGTCCGGTTCTCCTCCTCATTTTACAGGAAGTTTGCTCCTTCTCTTCCTCCTTGATGAGAGACTTGATTCCAGGCCTGTATGTGGACACAGAAAACATGCACAAAACACAATTGAATTTTGACACATTTTATTTAAATGGAATTTAATTCACTATAACTTAACGTCAGCAGTCTTTCTCCAGTTAATGTAATATTGTTGTTTAGAGCAACATGTTGGCCACACTTTCAAACACTCCAGTGTTTAAACGAGGCTGCTGTGTTTGAAAGTGTGGCCGATATGTTGCTCTAAAAACCAACATGACTGTTGATGTGGGAAATTCCATCTTCGCGCTGCAGATGTGGGACGTGCAGACGCTGACTCTGAATGGCATTAGATATTATTTACACAGACTGTTAATGCAGAGGAGCCATGGATGCATTTACACTGCAATTACAATTGCATAAATAATGTTAGGAGATTAATTTTTTAATATAACATATTGATTATTGAAATATGAAATGATACGTTTAAATATGAAACTAAAACAGCCAGTATAGGTGGTGCCAAGCCACCATCTTAACGAGTGAGTTCAATCATTAACTCAGACGATTCGTTCAAATAGGTTAATGATTCGTTCAGTAAGAAAAAAACGTGTTTTCACACAGCAGTTCTGTGGAGTTTGGAACTTTTTTTTCTGAAGAAACAGCAAAAAATAAAGTATTTTTCAACACTCTTACCGTGTGATAGTATATCATATCACATACATAGGATTTTTTTTATACAATTTTTAATTTTGGTATTTATTTATTAATTTTGTTGTTTGCGAGGTGGCGGAAGATTTTTTTTGAGAAATAAACCAATTTACACACAAAATAGGCATTGAACAAACAATAGGCTATTAACAATTTACAATTCTCAAAAGGTAGACGTAGTTGCAAATTACAATAAATAACAGCAATGAAGTCTCAAATCATATTTACAACCATGAAAGGCAAGGAAGAGAAAAGAAATAAATGAATTAAAAATTATACTTTAAATAATTGAAAGAACAACATTTATAGCAAAGTAAGTTATTGCAAGGGGTATATAGCTCATTGAAGAAACTAGTAGTAGCTTTTTAATTTGAAAGAGAAGTAGCAAAAGCTTTAAGTTCATTATGAGGAAAGGACAGAGTTTTTCATTTATGAATGAGTGTTGAGACTGATTTTATTTTACTGGTAACAGCCCTATAGTGGTGCCTTATTAACTGAATTGATCAGTAAAAATTAAGAACTTATAGGCTACATGATGATGCATATAGATTACTATTTAATAAGGTTTTAACAAATGCCCCAGGAAATCAATTTATAGCGGGAATAGCACCTCTTTATGGAAAAGTTTGTTTCTGTTGCTGTCAACATTGTTTTTGGAAGATACATTAAAAATGCAGTTAGCTTCTGTGTACGGATCTACAATGCATGGCATAAAATGTAGTTAATAGTGGATAATTTGACGCGCTTCCGTGTCACAGTGTCTGTTATCAGCGGATTCTGTTCATGTGTGGCCAGATATTTTAGAAATCACGACCAGCTGATGTTTTACGGCCATGTCCGGAATAAAGAGTAGGCCCATATATGGTAAACTATACAGTTAGGGTGATACAAGCTTTTGGGCATATTGCCCATCTCTAAGTCATTTATTCCCTGCGTGACCTGTAAAGTCACGTCCACAAACCTCTGGTGTGGAAACCTCTTGCATGTGGATTCCCAGCAAACACATTTACGTTGTGGCAACGTCTCTGGCACGTTGCATTTCTGCTATGGCAACGTCGCTGTCTACGTGCTTGCAACATTGTAACAACGTAGAATTGTAAGACGCGACAGGGCTGTAGCAACGTTGTTGCGAGACATTCAGCAACTGAGAGACGACGTTCTGACAATATTTTTATATGCTGCTATATCCCCCCATTTAGCATTTTGTTAGATAATTATATACTTTTTATCGTTTATTGTTTATATTATTATTTAATGGGGCTATCAACACCTGCAAGTGTACACTTTGAAGAGTAAAAATGACAGAAGGTTTCGTTAATTCAACTTTATTAAAACTCCATCAAATTGCACTTCCAAAAGTAGGCTAATACATTTGTGGAAAAAACCCCCGAAATAAACTAATATACAAAATTTATTTTAAGTATAATAAATAAAACATAAAAAGCAAAGGTAGATCAGAACATTTAATGAACAAAACCGGGTCTGTATGGCAGACAGTAGCCGAAAGCCGGACGATATAGAGGAGCAAAGAAACGAATGAGACTAAATAGCGGAAAAATCGAATGAAAAACTAAACAGTGCAAGCTAGGCTACATTAATCACATTAAAAATTAAAGTTGTAGGTTGAGTTTGATAGCTGAGGTAGGCTAAATTAAACGCAGTACTCACGTATCCTTGCTCGATGAAGAACAAGACAACACAATGAGCCCAACAGGTGGTTGGGATTCAAAAGTCTGATTTTCCCGCTTCAGGGCAGTGACGAGTACATTATGTAGTCCAGTGGTTGTCCAGACACCCTAGGCACAACCTTAAAGGGGAAATGAAGCAGTCAATCAAGTTTACATGATTTACAAGATGGATTTCCACTATAATCAACAATTATATAAGAAACATGACAAATGTAAACATATAAAAGAAAAAAAAGAAAAACCGTTATATCTTTTGCTGCCAGGGCGCTGCCATTGTGTGCAGTATTCTAAAGTGTGACGTCACGGGGTTGGTTGGCTTTAATAAACCTGGCTGAATGTATTAATATCACGACGTCAAACTGTCTACACCAGTGGCGGACTGGGACAATAATTCAGGCCGGGAATTTGAATCCACTGCCAGGCCACCTCTGCTGCTGCAGTCACCACCACCCTATTCATGTAATACTGGACTGATAAACTTGTAGGCTAACCCTATTAATGTACCAGGTAGACTACCAGATGCAATATAAATGAATAAAAAAATAACCCTTAAAAAATCACTAGGAATACACCATTTATACTACCAAACCAATGACAAATAGAAAATTGGCTTTTTAAAAGAGATAATAAGAGACACATTCACATGTTGAAATATTTACATTTTATGTATTTTCAGTGCTCAACTCTAGGGGTGGGCGATATGGCAAAAGTATAATATCACGATTCACGATTTTATCACGATTCTTTTTTTAATGTTGGTTTTACTATTTTGTGACTGAGCATTACAGCCAAACTAATGTCCATATTTTAAAAACAAAGCCTTAGGTAACAAGATATAAAATAAAAAAGAATAGCAGACAGGGGCGAAGATATTTTTTTTGTCATTTTCTTTGTTATTAAATATTAAGATCAAAGATACACATTACACATACACAACTTAATATACAAATTAAATAAACAGTGCTTTATGTTTTCAGCTGCAGTAGGTGTATTTAACAGTAGCATTGAAGAAAGTACTTAAAATAACAAAAATAACAAATATGAAAATAAAACAAAACATAGACTTCACTGTATAAATTATACATTGATACTTATTAAAGCTACTATTAAAAGTTATCAGTCAGGAGCAGTGAGTGATTTTCTCTTTGCATTTTGTTGTTTTATTAACATTAAAGGGATAGTTCTCCTAAAAATGCTATTTGTCATAAGTTACTCTCTCAAGTTGTTTTAAACTCGAATAAGTTTCTTTCTTCTGTTGAAAATAAAATTAATTTGGAAGAATGTGGGTAACCAAACAGTTGATGTACCCCAGTGACTTCCATAGTATATTTTTCTCCTATGGAAGTCAATGGGGACCAGCTACTGTTTGGATAGCCACATTCTTCAAAATATTAATATTAGAAAAATATTAGAAAATATTAAAAGGAAATTAATACAGGTTTGGAATAACATTAGAGTGCGTAAATAATGAGAGAATTTTTATTTTGGGGTGAACTATCCCTTTAAGGAGAAGCGGCAGCGTGTTTACTATTACTACTATTACTACTGTCTCTTTAAGAGTTGCGCACGACGCGTCTATTATACACGCATTTGACAAGCAGATTTTCTCTCAATTTTCTCAAGTTTGCGTTCACTTTAGACATAACCGACTTTGTTTATGTAAACCTTGTGTGTATTTGACAGTATTAGCACAATAAGACTCAAAAGATAACTTACTCCAGTATCCAGGCGCTGGTAGACAGGCTTTTAGTGCATGTGAACTTCACATGTACGCGCTGAGAAACGCACACGTTAGAACAGCGCATCAGCACGCGAATTAAATGTTTAACCGACAAGGCATTAAAGCACTGCACTGCGTCTGCATTCGTAGTTGCACACCAGCCTATCACATGCCAGGCTGATGGTCTGCACAGCGGCAGCCGGCAGGCCAGAACGACCGTCAGGCCACCGGGAAATGTCCCGGTGCTCCCGATGGCCAGTCCGCCCCTGGTCTACACCACGGAGTTTTGACCGCGAACAACTAACGTAAGGTACAGTCATTATTAGCTAACAGCTGTAAGCATGAACTAGCTAACACTAACTTAGTGTTTAGCTAACTTTAGTGGAGTTTATTAGTACCAGACAAAAAGACGACGTCTAACGTTAACGTTATGTTAACAAACTGCACATGGAAACATTGTTCGCGATGTCTGCCATCATATTCATGTCTCTTGTCAACAACACCATGTAAGTTAGCATGTATTAATATATGCATTTGAGCCGATACGGCGTGGGAACCGAGCAGTGGTAAGTTACGTTGTTATGTCGAACAGCCGGTGGTGGTTTTGGGCGAAGAGCGGGTTGGTAAGTTGCAACGCGTGTGGCTGTTGTAATGCGATGCCCACCGTGTCAGAGTCCATCTGCTGTATATAACATACGTTAGACTTCATTAGTTGTTTGCGGTCAAAACTCCGTGGTGTAGACAGTTTGACGTCGTGATATTAATACATTCAGCCAGGTTTATTAAAGCCAACCAACCCCGTGACGTCACACGTTAGAATACTGCACACAATGGCAGCGCCCTGGCAGCAAAAGATATAACGGTTTTTCTTTTTTTTCTTTTATATGTTTGCATTTGTCATGTTTCTTATATAATTGTTGATTAAAGAGGAAATCCATCTTGTAAATCATGTAAACTTGATTCACTGCTTCATTTCCCCTCAATGGCCCTGAACGGTGGTTTAATGTCAACATTGTGACAACGCTGTAACAACCTTCACCACACAACGTAGTTATAGCAACCTTTTGGGCATGTTGTTAAAACGTTGTTAGAAGGTCGGGTACGTTGCGCCAACGTTCTGTGTTTGCTGGGTTCACCTTCACTTTAATGACACTGCTGAACAGCAGGTGTTTTTCACAATCCGTTTTTCGTCTTGCATTAAGCAAATATGATGTTATATTTTTACGCGTTTATGTGATTATCCTGTGACTACACGCCCAGTCTTACTGAACACACATTATAATATAGATTACTTAAATAATTACATAGTTTAAAAAAGTCAACCAAAGATTTAAACATTAAACAAAATTCTCCTGTTAACAGAAAAAAAGTGTAAGTTTAACCATTTCCGGCTATTTAATGAGTGTTACAATAGACGTGAAGTATCACGAAAGTAACTTTACACTTTTATTATGTGTTTGAGTTCGGCATAATGTCTGTTTAGACGCAAATACTCTATCGATATTACAGCTATGAAAAGTTTAACGAACTTACTGTCACATGTGAAGCGATTGCTGATTTTCTATCTTCCGAAATGGCGTCTTTACAGTCATCGGCTGATTTCGATGTCACTGTGAGACAGGTAGATGTCACAGGTTAATGTCCACCAGCCTCTCCTCGAGTGGATTCTTTTCTCACTTCCGGGTTTGGATAAATTACAGCAGGGCCACTTGTATTGAGATAAATGCGAGACCATATAAAAAAAATATATTTTTTGCATTCTCACTTGCACAATTTTATTATATAAGAATAGAAGACTTTGAAACAACATTTGGGGATTAATTTGTTAATGGACAGTATAAACACAAACAAAAATGCTACAATTTTGGTAACAATTTATTTTGATGGTCTCTTTTAAACATTCTGACTAAGTAACTTTGCAACTTTGTCAACTATCAGTCATTAGAGTATTAGTAGAGAGTCTGCTAAATATAAATATCTGCTAACACTTTATTGTGACGCTCCTCCAACATACATTACTGGCCACAAGTAAAAAGAAAAGGGGGGAAAAAAAAACTTCAAAAATAAATACAAATAGTCAAAGAGTCTCTAATTCTGTTGCGTCTTCTGTCAAAAAACAAAACAAAAAAAACAAACAAAAAAAACATAAAGTTTGGTATTAGTAAACGTGCATTTGAAATGGTTTATGTAAAAATTGTAAACCTTCATGTATGGATGTAGCCTAAAATTGTAATAGCATTATTTGTAATGTAGGCTATTATACACTATTGTAGTGTATTAAGAATGTGATAAATCATAGATTATAAACATTGTAATCAGTTATTTCTTTATTTAAATGTATTTTTAATTTTTTGTTTAATTTTGGTAATAATGTCAGTCTACCTGTGCGCGAGGCTGATGAGAACACGCAATGTTCGCTTCTCTCTGTGAATAGGCTTGTTTGAGATGCGCCTTGCCTGAAATGTATGCGAGAGTAGGCGGCTGCAGTGAGGAGAGGAGTGGAAAAAGCGCAGGCTATGACGAGTGGATAATGCCTTTTCTAAGTCTACCCTGAAGAAGGCGAAGGAGCAGTCTACCCTTCCGTCGCCGTCAGTCCGTGTCTATTTTTGAATGGGATTGATAGAGACGTCAAACGACAGACCGGCGACGACGTCATGGCGACGTCACAGTAGTAACGTATACTTACGGCGACGTGGCGACGGCGTACGTGAGAAATGTATAAAAAATCATAACGTCTGAACCAGGCACGTCGCCTAATAAGACGCCTGATACACACGTCGTCCCTCAGTACGTCGCCTAATAAGACGCCTGAAACACACGTCGTCCCTCAGTACGTCGCCTAATAAGACGCCTGAAACACACGTCGTCCCTCAGTACGTCGCCACTCGCCTAATAACACGAATGATAAACACGGCTTCCCCAATGTATTTCGCCTTTAAACATTTCAGAGTTTTCCTTAGTAGATGTACTTGTTATAGGCTATTGCTTTTAGCCTACAGTAAACTTATTTCTCAAAAAGGGCCACTGGTGCTTAATAACTAAGTTTAGCCTATTCAATGTTTGATAAGCTATAGGCCTACAGTCAAAAGTTTATGAACGGTAAGATATTTTAGACAGTAATATTAAATATTGAAATAGGCTATTTATACAACTTAAAATAACTGTTTTCTATTTGAATATATTTTAAAATGTCATTTATTCCTGCAATCAAAGCTGAATTTTCAGCATCATTACTCCAGTCTTTAATGTCACATGATCCTTCAGGAATCATTGTAATATGATGATTTTATGCTCAAGAAACATTTATGATTATTATCAATGTTAAAAACAATTGTGTACAATTTTGTTTTTACGATTATTTGATTAATAGAAAGTTCAAAACAACAGCAACTATCTGAAATTTGCCAGCACAGAAATAAATTGCATTTTAAAATATATTAAAATAGAAAGGTTTAAATTGTATAAATTTTAAAATTTGAAACAGTTTAAATTGAATAAATATTTCACAATATTATTGTTTTTGCTGTATTTTGAATCAAATAAATGAAGCATTGGCTTGGAGAGCAGAAGAGACTTAAAAAAATCTTACCGTTCAAAAACCGATAGCCTATAACTATATTGGCTGTTACATTATGTGTAAAAGATTTTTAACATGTTTCAATTTCATTAAGTCCTTATTTCAACATTTCGACATAAGTAGCTCGTTATTTCGACATAATACGTTGTTATTTCGATATAATATCTGTTATTTAGACATAATAATGGGACATTCTATCTGCATTAAGCCACATTAAGCATTCTTATAATGGTTTTCTATGGGAGGAAAATTCTTAACGTGTAATTAAACATCTAATTTTTTGAACATATAGTATAGCCTACTTTATTATGATTTTATATCATAATGATTTATAAATGCAGGCACAATTATCCGTGAACTTGATGAATGTTGCAGATGTTTTATGCGCAAATAAATGCCTTAGTTTGAACTGTGCAAAATTCAGAATTAATTGAATATGCAGCAATTTGTACAAATAGAGAGTCTTTAGACATGTTGTAGCCATTAAATAAGCGCATTTGGTTTCATATTTGTTACAATATTATAATGTTATTTTTTCCCCAATCTATGTTGATAATGAAAAGTGAACAACATGAGTAAGATTGGATGCGCAATATATCGGGAGACATGATTTTGACCACTTCATAAGTTTTGTTTTTAGGAAACCTTTCTTTAAAGTGAATTTCGTTTTGTATAAATTGCACCTTAATTTTAAGCAATTTTTCATTAACCAGTTGCCTGGATTTAATAGGCTAAATAAGAAGCAAATAGCAGACAATATAATCATGACATGGAGGCGCCCGCGCGGTCACTTGCATTGCACGTGAACTGGAGCACATCTCATAACTTAACCAAAACTCAGCGTTTGTATAAAATTGTATTAATTATAAATTGTGAAACAGTTTAAATTGTAAAAATATTTCACAATATCACAGTTTTTCTGTATTTTGAATCAAATAAATGAAGCCTTGGTGAGCAGAAGAGACTTATTTTAAAAATATTTAAAAATCTTATAAAAACCGGTAGTGTAAATATATTGGCTGTTACATTAGTGTGTAAAAAAATTAACATATATTGAACATCGAAGGCATTCTTTTTTACTATCCCTTAGAGCCCATGCACATTTTTTGCCTTGCATGTTTTCTAGTGATCTCGCCTTTATTCTCTTTAAGTCATTCAACATTTTCTTCAGCATTTAATGACGTGGAGAACAAGGTATTCTGAAAAAATATGCTTAGTTTCTTATGTTTTATCAATTTATTGTCAAAATATAGTTGTTGGTTTTTTTTTGTTACAAAAAAAGGAAAAACATGGTAACTTATGACCAAAAAGAAGGGCAATTATAATAGATGTGAATTTCTGATGCTCAAGATGGGTTGTCATCTCTGGTCCTCAAGGTCCACTTTCCTGCAGAGTTTAGCTCCAACCCTGATCAGTTCAGAACCCCTGGTTTAGAATTTGCTTTTCTCCTCCTGAGCATTAGAAATTCAAACATCTATTATAATTGAATTTTTGGTATTATAACCCCTGCTCAAACCATTAGAAAATATGAAGGCTGTTATGTAAAATTTCTCTGAAATGAGCCATTGTGTTTATCTGAGGAAATCCCAAAAATCATATTTTTGAGTGACGTGTAAAAGTCTTCCATAAGTCTTGTATTTTTTATTTTCCAAAGAAGAACGAAAAAGAAATACAGTTGTGGGCAGGGCAGCGGGAAGAGGTTTTAGGTTGGGGGGTGCTGATTTTTTTTTTTTGGGGGGGGGGGGGGGGGGGGGGGGGGTCACCACTTTTGAATAAGAAACAATATCAAGACTATAAAACTCGTCAAAAAACGCGCACACACTCAAACCACCTGACTGCACATCACATTTTTGACTTTATTGATTCTGCTTTTATTCGTAATGCAATGGACCGGTCAACGGGACATAAATGAATCCTTAAAGGATGGGACTTTATGGGACATTTGCACAAAAAGAATAAATAACTTACCGTAGCCTATTTTATAAGTCGCTCCGGAGACGCATATCAGTCAAAAAATGCGCCACGAAGAAGAAAAAAAACATATTTAGCTTAAGTCGCACTGGAATAAGTTGCATTTTTTTTTTAAAATTTATTTCACAAAAAAAAAACCACTGTTACAGACAGTTCTCCGCTACGGACGTGAGCGCTCTAAAGCGGCACTAAAATAATGTTTTAAAACTTTCACAGAGACCTAAAACTGAAAGCACAAAGCCTGTCTTTAAATTTAATTTCGTTTTGTATTAATTGTATCTTAATTTTAATCAATGTTTCATCAACAAATTTTCTGGATTTAATAAGAAGTAGCTAAATATAGGCTATTAGAAAATAGATAATCAGGACACGGAGGCGCTGGCGAACCTGGAGCTCGTCTCATAAATGAACCGAAACTCAGCGTAGGCCTATAAGGTATAGCCTATTGCCTCACAGACCTGAGACATATAGATAGCTTGAAATGTCTACTTTTAAGCAGGACAATTCAAAACGAAAGAAAACAGACGGCGCTGCTTATGTAATTCGTATGAAATGTGCATTTCTCTCTGGCGCTGCGATGAGACTGGGTTGGTCTAGCCGACACTGACATAAAAAAAAGAACTGTTTTATTAGTAAACAATTAAAATGTATCCTGATATATTTAACATATTTGCCTGTTCCTTACAAAACACTGACAGTGGGGTTTTTGACTGGGTTTTTTTTTTTTTTTTGCAGCATGCGGACAAATTTTTTTCGACACACACAATATTACATAACACTCTGCGCTAATGTTTTAAAAAGATAATTTAACATATAAATAACCATTTTTAAATAGCCCACTTAAAGTGTTTATTACAAATAAATGACTAAATGCTAAAAATTAATACATTTTAATGAACAAACATATGCGTTGCATTTACAATTGCCACTTCCCGCGGCCCTGGTTGTGGGACAACATAGATCCTTATACATTTAACCCATTGGTACTATTCTGTTCAACAGTTGTTTTTGTGGCAAAAATGGACATTCCTTGTATTATTTTATTCTATGTTTTGGTACTTTTCGGTGCATTTCGGAATATGGTCGAAACTTGTGCTGTTGAACTTATTTAGCAACTTAAAAACACGCTAACAACACCAAAAAAATGAACCAATATATTTCTAAGAATGCAAATAGATGTTTGAGGTTTCAAAATGAAACTGTTGGCTATAGCAAAACATTACAGATTAAGTGCAATCAAACACTAGATAAACAATGGTTTGCTCTTGATGTCAAGTGTAACAATTATCGTCAGGCCTCTTGCGCCCTCTGTTGGCATTTGTTATAGTAATATACATAAGTTCATTGTTTATATATTTCTTCATGTATTTTAATAGTGTTGTTAAATAAAACAATAAAATTAATTACTTTTAATACTTTATTTGAATCAATTATATCGCCTCATTTGTAATGTATTTAAGTCATACTAAAGGCTATTGTTCACTTCAGATCTATCTTTCTGACCAAAAAATATATAAATAAAATAGTCGACACTGACAGCCCTAGTTTTGAACATTTGAACATGAACCTACATTGTTTTACATTTTGTGACTAAAAGACTATTTCCCTGTCTTATATTTTTTCATTGTTGATTTCTTGAAAATAATAGGCTATTAAAATACTTTCTTGTCACCTTCTCCTAAACAATATCGTGAATAGTTTCATATTGTGTAGGCCTATTCGCCCATTATGGTCAACTGTGTTAATTAAAATTATTACCACCTTCAAAAGTAAAAACTCAGAATGGCACATTCCAGAATATTATGTTTATAGATAATGAATTTATCTGTTCAACTTTAAAGTTGTTGTTAATAGCCTAATTGTGCAAAAAGTTGTGACTTTGATGGTGTATAATTTGCATAGTCCTCATATCCAGTAGAAAGTGAGTGAATTATTAAAAAAATATATATACTATGCCCGTAAACCATTCAGAGATGACATTAATGAGATACACAACTTTGTATACAATACAAAATTTGTATCAAAGATATTTTCAATGTCATCAGAACACAAGAAAAGAATGATTGATTAGAAAGATAACAAAGGAAAGATAAGAAAAGCTAGGGGGAAAATAGATATTAATTTATTGTGATATGACGTTGGAGTCACATGTTGGTGTCACGCGTCTGTGATGAGACGTGCTGTGGTGCGACGTTGGTGTCACGCTTCTATGATGAGACGTGCTTTGGTGCGACGTTGGAGTCACACGTTGGTGTCACGCGTCTGTGATGAGACGTGCTGTGGTGCGACGTTGGTGTCACGCGTCTGTGATGCGGCGTACCCCTTCGGTCACGTAAAAGTACACGACTGTCGACTTCGGTAAGTTATCCGTGGCATTATCCACTCGCCATAGCAAATATCCACCGTTCCACACCTCAGGTTGCTCTGCATCTCCCCTCCTATTGGTCGAGACTACGGCGCGAGTTTGACTGAGACGCTGTGCAGCTGACGCCATTTACTCTGCTTTCCTCACGACTGTGTACATTCAGGTAAGTGATGTTTTGGCATTTTAAGGTCATATAATTGAAATATGCAGCATTATGTGTCAGTATTGCATGTTATTATGCGTTTAGATATTCGTTTCATCGAGGAAGGGGTTGAACTAATATTTTCCTCAGTTTACTGCTATAACTTACAATAAAGTTCAATGTAGGCTATAGCAGTTCGCTGGTTTGCCGTTTTAAATTAAGATGTCTTTATTTTTTATTAATAATGCGTGTGCATTATTGTATGTATCTTTTTATTTAACTCTGAAATGATATTCAACCAAGACTTTTTCTCATGACTTTTCCCTCTTTAAAATTAAAGTTGTAACGTTAGGTTAGGCTATTAGTGTCATCACAATACCAAAATTATGACTTTCGATACAATACCCGATTGAAATACCTTGTTAACATGAACTAATAATGAACTGCACTTCTACAGCATATATTAATGTGTTAATGTTAATTTCAACATTTACTAACACATTCAAATCAAAAATTGTACTTGTTAACTTTAGTATGCACTGTGAACTAACATGAACAAACAATGAATTGCTGTTTCTGTTAACTATCAATTAATTGAGCGGCCATTCACTGCCATTATAAAGCTTGGAAGAGGCAGGACATTTTTATAATTACTCTGATTTCTAACGATAGAGATTATATACCATGCTATGGTATACTGTCATACCGCCCAGCCCTAATGTGGGTTGGGCAATGACAATAATTTCCATATTAAAAACCTAGAAAATATGGTTTCAGATGGAGTAAGTAATAGTTTATAGTTCATTTTTGAATATAAAAGCACTTTCATTTTAGGGTGGTCTATTTAAATGCATATTTCAACCACTTACACAATGTTTTTTTTTTTTTTTTTCTATCAGATTACCTATCTGGGTCTGGTTGGTGGCTTTGACCTGGATAACACCGTGTGGAGAGTGCTGAAAGGCACTTTTACAACTGCTGTGGCACGTTATGAATTGGAGAGAAGTCAATGGGAAGATTGGTGTCCAACGCCTGGTCGTAAAGGAAGTTGTCATTGGTGAGACCTTTTTTAGAAGTCACTTTTATTTGTATAGCACTTTGCACAATACACAACTTTTCAAAACTGCTTTACAGAACATTGCATTTTTATTTCTGTTATCTCAGTAATAGTAGTCACAAATTCATGGTTCAGAGCTTAAAGGGATGGTTCGGAGTAAAATCAACCTATAGGGTCATTTGCACCATGAGATCGAGCCAAACACCAGCGCATGCCTACAACTATCTGTATTTAGTTCATTATCACTGTGTATTTAAAGGGTTAGTTCACCCAAAAATGAAAATTCTGTCAGTAATTACTCACCCATGTTGTTCCAACCCCGTAAGAGTTTTGTTCATCTTCGGAACACAAATTAAGATATTTATGATGAAATCTGAGAGATTTCTCACTCCTCCATAGGCTTCTCTGTTATTGAAACTTGCCAGCCCAGAAAGTTAGTTAAGTTAGTTAAAGTTAGTTAAGACATTGTTAAAATAGTTTAAGAATACAGTGGCTCAACCTTAAGTTTATCAAGTGTTGAGAATACTTTTTGTGCGCAAAACAAGCAAAAATAACAACTTTATTCAACTCTTCATTTTCCTCGAAGTGAGTTCACGTAGTGTAACAGCGCAGCGCTTCTGTGTTGTACGTCAGAACGTAGGCTCACGATTGGCCAGCATCCCACACATGACCAGCGTCGGCCAATAGTGAGTCTACGCTCTGACGTACAACCCAGAAGTGGGAAAAACTTGAGGGTAATTACAGACAGAATTTTCATTTTTGGGCGAACTAACCCTTTATGTTCCTCCTTGCATTCAGTACTTGGCCCATTATTGTTTGTGTGTTTCTGCTTCCAAATTGTCTCGCATCATTGCAGATTATCTTGAGTTTATTTTGTGTTAGTAAAAACACTTCTTTTTGTAGACTCTGTCTTTGGACTAAAACATGACATTAATGCTATCTGTGTTGGTGTGTTTTTACATTAGAGTGTGCATGTCTTTAAAAAAAAAAAAAAAAAAAAAGCAGAATACATGCAGTGCTGTAAATTTTAACCGGTTGGTGCAAAAGTATTCTAAAAATCTAAATAATTTGTCATAAGGAATTATGGTATAATTCTGGCCCACATATTGAAAAATACAATTTGCAATTCCTTTTGAAAATTTACTGGAAAAAACTTTCAATACAGTGGTAATTCAGAGGTGTTTAATTGTTAATATTTGCAATTAAAATATTAAAGGATATTTACATTAATGATTTTTTTTTTTCATTCTCCTGCAGCTCTAGCTTCCAGGTTGTATTGCTGCTAACATTATTTAAATTCTTCTTTATTGCAGGTGCAGTCAGGCAGAATCCCCTTACTGGAAAAGGTCAACACATTGCCGACCCTCATTGGAGACTTCTCTGCACATCAACATACTTCTCAACTCTTTACCTTTCAAGTTTGCTTTAACTTTCTCAATTTCTCTTTAAAAGTCTCTTTACCAAGTTACTGTGATTTATTTGTATTACTCTCATTAGACTAATTGAACATAACATTAATACACGCTTTGATCGAGTGTTTTGAACTTTGGTGTAAAAAATTAACTTTGAATGCTATTTATATTATTAATTTGTATTCTTAAATGTTTTCAACTGAATTCTACTTAAAATAAGAACAACTGAGTAGCTGTAATTCTATGTATTCTTAAATGTTTCCAACTGAATACTACTGTAATTATTAAATTCAACTCTGCTGTAATTATATTTATTTTTTATGAAATGTTTTCAACTGAATACTACTGTAATTAAGTACAACACTTTAGCTGTAATTATTTAAATGCTTGTCAAAATAAATTGTTTTGAGTGCATTTGTTGTTGAGTGTTTAATTTACCTGTGAGTTAATAAGACTTTAAATACTGTCAGCTGCATGTGGGCCACATAAGGGCCGTTAGATTTTAACAGAACTCAACCATACTAAAGTTGCATAACAGGCCCACATATGGGCCACATGAAATTGTAGTATTTGGCTCATGCTTGGTGGAGATATGGCAGTCCTTTGGTTCAGTTCTGGCAAAGGAGATGTGGGCCATATCTGGGCCGGCAAACACAAACTAATCTGGGCCACAGCTCAGCTGTTTATCTGGCCCACATCTTTGCCAAAGGAAATTTGCTGACTGGGGCAGAGCTGTGTGAGATTGGTGTTAAACAGAATAAATTATTAATAATGCATTCTGATATAAACATTTGAAATTTTTCTGACATATGAATATTGCTTTTCAGCATGTTGTTGGTACCACAACCCTCATGACTCATTTCCGGGGAACAATAGATGGTGCATTTCTAGACCTTAATGGTAAATGCAACATTTATTATGCACCAACTTTCATTTCCAGTTTGGCCAAATATTTTCTGCCACATGCCACCCTTTGGTCTGGAATGATGCTAGGTAGGTTTGGTTTAAGTCTTCGAGTTAAGACAACTAATTATTCAATATAGCATTTTTGTCAAGTTCTTTACAAGGTTTAAATGATTTTAGGGGATCTAGGAAGTCACGGGACAGGCCCTGTGTACCAGCAACTCAGTAAGGTCTACAACAAAGTTAGCCAGTCAAAAAAACAGGTAAATTGCTGAAAGAAACATCCGAAATGTGTATCAAAGCATAGCTTTATTTTTGGACTTAAATTGTGAACAGATAAGGTGTACCTTAAATTTTCAGAACTTCACTCAAGACAACCATACACAAGGCATAATGGAGAAGAGTCAATGGGACCTGAAGAAAATCCGTTTCCAGAGGAGGAGGTTAAAAAGACTGGATGACTTTGTGACCATCTACAAAAAGATGCATGATGCACTGCTCCTCGAGTATGCAGATGTGGAAAGATGCAGAAAGAAAGTAATGCTACTTAACATTAGTTCAGTGAAAGCACTTAACTTTGCAGTTTACCCTGATCACAATTTATAAACGATATGCTTGATTACAGATATATTGAAAATGTGCAATTATGTGGGTTTGTGTTTGACAAAATATATATTTTCCCAGTCACATAAAGTGGAAATGGAGGTGTGGAAGAAAAGCCGGAAGCGTAAAGGGGTGTACGTTTCACCATTAGTGATGGACCTGTCATTCAAGGTAATTATTAAAAGCTGTAATGATGCTGACATACATAAACACATTATGATTTTAGGCACCTCTACATTCTAATTTTGTCTTGCATTCTTTTTAGAATCTAAAATGACTGAAGTAACGGTCAGACAACAATGGCCTCAACAGATGTTGTTACACAGTATTTTGTTTGCAGTCATGCTTAGTTAATTTCACCTCAAATCTTTTTTTTTAACTGAAAAGAAGAGAGAACTCACCACTCTCTACTCCATTACTTCATGGACAACCTGAAGTAATCCAAAGACAGGTTATTTTAGTTAAACTCTTTAATAAAATATAATATTAATATAAGTATTATATGCATGCTTTATTATGGATAAAGCATGGATAAATTACTATATAAAATTAGATATAGTCATTATATTGTTATATACACTCTTAAATGGTTTCATTCTTCTGTATTTTACATTCAAGTTTTGCATTCAAGATCTATAGTACATTATTTTATAATTTATTTTCTGTGATGTGAAAATATGCAATAGAAAGGGCACATTAATCTTTCCATTTTTATTAATAGAATTCACAAGACATAGTGAATGTGGATGGATCATCACATGTGACCATGACTGAACATCAGGAGGACACAAAGGGTACCAAAAATGATCCTCCATCACAGGTGATCTTAATAAAATAAATGTATTGTCAGCTTCTAAAAGTTTTTAAACTTTTAAATAAGTTAATGTAAACTGTAAACTTTTAGAAGAGACTTTTTACATCAATACATTATTGCAGGTTTTTGTGACAGTAAATCCAACATTACATCACAGCACATTAGCTGTTTATGTAACCGTAATTGTCAGATACATGCACACATCTAGAGTAAATAAATGTATTGTCTTCTTGACCTTCAGAGAAAAGCCTTGTGGAGAAAAAAAGACACGGAAGTGGTAATTTCTGTGATTCCCTCTCAAATAAGAGGGAACAGCTACTGTATAGTCCACCACAGTGAGTTCCGGTCACTTAAACCTCACAGATGGCTCACAAGCGAGGTATGTAGGTCAAACAGTGCAGCAGCATTATCATTAAAATACACTTAAAATGGACAAATGTAGTTCCATTGAAAACAGTTGCAGTTATTTCTAATTAACTTAACACATTGATGTAATAGAAGTGTTATGCGTGTGATATTTGGGGATGTTTAATTTAATTAATCAATCAACAATACTATTGATCAGAACGTGGATGTTTTCCACTAGAAACAAACGTTGATGTATAATTTTAATTTAATACTGTGAAGCTGCTTTGATACAATCTGTATTGTGAAAAGCGCTATATAAATAGACTTGACTTGACTTATGCTGCCATAATATAAATAAGTTAAATCATTAAATATTTGTCAACTGGGAAAGTTTTAATGCAAATGCCAACAATTATAAAATTGGTCTAAGCCAGAATGAGCCATTACAAAATAATGTCACTTGAGCATGAAAGGGTTGTCCTTGCAGCCCGACTCAAGCTCTCAGTCCAAGCTAAAACAAATGTTTTATTTAAAATAGGCTTATGTAATGAATCCTGATGTTTCTCTCTGATTGAATTTTAAACATGTTAGATCATCGAATGTCTCATGCATCACGCTATTAATGAACTTGGTTTGGATAAAACCATATACATGATGAACCACTACACGGCCAATGTGATCCTCACTGGGGATAGAACAGAAGTAAGACGACAAAGTTTGTCAAAGGTACATCTTGTTTCTATTTGGGAGAGGTTCAAATGGGGACGCGTTTCATAATAATTTAAATGTGAAAAATATTTAAGTCATTTCTGTGATATATTATTGAAGTTATTTTATGTGCAACAGGTTAACTTTGATGATTACAAGGCTGTTGTATCGTTTGTTAATGTTGGAGAATTGCACTGGAAGTTTCTGGTTTGTTTATTTAACAATTTATATTTATGTACATTCACATTGTTTCTTTTGTTGTGTATGTGTTAAATAATGTGATTTTTCTTGTGGTTACAGTACATCAATGCAGCAGAAAGCTGTGTCTATTTTATTGATCCAATGCCAAACTCTGCAGAGCAGTCGGATTCAGAACTTGCTGCCCATAAGTTCTGGTACTTATGCAATTTCAGCTATTATCCATAAACCGAGATGGGATGCACTAAATGATTGTCTAAATTTCAGTGCAGGCATTAAAGAACTGTAGAGAGATGGGCAGAGTGTACAGTAAAAGTTTAACTATAGAGACAATGGTCAAAACAGAGTTACAATTATTGAAAACCAGCCCTAAACACTGGATAGATACTGGTAGCAGTGGTAGCGACTGCACATAAAGTTCAGGAGGAGTCATTTAATCCAACCTATCACATTCCAACAGCATATAAACTCTTTCAGCATCCCTCCTCCTCTTCTACTCCTTGTGCAATATTTGGGACCAGCTAAAAAAATCTTCTTAAATCTTTATTCTATTCAAGAAAATTTGTTATCCACATTTTAGGTTGATATCTAAAAAATAAGCTTTCAGTAAGCTTTTGTTTGGGCACAGTACCAAACTTTCCACTAGATAACATATCCAGGCTCCATTGGTGACCATACAGACACTTCCATTTCAAAATGCTGTGTGATCATCTGAACCATATAATTTTCATCCAATTTATGAAATGGACATCCTGTTCAGAAATGGTATGGGTAGTTGGCAGTATTTAAAAAAACTATTCAATATAGATTTATGAATAATTGTATAATTAACATTTATAATGTTACATCTTATTGTCACACAGTGAATACTTTCAAACCAGGACGATCCACCACCGAACAAGAGACTGGGTGAATATTCAGTTCAAAGGAGCTGTTATGAAACACCCATTTCAACAGGATGGATTTAGCTGTGGTGTGATCGTCTTAATGGTACAATAATTATTTTAGTGAAATACTTGTATTCTGACAAAGATATGAATCAATTAGCATTTATATTTGGAGTCAGTATGTGCATAGCCTATCCCCATATTTGGTTGAGAGCTATTTACAATATTTAAATGATTAGCCAACATATTTATCCACTCTTTATTTTCTTTTTCCCTTTTTTTTTAGATGGCAAAGGCAGTCATGGAAGCATTACCTCAATTGCCAAACATGGATTTTGGGACCTCTAAAAAAGAAATAGTCTGGGAACGCAAGGCTTTGGCACTGCAAATACTTCAATCATCAGGTAGCAGGTTTTTTCATATGTGTTCCGATTGCCATAATTAAATTAGTCTAAAATTTGCATTTCCATTTCCATTAGTGTTCAATGCACAGAGAAACTGCTCCATGTGTTCGGCGTCTAAAGCACCAAGTCCGGGGCCTTCCATGACTGACTGGGTAAGGTGTTTATAATTGGTTGTTTTGTATTTGCATATTGTGGCTTGAACAGAAAGTGGACATTAGCTAGGAAACAAGGGTATAGAGAGATTGGTATTGATGTGCATATACAAACATAATAGCACAGTTCAGAGATTTCAGGGATTATGTTGATTTGCTAGAGTTGTCAATGGAGTTAGTGTTCATAAATGTAATTGATTTTTATCAGTGCTTCACAGTACATTGCAGTCTTTGAAATCATCTACAAAAGCCAAAATGATGCATCTATCTCTACACCTTGCTCTTTTCCTTGCACTTGCCCTCTGGCAGCTGTCAAGCTCATTTTAAAAACTATTATGTTGCAGATTGCCAAGTAATCTAAATAATAAATGGAAAACTGTGTGACAGTAGTGTAACAGTTGGTGAACTATTAGTCAATTTCTGCTGTTTGGATGCTGTTTGACGAGAGAGCAACTGGGAATGCAGCACGAAGGAATCCCTCAGCAGATGCCATAATGGAGGTCCGATCCTATTTGGAGGAGCCCCTCTCCAGATCCTCTGAGCTGGTGGAAGAACAAGGCCTCTATCTACCCACGGCTCACTAAAGTCATGACAGGGAGACTCTGCATAGTGGCCACATCCGTTCCCTCTGAGAGGGTCTTCTCGAAAACAGGAAAGATTATCTCTGAGAGAAGAAACCGCATCAGCCCCTCGAAAGTAAGGCAGCTTGCATTTCTAAATGCAGATCTCTCATAAAATAAAAATATGATCAGCAGTGTGTGTGTGTGTGTGTGTGTTCATGCTAGTTATACAAAACAAAACTATGAGATAGTTCATGCTGGTTATAACATGCCAATAAAGAAGAGAGAAAAAGAGGGACCAGTTTAATCCTTTCAGTTTTTTATTTTTCTTTAATATGGGTTATATTATGTTGTTAAGATTCAGATTGTATTTGTTTTGAATGTTGTTTCTATACATTAAAAAGTTGTAATTTAAATGCAAATGTTTAATAGTATTCTTTTTTCATAACGAATCACTGCATTTTTAAAGAAATTGTGAGACATTGTGAGAATGATTTCATTTAGAATTGTAATTATGATGATTTCATAATTTAATTAGAATTGTTTTCACACCTATCATAGTCAAAACATAATTTTTTTTAAAGAGCCGTTTGTGAGCCAAAAGAGCCGGAATGCCATCACTACTCATTTGCCGATAGAATATGAATTGTTAGGTATGGTGTGGAATTGCTTGTTGCATTTTAAGTAATGATGGCAAAATAAACTCATTCTGCTCGATCAGCTATGTGTAACCCTGACTTAATTTCAGGATTAATAATAAGAATTGTATATAGTTTAAATCAATTATAACGTATAGTTATGATTGTTAACTGAAATATAATGTAAGAGGAAAAAAAATAAAAATAAATGTGGAAGAGGAATAATTCGAATAAGATGTATAATAGAATTGACCAATGAGAGAAGACTGAGAAACTCCGCCCTGCTGAGTCAGCAGAAGCAGCGCGATCTAATGAAGCTACAGAGAGGAGAGCAGTAAGCTAGAGCAAGTATTCTCTTAAAATAAGTAAATAGGTGTAAACTGTTGTTTTTTGTCTAAAAACGGTTCGGATTTCATGAAGGGACAGTTGTGATGAAAGAATCCAGTTAATTTTATGTTCGTGTGGATGTTAATCTTGAAGTATTATCGTCTGGAAATACTGGATGTGGTGAGTTATTGTTCGATTGCTGTTTATTTTGAAATAAGCACAAGACAATTGTGATTACAAATGTTTATTGAAACTCTAAGATGTTTGTGTTATTTGTATGTGATTTTGCAATGAAAACGTTTAATCGTTTAGTTAATTAGTCTCACATGGAGCTGTAGTTCACGTGGCTTTGACGTGATACACGTGAGCCTGAAAAAGAGAGAGAAGTTAATGCAAAATTATTGTAAATATTGTATTATGAGAATAGTGATTGTAATATAAGAAAATTACTTACCTAATGGATATTGAACACAGATAAATATATATATATATATTGTGTTGCGATCTCTGGCTTTTTAATAGGTCAGGTTTTTTTAATTCATCGGAAAGTTCCAGTTCCGTTGATGGCGAGCCACCCAATCGAACGCTAGGAGAGGAAAGAGGACAACAGAGACATCAAGTTGGTTTTTCATTCTTTTCTTCAGGAAGGATGTTTTTCCTTTTTCTGAATGGAACTGTGAATTAACAGATGCATCGTTGGATTTGTGATAAGTGACTGAACGAAATCTGATATCAGTGACTGATTGAACTGAGATTTGCTTTCAAGGAGTTTTCCTTGAGGAGAGGGTTATCTTATACACAGTGAATCTGGTATTACTAGGGTTAATTCACTGTGACGGTAACAGGTGACTGTTAACCAGTGATAACTGGCTGTATTTGAAGAGTTTTTTTATTTATTTTACATTGGAAAAATGTGATTTATTTGTTGTTTTTTTCCTATTGTTGATTTAATTGTTTTCTTTTAAAAAAGGCCTACTTTTATTTGGGGAAATTATTCAAAGTAAAGTACTTACCGCATTATTGGCTCCTGTGTTCTTCAGTTGATATCCACTACCTCCAGTAGCCGTTCCTGTGATTTTCTGGTGCGTAATTGGTCCATTTATATAAACATATAGCCCAAAGTGTAAATAATTGAAATGCTGTTTTGTTATTAGAGTCTGCTAACTAATTCAGACACTTAATTTTGAATTATAGAATTTATGTTACCCGCTACATAGAAAACTTTGGCGAGCCAGCCAGGAGGTGGTGTTCTATTACTGAAGACACACAGGTTGAGTAGTTCAAAAAGGCCGTTGACAAAATGGAAGTAATTGTCACTGAAGGTATCAAGGTCCCTAATGCAGTGATAGTTAGTGGAGTAACTGGAACTGAAGATGATGAGAAGTTACTTGAAGTCTTACAGAAATATGGGTCTATAGCTAAAATAATTAAGGTTGAAGATCCTGAATCTGAATTTCACCAAAACTTGATTGTTGAGTTTAGCAGTGGGAACGCTATGCAAACTTTAGAGCCTGTATTACCTTTCACCCACAAGTTGATTGACAACCCCGAAATCAGCTACGAAGTGAGGTCTCTATCCAGTGTGTATACCAAACAGTTGGGAGGGGATGCCACCAGATCTTATCTTAAAGGGTTGAGAGAAATAGCAATGCTTAGTGGAGTTAACTTTGAAACCATGCTAAGTGAAATGCTAACTGAGATGAGCTCTGAAGTTTTTCCATTGTGTGCTGAGGCAGGCACTGCTGATAAACATTCTGAAACTAATGTTGATCAGGACCAACTGGAGAAAACCACGTCAGCAATGGGTGAGCCACCTTCAGCAGGAGGCCAGCAAGTGACATCTGCTGCTACTTGTGTGAGTAACTCAATTCTTACTTCACCTACTGTACTGAACCCACCTGATGTACAAAGATTAGTTGTTGAGCATGTGGTGCGGACTGAGGAAGTAAATTCTCAAGCACTCACAACCACAAGGCTCAGAGCTTTCTCTGGGAGGATTCCCAGGCCTGTGAATGAGGTGGAATATGACATGTGGCGCACAAGTGTTGACTTCATCCTGCGAGACCCAGCCATATCTAAATTTCATGGGTCACGTAAGATTTTAGACAGCCTTCTACCCCCGGCTGCTGACATTGTGAAGCATTTGGGCCCTGAAGCCTCTCCATCCGATTATCTGCAACTACTTGATTCAGCTTTTGGCACTGTAGAGGATGGTGACGAGCTTTTGGCTAAGTTCATGAATACTTTACAGAATGCAGGTGAAAAACCTTCAGCTTATTTGTCTAGACTTCAAGCTGCGTTGAGTATAGCTGTTAAGAGGGGTGGTGTCTTGTCCAGTGAAGCAGACCGGCATCTGTTGAAACAGTTCTGTCGGGGCTGCTGGGATAACAACCTAATAGCAGACCTGGGTCTGGAACAAAAACGTGAGAATCCTCCTTCATTTGCACAGTTGTTACTGATGCTGCGAATTGAAGAAGACAAATATGCGACCAAAGCAAAGCGCATGAGACAACATTTGGCTGGAGTGAAGCAGCGTGTTCAAGTCCACACTCAAAGAACATGGGTGGTGGATGAGACTGATCAACCAGGGAGTCCTGATGTGCTGTCAGTTGCATCTGAGACTAAGGAGCTAAGGAGGCAAATAGCCAGTCTTCAGAGTCAGCTGGCAAGGCTGACTACTAATGCTGGAGCTGTCAAGAAAACTACTCTGCCAGTCAAAGCTCGGAAAACCCCTGTAGTGGAAAAGAAACCCCAGAAAACAAATTTTGAAGCTACCGCGATTGAAATGAGGAATCAAGTTGAAAAGCCCAGGCCATGGTATTGCTTCAAGTGTGGAGAAGACGGCCACATAGCAATCTCTTGCAACTCCGAACCAAATCCAAAACTTGTGGCAGAGAAACGCAAGTTGCTGAAAGAGAGACAGTCCAAATGGGAGTCTCAGAATGCTGTCATAAAAGAGGCTTTAAACTAGAACCGGTTCCTATTGAGGGGCGAATTGGAACTGAAATACTTACTAGTCCCACCAAGACTAAACTTTCTACTTGCAGCCAATGCCCTAAGAATCCAAACTTGAAAGCTAAACTCCCCAAAGGTTTAGTTGGCGCTAAGTGCATTGCGCTAGTTGATATTTCAGGGCAAGAATGTCGTTGTTTGATTGATACTGGTTCGCAAGTAACCACTGTTCCTTTTTCCTTTCATGCACAGTATTTTTCAGATCACCCCATTCATCCTCTCTCCGACTTACTAGAGGTAGAAGGAGCAAATGGTCTTTCTGTGCCGTACCTTGGGTATGTGCACCTGAACATAACCTTTCCAGCAGAATTTGTTGGTGTCAGAACTGAGATTCCCACCGTTGCTTTGGTGGTGCCGGACATTAAGACCCACACCCAACCTTTGGTTCTAGTTGGAACAAACACTCTGGATCTTTTGTATGAAGAACATCTGAAACTAGGATCCTTCCCTTTCCTTCCAGATTTGTATGGTTATAGGGCTGTCCTATACACTCTTGAACTACGGCACAAACGCTGTGAAACTGGTATTCTTGGTCATGTCAGACTGAAGAGTCGGACACCTGAAGTCTTGACCGCTGGTCAAACAGTTGTCTTGGAGGGTGCCGTTCATGTATTGGAAACTCCAGTTGACAAATGGGTTGTGGTGGAGCACCCGACTGTATCGTCCTTACCAGGGGGAGTTGTAGTGAAGTGTTGTTTACTTACCTTTCCTCCTGAGAAGTCAGGATGTCTTCCTGTGGTCCTCACTAATGAGGCCGATCATGATGTGATAATCCCACAAAGGTGCATCATTGCTGAAATGCATGCGATGGAGTCCGTGCTTTCATCTAACAGAGCTGTATCCAAGTCTGACTCACAGAGCATTGAACCCGAGATGAGTAAAGAGTCAAAGGTGACTTTGGACTTTGGTAATTCGCCATTGTCACAAGAGTGGAAAGATCGGATTACTAAGCAGCTTAACGAAATGCCTGAGGTCTTTGCCCACCATGAACTAGACCAGGGGTGGGCAAACTACGGCCCGCGGGCCACATACGGCCCGTTAGGCTGTTTAATCCGGCCCGTCGAGTATTTAAAAAATTGTCTTAAGATCGCATTAATTTTGCCTTTTTCTTGCAATACTTTGCGTTATATATAAATTGCGTTGCATATATTTGACAATCGGAATATCAGATATTTCATGCCATAGCTAACAAATGTAAAAAAGGAAAAATGACATAAAAGCAGATCATCATTCATTCAGCGCTGTTGTGGCTGCGGTGTGTCACGTAACAAGCTAGACGCGTCACCATGGAAACCAAACAGACAGCAACTTAAGCGCATAGACTTGGTGCACGTTAATGTTTTTTCCTTTTTTTGAAAACTCACAGAGAAAAAAATGTTTGGTAACCGCTTGCACACGTTTAGTTTTTCCTTTGATTTTTCTGCTATTTAGTTTTGCTACTCTGGATTTGTGGATGTATCCTCCTGACTGATTCCGTTTACAAAACCTTTATCGCCCGGCTTTCGACTACGCTCCCCTGACGTCTGCCATGTACAGAACCCGGTTTTGTTCATTAAATGTTCTGATCTGCATTTTTATGTTTTATTTTATTATACTTAAAATAAATTTGTATATTCGTTTATTTCGTTTTTTTCCAAATTTTCGTTTTTTAAAAATTAACCTCAAAACATAACATGCTAAATGGGGGATATCTAGCATAAAAAAAATGTATTGTCAGAATGTCGTCTCTCAGTTGTTGAATTTCGCGCAGACGTTGCCACAACGTAAATGTGTTTGCCCAGCCCGATCTCATGAAAGTGCGAATACCACGAATTGTATTTGTAGTGCTTATGATACGCAGTTTTCGCGTGCATATGATACGCACTTAAAGGGATAGTTCGCCCAAAAATGAAAATTCGGTCATCATTTACTCACCCTCAAGTTGTTTCAAACCTGTATGAATTTCTTTTTTCTGCTGAACACAAAAGAAGATATTTTGAAAAATCTCGGGTAAACCAAACAGTTGATGGACTCCATTGACTTCCATAGTATTTTTTTTCCTACTATGGAAGTCAATGGGGTCCATCAACTGTTTGGTTACCGACATTTTTCAAAATATCTTCTTTTGTGTTCAGCAGAAAAAAGAAATTCATACAGGTTTGAAACAACTTGAGGGTGAGTAAATGATGACAGAATTTTCATTTTTGGGCGAACTATCCCTTTAATGGCACGCACTCCACACCCCTAATCCTAACCAAAGGGTTTACAGTGCGCAGCATATGCACGCAAAAAAAAATATTTTTGGCGTATAAATGGCACGAGAAATAAAATTCGTGGTATAGATACCCACTTTAATGAGATCGTGTTTCATA
Organism: Vimba vimba; assembly: GCA_022828995.1. NCBI lineage: Eukaryota > Metazoa > Chordata > Actinopteri > Cypriniformes > Leuciscidae > Vimba > Vimba vimba. The sequence continues at coordinate 55,448,423 of CM040817.1, read as the reverse complement.
ATCTGCTACTGGGCCGGCCCTCTGTCAAATTTTAAAACCCAGTGTGGCCCTTGAGCCAAAAAGTTTGCCCACCCCTGAACTAGACTTTGGATGGACTCAGAAAGTAAAGCACCGTATCAAGCTGAATAACGAGACCCCATTTAAGCAAAGAGCACGACCCATTCATCCGCAAGATTTTGAAGCTGTGCGCAAACATCTTCAAGAGCTTCTGTCGAGCGGTATTATCCGTGAATCAGAGTCTCCTTTTTCTTCACCCATAGTGGTGGTTAGGAAGAAGAACGGCGATGTCCGACTTTGTATTGATTACAGGAAGTTGAATCTGCAAACGATAAAGGACGCATATGCCTTGCCTAACTTGGAAGAGACATTTGCAGCTCTGAATGGTTCAAAATGGTTCACCGTGCTTGACTTAAAGTCGGGATATTATCAAATTGAGGTAGAGGAAGCTGATAAACCCAAAACCGCTTTCGTGTGTCCCTTAGGATTTTGGGAATTCAACAGGATGCCTCAAGGAGTGACCAACGCACCGAGTACCTTCCAACGGTTAATGGAGAAGTGCATGGGAGATATCAACTTGAAGGAAGTACTTGTGTTTCTAGACGACTTGATTGTATTTTCCAAGACCCTGGAGGAACACGAAAGGCGTTTATTACAAGTGCTTACTCGTTTGAGGGAATATGGATTGAAGCTGTCACCGGAGAAGTGTCGGTTTTTCCAAACTTCTGTGAAGTACTTGGGTCACATTGTGTCCGAGCGTGGAGTAGAAACTGATCCGGAGAAGATAGAGGCCATAAAGACCTGGCCACGTCCTAAAACCCTTAAAGAGTTAAGGTCATTTTTAGGGTTTTCGGGTTATTACCGGAGATTTATAAAGGACTATTCCCAAATTGTGAAGCCCTTGAATGAAATGACCTCTGGATATCCTCCATTGAGAAAATGTGTCAAAAAGCTTGGTAAAGAAGATCAGTACCACAACCCCAAAGAGCCATTTGGTGGTCGTTGGACCCCTTCTTGTCAAACAGCGTTTGAAACCTTGATCATCAAGCTCTCTACTGCTCCTGTCTTGGGTTTCGCTAACCCTAAGCTTCCTTACATTCTTCATACAGATGCTAGCACCTCAGGATTGGGGGCTGCGCTGTATCAGGAGCAGGACGGGCAGCAACGAGTCATTGCTTTTGCCAGCAGGGGGCTATCACGGAGTGAATCTCGTTACCCAGCGCACAAACTTGAATTCTTAGCGCTCAAGTGGGCAGTAACAGAGAAATTCCATGACTACCTTTATGGCAGTTCATTCACGGTTGTTACTGACAGCAATCCGTTGACTTACCTGTTGACGACTGCCAAGTTAGATGCTGTCAGCTACCGATGGCTTGCTGCTTTATCCACGTTCTCATTCACACTCCAGTACCGAGCTGGTAAGCAGAATGTTGATGCGGACAGTTTGTCCAGACGACCGCACGGGGAGTTGTCAGATGATCAACTGTCAACAAAGGAAATTGAAAGGATTGAAAAGTTTGTTCAGTATCACACGGCTGATGCCAACGCCTCCTGTATCACTGATTCTGATGTGGTTAAGGCCATTTGTGAAAAACACCTTGTACAGCAGAACAACGATCCTGCTTACTCCTTGGTCATGTCTCTTGCTATTCATCCCGATGCAGTACCGGACTGTTATGTGCAAGAGGATGTTCTAAATGGGTCATCAGCTATACCTCACTTGACTAAAGAAGAGCTAGCCGAAAAGCAGAGATCTGATCCAGTAATTAGGGAAGTTCTAATGTATCTGGAATCTAATGAAAAACCTCCCCCTGTTGTTAGGAAGGAAATTCCAGATTTCCCTTTTTACCTGCGAGAGTGGGATCGCCTAGAGATGAAAGAGGGAGTTTTGCACAGGAGGCGACAGGATGGAGATTCTATCACGTACCAGTTGGTGTTGCCCGAGGAACTCAGATCCTATGCCGTAAACCAATTACATGATCAGATGGGTCATATGGGCATAGAAAGGACCCTGGATTTGGTCCGAGCGCGGTTTTATTGGCCGAGAATGGGTTCTGAGGTAGAACACAGAATAAAGACCTGTAATCGCTGTGTGCGGAGGAAAGCCTTACCCCAGAGAGCCGCACCTTTGGTGAATATTCAAGCAACACGACCACTTGAACTTGTCTGTATGGATTTTCTTTCCCTCGAGCCCGATAAAAGCAACACTCGGGATATCCTTGTTATTACAGATTTTTTTACTAAATATGCTGTTGCTATACCAACACCCAACCAAAAAGCCAGTACTGTTGCAAAAAGTTTATGGGAACAGTTTATTGTGCATTATGGTTTCCCAGAACGCTTGCACAGTGATCAAGGGCCAGACTTCGAGTCGCATACGATCAAAGAGCTTTGTGCAATAGCTGGAATACAGAAAATTCGCACTACACCTTATCACCCTCGAGGGAATCCAGTGGAGCGATTCAATCGCACACTCTTAGGTATGCTGGGAACTCTGGAGGAGAAAGATAAGAGTCGTTGGAAGGAATTTGTCAAACCCTTAGTTCATGCGTATAACTGTACTAAGCACGAGAGTACAGGATTTTCTCCGTATGAATTAATGTTTGGGCGACAACCTCGGTTGCCACTTGATCTGGTATTTGGGTTGCCTAGAAAAGGAATTTCACAGACATCACATTCCCAGTATGTGCAACACTTGAAGTCACACTTAAAAGAGAGCTATGAGATTGCTTCACACAATGCGCGGAAGCTTGCGGAAAGGAACAAAGTTCGCTTTGATAAGCGTGTGACTGAGTCTACCTTGGAGGTGGGAGACCGTGTGTTGGTGCGAAATGTTAGGATCCGTGGGAAACATAAACTCTCTGATAAGTGGGAGTCTGAAGTCTATGTAGTGATGAAACGAGCGGACAATGTACCTGTCTATACAATTCGCCCGGAGACGAAGGATGGCCCAGTTCGTACTCTGCATAGAGACTTGTTACTTCCTTGTGGATTTTTGCCTGTTCCTGCAACTGTGGATCCTATTGTACCGAAGCCTGTCTCGAAGCCTAGGACTAGGTCGAGTCTTGGTGTGCAAGAACAAGAGGAGCTGATTGGTAATTCAGAAATGGACGATGAAATCTCTGATTCTGCATTTCACAATTATCCAGTTGAGGAAACAAAGTTCATAACTTACCATGACTTTCGTAGACAAAGGGATGTCTTACCCGTTGTGACTCCAGGAAGTTCTTTACCTGTGGGTAACACAGAAGGAATTCAATCACCTGAAATGGTAGAAGAACACTCACCTGTGGGAGTTTCCGCTGAAAACTCACCTGATGTTGCAGCATCCGTTGAGTCGACCCATACACCTGAAACAGAAAATGTTAATGGAGACAATGTTGGGAGAGAGAGCGGTGAGGATAACAGCCCTTTGAATGAAGGCAACACTGTGGAAACTGAGTGCAGACGTTCTACAAGGGAAAGGACAAAACCTAGGATACTTACCTATCCAAGTCTTGGAAATCCCTTGATCCAAGTAGCCCAATCTTTGTTCCAAGGATTGAATACTGCTTTTGTAACTGCCTTGAGTGGTATTGCAAATCCTAGTGAGTTGACTGAAATATCTCAAACACAGATTGTGTGAGGGTTAAATTACCTTAACTTGTGTTCCGAGGACGTACACAGTTAGGAGGGGAGGATGTAACCCTGACTTAATTTCAGGATTAATAATAAGAATTGTATATAGTTTAAATCAATTATAACGTATAGTTATGATTGTTAACTGAAATATAATGTAAGAGGAAAAAAAATAAAAATAAATGTGGAAGAGGAATAATTCGAATAAGATGTATAATAGAATTGACCAATGAGAGAAGACTGAGAAACTCCGCCCTGCTGAGTCAGCAGAAGCAGCGCGATCTAATGAAGCTACAGAGAGGAGAGCAGTAAGCTAGAGCAAGTATTCTCTTAAAATAAGTAAATAGGTGTAAACTGTTGTTTTTTGTCTAAAAACGGTTCGGATTTCATGAAGGGACAGTTGTGATGAAAGAATCCAGTTAATTTTATGTTCGTGTGGATGTTAATCTTGAAGTATTATCGTCTGGAAATACTGGATGTGGTGAGTTATTGTTCGATTGCTGTTTATTTTGAAATAAGCACAAGACAATTGTGATTACAAATGTTTATTGAAACTCTAAGATGTTTGTGTTATTTGTATGTGATTTTGCAATGAAAACGTTTAATCGTTTAGTTAATTAGTCTCACATGGAGCTGTAGTTCACGTGGCTTTGACGTGATACACGTGAGCCTGAAAAAGAGAGAGAAGTTAATGCAAAATTATTGTAAATATTGTATTATGAGAATAGTGATTGTAATATAAGAAAATTACTTACCTAATGGATATTGAACACAGATAAATATATATATATATATTGTGTTGCGATCTCTGGCTTTTTAATAGGTCAGGTTTTTTTAATTCATCGGAAAGTTCCAGTTCCGTTGATGGCGAGCCACCCAATCGAACGCTAGGAGAGGAAAGAGGACAACAGAGACATCAAGTTGGTTTTTCATTCTTTTCTTCAGGAAGGATGTTTTTCCTTTTTCTGAATGGAACTGTGAATTAACAGATGCATCGTTGGATTTGTGATAAGTGACTGAACGAAATCTGATATCAGTGACTGATTGAACTGAGATTTGCTTTCAAGGAGTTTTCCTTGAGGAGAGGGTTATCTTATACACAGTGAATCTGGTATTACTAGGGTTAATTCACTGTGACGGTAACAGGTGACTGTTAACCAGTGATAACTGGCTGTATTTGAAGAGTTTTTTTATTTATTTTACATTGGAAAAATGTGATTTATTTGTTGTTTTTTTCCTATTGTTGATTTAATTGTTTTCTTTTAAAAAAGGCCTACTTTTATTTGGGGAAATTATTCAAAGTAAAGTACTTACCGCATTATTGGCTCCTGTGTTCTTCAGTTGATATCCACTACCTCCAGTAGCCGTTCCTGTGATTTTCTGGTGCGTAATTGGTCCATTTATATAAACATATAGCCCAAAGTGTAAATAATTGAAATGCTGTTTTGTTATTAGAGTCTGCTAACTAATTCAGACACTTAATTTTGAATTATAGAATTTATGTTACCCGCTACATATTGCACTTATGCAATGCTATTTTTTTTCAGGAACACTGTTGAAGTACTTTGGAGCACACCAACTCTACCTGCCCCTAATGTTTCATTGAGTGTCAGAGCCTCCTCAGCTGATGATACAGCAGGTATAGTCTGTTAATATGACATGACACATTTAGCTTTTTGACACATTCAGTCAGTGACTTTGCCTCCAGAAAAGCTGGGAAGGAACGATTTTGAGGTCATTGTTGAACCCTTGCTGTTCTTATGTTTGCTTTCATTATTTAAGTATCTTTTTTGTAACATTCTGTTTTTGATTATATTAATGTTTGTCTATTTGGTTTATTTAAAGATTGCACATTTAATGCACATTTGCAAATAATTTATTTAATATATTTTGTGACAGTTTGTATTCAGAAGTTTGAATAAAAGAGAAGTATTTTAAGTATCGTTTTTTATTTATTTTGTATTAATGCATAACCTCATTGTATTCATTTATAATGTTGGCTATAACATTATAGCGTGACGTTTGTGTCAATAATCTTCTAGCACAGGTGACTCTGTGTGGTGGGAGGGGGGGCCCCCAAGAGGCTCGGGCTGGCACTGATTCCCTCCACACTCTAATCAACAACAACATCAACGACAGACAAAGGAAAATATTGGCATGTTTTGTAGACTTTAGAAAAGCATTCGACTCAGTTTGGCTTGATGGTCTACTGTACAAAATCCTACAAATCGACATCGGCGGAAAAACATTTGATATTATTAAATCTTTGAACACCAACAGCAAAAGTGAAGATCGGCAACCACAGAACCGCGTTCTTCCAGCAGGGACAAGGAGTGTGTGTGTGTGTGTGTGTGTGTGTGTGTGTGTGTGTGTGTGTGTGTGTGTGTGTTCTTCCAGCAGGGACAAGGAGTGTGTGTGAGAGAGAGAGCAGATGATAGTACAGCTGCACTAGCGGGTAAGTGTGTGTGAGAGAGAGAGAGAGAGAGAGAGAGCAGATGATAGTACAGCTGCACTAGCGGGTAAGTGTGTGTGAGAGAGAGAGAGAGAGAGAGAGAGAGCAGATGATAGTACAGCTGCACTAGCGGGTAAGTGTGTGTGAGAGAGAGAGAGAGAGAGAGAGAGCAGATGATAGTACAGCTGCACTAGCGGGTAAATGTGTGTGTGTGTGTGTGAGAGAGAGAGAGAGAGCAGATGATAGTACAGCTGCACTAGCGGCTAAATATATGTGTGTGTGTGAGAGAGAGAGAGAGAGAGAGAGAGAGAGAGAGAGTAGATGATAGTACAGCTGCACTAGCGGCTAAATGTGTGTGTGTGTGTGTGTGTGAGAGAGAGAGAGAGAGAGAGAGAGAGAGGAGAGAGAGAGAGAGAGAGAGAGAGAGAGAGAGTAGATGATAGTAACAGCTGCACTAGCGGCTAAATGTGTGTGTGTGTGTGTGTGTGAGAGAGAGAGAGAGAGAGAGAGAGTAGATGATAGTACAGCTGCACTAGCGGCTAAATATGTGTGTGTGTGCCATTCACAACGCCAGAGTCAGCTAATTCTCTAGAGAGACCCACTGTATATATTCATATATTAGGATAGATTGTGTTTATTTATCTATTTATTAAAGGTCCCGTTGCATGCGATTCCATGTTTCAAAGTTTAGTTAGTGTGTAATGTTGTTGTTAGAGTATAAATAATATCTGTAAAATTATAAAGCTCAAAGTTCAATGCCAAGCGAGATATTTTATTTAACAGAAGTTGACTACAAAAAACGGCTGGATTGGACTACACCCTCTACTTCCTGCATTAGTGACATCACCAGAACCGTGTTTAGACTAAGCTCCGCCCACAGGAACACAGGCGTATTGATGGCGAAATGTCAACAGACGGTTGATGTGTTTATCTATAATCGGATACCGCAAAAGTGTAATTCGAAGTTGTTAGTTTGCTCTGTCCATTTCACCACGGACTGTTTTTCTAACCTGGGATAATATCAAGCAGGCTTCTCTCAGCGTCTCATACTGACGAAGGGGACAATATCAACTATATTCCAGCAAGCGGTAAGTAGTGATTTAATATGGAAGTACGCGATCAACTTAACATCGTTTCTCTTAGTAGGATGAAAATAATCTTACTTAAAACTGTGATTAATATACAGAAAGCGATCAAAGAACAATCCTTTTCCAATCGTCCAAGCTGTCAATCACACAGCGCGAGTTTATCTGGACACTTGCCAAAACTTGTTATGAAATCAATGACGCTGTTACACTGCACAACGAAGCTCTTACTGTATTTATATGCCTCATGTTTGCATTGGTGAAATCATTAGTGAGTGCAGAAACTGCGTTGCAATGATAAGATCTTTCACGGGATCAACAGGCTGTCATCTGCTCAACGCTCACTGCAATTTTTTATGTGATTGAAATAGATCTAAATACTTAAACTTCTCACGATTCGTTAATCCCGATAGCTGTAATAGTAAAAAACGTATAATAGCTGTAATAGTAAAAGTTTTCCAGATAGTTCCCCATGTATTGCCAGATATTTCATATGCAAGCATTTCAGCCAATCACAGCAGAGGGCGTTTACACTGAAGTTTACACCTTCAAACAGAGTGTTCAAACCAGGGAATGAAATCAGGCTAGGAAATATGCCTTTTATTTCTAAATTATAACAATTTTTGATCTAAAAAACATACTAACATTATAAGGGCACCCCTGGAAACATGATAAAATAATAAAAATAATCCATGGAATGGGACCTTTAATATTTACTATGCTACATATGACATGATCTATACATATACGGTTTGTTTGTATTATTTTTGTAATATGTTGATGCTTTGGCAAAATTGTGTTACACAGTCATGCTAATAAAGGTAATTTGAATTGAAAAAAAAATGAGAGAGAGAGAGAGAGAGAGAAGAGAGAGAGAGAGAGAGAGAGAGAGAGAGAGAGAGAGTGAGAGAGAGAGAGAGAGAGAGAGAGAGAGAGAGAGACTCTGACCTCAGTGTGTTTCCCTACTGTCCATGTAGCACTCCTGTAAGGGAGCACGTTTATCAATAAACAGTCAGACGAGATGCTTCATATCCAGAGTTTTTACTTAGAATGAAGCGTCTCGCGAGAACTCCCCAACTATTAGTAAACGCACGCGCACACACACACGACCAATCAGATACACTCATCCCAAACATATCATCATTACATTTTTAACCTCATACGAAATCACTAAACATATGAATTAATGCAAAACATAACATTTCAACGTCCTTAACAACATTAATATTTTATAATTATTTAAACTGATTACTGGATTAAACCTCAGGTGAACACATACAGTAAATCTTGTTCACATTTTACCTCAGCATATTACATCCACCACAGTGACCCTCAGTGATATGTGTGTGTGTGTATGTTAAAACACTGTGGTATAAAATGTTCACAGATATTATAATTTGTTACACTGTTAATTTATACAATTAATTTAAGTAGTACATTTAGATTTAAGTTATGTTATAATATTTTATTATTTTGATGTCTTTATAAATATTCTATGCGTTCCAAGCTTTGGCAATATTGTAATATGTACAGTCATGCCAATAAAGCAATATTGAATTGAATATAGAGAGAGAGAGAGAGAGAGAGAGAGAGAGGAGAGAGAGAGAGAGAGAGAGAGAGAGTCTCTCTCTTCAAACTATTTGTCCCAGACTCATTTACTTTCCTGTTCAACAGTTCTTCTGTATTAGATTCAGTCCAAACTCTCTTTTGATGAAGATTCATAAAGTGATTCAGTCAAAACTGGACATTAAAAAGCAAACGTGTAAAAACAGTGAAACTCAGGGTGACAAACGTTTATCATGAATGAAAATAACAGTCAAAGATCAACAACTGAAGAAACATGTTCAGACTGAAACAGGAACAAGCGTTTATTGACCATAAACTACAATAACATGATTAAACTGTAATAAAACATGTGAATTATCATGCCCAGTGATGTTTTAATGTATTACAGAACCTTAAATTAAAGAGTAGTACAGGACCAGATGATTTGGAAGCTAAGTTTGTCAAAATTGCAGCTCACATATTGATGTTTCCTTTAGCAGATCTTTTTAACCTATCATTAACTAATAGTACTGTGCCACAAATTTGGAAAGCTGCAAGAGTGACCCCTCTTTTCAAAGGTGGAGACCAATCTGATATGAACAATTATCGTCCGATTTCTATCATTTGTGCAGTTGCTAAAATATTTGAGAAATTAATTTTTAATCAACTAACTGAGTACATTAATAATTATAATATTTTATCTCCACATCAATCTGGCTTTAGATCCAATTTTTCTACTTCAACTGCTCTGTTAAAATTTACAAATGATGTTTTCTCGGGTTTTGATAATGGTCATTTCACTGGAGCTGCTTTCATTGATCTCTCAAAGGCATTTGATATGGTTGACCATTACCTTTTACTGGATAAGCTTTACTCTATTGGTTTGAATAAACATGCTGTACTTTGGTTCAACTCTTATTTGCATAATAGACGTCAATGTGTTGTTTACCAAGGATTCCAGTCAGATTATTTAATTATTGATATAGGTGTTCCTCAAGGTTCTTCTTTAGGCCCACTGCTTTTTTCAATCTTTATCAATGACCTGGCACAAGTTTGTTCTCATTGTGAATTAGAGCTTTATGCTGATGACACTGTCATCTTTACCTCTAATCGGGATTTGCTGCAAGTTCAAAGAATTCTTCAATCTGACTTTGATAAAGTACAACAGTGGCTGTTTATTAATAAACTTCTGTTGAACATGAAGAAGTCCTGCTGCATGGTGTTTTTTCACGATACAAAATCGCCGTTGTGCTTCCAGTTTTGAATTAAAGTTTTTAGATGGGTCCCTTATGCAGATTGTGGAAGAATTTAAATATTTGGGCCTTTGGCTCGACTCTAACCTTACTTTTAAGATACACATTGATAATATAATTAGGAAAGTATATGGATGTCTTAACACTCTGTACAGATCAATTAATTGTTTTTCAACTCAAGTCAGAAAAAAAATTATTTCTCAGCTGGTAATACCAATTATTGATTATGCAGACATAGTTTATACTAATACCTTTGAGTCCAATCTCAAACCCCTTAATGTCGTATTCAATTCTCTTTGCAGATTTATATTGAACTGTCCATTTAAAACTCATCATTGTTTTATGTATGATTCACTTCATTGGTTGCAACCTAAATCACGAAGGGATTACCACTGGATTCTGTTTATTTTTAAATGTGTTTATTTTAATTGTCCTGCATACCTTAAACAGCACTTAATACCGTATTGCTCAACGTACTCACTTAGAAACCTCCAATGCCCAACATTTTTTATGGTACCAAGGCTACTTTCTGTAGCTGGTAGGAGAGCATTCCAATATAAAGCACCTCATGACTGGAATAACCTTCCTCTTTTTTTGAGGTCTATTTCTATATTTGGTTTGTTTAAGTCGTCACTTTTTTCTTTTCTTAAAACTACATGTTCTTGTAATTAGGGACACCAATGTTATTACATATAAATGATTCATGTAAAACAATTTTTATTAATTTGTGTACAATTATGACTTTCTTTGTCATTTTTTCTTTAACTTGATTCTCTTTTACTTTTCTATGTGAGATGTGACTTATCCTGTATGTTACATTTTGTTATTAAGGCATATTGATAATTGACCGATTAGTGTAGGCTGATTACTTGTTAAATATCCATTAATATGTGTGCTATGTTAGTTGTGGGTAAGGGCAGGTGAGCGAGGTTTTGTTTTGTTTATATGTTTGTATCTGTGTCTTTTTTAGTGTGTGATTAAATATTGTGTCTGTACATTGGTGCAGGACCCCCTTGAAAATGAGATGATACATCTCAAGGGGGTTATCCTGAAATAAATTCAAATTCAAATTCAAATTAACAGTGAAATACTGGAGGTGACAGTAGATTAATGTTCATTTTACAGTTATCTCTATGATTATATAGATGATGTGTTATTCATTTCACATTATTGATTATAATAATCCTGTGAGATCCAGCAGTTTTAATCAGATCATCTGAAGGATTTTAATAACACATTGTGCACAAATAAAGTGTGTGAATATCAATAACGGCGATAATGCATTAACACACACAATCAATTACACAACTGGAAAAATGGCAATTTAGTGAGTGAGTGTGTGTGTGTGTGTGTGTGTGTGTCAGTCAGTTTGTGTGTGTGTGTGTGTGTGTATGTGTGTGTGCGTCAGTGTGTGTGTGTGTGTAAGTGTGTAAATGTGTGTGTCAATCAGCGTGTGTGTGTTTAATGTGACACAGAGACACTGAAGAGTTATAATTATAATAAGGAAGTCTAAATCCAGCATAGAGGGGTTCAGTGAATGTGTGTGTGAATGTGTGTAAGTGTGTGAGTGTGTGTGTGTCAGAGACGCTGTAGAAGGACAGAGTGCCGGCCGACACGTCCACAAACACTCCTACTCTCTTACAGGATCCTGGACCAGCAGAAACAGCAGTGGAGTTATTATTGTGATGGACAGTGAATCTGTGATTAGAGCGGATCAGACTCCAGGACTTATTATTATATCCAAACACACAGTCATAACTCTCTCCTTTCCTCTTGATTCCTTTATATGACACTGATATTTCAGCATCTCCACTCCATTCAGCCTCCCAGTAACAGCGTCCAGTCAGACTCTCTCCACACAGAACCTGATGATAATAATCAAATCTCTCTGGATGATCAGGATACGACTGACTCTCTCTCACACACGTCACCTTTCTGTTCTCCTCAGACAGAGCGAGTTGAGTGTGTGCTGTGTTTGGATCCAGTGTGAGATCAACGGCATCTGAACACAAGAACACACATTACAACAGCAACATTTACAACAACACACACTAAAACTGTGTTTGAGGACTTACATCTGTGTAGTCTTGATGTCATCATGAACTCTCCTCCGTGATCCACACTAGAAAACACACACACACACACACACACACACACACACACACACACACACACACACACACACACACACACACACATTTGGAAAATAAACTAATTCAAATTCAAATTCATTAACTCTCCCTCTCTCTCTCTCTCTCTCTCTCTCTCTCTCTCTCTCTCTCTCTCTCTCTCTCACACACACACACACACACACAATTCTCTCTCTCTCTCTCACACACACACACACACACTTCTCTCTCTCTCTCTCTCTCTCTCTCTCTCTCACACACACACACACATTCTCTCTCTCTCTCTCTCTCTCTCTCTCTCTCTCTCTCTCACACACACACACACTCCCTCACTCTCTCTCACACACACACACTTCACTCTCTCTCTCTCTCTCTTTCTCTCACACACAGTTGTGTTTAGCTGCTGATCGATTTCTCCTGTCTGCCTCTCTGCCTGCTGTGAGTTTGTTTGCTTCGGTGCTGTAAGCTCCGTCTTAGCCTCGTATTTCTTTGTTTTGATCCATCATTTACTACAATTTGTAGTTGTTTATACTAAATACAGCTTACCCAACATCTTAGATTAACCTGACATCGCTAGGTTCCGTTACTACAAGCACAATACGCTAGTAATTCGCTACTGCTAGCCTGTTAATGCGCCACCCGTGCGCTCAGCTATTTTATTTATTTATTTTTCTCCGCGCGCCCGCGCCTTTGAGTTCATAAAAGCTCAGGTAAGTAAGAATCAGTCAACAAACACGGTGAGTAATGTCTTGTCCTGTTATTGTCACCTGCACTTCATGTCACATGTTTAGCATAGCCTTCTCTGTTGGCAATATAGGATTTATATGTGATAAATGCAAGGAGTCAGTTAGGCTGACAGAGAAGATTTCAGAACTAGAGACACGCATCCAAAATTTAATTGAGGATAGTAAGAGTGTTAGAGCTTTAGATACTATTTTGGATGCGCCTAGCGTGAACTCTTTACATGATTCGGTTCCAGCTGAAGTAGTGCCGGAAATAGCAGCCGGGCAAATGGGCGACGGTGTGGCTCTAGTCGCGGATCAAAAAAACACTCTTCCGTTCCGATTACCATAACAAATCGATTTGCCCCGCTCAGTGAAACCACCATAGTCACATGTTTGCCGGGAGCCAGAGCGCCTGACATCAAAGCTAATTTAAAAGTGCTGGCTAATGCTAATCGTAAATTCTCTAAGATCATTATTCATGTCGGCACTAATGATGTTCGACTCCGCCAGTCGGAGATCACCAAATTAATATTAAAGAGGTGTGTGAACTCGCAAGTACGATGTCAAACACTGTAATTTGCTCTGGCCCCCTTCCTGTTCGCAGGAGTAATGAGATAGTTAGTAGATTGTGTTCACTGAATCGCTGGCTGTCTAAGTGCAGTCCGTGTAATAATATAGAATTCATAGACAATTGGAAAAGTTTTTGGGGCAAACCTGACCTGTTGAAAAGAGATGGTATTCATCCCTCCTGGGATGGTGCTGCTCTTCTCTCTAGTAATATGGCTCATAGTCTTAGAGCTCAAACATGACAAATTGGGCACCAGGTCAGGAAGCAGACCGACTGGCTAAACCAACCGTCTGCTAGCGGCCTCGCGTCACCCAGGTCAGATAAATCCCATCACATAGAGCCTCTTTCACCTAGATATCATCATATAGAGACTGTGTCTGTTCCCCGAATTTGGAAATCCAAAAAAACGTTTAAACCCATCTAAGGTTAAAAATGTAATTGATGTTCAACAAATAAAAAACAGCTATAATACAGATGAGCAAATGCTAAAGCTTGGGTTGCTGAATATTCGATCGCTTGCTTCAAAAGCACTCATTGTTAATGATATGATTTCAGATAATAACCTAGATGTGCTGTGTTTGACAGAAACCTGGCTAAAACCAAACGATTACATTACTTTAAATGAGACCACCCCGCAAGATTACTGTTATAAACATGAACCTCGTCTTAAACGCAAAGGGGGTGGTGTTGCTGTAATTTATAGTAATATTTTCAAAACCACTAAGAAATTAAGTTTTGAATATAATTATTAAGTTAGTGCTTAATGTAAAAATATATAGTATAAATGATAAATCACGTTTGAGATTTGTGCTGGCTACTGTATACAGGCCACCAGGGCACCATACAGACTTTATCAAAGAATTTGCGGACTTTCTATCAGAGTTAGTATTGGCTGCAGATAAAGTACTAATTGTTTTTTGTTTTTTTAATATACACATCGATAATGAAAAAGATGCATTGGGTTTGGCATTTAAAGACATTGTAAACTCAATTGGAGTTAGACAACATGTGTCAGGACCTACTCATCATCGTAATCATACTCTAGATCTAATATTATCACATGGAATAGATGTTGATGCTGTTGAAATTCTGCAGCAGAGCGATGACATCTCAGATCATTATCTAGTCTCGTGTAAATTACATTTAGCCAAGGCTGCAAAGCCGACTCCATTTTTCAAATATGTTAGACCTATCACTTCTGCCACTAAAGATTGCTTTATTAATAATCTTTCTGATCAGTTTCATCATCTTAGCATCCCGGATAGCTTGAACTTGATATTGCAACAGAAACTTTTAACTCTCTCTTTTCCAGCACTTTAGACACAGTTGCTCCTTTGCGCTTAAAGAAGATTAAAGAAAATAATCCAACGCCTTGGTACAATTTAAAATTAAACAATTCCCCATCGTAAGTACACATTGATGGCCTAAGACACGAAACGGGCGGTTTGTGTGAGAAAACGAACAGTATTTATATTGTTGTTACCTCTTGAACACAGCCGCGTCCAAATGATCTGACGGCGCGGGCGGGTATAGATATATACACTAGATGTCGCCTTGGGTACGGTTTCGTTCCAATGAACTGCAGTAGCCAAGGCGACGTCTAGTGTATTTATCTATACCCGCCCGCGCCCTCAGATCATTTGGACGCGGCTGTGTTCAAGAGGTAACAACAATATAAATACTGTTCGTTTTCTCACACAAACCGCTCGTTTCGTGTCTTAGGCCATCAATGTGTACTTATGATGGGGAATTGTTTCATTTGGACGATGGGGAATTGTTTTAATTTGGACTTTGTGCATGCTCTTTGAGACAGTGACCATAGACCTGCATTATATGACTGACAGACAAGAACGGTTTGACCTAAAAATATCAAAATTGAAACTACTGCGCAAAAAAAGACACCAACATCTTGGATGCCCTTGAGGTAAGCTAAAACATACCAAAATTTTATTTCAAAGTGAACTATCCCTTTAAGAGAGCAGCCAGAAAAATGGAACGCAACTGGAAGAAAACAAAACTAGAAGTATTTCGCATTTAATGGAAAGAGAGCTTGATTGCATACAGAGAGGCTTTAAAAGCTGCTAGATCTGCTCATTTTTCAACCCTATTAGAAGAAAATAAACATAATCCTAGGTATTTATTTGAAACAGTGGCTAAACTAATGAAAAGGAAAGCTTCAAACACAGAAGTTTCCAAGCAGCACAGCAGTATTGATTTTATGAACTTCTTCACTTCTAAGATTGATAATATTAGGGACAAAATTATAACTATGCAACCGTCTACTACAGTATCGCATCAGGCAGTGCATTGTAGTCTCCCTGAGGAAAAATTTGATTCATTCGTTGCTATAGGAGAGGAAGAATTTACTAAACTCGTTAAATCATCTAAATCGACAACATGTATGTTAGACCCTATACTGACTAAGCTACTGAAAGAGATGCTTCCAGAGGTCATAGATCCTCTTCTTAATATCATTAATTCGTCTTTGTCTCTAGGATACGTACCAAAAAACTTTAAGCTGGCTATGATTAAACCGCTTGTTAAAAAAACGCAACTTGATCCTACAGAATCTCGATCTCGAATCTACCTTTTCTGTCAAAGATACTAGAAAAGGCAGTATCTACACAACTGTGTTCCTTTTTAGAAAGAAATGATATCTGCGAGGATTTTCAGTAGCAGTAAATGAAGAGATGTCTCATCGATCGCAAGTTCAGTATGGTGTACCACAAGGCTCAGTACTAGGACCGCTGCGGTTCACTCTGTACATGCTACCATTAGGAGATATCATTAGGAAACATGGAATTAGCTTCCACTGTTATGCCGACGATACTCAGCTCTATATTTCTTCAAAACCTAACGAAACTTACCAATTCACTTTACAAATTAACAGAATGCATAGCTGATATAAAAAATTGGATGACTCGTAATTTCCTACTTCTAAATTCTGAAAAAACAGAGATTCTAATTATTGGACAAAAAACTTCCTCACGTAATAACCTAGAATACTGTCTTAACACTTGATGGCTGCTCTGTTAAGTCTTCGTCGTCGGTTAGGAACCTGGGTGTGCTCTTTGAAACCAATCTTTCATTTGAAAGTCACGTGTCTAGTATCTGTATAACCGCATTTTTCCATCTTAAAAATATATCTAAATTACGTCATATGCTCTCATTGACAAATGTGTAACAATTAGTTTATGCTTTCATAACATCAAGGCTAGATTATTGTAATGCTCTACTGGGTGGTTGCCCTGCACGCTTAACCCCCTGGGGTCGGCTATCGCGCCGGCGCGATAGGCTCGTTTTTTTCCGTATGAGTGCAAAAAAAAAAAAAAAAAAAATTTAATTTTTATCTTATATGCTTGTGTTATACATCAATCGATCCTGTTTAGTGTGTATTTTTTTGTGTATGCTCATAATAAAAACAAAGTGTTGTGTTTTTCGCCAAATAAAGTAAAATAAACATGATGCGAGTTCTGCCTACTCTCCGTCAGTGAAGTCAATTCTGAAACGCGTCCGAAAATGAACTGTAACTCAGCGAATACTCAGTCAAACAGGCATACAGACACACAGGCATGAAGCTTGAATTCTCTTCTTTTAAATGAAGTAATTTTTATAAAAAACAAATATTCACAGTTTAAATAATATGTATGTAAAGAGAGAGATTGTCAGTCGTTCTCATCTCAGCTAATTAAGTTTTAATGTGACTCCGCCTACGGAGACCGCGCTATTCAAACGCAAATGTGAGGCGATCCATACAAACCTGTGAAACGCCCACATCCGCTGGATAAGGCCGGTGAAACACTGGATGCGTGGCGTAAGCGTCTCAGCTGCGTGGCGTGTTCGTTTTTATTTCGGCTCCCATGTTAACAGTTTAGAGTTTGTACATTGCCTGTGTGAGACGCGCGTCTCAGGCACGGCACGAGCCGCGTGGAAAACGCGTGCATTCTAGAAATAGAACCGACGCCTAATTTTCACGCGACACGCAAGCGTCTTGGAAGCGTTTCCATGCAAAATTGAATAGGAAAAACTGTTTATTTGTCATTTTAACATGAATACATATTAATAAATGTCCTTTTGATGTTTAAAAGTGTCTAGGTTTTGACATAAATGCAAATATAAATGTAATTTACTAAATATGATCGATTTTCAAATACTGCTGTATTGAATGAACAGCTTTTAGCAAATTCTATTGCTATACTGAGATGAGGAATATATACTGTATGTGTTTTGTCAAAAATAAAGTCATCAACTAACTTGTCACGGATACATCAGCGTCAGCGCCAGCTCTCTACACTCCACCCACCCGATCAGCATCCCCGGAATACTAATCACCTGCACCTGTCTTCACCACCTGTCTTCAATCTCCTGCCACTTCCCGCACTCCTTATATTCACCTCCAGTTCCCTCAGTCCCTTGTCAGGTCTTGTTGATACCTACTCAACTTACTGACTCTTCTATACTCCTGCTTATGCAAAACCCCTACTTACCTTCTTCGACTTACCTGCCATCAGCCTGTCCTCTGGATCCTCCGTCGTCGTCTGCCATCCTGCTGCCGTCATCAAACCCCATCTTGTCATCTACAATCCTGAAACAGATAAGAGACTCAGTCAGATCCATATCATCCATAAACTCTGCAACTGTTATTCATATCTCTTCAAACTCACCTGCCGTGACTGTTCCCAGTGTTAATAAACATCATTGCAACTTACCAGTTTGTTCTGTGCTGTTTTGTGACAGAAGACCTGACCAACATGCACGAGCCAACAGATCACGGCGAAGAGGAAATCCCCATTCAGAACGCCGGTGTTTCACATGTCATTCCACCATCACCCGTCATCCATTCTTCTTCATCTGCCTCTGTCAGTCCCATGGCCCGGCCAGCGCCCTTCTCAGGCGAGGAGGGGGAGTGCAGCGGATTTTTACTTCAATTCGAGCTATACATGGAAATGAATGCTTCACAATTTTCCACTGAGTGAGCGAAGGTCGCTTTTTTCATCTCTCTTCTCACTGGACGCGCTCTGCTTTGGGCATGTGCGCTTTGGGACGCAAAAGGTAGTGTAACTCAAACACTTAACAATTTCATCAGCCATTTCCGAGAAGTATTTTCTCCAGTCTCCAACGCACTAACCATTCATGATCAGTTGTTCCGTTTAAGACATCGGCAACCGGGAACTGCTGGCAATCAAGCTAGCACTTGAAGAGTGGAGACACTGGCTGGAGGGAGCACAACACCCCTTCGAAGTCATCACGGATCACCGCAACCTGGAATACCTCCGTTAAGCCAAAAGACTCAACACTCGTCAAGCCCGCTGGTCATTGTTCTTCACCCGTTTCAATTTCAAAGTAACCTATCGTCCTGGGGACAAGAACGTCAAAGCTGATTCTCTCTCTCGTCTGCATCAACCTGTTATCGTCAGTTCAACTCCAGAATCCATACTCCCTCCAGCCGTGATTGTCAGTCCTATCCAGTGGAGCTTAGACGATCACATTGCTGATGCTACCCGTACTGAACCTGCTCTCCCGGGAGGTCCTGAGGGACGGACTTACGTACCCACTCGTCTGCGTCTGTCCCTCATGGACTCCATCCATACATCTCCGGGCTCTGGGCACCCAGGCAGCCAACAGACCCTCTCGCTTGTACAACAACGGTACTGGTGGCCCAATATGACCCAGGATGTCTCCCGATTCGTGAAGAGCTGCTCAGTCTGTGCCATGGCCAAGGTCCCTCGACATCTTCCAGAAGGTAAACTGGTACCCCTTCCAGTACCCACCAGGCCTTGGTCTCATCTCGGGGTAGATTTCATCACGGACCTTCCTTCTTCTGACTCTCACACCTGTGTCCTCGTTGTCGTCGATCGATTCTCGAAAGCCTGCAAACTGATTCCTCTGCCTGGTCTGCCTACTGCCTTTGAAACGGCTGAGGCTCTCTTCACTCAGATATTTCGACATTTCGGAATACCAGAAGACATCGTATCTGACCGGGGTCCACAATTCATCTCCAGAGTATGGAAAGCCTTCTTCAATCTTCGGGGAGTCTCAGTCAGCCTAACGTCTGGATATCACCCCCAGTCCAACGGCCAGACTGAGCGAAAAATACAAGAAATCGGGAGATACCTGCGGTCATATTGCCATGATCATCAAGACTGCTGGAGCAGGTATCTACCCTGGGCCGAGTATGCACAAAACTCCCTTCATCAGTCCACCACTGGTCTCACGCCTTTCCAGTGCATACTCGGCTTCCAGCCGCCTCTGTTTCCTTGGTCAGGTGAGCCTTCCGATGTTCCAGCAGTCCATCATTGGTTCCAGGAAAGCGAGAGGGTCTGGGACTCAGCACACGTCCATCTGCAAAGGGCTGTTCGGAGACACAAGAGCCAGGCCGATGCAAGAAGATCAGCTATGCCATTATACCAACCTGGGCAAAAGGTCTGGCTCTCAACCAGGGACATCCGTCTCCGACAGCCCTGTCGCAAGCTGAGTCCCAAGTACATTGGTCCGTTCGCGATACAGAGGCAGATCAATGATGTCACTTACCGGTTATCACTCCCTCCTCACTACCGCATCTCACCTTCCTTCCATGTTTCCCTGTTAAAGCCATACACTGATCCTCTTCTTCCTCCTTCCACAGAGTCTGGCGCTGATGTGGTACCTCCTCCTCCAGTGGATCCCGAAGTCGACAACATCTACCGGGTCCAGGACATTCTCGACTCCCGACGACGGGGCGGTCAACTAGAGTATCTCGTGGACTGGGAAGGTTTTGGTCCTGAGGAGAGATGCTGGGTTCACCGTGATGACATCCTCGATCCCACACTCTTACAGGACTTTCACTCTGCTAATCCCAATCGTCCGGCGCCGAGAGGTCGTGGTCGTCCCCGTCGTCGGTCTTCTCTGCCCTCAGGAGCTGGCCATGGAGGAGGGGGTACTGTCACGGATACATCAGCGTCAGCGCCAGCTCTCTACACTCCACCCACCCGATCAGCATCCCCGGAATACTAATCACCTGCACCTGTCTTCACCACCTGTCATCAATCTCCTGCCACTTTCCGCACTCCTTATATTCACCTCCAGTTCCCTCAGTCCCTTGTCAGGGCTCGTTGATACCTACTCAACTTACTGACTCTTCTATACTCCTGCTTATGCAAAACCCCTACTTACCTTCTTCGACTTACCTGCCATCAGCCTGTCCTCTGGATCCTCCGTCGTCGTCTGCCATCCTGCTGCCGTCATAAAACCCCATCTTGTCATCTACAATCCTGAAACAGATAAGAGACTCAGTCAGATCCATATCATCCATAAACTCTGCAACCGTTATTCATATCTCTTCAAACTCACCTGCCGTGACTGTTCCCAGTGTTAATAAACATCATTGCAACTTACCAGTTTGTTCTGTGCTGTTTTGTGACAAACTAATGAATGCTTTACTTTGAAATACGTATGATAAAATGTATACTTTAGTTTTGAAAGACGTTGACTAGTTTTGAAAAGATTATAAAGTATTTATGTGCATGCATATATATATATGTGTGTGTATATATGAAGAGTTCAGATGCAAAAGCCTCTAAATGCCATCTGAAATTTTCTTCTAGAATGATCATTTTTATGAAGCTTGTATATTTAAGTTAGCTATAGGTGACACACCTGAATGAATGGCTCATTAAGTATGCAGGGACATTGTCTCACCAGGTGTGAACTACTAAATATGCATGATGCTGTTGGAGCGTTTACGCCCCATCCGCATATTGGCTTTCCAAACTAAAAGTGTTTCACAAAACTAAAATCAATGTATCGTTTTATGTGAATGATTAGGCAGGATGATTTTCACATCATTTTGAAGAAAAAACTCTAGGCGATGACATCCATTAGTTAAAAGTCTTATTGCCACATATTTAGTATGTGTTTTGTGGCCTTATTTCAGAAACTTTAATTTTTAGTTTTTTCGATAACCTTGCATAAACATTATTCTCTCAAAAATGAAAACATGTACATACATGTGGCTCACATATTATGGAAGTCCTGTTTGTGCTATATAAAGTGAATTTACACCTTTGCCATTAATATGTTTATAAGCAACTGAAAAAAGCACAAATGTCAGGGCATGTCAGAACATCTCAAGGACCCCAAAAACACCCCAGACCCCAGAGGGTTAATAAACAAACTACAACTAGTTCAAAACGCAGCAGCTCGAGTTCTTACCAGAACCAGGAAGTATGACCATATTAGCCCAGTTCTGTCAAAACTGCACTGGCTCCCTATTAAACATCGCATCAATTTTAAAATATTGCTGATGACTTACAAAGCACTAAATGGTTTAGCTCCGCAGTACTTGAGCGAGCTCTTAACGCATTATAGTCCTTCACGTCTATTGCGATCTCAAAATTCCGGCCAGTTGATAATCGCTAGAATATCAAAATCGACTGCTGGCGGTAGATCCTTCTCCTATTTAGCACTAAAACTTTGGAACAATCTTCCTAACATTGTCCGGGAAGCAGACACACTCAGTCAGTTCAAAGCTAGATTAAAGACACATCTCTTTGACATAGAATTCACA
This sequence comes from Vimba vimba, assembly GCA_022828995.1. Lineage (NCBI taxonomy): Eukaryota > Metazoa > Chordata > Actinopteri > Cypriniformes > Leuciscidae > Vimba > Vimba vimba. The sequence goes on along the minus strand of CM040817.1, from coordinate 55,426,506 downwards.
TAATACATTATAGACTTCTATAATTCAATGTTAGGCTGCATAGATTAGGTCAGCTGGAACCGGGAACACTTCCCATAAATCCTGATGTACTTGTTACATTATGAGAAGAATGGCATCTATGCTAATTTTAGTGTCTTTGTTTATCCCGAGGTCTTCCCGCAGCCTGCCGGATCCAGGCCGTATCCAGATCTGATGAAGGACCTTCGCCTGGACCTGATGACAACGCAGTGCTGAAGTGCCAACTAGTCTCTCCCTATGGAGGATCCCTTTCCCACTCTACTGATAAAGCAATTTGCGTATCTACCCCGAAATGATAAAATAAAATAAAATTCTGAATCAAAACTATAAGGAAACACCAGTAATTTGTTTAGGCTTGGTTTGTAGGAAATTACAAACTTGCACACATATTCAAACGCACATAACTATAGAACCAATTCTTAATGCGCATGTGAACGGCATCAGCGTTTCTCACAGGATCGCGTTTAAAGTTTGTGTAGAGAGAATGGTGTCGTCTTGTCGACCCCTAATTAAATAACAAATGATCGTTGCGACGGAAGCGAATCAATCAAAACTAACTTTAGCTGGAAAATAACTTTATTAAAGAACCGCTATAAAGCCAAAACAATCTTACCTTAAATGATACGTTTATCTCTGTAAAGCTGCTTTGAAAGAATCTACATTGTTAAAAGCGCTATATAAATGAAGATGACTTGACTTGACTATGGATGCTCCCACGAAATTCTTTTTTAATTTGAATAAGAAGTGTTGTCATACTAATTATATGCATGCATTACGCACACCTGATGGGAATGTTACTTCTGATCCTTTGGAAATGCGGAGACTTGCGGTTGATTTTTTTGTGGACTTATATGTAGGGCTGGGCGATAAAACGATAACGTTAATTATTGCGATATAATTTTTCTTGATAAAACGATATCAAGAGTTCGATAAATGCTCGATATAATGTTTACGCTCTATGCGTAATGCTGCGCATGCGTTTTGCAGACCGGGCTTCCGCATGCCGCACACGGTGTTATTGACAGACACACACAGTGGCTGACAGGCTTGGAGGAGTTGAGTGGATCAAGAAAAATGAGCGATAGAAGTGAAGAAAATGCAATGCCCATGACCAGCTCATCGGAGGACACAGACATTGTTGACAAGAAAGGTCACTCAACTTCAGTGGTTTGGAAATATTTAGGCTATTTGCGATCTGACAAGAAACAGAGCGACGTGCACTGCAAACTGTGCGGACGACTAGTGCCATCAAAGACAGGCAATACCACAAACCTGTTTCATCATTTAAAACAATGTCACCCTTTAGAACACGAAGAAGCAAAGAAATTACAGTCCCAATCCCAAATAAGTGTTAGTGGCCATCAACCATCTACAAGCACCAAAGCGACTCAGCAAAGTATAATATCATCATTTTCACACGCCGTGCCTTTCGACAAAAAAAAACAAAAAGACACGAAGACATCACAAAAGCAGTTGCTTATTTCATTGCAAAATACATGCTTCCCATTAGCATTGTCGAAAATGAGGGATTTAAGAAGCTTATCCGCGTCCTTGACTCCAGATACGAGCTACCTGGCCGAAAACATTTTTCACAGACAGCGATTCCCCGAATGTACACGGAGTGTACCACTGATATGTGGTCTAGTCGCACATCTGAGCCTTATCTGAGCCTCACTGTTCATTTTATTGATAATGACTGGAATCTTCAGAGCAAATGCCTCCAAACAGCTTACTTTCCTGAAGATCATACAGGTGAAGTTATTGCCCAAGGATTAATTGTCGCACTCGCCTCCTGGGGGCTAAGTGAAGACCGACAATCGTGCATCACAACTGATAGTGGTACAAACATGGTAAAAGCCACTTCACTCAACAAATGGATACGACTTCAGTGTTTTGGTCATCGACTACACTTGGCTATTGGTAAGTGTTAGTCTCCGTTCTCCATTTAGTAATACAACTGTTGTAGAAGTAATATAATAATAATAATAATAATAATAATAATAATAATAATGAAAGAAAATAATTAAAGAATCAAATCATTATTTTATTACTCCTTTGTTCTTAAAGGTTAGTGATTATAAGCATGAAGCAATATTTAAAACTGAAACATACACTGATTTAAATTGTAATATGATAATATATATATATATATATATATATATATATATATATGTATATATATATATATATATATATATATATATATATATATATAGATATATATAGATAGATAGATATAGATATATAGATATATAGATATATATAGATATATAAAATGATGATAAAGTAAATTTTTAAAAGAATCAAATCAATACTAATTTATTAGTCCTTTGTTGTTAAAGGTTAGGGATTACAAACATGAAGCAATATTTGAACCTGAAATATTTAATATGAATATTCTGTTATAATATCTATCTGTTTAGAACTTCAGATGTTTTTTTAACATACTATTGTGGACTTACTCAGATACTTTCTTTTCTTTGCTCATATTTTCTCTCTATTTCCTTTCTTTCCTCAGAAAGAGCAGGGAAAAGGACAAGAGGATGGATCGAGCCGTTGTGCTTTGTAAAAAAAGTAGTAGCTGCTTTCTCCTTCTCCTGGAAAAGGAAGAGAGACCTTGCAACTGCTCAGGAAGAACTTAAACTACCGAAGCACAAGCTGGTGACAGAGTCACCTACCAGGTGGGGATCCCGTCAAAATATGGTGGCAAGGATGATTGAGCAGCACAAGGCTATCTCTCAGGTACTCTCTGCTGACAAGAAAACCAGGCACTTGGTGCCCACCTGGCAGGACATTGAAGTGCTGGAGTCAATGAACGAGGCCTTAAAGCCACTTCTTGAGTTCACAGATTCACTCTCTGGTGAATCTTATGTGAGTGTGTCCTACCTCAAGCCTGTGCTGCACCTCTTCAGGACAGAGCTCCTGAATCTCTCTGATGATGACACACAGCTCACAAAGGACATAAAGACAGCAGTCATAGAATATCTCAATGAGAAGTACGATGACGAGATAACAGATGAACTGCTTGATATGGCATCCTTGCTTGACCCGCGCTTCAAGACTCAATATATCAGGCCAGACAAGATTGAGGCAATCAAAACAAGAGCAGTGACTGAGATTCTGAAAATGGAGGGAGACCAAGGCCCATCCACTTCACAGGCTTCATGCAAAACAGAAGAACTAGAGGCAGAGGGAGGCGCTGCTGCAGCTCTTCCTGTAAAGAAGCAGAGGAAGTCACTGGGCAGTTTTTTTAAGAAGCCATGCCCCAGCAACACAGGACTCAGTGACATGCAGGCAGTGGAGGGGGAGCTGGAAAACTACCTCATGGGTCCAGATGCAGACAGTGAAACAGAACCCCTGGATTGGTGGAAGGTGTATGACAAAAAGTTTCCTAAAGTGAGCCAACTAGCAAGGCGCTACTTGTGCATCCCTGCTACCAGCTCCCCCTCTGAGAGGATTTTTAGCACAGGAGGGAACATTGTGACCTGTCATAGGGCAGCTTTAAAACCTGAAACTGTAGACAAGCTTGTCTTTCTTGCCCGTAACTTGTAGAGTTAAAAAAAAAAAAAAATACTGACCACAGTTAAGATTTATTTTATTTATTATTTAAGGTTTGGCATGCTGACCAGAAAGAAATTAAAATATATATATATATTTTTGTTTATTGACAAACATTATCTTTAAAGCACTTTAATTTTGCATTTGCAGTCAGCAGAGCCAAAGCCAAGTGTCATACGGTATCATTACAGTTCTTGATTTTTCTATAAAGATATTTACTTTATATATTCTATTATATTTATATTAATAATATTCTACTCTATTAATGTTGATTTTAGTAATAAATAAATCTACCTCAGTTTTGATAAATTGTTCACCTGTTTGGGAAGTTTTTGTCATGTTTTGACAATAAAGAATAGTTTAAAACCACAATTAACTGTCTGGTTTCTACATCTTTCACTCAGGAACAAAAATATGCCTTTAATCTTTAAATAAATAAAGATTTGATATTTATCGTGATAATTATCGATATCGACTGATATGGAAAATTATATCGTGATATTTTTTTTGGGTCATATCGCCCAGCCCTACTTATATGGTAAAGAGTGCACAGGAAATGCATCGTAGATTAACTTTTTAATAATTTGCCTGTGCTGGATGAAGAAAATGTAAAGAACTTGGACTCTGATCTGACATTTGAGGAAGTTACAAAAGCAGTGAATCAACTTTCATCTGGCCGTGCACCAGAAATCGATGGTTTACCAGCAGAATTTTATAAAACTTTTTGGGGAATAATCGGAAGAGACTTTTTTAAAGTTTTACAAGAAAGTTATAAAGCTGAGGTTCTACCAAAAAGAAGTGCTCTCTTTGATCCCAAAGAAGGGAGATCTTTGTCTGCTTAAGAACTGGAGACCAGTAGCTGTTTTATGTTCCGATTATAAAATCTTATCTAAGTGTTTGGCTAACAGACTTAAAGGTGTTCTTGATGTGTTAGTACAGAAAGACCAAACATACTGTATACCAAAAAGGTCTATTTATGATAATTTGTTTTTAATGAGAGACATTATTGATTATGCTTGAATATATAATGTTAATTTTGGTCTGCTTTCTCTAGATCAGGAGAAAGCTTTTGATCGTGTAGATCATCATTATCTTTTCAAGGTTCTTAAGTGTTATGAGTTTGGAGAACATTTTTTAACATGGATAAGAATTTTATATACTGATGCTGTAAGCATGGTTAAAATAGGAGGAGGTTTAAGTGTACCAATCCAAATGAAAAGATGGATAAGGCAAGGGTGCCCTATGTCAGGTCAGTTATACACCTTGGCAATAGAGCCTCTACTTTGTTTGTTAAGAAATAAATTAACGGGTATTCTGGTAAGTAAAAAGCCAGAAGCTGAAGCTATTAAACTTTCTGCTTATGCAGACGATGTAACTGTTATGGTTAGGAATACACATGATGTTCAAGTTATAAAGGAAGCTCTAAAGATTTATGAAGTGGCATCATCAGCCAAACTTAATTGGCAAAAAACAGAAGCCTTATGGTGTGGTTCTGAAGAAAGCTCTTTACCAGGATTACCAGAAAATGTCAAGTGGGGGAAGTCCGGTTTTAAAGTTTTAGGAGTATATCTTGGTAAAGATGAATGTAAGATGAAGAATTGGGCGGGGTTAGTAGATGGAGTGCTTGTAAAGTTGTCTAAATGGAAATGGCTGCTACCCCAGTTATCCTACAGGGGAAGAGTCCTGATAGCCAACAATCTTATAGCGTCCACCCTTTGGCATAAGTTGATTGTTTTGGATCCTCGAAGAAATATAATAGAAGACATTCAAAAGACTCTTGTTAAATTCTTCTGGTCAGGACAACACTGGCTAAAAGCTGCTGTCCTATACCTTCCCGTTATTGAGGGAGGACAAGGACTAATTGAAATTTGTTCGAGGATTGCTGTTTTCTGATTGCAAGTGGCGTCTCTTATATCATCAGCATCAGCAGTGGATGGACGTAGCATGTGCGTTGTTGCGGAAAAACAGAAGAATGGGGTTGGATAAACAATTGTTTGTCATGTCTTTTGATGGACTAGCAATGGAAGGATTGACTGTCTTCTACCAGAGTGTATTGCAAGCCTGGCAGACTCTATCATTTTCAAGAGAATGGGAAGGATCCAATCAGTGGGTATACGAAGAGCCTTTATTTTTCAATCCACTTATCTCTGTTGAGGTGTTGAGATCTGCCTCTGTGAGGTCAGCAATGTTGAAAGCAGGAGTCTCTAAAATATGCCACCTACGAAGGGGACTGAGCTGGATATCGGTAGAGGAACTGACACAAAAGGTGGGCTTCAGGTCTGAGCGTTTTATCAAGAGGAATGCTGGATAATCTTGAGGAGGTCCTCCCTGTTCCTATTAAGGATTATATGAAAGTTTATCCTGTGGAGAACTGTGATGCTACAGATAATGCCCATTTTCCTGAACTGCATGTTTCTATAAAAAAAAGGAGACTGGCAGGAAGATGACAGAAAATTGCTTTCTATGGATAAACCAGAATTGAATATTTTTGGTATTTTGAGCAGACAAACACTTTACAGAGCTTGTGTAAAAACCATCAACTTCCAACATCTTAAGGATGTGAGAGACACTAAATGGACAATGGTGTTTGAATCAGGCTCTTCCCCGAAAGGTAGCTGGTGGTCCCTGTACAAAAGACCCATTGAAAAGAGGGTGGGGGATCTTCAGTGGAGAATTGTGCATGGGATTTTAGCTATGAACAGACACAAAAGCACTCCTTAATGTCTCAGATGATGAGGGTTGTCCTTTTTGTGGGGTATCTGAAACTGTTTTTCATCTTTTTATTGAGTGTCCACGTTTGGATCAAATTTGGAGTTTAATGGAAAGCTGGAGTATGCAGCTTATGGGCAGGTTTAATCAAGAATTGTTTATTTTTGGTCATAATTATTCAACAAAATATAAATCCAAAGTGGTGTTATTAAACTTCTTGTTTGGAGCAGCAAAGTTGGTAATTTGGTGTACCAGAAGAAATAAAGTAGAAGGGAGGGAAAGTGTGGACATTGTTTTGATGATGAGAGGTTTTATCAAGAAGAGATTAATGATGGAATATGCTTATTTCAGCCTTATTAATGATTCTTTTTTTTCATGTGTGGGGAGTTGATGGTTTTATATGTGAAGCTGATGTTCATGGATATCTTGTATTTAATTTGAGTGTTCAGGAGTGATTATTATTGTTATGTTTATTTCTTTATTTTTTATTCATTTAATTTTATATTAATTGTTTTGTGGAAAATATAAATGTATGAATATTTTAATGGTTTTTAGCTTAAAAATATACACTCACCTAAAGGATTATTAAGAACACCTGTTCAATTTATCATTAATGCAATTATCTAATCAACCAATCACATGGCAGTTGCTTCAATGCATTTAGGGGTGTGGTCCTGATCAAGACAATCTCCTGAACTCCAAACTGAATGTCAGAATGGGAAAGAAAGGTGATTTAAGCTATTTTGAGCGTGGCATTGTTGTTGGTGCCAGACGGGCCGGTCTGAGTATTTCACAATCTGCTTAGTTACTGTGATTTTCACGCACAACCATTTCTAGGGTTTACAAAGAATGGTGTGAAAAGGGAAAAACATCCAGTATGCGGCAGTCCTGTGGGCGAAAATGCCTTGTTGATGCTTGAGGTCAGAGGAGAATGGGCAGACTGATTCAAGCTGATAGAAGAGCAACTTTGACTGAAATAACCACTCGTTACAACCGAGGTATGCAGCAAAGCATTTGTGAAGCCACAACACGCACAACCTTGAGGGAGATGGGCTACAACAGCAGAAGACCCCACCGGGTACCACTCATCTCCACTACAAATAGGAAAAAGAGGCTACAATTTGCACGAGCTCACCAAAATTGGACAGTTGAAGACTGGAAAAATGTTGCCTGGTCTGATGAGTCTCGATTTCTGTTGAGACATTCAGATGGTAGAGTCAGAATTTTGCGTAAACAGAATGAGAACATGGATCCATCATGCCTTGTTACCACTGTGCAGGCTGGTGGTGGTGGTGTAATGGTGTGGGGGATGTTTTCTTGGCACACTTTAGGCCCCTTAGTGCCAATTGGGCATCGTTTAAATGCCACGGCCTACCTGAGCAATGTTTCTGACCATGTCCATCCCTTTATGACCACCATGTACCCATCCTCTGATGGCTACTTCCAGCAGGATAATGCACCATGTCACAAAGCTCGAATCATTTCAAATTGGTTTCTTGAACATGACAATGAGTTCACTGTACTAAAATGGCCCCCACAGTCACCAGATCTCAACCCAATAGAGCATCTTTGGGATGTGGTGGAACGGGAGCTTCGTGCCCTGGATGTGCATCCCACAAATCTCCATCAGCTGCAAGATGCTATCCTATCAATATGGGCCAACATTTCTAAAGAATGCTTTCAGCACCTTGTTGAATCAATGCCACATAGAATTAAGGCAGTTCTGAAGGCGAAAGGGGGTCAAACACAGTATTAGTATGGAGTTCCTAATAATCCTTTAGTTGAGTGTACTGCCCTACAAAGACCTTAAGTCGCTAGAGTGTGGAACTGAGAAAAATGACTTTAAAGATTTTTAGTTGTCCCGTCAAATTAATTATAGGTAGGACACTGGAAATCTGGCAAATAGATGTTTTAGTGATGTAAATTATATACATAAAAAAATCTTGAGCTCAAACTTGACTTTTGACCACTATTTTAAAGTCACTGTACTCTGCCTTTGTATTGTCAGCAAAAAGTGAGAAATCATGCCAAGGTAAAAGGCAGTAACTTCCACATTATCAATATTTGGTTGCTGATCACCATTAACAAAATCATTAGCCTACCTGTATAAAGTCTAGTGATGGCATTTATTTTGTATGATTTACAATTATTTATAGCCATCTACTTATTGCTGTCCTGTGCTTTGGTTGCATTCTGATGGCATTATTAATACATTTGACATGACAGAATACCTCCATAGATATATTAGTCCAGCGTTGGCTCGACCGTGTTTAGGGCGGGGCTGAAGTCGCCGCGCGGCGAAGTTTTGGCACTCTGCCAGCTAGATGCACGAGTGTTTCAACCAGGTCTAGTACCCGAACTGAGTGAGGCGGGGCTTTAATTCTTGGTTGTATTCATCTGATACGGCAATGTGTAACGTTTTTCTGTCAACTCTACATAATCCTTCGCGATCAATATCGCACGTTTGTCGACGGCGGGTTCAGACCATACTTCTGACCGCAGGACAAAGCTCTGAGAACATTCAGAAGTTAGAGGGACTGATGGCAGCTGTACAAAGTACACAGGCTACACCGTAATTTTAACGTACAATCTGGTAGGTAGCATTATTTGATAGAACGTTGACTTCATATTGACGCGTGGCTAAACAAAGGCAGAGCACCGTAACTTAATTTGAGCGTTCCAAAACAAAGTCAAAGAGCGGTAACTGATGTTACGTGTTCTGCCTTTGTTTTTCATGGGCTTTTGGAAGTTACTGTTAAGACAAATCATTCTTTTCTTGAAAAAACAACGGAACTGATTCAAGATACTTATCCACGTGATAAAGGAGGTCTTGAATGTGGCAAAAATATAAATAACTCATTTTCGACCAAAAACGAAGTTACGGTCTTTTGCCTTTGCACGGCAGTGTAGGTCACTTATGTTTATATTGAATAATTAAAGAAGACTTAAAAGTCTCTCTCTCTTTCTCTCTCTCCCCCCTCTCTCTTTCTCTCACACACACACACTCACTCTCTCTCTCACACACACTCACTCTCTCTCTCTCACACACACACACACACACACACACACACACACACACACACACACACACACACACACACACACTCTCTCTCTCTCTCTCTCTCTCTCTCTCTCTCTCTCTCTCACACACACACACTCTCTCTCTCTCTCTCTCTCCCCCCACTCTCTCTCTCTCTCTCTCTCTCACACACACACACTCTCTCTCTGTCTCTCTCTCTCTCACACACACACACTCTGTCTGTCTCCCTCTCTCTCCTGACCCCCCCCCCTCCCTCTCCCTCTCCCTCTCTCACTCTCACACACACACACACTATCTCACACACACTCACACACACTCTCTCTCAAATTCAAATTAGCTTTATTAGCATGACTGTGTAACACAATGTTGCTAAAGCATCAACATATTATATATAAATAATAAAACAAACAAACAAAACATATATGTATAGATCATGTCATATGTAGCATAGTAAATATAAACAAATAGATAAATAAACACAATCTCTCCTAATAAATTAATAAATACAGTGGGTCTCTCTAGAGAATTAGCGGTCTCTGGCGTTGTGAATAGTTAACACATATTTAGCCGCTAGTGCAGCTGTACTATCATCTTCTCCCAGTAAGAAGAACATTTTTTTCAAATCTGGGCAGAAAGGTTTCTCTTATACTGGTGCATTTGGAGCAGAAGAGCAGAAAGTGTTCCTCATCCTCGATGTGCTGTAGATCACAGTGTCTACAGATCCTCTGCTCTCTCTCTGTCCACACACACACACACTCACACACATCCTCGATGTGCTGTAGATCACAGTGTCTACAGATCCTCTGCTTGCTCTCTCTCTCTCTCACACACACACACACACACACACACACACACACACACACACACACACTCCTCTGCTCTCTCTCTGTCCATGTTAGTCTATGTCTTCCTCTCTCTATCTCTAGATCATGGTCACTTAATCTGTATTTGGAGAGGATTTGTCTTTCTTTAAAATGTTTAATAAATAGATAACTGGCCAATTTAGTGGCTCTACTGAGGGTCGAGTAACATTGGAGTTTATTCTGGAGGGCAAAATGTGCTTTTAGTGATTCATCATGAGTGACTTTTAGATGTTTGTGGATTTCGTTAATGATAGGTTTGGAGTTGTAGCTGTAGTCGATGGGGAGTATAGTTTGATGGATGAGTTGGAGAGAGAGTGTGTTTAGAGAGGTTCTGCTGATGTTTCATTGGCGAGGAGGGCTTTATTTTGCACTGACTCTGGGTCAGACTGATGGAGATGATGCCGGAACTGAACACATCTCTTCTGGATCTCGATGTTCAGCGGGTACAAGCCCAGCTCAGCCCTGCAGGCAGCAGTGCACGTGTTTCTGTGAACCCCTAAAATATTTTTTGCCAATTGTAGTTTTCTACTGATGTTTTATCCCAATTTTTTTAATTTAGTACTGGTCCACAAATTTCACATCCATATAAAAGAATTGGTTTTATTATTAAACTATATAATTTTAACAAGTTTTAATGGGTCATTTTAAGTGTCCACATCGTGACTTTATAGCATAGAAAGCCCTCCGAGCCTTTTCACTGAGTGTTTTGACAGCCAGACCGAAGCGTCCCGAAGTGCTGATGTCGATGCCCAGATAGTGCTGTGCTGCAGGACCTGGCCTTTATACACACACACACACACACACACACACACACACACACACACACAGATATCTGTAGCTAGAACTGTGCTGCAGGACCTGGCCTTTATATATGAACTGGTAATAATAATAATAATAATAATAATAATAATAATACATTTTATTTAAAAGCACCTTATCAGGACACCCAAGGACACTGTACAAAGCAGATAAAATTAACAGTAAACAATAAAATTGGCAAGACAACATTGAGGTGATATGGGTCAGGTGGAATATGACTGTCTGAACAAAAGAGTTTTGAGTTTGGATTTGAAGAGGTGAAATGAGTCCATGGTACGAAGGTCTGGAGGGAGGGAATTCCAAAGATGGGGAGCAGAGTGACAAGACGGGCAGGGGGGACAGAAAGCTGGCAGGTATGGGAGGATCGGAGTGAACGGGTCGGGATGTTTAAATGGAGGAGATCTGAGATGTATGGAGGAGCCATGTTGTGAACTGCTTTGAAAGTAATGAGAAGTATTTTAAAGATGATCCTCTGTTTGATGGGAAGCCAGTGAAGTTGTTCCAGGATGGGAGTGATATGATGAGAGATGGGGGTCCGAGTAATCAGGCGTGCAGCAGAGTTCTGTAGGAGCTGCAGCTTCTGGAGCAACTTATTAGGGAGACCAAACAGTAGTGAGTTGCAGTAATCTATCCGAGATGTGACGAGGCTATGAACCAGGATGGCAGTGGTTTGGGGAGTGAGAGAGGGACGGAGACGGGAGATGTTACGCAGGTGGAAATAGGCGGACCGGGTGATGCTATTAATGTGAGAGTGGAAAGATAATGTGCTGTCGAGGACGACTCCCAGACTCTTAACCTGAGGGGAGGGAAGGACAATTGAGTTATCAGTGGCAATGGAAACTTTATTGGCTTTGGAGAGAGTATGAGGTGTGCCCACCAGGAGGACTTTGGTTTTTGAACTGTTCAGTTTGAGAAAGTTGGATGAGAACCAAGAGTGGATTTCTTGGAGACAGAGGGTGAGGGAGGTTGGTGGGAGTAAGGAGGATGGTTTAGTAGAGAGGTAGAGCTGGGTGTCGTCTGCGTAGCAATGAAATTTAATGTTGTGTTTACGGAGGATGTGACCAAGAGGGAGGATGTAGATGATAAAAAGGAGAAGCCCCAATACAGAGCCTTGGGGCACTCCAGCAGAGACGGGGAAGGTAACGGATTTCTGGGATTTGAGTTGTATGAACTGTGTGCGATCAGAAATGTATGAAGTAAACCAGGCTATGGGAATGTGGGTGATACCAATGGATGATAGTCGACTAAGGAGGGTAGGATGAGAAATGGTATCAAAAGCTGCTGTGAGGTCCAGAAGAATGAGAAATGAAAGTAGCCCAGAATCAGAAGCCATGAGAAGGTCATCTGAAATTTTGAGGAGTGCGGTTTCAGTCCTATGAAGGGGACGGAAGCCAGATTGAAACTGCTCGTAGATGCTGTTGGACATGAGGTGATTATGAAGTTGAGAAGCGACTGTTTTTTCCAGAATTTTGGATATGAAGGGTAAGTTGGATATGGGACGAAGATTGCTGAAATTGGTGGGGTCCAGGCCAGGTTTTTTCAGAATGGGTGTGACCGAGGCAGTTTTGAGTGAAGGGGGACTGAACCAGAGCTTAGGGAGGAGTGGATAATCTCAGTGATGAGAGGGGCAAGTGAAGAGCAACAGGATTTAACCAGGGTGGAGGGGAGGGGGTCGAGCTGGCATGTGTAGGATTTAGATTTATGAATAATGTCCGAAATGGCTTGAACGGAGGGAAGGTCGAAACTGGAAAAAGTAGTAGTAGAGGATGGATAAGGGGTGTTGAAGTTGCCTCCAAAAGCTGCAGCTCCAGATGAAGTCAGGTGTTTATGGATGTCTGTGATTTTGGAAACAAAGAAGGACATAAGTTTATTGCAGAAGTCCTGGAATTGCATATGGTAGGGAAGAGAGTCAGGAGGTTTTGTAATGGAGGTGAAAAGGGAAAAAAGGGTTTTAGAATTGTGATGATTAGAGTGGATTAAATGAGAGTAGTAGGCAGATTTAGCTGAGGAGAGGGAGTCCTTATACAGATTGACATGGTCCTTGTACATATTGTTGTGAATGGTGAGTCCAGTTCTATTGGCAAGGCATTCCAGCTGACGGCCCTGAGATTTCAGAAGGCGTAGGACGGGAGTGAACCAGGGTGCTGAGCGGGTGAAGTACTAATTGTTGGTGATTTTAATATACACATCGATAATGAAAAAGATGCATTGGGTTTGGCATTTAAATACATTGTAAACTCAATTGGAGTTAGACAACACGTGTCAGGACCTACTCATCGTCGTAATCATACTCTAGATCTAATATTATCACATGGAATAGATGTTGATGCCGTTGAAATTCTGCAGCAGAGCGATGACATCTCAGATCATTATCTAGTCTCGTGTAAATTACATTTAGCCAAGGCTGCAAAGCCGACTCCGTGTTTCAAATATGTTAGACCTATCACTTCTGCCACTAAAGATTGCTTTATTAATAATCTTCCTGATCAGTTTCATCATCTCAGCATCCCAGATAGCTTAGAAGAACTTGATATTGCAACAGAAACTTGTAACTCTCTCTTTTCCAGCACTTTAGACACAGTTGCTCCTTTGCGCTTAAAGAAGATTAAAGAAAATAATCCAACGCCGTGGTACAACGAGCACACTCGGGCCCTTAAGAGAGCAGCCAGAAAAATGGAACGCAACTGGAAGAAAACAAAACTAGAAGTATTTCGCATTTCATGGAAAGAGAGCTTGATTACAGAGAGGCTTTAAAAGCTGATAGATCTGCTTATTTTTCAACCCTATTAGAAGAAAATAAACATAATCCTAGGTTTTTATTTGAAACAGTGGCTAAACTAACGAAAAAGAAAGCTTCAAACACAGATGTTTCCAAGCAGCACAGCAGTAATGATTTTATGAACTTCTTCACTTATAAGATTAATAATATCAGGGACAAAATTATAACTATGCAACCATCTACCACAGTATCGCATCAGGCAGTGCATTGTAGTCTCCCTGAGGAAAAATTTGATTCATTCGTTGCTATAGGAGAGGAAGAATTTACTAAACTCGTTAAATCATCTAAATCGACAACATGTATGTTAGACCCTATACCGACTAAGCTACTGAAAGAGATGCTTCCAGAGGTCATAGATCCTCTTCTTAATATCATTAATTCGTCTTTGTCTCTAGGATACGTACCAAAAAACTTTAAGCTGGCTATGATTAAACCGCTTGTTAAAAAAACGCAACTTGATCCTACAGAATTAGTCAATTACAGGCCGATCTCGAATCTACCTTTTCTGTCAAAGATACTAGAAAAGGCAGTATCTTCACAACTGTGTTCCTTTTTAGAAAGAAATGATATCTGCGAGGATTTTCAGTCAGGATTTAGACCGTACCATAGTACTGAGACTGCTCTCGTTAGAGTCACAAATGATTTGCTCTTATCATCCGATCGTGGTTGTATCTCTCTATTAGTGTTACTCGATCTTAGTGCTGCATTTGACACTATTGACCACAACATTCTTTTAAATAGACTAGAAAACTATGTTGGCATTAGTGGAATTGCACTAGTATGGTTTAAATCATACTTATCTGACCGTTATCAATTTGTAGCAGTAAATGAAGAGATGTCTCATCGATCACAAGTTCAGTATCGCGTACCACAAGGCTCAGTACTAGGACCGTTGCTGTTCACTCTGTACATGCTACCATTAGGAGATATCATTAGGAAACATGGAATTAGCTTCCACTGTAATGCTGATGATACTCAGCTCTATATTTCTTCAAAACCTAACGAAACTTACCAATTTACTAAATTAACAGAATGCATAGCTGATATAAAAAATTGGATGACTCGTAATTTCCTACTTCTAAATTCTGAAAAAACAGAGATTCTAATTATTGGACAAAAAACTTCCTCACATAATAACCTAGAATACTGTCTAACACTTGATGGCTGCTCTGTTAAGTCTTCGTCGTCGGTTAGGAACCTGGGTGTGCTCTTTGATACCAATCTTTCATTTGAAAGTCACGTGTCTAGTATCTGTAAAACCGCATTTTTCCATCTTAAAAATATATCTAAATTACGTCATATGCTCTCATTGACAAATGCGGAACAATTAGTTCATGCTTTCATGACATCAAGGCTAGATTATTGTAATGCTCTACTGGGTGGTTGCCCTGCATGCTTAATAAACAAACTACAGCTGGTTCAAAACGCAGCAGCTCGAGTTCTTACCAGAACCAGGAAGTATGACCATATTAGCCCAGTTCTGTCAAAACTGCACTGGCTCCCTATTAAACATCGCATCAATTTTAAAATATTGCTGATGACTTACAATGCACTAAATGGTTTAGCTCCGCAGTACTTGAGCGAGCTCTTAACGCATTATAGTCCTTCACGTCTATTGCGATCTCAAAATTCCGGCCAGTTGATAATACCTAGAATATCAAAATTGACTGCTGGCGGTAGATCCTTTTCCTATTTAGCACCAAAACTTTGGAACAATCTTCCTAACATTGTCCGGGAAGCAGACACACTCTGTCAGTTCAAAGCCAGATTAAAGACACATCTCTTTGACATAGCATTCACATAATACATTATAGACTTCTATAATTCAGTGTTAGGCTGCATAGATTAGGTCAGCTGGAACCGGGAAAACTTCCCATAAATCCTGATGTACTTGTTACATCATGAGAAGAATGGCATCTACGCTAATTTTAGTGTCTTTGTTTATCCCGAGGTCTTCCCGCAGCCTGCCGGATCCAGGCCGTATCCAGATCTGACGAAGGCCCTTCGCCTGGACCCGATGACAACGCAGTGCTGAAGTGCCAACTAGTCTCTCCCTATGGAGGATCCCTTTCCCACTCTACAGATAAAGCGTCGTCGGGAAAACTCAATTTGCGTATCTACCCCGAATTGATAAAATAAAATAAAATTCTGAATCAAAACTATAAGGAAACACCAGTAATTTGTTTAGGCTTGGTTTGTAGGGAATAACAAACCTGCACACATATATTCAAACGCACATAACTATAGAACCAATTCCCCAGAGGTCGACGGTATCGCCGGCGATACCAGCTCGCTTTTTTTTTAGCAGTGTAAAAGAAACTCAAAAATACTCGGTTGACTTTGATTTTCCATTGGAGTTTCATACATCAATCGATTCTGTTAAATGTGTATTATTTTTGTGTATACTCACAATAAAAACAAAGTGTTGTGCTTTTTGCCAAATAAAGAAAAATAAACACGAAGCGAGTTCTGCCTCCTCTCTGTCAGTGTAGTCCATTCTGAAACGCGTCCGAAAATGAACCATAACTCAGTGAATACTCAGTCAAACAGGCATTCAGACATACCGGCATGAAGCTTGAATTCTCATCTTTTAAACGAAGTAATTTTTATAAAAAACAAATATTCACAGTTTATGTAATATGTATGCAAAGAGAGAGATGTCAGTCGTTCTCATCTCAGCTAATTAAGTTTTAATGTGCTCCGCCCACGGAGAGCACGCGCTATTCAAACGCAAATGTGAGCCGATCCAAACAAACCTGTAAAACGCCCATCAGCTGGATAACACACACCGCGAGTTCACTTTCAGACTTATGTACTTTACGATGCTGTGAGGAATAATACTGTCTTGATAATAATCCTGCAATAATTTACCTCAGAAGTTCTGGAAGTATCATTTCGAGGAGCAAACGGATCCCGCTGAGGAATTAGGTCAGTTCTGTTTGCTTTGTTCTAATCGGAATGAATGAACGCAAAGATGCGTGCTGTTGTGGAGCTACTACAGCTGGCAAAAATACTGTTTAAATATGAATCGCGTTACTATGAATGAATGAACGCAAAGATGCGTGCTGTTGTGGAGCTACTACAGCTGGCAAAAATACTGTTTTAATATGAATCGCGTTACTATGAATGAATGAACGCAAAGATGCGTGCTGTTGTGGAGTTACTACAGCTGGCAAAAATACTGTTTTAATATGAATCGCGAATACAAAGAAAGATTACACTGGAAATATTGTTACAATTATAAATGTTGTTGTAATTGTATAACCTTAAAAAAAAAATTATATATATATATATAAGGATAGATGTAAACAAAATCTTAAAAGGTCATTATAAGCCTTATCTTTAAATAATTTTATTATGCTTTATTAGTGACACATTTGGGAAGAGAATATATTCCAAATCTGAAAATACAGTATGAGAACAATTAACTGCACAATTACTAGAAATGTTTACCTTGGATATTGTACAATTTGCAAGCAAAATTTGTGGAAAAAACAACAAACCAGTTATATATTGTCCTTGCATTCTTGTGGCTCATTCACACACCTGAATGAAAGGCTCATTACCTATGCAGCCTCATTATGCGGCCCCATTGACTCCATAGGTGTGAATCACGCCCACCCGCATATGGCCTTTCCAAACAAAAAGTGTTTTACAAGATTTAAATCAATGTATTGTGTTATGGGAATGATTAGGCAGGACGATTTTCACATAATTTTGAAGAAAAAATACTAGGCAACGACATCCATTAGTCAAAAGTCTTATTTACATATATTTAGAATGTGTTTTATGGCCTTATTTCAGAAACTTTAGTTTTTTGTTTTTTAAAAAACCATGCATAAACATTATTCTATCAAAAATACAAACATGTACATGCAAGTTGTTCACATATTATGGTAGCCCTGTTTGTGCTAAATAGAGTGAATTTACACCTTTGCCATTAATATGTTTATAAGCAACTGAAAAAAGCACAAATGTCAGGGCATGTCAGAACATCTCAAGGACCCCAAAAACCCCTCAGACTCCAGAGGGTTAATGCGCATGTGAACGCCATCAGCGCTTCTTACAGGATCGCGTTTAAAGTTTGTGTAAAGAGAATGGTGTCTTCTTGGCGGCCCCTAATTTAATAACAAATGATCGTTGCGACGGAAGCGAATCAATCAAAACTAACTTTAGCTGTAAAATAACTTTATTAAAACACCTATAAAGCCAAAACATTCTCTGTTACCTTAAATTATACGTTTATTTCTGTAAAGCTGCTTTGAAACAATCTACATTGTTAAAAGCGCTATATAAATGAAGTTGACTGATCTGGATCTCATAGGAACATGGGTGG
Organism: Vimba vimba; assembly: GCA_022828995.1. Classification (NCBI taxonomy): domain Eukaryota; kingdom Metazoa; phylum Chordata; class Actinopteri; order Cypriniformes; family Leuciscidae; genus Vimba; species Vimba vimba. The sequence goes on along the minus strand of CM040817.1, from coordinate 55,408,384 downwards.
CCAGGAGAGTGTGAAGATTTTTGTTGTAGTAAGAAACTAATTCATCGGGTGAACAGCAGGCAGATACACTTGGAAAATTATTGATATCAGATGCAAAGGTGACAGTGTTAATGTCCTTGATATTCCGGAAGGAGATGGGAGGGAGGGTCATTTTAGATAGGGGGAGGGTGATGTTAAAAGTAATGAGCATGTGGTTGGAAAAGGCAACAGAGTGAGTTTTACAGGCAGAGGGGATGACACCAGAACAACAGACTAAATCCAGTATGTGCCCTTTACAATGAGTTGGAGAGTCAATATATAGATGCAGACCGAAGCTTTCCAGGCAAGATGAAAAGTCTCTGGAGAGCGGAGAACTGATATTGTCCATATGAATATTAAAGTCACCCAGGATGATTAAGTTATGGGATAGGGTTGAAAGATGGGTGAGAAGCTGAGAGAAGTCATTCAGAAAATCTTTGTTATATTTTGGGGGACGGTAAACAGTGACCACGACTGTGGGAGAGGGTCCAGGCAACAATGAGGCAGAATACTCAAAGGATGAAAATAGAGGAGAAGCAGAAATCGGCACAACTTTCCAGGTCTCGCGATGAAACAGTGCGAGACCTCCGCCACGTCCAGAAGCACGGGGCTGGCAATTGTAAACAAACCCCGGCGGGGCAGACTCGTTAAGAGGAATAAAATTGTTAGTCAGCTGCCAGGTCTCAATCAAACATAAGAAATCAAGATTATAATCCATAATGACATCTCTGATTAGTGGACCCTTGTTATTGAGAGAGCGGATGTTCAGGAGACCGAAGTTGACGGTGGCAAAGAGACACCAGAAGCCAGCCAAGCACGAACCAGAGAATTGACCGGAGAATCCACGTCATCCTGCACAGGAGAGAGAGAGAGGCTGGGGGGCCGGAGATCCTTAGGTAAGCATCAGCGGTGAAGATGTTAGGATGCAGTCGGGATCACAGAAGAGCGATACTCCAACAGTTACTGGTCATAAGCAGCAACCAATGTTGTACAGGTGATGTAATGATTCAATTTGATCAGATTGAAACAAGATTGACTGTCAGGGCCCAGTCGCTACAGTATTGTTCCAGCAGGGACAGGCTCTGCTGAAGGCCCTCAGGTGTGCGGGACAGCAGGACCAGGTCATCCGCGTACAGCAGACATCTGACCTCTGACCCCTGTAGAGTGAGGCCGGGCACAGTAGAGCTCTCCAGCGCTGATGCCAGATCATTTATGTAGATGTTGAATAGAGTCGGGCTCAGACTGCAGCCCTGCCTCACTCCACTCCCCTGCTGGAAGAACGCACACACACACACACACTCTACGTCCCTGCTGGAAGAACGCGGTTCTGTGGTTACGATCTTCACCGCACTTTTGCTGTTGGTGTACAGAGATTTTATAATGTCGAACGTTTTTCCGCCGATGCCAATTTGTAGGATTTTGTACAGTAGACCATCATGCCAAATTGAATCAAATGCTTTTTTAAAGTCTACAAAACATGCAAATATTTTCCTTTGTTTGTCGTTGATGTTCTTGTTGATTAGAGTGTGGAGAGAATAGATGTGGTCGGATGTGCGATGTTTTGGTAAAAAGCCAATTTTTCTCTCACACACTCCCTCACACACACTCCCTCACTCACGCTCTCTCTCTCTCACACACACACAGACACACACACACACACACACACACACTGCAAAAACTCAAAATCTTGCCAAGTATATTTTTCTAATTTCTAGTCAAAATATCTCATCACACTTAATATAAGACAAAATTTTAAGTAAGATAAAGGAGCTTGTTTTTAGACATTTCACTTAACAAGATATTCAAGATGCACTGTCTTGAAAATATCTTGTTTTGAGTCATATCTCAGATGAAACAAGCTTTTTTGACATGTCATAAGGTTTTTAAGCTGCTGTGTTAATTGTAAAAGATGAATCGTCTTGTTTCAAGAAATAGACTTGAGACAACAAATCTGCTTTATTGAAAACTACAGGTCAACATGCCCAACTCACAACAACTCACAATGCAGAGTACAGTGAGTACGTATAATATTTACGTATTGACAGCAAAAAAAAATACCCGTAATTTATTTACGTATTTATAAACAACTTTACCGACATACAAATTTGTACATATTCCTATTTAACTTATGCATATTAAAACCGTGGCATTAATGTTTTGACTCTATTGCATTCAATTGTCTTATCAATTAAATTTTCAGTCCCATTTATTAATACAGTTTAACGTTACTCATAAATAATAACAATTCACTCCATTCGTGCCTTCAGCCTTCTGCTGCAAACTCGTTTTAATCCTCGTGGAGGATTAGCCTACATGGTGTTAAACAAAAATACACTTTAAAACCTTAAAATACCTTCTTTAATCGTTTAACCATTTTGTAATATTTGGTTTATTTACTGTGAGACACAAAAGGCGTTTTTTCCTATAGACCCATAATACACTAAAGCACAACATAAATTCACAAAAGATATGAATTTTATTAGCTTGGTGTAATCCAAATCTTTAGAATCCATGCGCTGTTTGCAAGAAACAGATCCAAATTCAGCCCTTTATCCAGTGATCTTCATCATTTCTCAGCAGCGACCGTATACGTCAAATCCCGGCATCCCACACTGGTGGTGAATTCAAATTCAAAAATTGCACCCGAATCGTTACGGCAGTGATATCAAACGCTCATTGGCTCTCGCATGCTTCGTCACAGATTGCGACATGCCGTGTTTAAGTTGGTGTACTACATTTGAAATGGAGAAGCGCGCGCGCCTTCACAGAGCGAACAGCAAACCGAAACCGGATTAACATTTTCATGGATTAATAACTTCAATTCTGCTCTGTAACTTTACCTTCATACAAAACTATTATATACTGCCAGAGAGGACTGCGACACATCGTCATGTGAACGACTTTTGGTACCGGTTTTGACATTTTCTCACTAACTTATTTATTGATTAAACGTGTATGTCTGTTGTTTTTCTTTATAATTGTAGTTACGTAGTTTTAAGAAATTGTTAGGTTTAGGGGTAGGGGTAGGATTAGTGGCTCAAACTATCTTTTAATGCTATATTGTTAATAAAACTGCCATTTCCCTACACATATGTCAATTACGTTTTATCCTTTTAATATTGTCTATAAAATGGGTATGTTTAGGTGTAGGAGTAGGGTTAAGGGATCTTACATTTATAATCTATAAAATGTTCTACTATGTTTTCATATTGCAGTTCCATAAATACTGTGAGCCAAAATGTTGAGAAAAATGAAGCTGTTTCCCTTTTATGCAGTCCTCTGGGACTTTTTGCTGTTTTAATAATAAAAAAAATGGTTAAATGCAAGTCTATTTTTCACTTTTTCTGTCTAGTAAACAGTAGTTAATGTATTGAATCTAGAAGGTAAAATGTCTTGAATCTAGAACAGTATTACTTTTGTTGAGCTTACAATAAGGTAAATACACTTGAGATGATGACAGGATGGTAAATTATGGTTTATTGTGGCAAAAGAGCACTGCCTAATACGAGTCAGGAATGCTAACTTTAAGACATTTTGTCTCAAAATGCCAGTTTCCAATCTTATTTCAAGTTGGTGGTGACTTAAATCTAGAACAGTGTAACAATTATAGAACTAAAAATTAGTTAAATACACTTGAAACAAACAGGATGACAAAACAAAATGCTACTTTTGAGGGGAACATAGCCTACTATTTTTGAGCATGACAAGCTTATTATGAGACACAAAACATCACAATACTAGTAAAATATTGCTAAAAATTTGTTTTCCCAGCTAATTTCAAGATCACTCATATCTTGTAAGGCTTAACTATAATGTCTTATTTCAAGAAATCTTACCAAGAGAATTTTTACTTGTTCCATTGGCAGATTTTTTTTTCTTATTACAAGCAAAAATATCTTGTATACATTTTTTTTTTTGCTAATTTTTGGAGTGGCCTTTTTTCCAGTGCGCACACACACACACAATCACACTCTATTGAAGAGTCCAGGTGGCAAGAGAGGTTTGGATTTCAACTGCAGAAGGTGATTTGGTGTTAGGGGTTCAAGATCATTTGTATCACCTGATACAGTTGTGATTGGTCGATCATTGAGAATGCATTCGACTTCGCAGAAAGCTGTTTGTAACATATCATCATTCAATGTCTGTTGTTTTAAGACAGAAAGCAGTATTTTTTTTACTAGCTTGATTAATCTCTCCCACACTCCTCCAAAGTGGGGTGCAAATGGTGGATTGAATATCCACCTGACATGATCACTCAGCAAAGTATCTTGAATTTTGCGAAGGTCAATCTGGTTCAAGGTGGCCTCTAATTCCTTCTGTGCACACACAAAATTGGTGCCATGATCAGACCTGATGGTCAGTATTGGTCCTCTCCAAAATAAAAACCGTCGAATAGCATTGATACAAGAGTTTGTGTCAAGTGTGCTGGCTACTTCAAGATGAATGGCTCGGCTTGCCATGCAGGTAAATATCACTCCCCATCTCTTCACATGAGAGCGACCTCTTTTGACTTCTATAGGTCCAAAGTAGTCAATAACTACAGGTGAGAAAGGTGGTAGATCAGCCATTTTCTGTTCTCCAATTTTAGCCTGCATTCGTCTGCAAAAGACACAAGCTTTTATAATCTTTCTCGCAGAGGAATTGGCAGATGGTAGCCAGAACCTCTGACCTAATCTTGAGAGCATGTGATTTCTTCCTGAGTGTCCAACCTTTTGATGAATATCATGCAGGATCAGTCTGGATATGTGTGAGTCTTTGGGTAGGATAATTGGGTTCTTTAGACTCACTGGCATGGCTGCTTTGCTTAGCCTTCCTCCAATCCTCAAAATGCCCTCATCAATGATTGGATCCAGTTTGTATATGGAGCTATTTGATTTGATGGGTTTGTCTTCTCTCAAGAGTGTAATCTCAGAGTCAAAGTAGCGCTGTTGTTCATAGCTAATGATGGACTTCTCAGCTTCGTCCAGATCCTCTGGAGTTAATCCTTGTTGCTCAACTTTCCACTTGGAATCTATAATAAGACCTTTGTCTTTCTGATTTCGAAGCATCAAGAGTCTTTTGAGCCTTAGCCACCATGCAATAGTTCTTAATAGTTTCCTCCATGAAGAATACTATTCAATTATTCTGGTAGTTGCATTATTCTGCAGGTTCAAGCAATTCACAGAGATCTCCCTTTTTACCTCTGTATCGTTTGGTGAGATGCAACTAAGATCTTCTGGTACCTCAGGCCATTCAGATTTCTCCTTTGACAGGAAGTGAGGACCGTTCAGCCATCTGTTGGAATTTAGGAGGGATTCTATCTGTAGACCACGTGAGCTGTCATCTGCCGGGTTGTCTCCAGAACATACATGCCTCCACTGATGTACTTTGTGAGAGGTTATGTATCACTGCAATTCTGTTGGCAACATAAGTATGAAATCGTTTTGTTTGGTTATGGATGAACTTCAGTACTACTGTACTGTCTGTCCAGAAAGTAGAATCATCCAGTTCCATATGAAGTTCCTTTTGCAACATTCTGTCCACCTTCACAGCCAGGGTCGCGGCTGCAAGCTCAAGTCTAGGAACGGTCATCCGTTTCAGTGGGACTACTCTGGCTTTTCCCAGTACAAAGGTAACGTGAACATTTTTTATATTGTTTGTAAGTTTGAGGTAACTCACTGTCCCATACCCTAGCTCGCTCGCATCACAAAAGTGATGTAATTTGGCTGTCTTTACAACACCAAAATTTTCAGGCTTCATGCACCACCTGTCCACTTCAAATCTGCTCAGCTGGTCTAACTCTGTAAGCCATCTTTGCCATGGCCTCATCATTTCATTTGAGATTATTTCATCCCACCCATATTTCTCATGGCAGAGCCTTTGCAGGATTTGCTTAGCCTTGAGAACAAATGGGGAAAGGAAACCTAGTGGGTCATAGATAGAATTGACTACAGAAAGGATTGTTCGTCTTGTGGGAGCTCTATTTATAACGTTCTATTTTGAACTCGTACCTGATAGTACATTGCTTCGATGTCTGCCATTATTGAAAGTCGTTCCTTCCTGAATCTAAGCAGCACACCAAGAAGTGGGTTGGTCAGGTCAGGACCTTGGAGAAGTTCGGAGTTAAGAGCTTTGCCTTTGTATGAAGATGAACAATCAAAAACAACTCTAAGCTTTCCCTTTTTCTTGTGGTACACCCCATGATGTGGGGGTCCTGTGTGTCTAACTCCTATCCAATTACAGCTGGTGTTCCTCAGGGGGGTCTTCTATCCCCTATGCCTTTTGTCATCGCCATAAACAGCTTGGATTCCTTTCTGCCTCCTTCAGTAATTCCGGTAAAATATGCTGATGATTTAACAATTACTGAATTTTTAATGGGATCCCTACCAGGATTAACTCAGAAGGCCTTGGACTCAGTGGCGGATTGGGGACAGGAATTTTCATTGGCAATGAACAGAGGTAAGACAGTGGACATGATCATTAGCGCCAGGAAAGATGAAAACATTCCCTGCCCTTCCTCTCCCGTAATATCAGGATATGCAATTGGCAGAGTTTCCACCTTTAAACTGCTTGGAGTCCAAATTTCTTCTGATCTGTCGTGGGATGCCCACATTAAGTACATGATTTCGAAGGTGCGTCCTAGAATACACTATCTCTGTGTTGCTAAAAACGCGGGTCTCCCTTGTGATGTTTTAATGAAAGTATATCTGACATTTATATGTCCAGTCCTTGAGTATGCTAGTCCGGTATGGGGTGGACTAGCTTAAGGTCTCTCTGATGAGCTAGAGAGGGTCCAAAAACGTTGCTGTCGGATAATAGGTGTTCCAACTTCTACTGTCCCATCACTGAGTGAGAGGCGCGACAAGGCCACTGTACGTACTCTTACAAAACTACTCAAGGACAGTTCATCACCACTGCATTGTTTCCTGTCTGTGGCTCCAAGACCTACTACTACGGCAGCATAGGGAGTTTGTTGTGCCCAGGAGTAAATCAAAAAGACATGAACTTTCTTTTATTCCATGTGCTCTTAAACTGTTTTATAAATAATTTACAGTTTGTTTGTTTTTTGTATGAAGCCTGATGTATTCCAGGTTTTTTGTGTATCTGTTTTACTCTACCTGGTTGGTTTATTTATTATTGTTTTTTTATTTAATTTATTTTAATTAGGTATATAAGGTTGTTTTGAGTATGTGTTCTGTTTGATACATTTCAGGGTTTTGTCCTTCAATATCCTGCCTTGTCAAACTCTAAATAAAACTATCTATAACTATCTATAACTATCTATATACCATAGATTACCATCATTCCTTTGGAGTTGTTCTTGTGGCACCTTTTCTGCGTTTCCCTTCCTCAGCACATCCTCCATGAACACACTATACTCATTTGCATAAGCAGGATCCTTCTTGAATCTTTTAGGAAGGTTAAGTGTACGTTGTGCTGTCACTTCATAGTTGTTGGGCATGGTTGCATCTTTATTATGAAGTGGAAGAGATAATGCCCATTTTTGAATTCCACTGAAGTCGTTGCTATGTTCATAAATATTTTGTCTTATAAGTTTGATACAATAAGTTTGATACAACGTCCAGTTCATCCATATATTCTAGATCTTGCATAACATTGCAACATTCCCTAAGGTACAGAGCATAGGCATGTCCAATTCAGTGCCTTTTCAATGTAAGCATTTGCAATCTTCATTTCATTGCCGAAATGTTTCTTTAAAAGTTGCTGAGCTTCGGTATATCCTCTGCGAGCTTCCATGTGCAGACAGCTACGAACAAGGTCTCTGGCTTGGCCAGCAGTAAACTGTTCAAGAAAGTAGTGTCTATCCTGACTGCTGCTAGTCTTGTCTTCAATCAGATATTTAAAAGCATGAAAGAAAGACTGATAGGACAGTGGATCTCCATCAAAAACAGGAACTTCTCTCTTAGGCAACAGAGAAAGATTTTGCTGCTTAATCATAAGATCAGTCATTTCCTTTTGCCTTTGAGTCATTAAGCTTAAGCCTCTATTTGAGCTATCACTGACCTCCAACTGTGGACTTGATGGACTTGCGGCTGCTGCACCTCGAGAGCTTCTTTGCACGTGACTAACTGCTCTCTGGAGTGGAGTTTTAGGTACGGCTGTTACAGGAGCGAATTCTATTGCAGAGGCATCAATAAAAGTGGGTTCAACATTATCTTCCATGTTTGCATCATAATAGTCATTCATAACATCACCTTGTGACTCAGCATTATTTGTCAGCACTTTGATCTTTGCATCTGCTTCTGCCATTTGAGTTTTTAGTTCTGCCCTTTCAATCTTTGATTTTATAATGGCTTCTTCCATCTGCAACGCTTGTATATCAGGCAGAGTTTTGGCGCATGCTTCTAAAGCAGCTTTTTCAGCGGCAGCTATTTTAGCTGCAGAAGAGGCCTTAGATGATTTAGACTTTACAGACACACTAGAAATGTCTGAAATATTGTCTTTAGGTTCAACTGCTGTTAGTTGACTTTGTTGATCTTTTTTCTATATTTCAACTTCTTTAATAAAGTAATCGAAATTCATTATTTTAGTTTAAAACCAATCTACATTTTACTTTTCTTCATCTGCCAAGAGCTCTTGCACTGCTTTATGCACACTTTTGAAAAAAGTGTGCATAAAGCAGTTATTATAAAATAATAACGCAGATTATTATAAAATAAATTATTATAAAACGCGTTATTATAAAATAATAACGCAGACATGCAATCATCTACCTCTTCAATGATTCCACCTTCAGTAAGCAGAGCTTTAATTTCATTCATTTTCCTCGTGCATAATCTTAATTTGCTTCTGCAATGCATGAATTTAAAAGCCTTTCGGCCGCAGCGGACGTCTGAATCTCCTCATCCATTATGTAATACAGGACACAAATACTAGCAGCTCCTTTAGTGTTTAAATGCACATTCCAAACCTCTGACAATTGTTTGTCTTACTGTTCACGCTACACGCATGTTTGTTTACATGCGTTTACTCAAACATTCTATCCGAGCTCAGATTCATTGATCAGTTGTGTTGCTTGTTTACATTCTTGTACTCACAGCTGATGCGTTGTTCATTGATAAATCGCATCCATCCACTTCAGCCGTGAACAGCGCAGCTTCCAAGTTTTCTTGAGAAGATAATTCACAGTACAGTCCTTTCTATCTCGTCGATCGATCTCTAGTGCGAGTTTTCTTCAATAATTGTTGAGGCTAATCTTGTTAGAACTTTCTTTAGCCCGTTGAGGTTAGCGGAGGAGTCTCTCCCGATTCACATGTCCGCAAAGCACGCACAGAGAAGCAGTCATAACAAAAGCCACGGTTTATCCACCTTATTCTTCTCTAAACAATGGGCGCTGCCATAACGACGACTCCGGTTCCCTACTTCCGGTTCGTAGCGCTTGACATGTACTAGTAGCGAGAGAAGTTCATTTTTAACGCTAACCACTCTAAACGTTTACTTTATTGAATGTATCTGATACGGAACCGGACATGGGCATTATCTTATGCTCGAAACACTCAGTTTCTAAAAAGTTTGAAATCTTCTTTGAATTGTTAAAACAAATAACAACAGCACACGAGGAGCTTGAACTCATTCTCTCGCTGCTAGTACAGGTCAAGCGCTACGAACGGAAGTAGGAAACCGGAGTCGTCGTCATGGCAGCGCGCATTGTTTAGACAGAGCAGAAAAAGGTGGATTGAACATAATCTCCGGTTTACTTTCAAGCAAAAATATTAAATTAAACTTTCCAAGAAAACAAAATATTGCTGTGAGCATCGATACCATAGCTTGCGATTGAAGAAAACTGTTGCTCTCCACACTCTAACCTGTCTACCAAACAATTCTAATCCACCTTTAAGACCTGCACATTCGCGCCGTGATGACGTGTCAAGGAGGAGGAGCAAGTCCATTCACGTGAACAGGTAAGTCCAAATATAAAAAAAAAAAAAAAAAAAAAAAAAAGGGAATTAAACAAATCTTAATTTTGGTAGTGCACAAAATTCTAAATATGGCTCCAACACAGACACAAAATCTTCTGATATTCACGATCTCTTGTGAACACACACACACACACACACACACACAGCTTGTTGTGTCCAGACTGAACTATTGTAAAGCTCTGTTGTCTTCAGCTTCACTGTCAAACCTCTGCAACTGATCAGACGCTGCAGCTCTATGGGACGAATATAGTATCAAAATGATTAACACGTGCAAGTACACTTATCAATGAACTTGATACATGTTGCAGAAATATTTTATCACATGTTTCCCAGCTAACAGGGGACGTCCCCCGGACGTTTCGAACGTCCTCTTAGGTCCGCATTAGGTCCGCTTTGTAACGTTCCCGAGCAGACGTTCGGAGGACGTCCGCATTTGGTCCGCTTTTTAACGTCTCCCTCACCTGCCATTTCCATGACAACACAATCCAGTCGCCCATGATTTAGTGATCCAATGATCCAGTCGCCCGGATTTAAAAGGGGATTTGTTTATCCATTAAATTAACTGTGATAATGGATTTTATCTAAAAAACATGGTTTTTGTTTTGCAGATTGACGTTATAGTTTTATAACTGCAAATAAACTATAGTAAAAATATTATTTAAATTAATTGTAAAATTAAGTTAATGTTAAAAATGTTAGTGTTTTAATTGTAATGTTAAAATAATAACTTTCATGTTACTTATAACTTATACCACTAATTAAAGATGTACTCAAATCACGAGTCTGTTTTTAGCCAATATAATTTAATCATCAAAAACATGAGAATTGATTCAATTGAATAGCCTACAATTTATTATTCCACATGAAGAAAATAAGGTTGAATCTCAGGAGCTCTAAAATAATGCATCGACTGATGAATGCAGCCAAGGAAAATGTGAAGAATGGAAAAGCACATGCTGGAAAGAAAGTGGAAAATAACACAGGTAAGACAAATGTATCCTAATCTAGGCTACCTTTAAAAATTTTGGTCAGGCGATCGAAGGACTGGTTTTATTCAAAATAAGTTATTTTAGGAAAAATATTATTCTAATTATTGCACTTAAGACTGATAGCACATTGCATTTCAAATAACAAAAGAAGTGTCATATAGCTACACACTATAATTTTGGCAGAATATGCGCTTCCATAACACACTAGCAAGTTACGATAAAATGCACCTAAGCGAGTGACGTCATTCATTATGGCACGCAGCATGTATCCATGGCAACGCTCAGCTGCATAGTGACAGTTAACGGTCCTCCTCAGACGCAGCCTTGTGTTTTCCCTTTCGTCTGTCCAAAAGGTATTTTTAATTTTTAGATTAGTATACATTAGTTATCGTAATCACTATACATCATTACATATTATAAAAATTTGACCTTTTAAAACCTTTGCTGAAGTTGTCCGCCGTGTACCACTGCTAACCGTTATGCTAACACTACGAAACTAACGTTAAATGTTGCTGAAATGAGACGACGATATATTTCACATATTCATATATAGACATATAAAATCATAACACTACTGAATGTGTTAATTTTGTTGTTTTAGATGCCAGGGGGAAGAATTGCCAACGGACTAACCCCACAGATGACCGACCTACACACACACACACACACACACACACACACAGCTGTCAGCGCGTTTGAAGCAAGCGTGCAGCACAAGCCCTGAAAAGTGAAGCCAAAACGTCTCGATCGCCCCCCGGTGACTGGTCCTAGTATAGGTCATAAGCGCCGCCTCCCCGTGTTAGTCAACGGGACGTGAGACCAACTAAACAATTAAATTACACTTCAAATATCTTTTTTCCAAAGGTGGTTTCTTTCATTTGCTGTCATTTTTATCACGCTGATGTAAGTTCAAGTGTCTGTTTCAAAAATAAGTTGTTTTTTAGTTAGTTACGTGATGCGGTGGTGTAACGTCTTGATTGACAGCTGTGATTGACAGGTTCTCTGAGCGAAGTAGTCACTGAAGCACCAACGGACATTTTTTTCGGGATCTTCGGAGGACTGAGGAGATTGTATTTACTTTATTTTAACAAGCCTCTTGTCATACTGCAATCAATTTTCAAAAAAGTGTGCAGAATGCACTCTCCCGACGAGAGTGAGGGCGGAGCGTTGACTTCACGGCTTTACTTCCTGCTCACTACTGCGCAGGTCTGGTCCCGAGATCGCTACTGCGCAGACTCAAGTTCCAATATGTCAGCGCCATATCGGGACACTGGCGGCTTCAGTTTTCATCAATGGAAGAGAGCGAAGGGGCGTCGTCCATCTTTTTTTACAGTCTATGGTTTGAAGACACACACACACCTTTACAGTTGTTCAAATAAATACTTTGTTCCTTACAACGTGTCTGTTTTCTTTGGTTAGCCAGAAGTACAATAAAATAAAATAAAAGGATAAAAGTATGTTAAAAGCACTTCTAATGAACGTTCTGTAAAGGTTCCCGAATGTTTTCCAAACGTCCCACGAAAGTCCCTCGGGACGTCGCACGACGGTCCTGCAAACGTCCTGCTAACGTTTAAAGAACCCTACACGAAGACGTCCAGAGGACGTTCGCAGAGGACGTTCTAGGGATGTCTTTTTGTTAGCTGGGTTATCATTTATTACAACTTGTGTGTGCAAAATTTAAAATTACATGAATGTGTAACAATTTGTACAAATAGAGACATTTTTGTGAATACAAAACCTCGATTTTGTATTAATGTAAGCCAGAATTTGTGCATGCAACAAGTAAGATGTGTATTTGTGGATGAGGTGACGCGTGCATTTATTGTTATCAATGAAGCATACCTTATAGAGGCAAACAGATTAAATAAGATTATGAACAACACCCATAGAAAACCATTATAAAACACTTAATGTGCAATAGCGTTCTGCATGTTCAATAAGGTGTATAGGCTACTGAGTTTAAATATCACCGTCTTACTGCATTGACGTTAAGCTTCTTCTTTATAATATGCTCTATGGGAGGAAAACTATATAGCCTACAGACAAGAGCCTATATAAATGCGACGCGCGGCGTTTCACGTTAATGGCATTTAGCCGATACAGATTAATTTTTTTTCTAACCACTTTACAGCACACACAAATATTTACTTTCAATCTTTTCTTTAACCCTTTCACACGTACTGTAAGTTCAAAATATTCTGACACCCCCACCCCCAGAGTGAGTTTTTTCAAGGCTGTAACAACAATGACTTATATTAGGGAATTAATTAGCTCAAATTAGCATTAATGGGGATATGCATATGTTGCTTACATGAATAAAAATGATTCCCAAATAGGGAGTAGATCAACTTCAATTTATATCAACAATTTCACGAGTTCTCGTGTAATTACTGATATAAGTATGTCGAATTAATCTTTAATTCAGGGGAAATTTTAGGTAGAAGTTGAAGATTGTTCATTCATTGTACAAACTGTACGTCCAGCATACAAAATGTACAATTTTCTGAACAGAAATCTAGCGTCTTAACACTGATAGATAACACTTTCTTGTGGCCACAAAGAAAATAATTATCTTCGTGTGTTAGACCGTTTGAGATTTCTTTCAATAGTAAAATCGACCGTAGAGCTTTTAAGAGGTCAAGATCTGCACTGCTCAGGGACTCAGATTTGAAACAAACCAAGCAAACTCAATTCAAATGATTAACAAAGTTTATTTAAACGAACTAACTATTTTAAATCACACAGGAGTAAATATGCATAAACAAAACAATATACGATCGCAATAAGAAACATAACACAATAAACGTAAGAATCAAAGGTCAAAACAAAAGAAGTACATAAAGGAGAGAGAGAGAGAGAGAGAGAGAGATTAAGATTAGGCAAAAGGCTAAGCGTGGTGTTAGATTTTGGCTTCTCGTGTCCGTGAGACACTGGTGAAAGTGTAGGCGAGGATAGGTGTATGTGTGTGTGGGTGTGTCAACACGTGGTCGGGTGTTTTCGTCCAGAAACACGTGGTATGTCTAGGTGTGTGTGTGTGTGTGTGTAAGAGAGAGCGAGAGAGAGATAGGGAGAGACAGTTCAATCTTTCAACAAAACCCCAAACACTTAGTAATTGTTAGGTCATTTAAAACTGCCCTTCTTTCAAATTGCAAATTTAAAATGCTACGTTACTCTGAGTTGTAGATCGGCCTTCTTGGTGTGTGTGTCGGTAGACCAAGCCTGGATCACGTGGTCAGAACGGTTTGCTACGGCGTCTTGTTGCTATGGCGACTTGAAGCGAGCGAAACTTAGCAAGTTAGTCTTAGCTTTTAAGTTGGTTTCGTTGTGGGTTGAAGAAGACTATCAACTGGAGTCAAGTGGTTTTAAGAAAATAAAACTTAGAAGAAAAGAAAATAAAAGCGAGCTAAGGTCTTCCTTGAAGGAAGAAGGCGTGGTCGTCTTTCTCTCTCTGGCGGATTGCGCTCTTGAGACGTAAAACATGATATTTTAAAGGGGCTAAGCTCACGCCCTTTCACGTATGTGAGCCAATCGTCTTTAATGACGTATTGGTCCCACCCGAGAGGTTCCAGAGGTCGATACGCCTCCCTTCTGAGGGGTATGGTGAAGAAAGTTTGCTCTTAACATTAATAATGCTTGTTATTAATAAAGGAGTGCATCCTTTGATATTTTGGGTTAAAGATTCCATACCGTTGGGATTTATGGAGCAAAACGATACCTCGAATGGTAACTCTGTGGCCTAGTCACCCGCAGGTATATGATTTTTCGCGATTACAGTCACATCTAAGGGATTACAAATCAATAAAGCTGTATAGGCATAACATTTGGGATAAGGGATCATGCATACATCAAGAGAATACATTTTAAACATTTCACAAGACGATTTTGATTCTCACGTGGTAGAATCTAGGTGTTTTCTGTGTGTGTGTGTGCGGATAGTTCGAAAGTTCAACTCCTGGCGTGTTGACCTTGTGTCCTCGAGCACGTTGCGAGGCTTTGTGTGTGCGTTTTACTGGTTTTGATGAGATTATCAGTTAGGCATCTGGTTTGAACAGAGTCTGGTGGTTGTCTTAAGTGTTAACTGCGTGTCTAAATGTAAATGGATGTCCGTCAGGGGGTCCCTGGGGATTCTCTTGAAATTGCTTTTATTGCAGGGATGTTGGCAGAGCCATAAACCAAAAAGGAGTCTTTGTTTGTTCAGCAGTGAAGGAATCTCCGTTTTCAGATAGGGGATTCAATGATTTGCACCATTCGTGGCGTCGTTGTGTCTGAGTGTCCTAACAGGAAGAATCTTGGGACAATAGAGGTGTTTGTGGATTAGGATGCTAGTGATTTGATTAGGTCTCAAACCAAAAGGAGTTTGATCACAGGGTAATTTCAGTAATTTGAACAAAAAGGGGAAGAGCTGGTGATCTGACCATAGTCTTTGCGTTACATTCCCCCCTTGATGAGTTGACGGGCGTGTATGGGCTTAGTCGACTCATCACGGTAACGATGGTCAGATGGCAGGTGCATGGCTGGTAGGAGGCTGAGAAGGGGAGTCGCTTAAGACTGCAGGTTGAATCCGATGAGGTCCTCAGTATTCTCTGGTGAGACGTCGTCCTTCCGATGGTTTCTTTTGAAGCTGACGGAGACTGCCTCTGTGAGTTTGGCTGTGGAGGTTTGGATGGCGTTGATCCTTCTGTACAGGATATAGGCCAAGCCCAAAGCTAGGGCATGTCCGAGGATGCTGGTAATGCACAGGGCGGTATCAGCTGCTGTCCATGTTTGGACCACAGGTGAAGTGTTCAGGATGGGTTGTCGAGACAAGGCCTGAAGGGCTGAGTCCAGTGGAGCTATGTCGATGAGTTGCGACCCCTCTTTCTCGATCCAATTTTCCAGTTCTGGATCTAGCGTGAAGTTGCGGTCCCTAAAGAACGATGGAATCTCTAGTTCGGCTTGGTACTCTTCACTTGGGAGATGGTACAAGGCAAGGTCATCCAGGTGGAGGATAGCTCCTCGTGGGATTTGGATCCACATGCTCTGGTTCAACAGATTGACACGTGTAGCTGTGTCGTGTTGATCGTAGGTCAGTGTTGCTGAGCGTACTGGAGTGTTCACGAGCCATCGGTTTCCTACGATTTCAGCTTGCGTCTCGGTGACTTGGTTGCGAGGTTTCGCATCAGCCGGACAACGTGCGTCGCTAGCCAGCTGTTGGAGACCACAGATCCCATCGGTGTTATCCCGGAGGAAGGGTTTGCTTGGGCAAAGGTAGTGTATGTCTTTCGTGAGGGTGCACATGTGTAAGTTAGGGGCTAGGTACAGTTGTGGATCGCTGTCGTGATACGCTACCACCTCTGGGGTCCGTACCTTGAATTGAGTGTTCCCCTGCCAGAATCCGATGTTGACCACGTCTTTAAGTCGGTAGATTCGGCTTGATTCTATAATAGGTAAGTTTAAAAGGAAGCCCACTTCTCGCTGTGCCGGGTCCACGTAAAGGGGGATGGCACTCCCTAAGGAGTAGGCGAGATGGGTTTGTATAGGATCGGTGGGTGTAGTGATGGCGGAGGCTAGCACGGCCTGCACTAGACTCAGGGGTATGAGATATGGTGGGATCCTGCCCATGGCTAAATTGTCTATGGAGGAGCTCACTTCTCTGAGCATGTCGCCCATTAATGCGGTGACCAACTGGGTTTGGGCAAAGTCGTTTTGGAAAACTGTGAACATCTGTTTCATGGAGCTTACAGTTCTGTTCAGCATGACACTATGCGTGTTGAGGACAGTGATCGTGCCTCTCAGTGTCTTGCCTATGGTGGTCAAGGATGCGCTCTGTGTGGTGAGTTGATCTTTCAGCTGTGGAAGTTCCGTCTGGATTTCTGCTACCTGTCGTCGTACTGTGGCGATGTTCACCGCGTTGACACTGGACATGCCAATGTTGAACAGGGTGCCTACGGCCGCACCGGCTCCAAGTAGGGCTCCTAAGAAACGTTTGGCGCGCCTGTTATGCCCGCTCAATTCGGCCTGGGTGAGGGTCATCTTCTCGAGCTGGTTCAGCATGTGCTCGATGTCGGCTTCAGCGTGGTTGAGGGCGGTCTCTGTCCATTTGGCACCTGCCCAGCTGTACAGGACGGCTGTTTTTGGGTAGTGTGCACGGTAGACGTTTCGAGGGTCGAGTCGCACGTACACCTTCTGGGTGTGTGTGCGGCAGTTCGTTATTAACAGTCCGGCTTGTTCTCTCAACACAATTCCTGAGGCCGGTGCGGGAGAGATAAGGTCGGGTGGCGGCTGGCTTCCGATGGTCTGGAAGCACATGACGATGATCCACAGCAGCATCCTATTGTAGGTAAGAGAGAGAGAGGTATGGAAGGGTGAAAGAGGAAAGAGAAGAGGCACAGGTCAGCAAGGGTTGTCCCGTCGGAGGGTCCAGTCTTCTTTTCCTGTAACGACGGCGGTTGAGGTTAGCTTGCATTGGGCCCTTCCTGTCTGTTCTTGCTAGTGGCCACATGTCTCTTAATCTGATTGCGGTGGACCCATTTGAGAACGGGTTCTCTTGGTCCCCTTTTGAGCTGGATTTGGTATGCTACGGGGGAGAGTTTGTTCACAATCTCATGCGGTCCCGTCCAATGGGGCAGAAACTTCTTTGACAGTTGCTTGGGTGGCAAGGCGAAACTGTAGTACAAGACTTTGTCGCCCACGCTGAGTTCTTGGCGTGATGCCTTTAGGTCATAATATGCTTTCTGGCCTTCAGCACTGGTTTTCAGGTGTTGCTGGGCGAAGGCAAACGTCGTTTTCAAGTGTCTATGGAGCTCGTCCAGATATTGGGACGTAGTGTATGCGGTGACCAGGTTGTGGTCACCGGGTTGGTACAACAAGTGTAATGGCAGGGTCATCTGCCTTCCAGTCATGAGTTCGAATGGAGGCACTCTGGTTGATTCCTGCGGCGTGGCTCGGATAGCCATCAGCACCAGGGGAAGTTTCACATCCCAGTCCTTCTGGTTGGCTGACACATACTTTCTCAGCATGGCGACCACCGTTCGGTTGGACCTTTCTACCTGTCCGGATGAGATCGGGTGGTGGCTGATGTGAAGTTTAGCTTGTACTCCCAGCATTTTCCAGATCTTCTGCATGATCTCCGCGGTAAAATGAGTTCCTCTATCAGAGTTGACTCTCAGTGGCAGTCCAAAACGGGAGAAGATGTGGTTCATCAGGAGATATGCCGTTGTTTGAGCAGTGTCGTTGGGTGCTGGCAGACACTCTACCCATTTTGTGAATTGGCACACTACCGTGAGGAAGTACCTATTGCCTCTCGATGAACGGGGAAGGGGTCCTACCCAGTCGATTTGAAGATCTGACCAGGGGAATGTGATTCCCCTGCGTTGCAACGGGGCTCTGTGAGTTAGGTTCGTTGGGTGGAACTGACAACAGATCAGGCATTCTCTCACATATTCTGCCACATCCTGCTGCATACCTGGCCAGTACGCCACCTGTCTCAGTGTTTCGTACGTGGCTCTGGTACCGTGGTGTCCAGAATATGGTGCGTTGTGGGCGTGATTCATCATTACCCCCCTTTGGCAGCGGGGCACCACAAGTTTCGGTGAAGTGGTGTCGTCGGTGACAAACCAAAGAATGTCGTCCCGCACACGCAACATGTGTCTGGTGTTATGTAGGTGCCTGAGATCGGAGTTATCTGTGATGTCAGATTGTGCGATAGGGTGGGAGGAGGGTTCTTTAAGGAGGAGAATCATAGTTTTTATGGCGGGGTCTGAGGATTGCATTTCAGACAGGTCGTTGTTGGAAATTTGTGGGGTTAGTGAGAGAGGTTCTGACGCAGGTGCTGTAGCAGGAGTGGTTTGCTTGCTGCGGGTTAGCACTGCGACGTTTGGGGTGGGTGGGGCTTTTGGGGAAGCCCACGTTTCACCGTGTAGGGCTCCTGCTTTTGCGAGGGCGTCAGTGTGGTCATTATAGTCTTTGTCTTGGCCTGGGAGTTTAGAGTGGCCTTTTACCTTTTTCCAGTACACGGTGAGGTCGTGTGTCGTTGTGAGGTTATCACATTCTTGGAACAGGTGCTGGTGTTTTACGGGTTTGTTGTTAGCTGTTTTGAAGCCATTCTGTTTCCAGGTTGGGAGATGGCAGACAAAACTGAGTCTGGCATAGTTAGAGTCTGTGCAGATGAGTAGTTCTTTGATGTCATGGGCTGCTGCAGTTTGCAGCGTAATGAGGATTGCTGCTACTTCTGCATATTGTGATGACTGTGAGCCCAGCTTGAAGTGTTGGGGTGGGCATGGGTGGTTGTTTATCCACAGTACCCCTGCGCCTGCTTTTAGGGTGCCCTCGCTGTTGTAGGAACATCCGTCGACGTAAGCTGTGGGCATGCCTTCGCACGCATTCTTGTCAAAGTACCTGTGGCAGGTCAGTTGTGGTTGCTTTGGCTCTGGTGTATTTAGTGTTGTAACAGGAGAGTCGTCAGAGCAGTTTTGACATGCCGCCAAGCCGTTTCCTAGAGCGGATTTGTGGTTCTGTGCATACCTGGCCTCGACGTTTCGTCCTTGGAGAGCCATTAGCCATGTAGCTATGCGTGAGTTGGTGACCACACCGTCTCTTATCCGTTGGCTGTTAAGAAACATAACGGGCTGGTGGCAAGTTTCTATGATGACCTTCTGTGCTCCGATGTAGTTGGAGAAGCGCTGAATCGCCCATACCGTGCAGAGCAAAGCTTTCTCACAGTCAGAGAATTTGCATTCTGGAGGAAGAAGTGTTTTGCTGGCATATGCGACCACCTTTTTGTCTTGGTCATGCTGTTGGTATAGGCCGGCACTGAGACATTGGTCTGAAAACCCAGCTTCGAGGTGGAATTCCTTTTGTGGATCAGGGTAGGCAAGGCATGGGGCTGAGCATAAATGTCTTTTGAGCTCTGCCATGGCGTGTTCTTGAGCGTCGGACCAGACGAACGGGCAGTCCTTTTTCAACAGAGCTGTGAGAGGTCTGGCGATGTCTGAGTAGTGTTCGATGAATTGCCGGGAGTAATTGCATACCCCCAGAAAGCTTCGAAGTTCAGAGACGCTAGTGGGAGGTTTGATGTTTTGAATGGCATGAATACGGTTTGATTGTGGTTCGATGCCATGGCGTCCAATGAGCAAACCCACGTAATTTACCTTTTTGCGGCACCACTGTCCCTTGTGTAGGGCTATTTTGGCGCCGGCAGCAGATAACTGGTTCAAAACATAGTCAATTTCTTTTAGGTGGTCGGCCACCGTGGTGCTTTTCATGAGCACATCGTCGACGTAAATCAGGTTACCTCTCATCCTGGCGTCTGGGCATGCTTTGTTCAGGAAGATGTTGAACTCAGCTGGTGAGTTGGCATACCCAAACGGGCATCGGTTGAATGTGTACTGGCGGTTGCCGAAGGTGAATGCCAGTTTGTATTGGTCGTCTGGGTGTACTGGAATCGTCCAGAATCCTGAGGCCACATCGAGTGTAGAGAAGATGGTAGCACCTCGGATTTGGGGTATTTCTTGTTGTAATTGAGTCATAGGCCATCGTGACAATGGTACTTGTTGATTTAGTTTGCGATAATCAACTGTAGGTCTCCACTTTCCGTTGGGCTTGATGACAGGCCATAGGGGTGCAGAGTAGGTACTATTACACGTTCTTATCACACCTTTTTCGAGCATTGATTCGATGATTTCCTGCACCGGTTCATGTGAGGCGATGGGAATCTTGTATTGCTTGACAAAAGTGGGAGGAGCCTCGGGGTGCGTGGGGATACGCACTGTGTGGAGGTTTGTGAGACCACAGTCTAGAGAATCTTTAGCAAAGTGTTCTTTGAATTTATACAGGACTTGTCGCAGCTGTTGTCGGTCTGCGTCGTCCTGAAGTGCGTCAGCCTGTTGTAAGATTTGTTGCACTTGAGATTCAAATCCTGGATATGGTTCTTCCGTTGGCTCGTCGGCGGTCTGGTTGACTGTGACCGGCAGGGCCGGTGTATCAGTCTCAGTGACAGGTGGCTGGGAGACTGTGTACACTGCGAGTTGTTGGTCTTCTGTCAGCTCTGTTCTGCACACATGGTCTTTGGCCACTGACATGACAGATGTGATTGCAATGAATTGGAAGGGTGCTGTGAGCAGTGTGTTGTTCGTATGCCCTTCAGGTATCAGTGCAGGTGGAATGGGCCCTATGACGGGTAACGTCAGGTCAAAGTCATGAAAGGCGTGGCTGATTAGCCAT
This sequence comes from Vimba vimba, assembly GCA_022828995.1. Taxonomy (NCBI): domain Eukaryota; kingdom Metazoa; phylum Chordata; class Actinopteri; order Cypriniformes; family Leuciscidae; genus Vimba; species Vimba vimba. Next base: position 55,387,257 of record CM040817.1, on the reverse strand, counting down.
CCCAGCCGGTAGGCTTTGGGGATGTTGATGTCAGTTGCTGTGCAATTGTTGAATAGAATGTAGACTATTCGAGATGACACTTCCGTGAGGGGTGTGGCTTCGAGCGTGAGTTTGAGTTGCACACATTCAGGCGAAGGTTGGAAAAACGCCAGTGTGTGGTTTAGGGTTTGGCCCTGTCGCAGGTTGAGCCGCACGGCGACTCCTTTGGTGTAAGCAGGTACCACCGTTCCCTGTTCGTTGATGAGAGTGCAGACCTCTGGGATGGTCTGTCCTGACAGTAGGTTGTCATGAATGACGGGAACAGATGGCTGCGAAGTTAATGGAGCCCATACAACCTCATTAAACATGTCCACATGAGCCTGGAGGCGGATCAAGATGTCTGCTCCGATGTAGACGTCGGGGGCTGGATCTTCCAGGATCAGGAAGTAATGGGTCAAGTGCCGGTGATTCCATGTCAAGTTCAAGGCACAGATCCCTTTGGCAGATGTCATTGAGGATGGCTCTGGGTTCAGAGGGAAACGAGTGCGTTTGCAGGTGTATGGCAGGTCTGGAGTTTTTTCAATGATTGCATTGAATAGGGAGAAGCTGATTGCGGAATTATCTGCCCATATTGCTAGGGTAATGTCCGTTGTGGTCACCTCCTGCAACTGCAGGGGAGTGTCAACTTTGGGGCAGTAGTTATCAGAGTCTGGCTTTGTTCTGAATGTGCAGAGTAGCGAACTTGAACCCTGACCAGCTGTGGGGACTTTGTCCTCGTGTTTAGCTGATGGAACTTCCGTGAACCCTGTGGCTTGACAGTCTGGTTCGATGGAGTTGTTTGGCTGGAGGGGGTGAGGTTCGCGCACTTGAGCCCAAACTTGTAGTTGTTTGAGGTCTAATAATGGTTCAAAACGGTCCAGCAGGTCCTTGCCTATGAGAAACTGATAAGTGTTCATAGGAGAGATATAGACAGGGTGGACTATGCTCATAGGACCGATTGTCAGGTGAATGGGAGCCACGTTCTTTAGCTGGATGTCATTCTGGCTGTATGACTGTACGTTCAGCTCACACGTGTGGAATTTAAGAGTTCTGTTTTGTCTTCGAGCTTCAATTTTGAGTTTTTCAAACAGCTGAACAGAGATAAGCGTTAGATCAGAGCCGGTGTCCACCAGTGCTTCGATCTGCATTTCCTTTTCCAAGGTAATTGTTAAGTACAGTTTCCGTGCCACTCCTCTTTCAATTAGGTTGCCCAGAAGTTGTGGTGTTGACTCCTGCGTGTTGATGGCCAAGCAGTGAGGGGAGGTATCGGGTGGCTCATGGTGGGTGCAGATTAACAAGACCGCACTGTCTGGTACCTTGTCATGAGAGCTGCTGCAGTTCCGTATAGGAAGTGGTGTTGTCAGCTGGCTGTATTGAGTGACGCTGTCATTTGGTGATGTAACAGCACGTTCAGCAGTCTGTGGTTTGACAGCAGTGTTCTGTGGGGCTGTCGACTGTATGAAGTGAGTGTAACTGTCATTTGGTGCTGTAACAGCAAGTTCAGCGGTGTGTGGTTTGACAGCAGTGGCAGGTGGGCTGTCAGTGCGGGGAGCGTTGGTTTCAGGCCTGTGGGTTAGTCATGCCGTGTCCGGTTTATCTTTGTCTTCCTTGTGGGGTTTCTTTTGGAGCAAGTCCCTCAGGACGCTCAGAAGTTCTGTGGTTTCGGACGTGGCTGTGCTGTTTTTGTTGGATTTGGGCTCTTTCTTGGGCTTACTGGTGTCTTGACCGGAGGGGTCCCGTGGCCGGTTCTCTGGACTTGTGTTTCGGGGAGATCGGGGTCGGCCTCTCCTGGGGCGCCGGTTGGCATCCCAGCTGCCTCCGCCTTTTTGGTTGTGGGCGGGGTGCTGCTGGTTCCAGGATCTCTCGAAACGGTCATTTTGCGATTTTGGGCGGGCTCCCCCCCGCCCACGCTGTCCTCTGCCAACTTGGAACGGCCGTGGCTGTCTGTTGCCGGGTTCGTAGTTGGTAGGCTGTGCACCTTCTAAGTTCAGTTCTGGAAAAGGTGCATTGACAGGGCAAACTGTGGGGTATTTCACAGGTTTTTCAGACATAGTCTGTTGTTTTACGTACGCTCTGTGAGCCAGGTCACGTAGTTGTTGGATGGACATGGTTTGGGGACAAGCGAGAACGCCCAGGTGCGCACTTTGGCTGGGATGGAGGTTCCGCAGGAAGAGAGTTTTGAAATCGAGGTCCTCTTCCATGCCCGTCACGTTCTTTGGACCGAAATACACTTGTCTTAGGCGGCCATAGTACTCTTGGGGAGGTTCCAGCCGGGCTTGCTTGAGATCCATTGCTGCAATTATGCCTCGGGCCGTTACTGGTTCAGAGAATTCGCGGATCAGGGCTTGTCGTAGTTGCGGGTAATCCATTTTGACAGCCTGGGATTGTCTGTCCAGAAAACTCCTCACAATTCGATTAGAAGTGAGTCGAAGGAGATACAATTTGTCCCAAGTGGAGACGTTGGCCACAGCTTCTAAATGAAAATCAATGTCTGTTAAATAATCATGTATGTCAGACCCGGATCCTGCCGACTTTGGGTTGAACATAGGGATGATTCTCGCCAGTTTGTCCAGTTCTTTAGACCCTGTGCGTTGGCCGACTCGTCCCTCCGAGACGGGGCCAACAGGTGGGGTAGTGTAACGACGTGGGCTTTCCTCTTCTTCTTTAGCCTTAAGAGTTTGTTGGTGAAGTGCAGGTTCGCTGGTGAGGGGAGACGAAGTGGCGTGTGCCCCCTCCCCCAGTCCAACTTGCAGTTCGTACGCATGTTTGAGTTCGCGGTGGACAATGTCCAGTTCGTCCTTGAGATCCCGTCTCTGTTGGATGAGCTCGTTAATTTCAGCTCGAGCTTTCTGCAAAAATGTCTCACAAGCCTTGATCCTTGTGTCTTTGTCTTTTAGTTCTGTGAGAGCTCTTTCTAGCTGAGCCTCTCCACGCATTAGGTTGTCACTGAGGGCTGCAGTGTTCCGTTTCTCTGCCTCCACTGTCCTGTCCGTGTCCAGACGCAGGTCCTCCAGGGCCTGTTGTAGTCTTTCCACTTCCTGTTGTAGTTCCGGACGTGTGTCCTCCTCATCCTCCATAAGTAGCTCCTCCATACGCTGTTGTGCTTGTTCCGTTTGTTTGCAGGCCTCCTCCAGCTGAGTCTTTAGGTCAGTGGTGTCCTCTTTAAGCTTGGCCTTGTCCTCCTCCAGCAGACGTGCATGGGACAGCAGGTAGTGTGAGAGACTCCCGATGATGCGACTCCAGTCTTTTGAACTGTAGGCCTGTGTGGGGTCCTGGGACATGATCTGGTCCACTTTGTCGTCCAGTTCCTGTTGGGTCAGGAGTTTTGGGTCGCCGAAGTCTTTGGATAGGTGACCTGAAGTCATAGCAGTTAGCCACGCCTCCAGGCTATTCCAGTGTTCCGCCGGGCTGGATGCACGTGACATCTTGACTCACTGTAGGCGAGAGAAACACAACACACAAGACACACAAGAAGGGCCAATGCAATCGAGTCGTGGAGCTAATAAACTATAGGACGGTGTGCCGTCTATAGAACTTTTGGGCTAACTGACTTTAGACAGTTAGGCGGGTCCGCACGGGCCCGAAATAGAGGCTGTTCAGTTGTCCCTCTGATTACTTAGCCTTTTGGGGTCTCGTTGGTATTCTGCAAAACAAGTTGCAACAGAACATGCAAGGCACGAGTAGGCGAGGATTGAAAGGGAAGGAAGGAACAAAATTGACAAAAATGTCAGTGATTGGGTCTGGGCTGCAATTTGGACACTAATGGCACTAATGGCCTTGGGGAAAATATTTAGGATTATGTGGTCTGTGAGAAAACAAGGGTTTGTTTTCTTTCTTTCGATTCTCAACGTACAGTTTACCTGAAATGGACGGAGGTCAGCCCAGCCGGCCCCGCGGAGCGTTGTCGACCTTCCTGGCGCTCCAAACACCTGGCCGCCGTGACCTTGGATTCTCCGTTACTCTGCTCACGGCCACGCCCACTCAAACAGAGTGACTGTAGGCACAACCCTGGTAGTCCCGGAGATACCAGCCAACCGATTGCAATGTAACGTGGGTGCTACCTAGAACCCACCAGGGTAACCTGGAGTGGCAGTCGTTGCCGATGGTTTAGGCAGCGGTCCCAGCGATTAACTTTTGCGTCGGCGTGGAGGTTGGTATTCCGAGGCACCGGATTGCTGATGTCACTACTGCGTGCCGTTGACCGTGGCAGAGGTAAGAGAAACTCAAGTATCACCGCTCGGTCAGTGTCGGTAGCGTCAGTCGGCTAACTTTGCTCACACAGAGGTCCGACCGGGGCTCCCACAGTCCACTGCAGGTGCTGCGAGTCTTGCCTATATGACACACAGAATGGAGTGAGCAGAGTAGCTTAAAGTGCGTTTAAGATTTCTGACTTACACCAAAGTGAGTTATGTGGAAAATAGGACAAGAATCACGGTGGGCCTGTGACAGGTATCTTGAAACAATGAAAAATAAAACGTTAAAGAGAGAAGGAAAATTAAACAAATCAAAAAGGGAAGAGGCACAATAAAGGTGGGGACGGCTTTTGCCACCTGAGGTTTACAGTAGAAAGGAGCTTGGATAGAGTGAGAGTTATTCTGAAATAACCTAACCCGATGGAAGTTCAGCAGTAACCTCAATGCAGGTGGAAACCGGACAAAGGGGTTGGTAGACTGCTGCAGTGGATTTCTACGGCCTCAAGGGGGCGTCTCTCTGTGGTGCACCCTAATTGTTTGACACAATTTAAAATTTTAATTCAAAATTGGTTCAAGATCACATCCGATTAAGCCTGAGGAAGAGTCACAAGTGAATTAGAATTGATTCTTTATAGTAATTACAATAACTGAAGTTATTAAAGTTTGGAAAAAGAAAACTTCTAAATTTGTATCAGGCAGATAGCTGACTTGAGAAGGGCTTGGCCACCAGAGGGCGGTGTCCTTCTCAGGGCTAAAACGACTGGAATGTGAAAATGGGAGTAACCAAAATTAAATTAAGTTTAAATTTCAACTCAAATCTAAGTATCCTTGGAGATACTTTGTTGTTCTAGAGAAATAGAGAGATTTCTAAAAACAACAATAAAATAATCACTATAACATTGAATTTGTTATGAAATGATTATTAAATGGGAATAAAACCAAACAGAATCAATAAGGCAGATTTAGAAATGAAACACAGCAGAGCAGAGCATTCGAAAAGAAGAGGGATGGTTGACCTGGAGGGCCGTGGCCACGAGGGGGCACTGTCCTCTTCCGGGTGAACTATCAGTGCTTTTGGATCGAGACACTCTATAATTTCCGGTTCCCTTCCTGGGAGTTTAAAATTCACAATAAAATGTCTCAGTCCAAAATAAACAGGGTTGTTTTAACGAACTTAGCGCGCTGTAAATACAAATATGTATTTAGAACCGCTTCTTAAATGCTTGCGACCGCGCTATTTAAGCCTCACTTTAGGCGGACGGATATGGCCAACGGGTCTTTTACCCGTGCCTGCCTTGACCACGCGGTGGCAGTGTTACGCTAATGCGGAACGTGAGTCACCGGCGGTGATTTGAGATTTTCTGAAATCACAATTTCAAGTGTGTGGGCCTTGTGCAAATACAGAAAACACACTGCACTTTTCTAAAAGGTCACGGCAGACCTTTGCACATATAAAACACACTGCAAATCGATTTAGTACGATCTTCTGGTCTTTACAGACGCTGAAACGGGGATTTCACTTCTGGTTAGCTAGGCCAGTGTTTATAACCCGTGTTTTATCGTTTTTCTAACGACATACAATCAAATATATATTTGTTTCTGACCAGAGTAGCCTATTTTGCTCTCGGGGTTTACAGAATTACCGGTAACAATGCCTGATGGACTCTTCGGTTCCAACACAGGTCTCAACAGAATTACATGTATGGTCGCAAGAAAAAGAGATTTTCTAATTCTGGACTCGCAACAACACTGTAAACTTACTGCAGTTTTCTCCACGACCAGACTTACTGGCGGTTTATGGCTTTTCGCCCTTTGATCAGTTTTCGAGTCGACTTAGTACTTATTCAATAACATTACAAGATTCAAGCGCGCACAAAATCGTTAAACTTTCAAAATCACACATGAATATAACTTGCACAATCTGTATCAAACTGAGTATGAGAGTGCCCGCGTTCCAACACCAATTAATGTAACAACAATGACTTATATTAGGGAATTAATTAGCTCAAATTAGCATTAATGGGGATATGCATATGTTGCTTACATGAATAAAAATGATTCCCAAATAGGGAGTAGATCAACTTCAATTTATATCAACAATTTCACGAGTTCTCGTGTAATTACTGATATAAGTATGTCGAATTAATCTTTAATTCAGGGGAAATTTTAGGTAGAAGTTGAAGATTGTTCATTCATTGTACAAACTGTACGTCCAGCATACAAAATGTACAATTTTCTGAACAGAAATCTAGCGTCTTAACACTGATAGATAACACTTTCTTGTGGCCACAAAGAAAATAATTATCTTCGTGTGTTAGACCGTTTGAGATTTCTTTCAATAGTAAAATCGACCGTAGAGCTTTTAAGAGGTCAAGATCTGCACTGCTCAGGGACTCAGATTTGAAACAAACCAAGCAAACTCAATTCAAATGATTAACAAAGTTTATTTAAACGAACTAACTATTTTAAATCACACAGGAGTAAATATGCATAAACAAAACAATATACGATCGCAATAAGAAACATAACACAATAAACGTAAGAATCAAAGGTCAAAACAAAAGAAGTACATAAAGGAGAGAGAGAGAGAGAGAGAGAGAGATTAAGATTAGGCAAAAGGCTAAGCGTGGTGTTAGATTTTGGCTTCTCGTGTCCGTGAGACACTGGTGAAAGTGTAGGCGAGGATAGGTGTATGTGTGTGTGGGTGTGTCAACACGTGGTCGGGTGTTTTCGTCCAGAAACACGTGGTATGTCTAGGTGTGTGTGTGTGTGTGTGTAAGAGAGAGCGAGAGAGAGATAGGGAGAGACAGTTCAATCTTTCAACAAAACCCCAAACACTTAGTAATTGTTAGGTCATTTAAAACTGCCCTTCTTTCAAATTGCAAATTTAAAATGCTACGTTACTCTGAGTTGTAGATCGGCCTTCTTGGTGTGTGTGTCGGTAGACCAAGCCTGGATCACGTGGTCAGAACGGTTTGCTACGGCGTCTTGTTGCTATGGCGACTTGAAGCGAGCGAAACTTAGCAAGTTAGTCTTAGCTTTTAAGTTGGTTTCGTTGTGGGTTGAAGAAGACTATCAACTGGAGTCAAGTGGTTTTAAGAAAATAAAACTTAGAAGAAAAGAAAATAAAAGCGAGCTAAGGTCTTCCTTGAAGGAAGAAGGCGTGGTCGTCTTTCTCTCTCTGGCGGATTGCGCTCTTGAGACGTAAAACATGATATTTTAAAGGGGCTAAGCTCACGCCCTTTCACGTATGTGAGCCAATCGTCTTTAATGACGTATTGGTCCCACCCGAGAGGTTCCAGAGGTCGATACGCCTCCCTTCTGAGGGGTATGGTGAAGAAAGTTTGCTCTTAACATTAATAATGCTTGTTATTAATAAAGGAGTGCATCCTTTGATATTTTGGGTTAAAGATTCCATACCGTTGGGATTTATGGAGCAAAACGATACCTCGAATGGTAACTCTGTGGCCTAGTCACCCGCAGGTATATGATTTTTCGCGATTACAGTCACATCTAAGGGATTACAAATCAATAAAGCTGTATAGGCATAACATTTGGGATAAGGGATCATGCATACATCAAGAGAATACATTTTAAACATTTCACAAGACGATTTTGATTCTCACGTGGTAGAATCTAGGTGTTTTCTGTGTGTGTGTGTGCGGATAGTTCGAAAGTTCAACTCCTGGCGTGTTGACCTTGTGTCCTCGAGCACGTTGCGAGGCTTTGTGTGTGCGTTTTACTGGTTTTGATGAGATTATCAGTTAGGCATCTGGTTTGAACAGAGTCTGGTGGTTGTCTTAAGTGTTAACTGCGTGTCTAAATGTAAATGGATGTCCGTCAGGGGGTCCCTGGGGATTCTCTTGAAATTGCTTTTATTGCAGGGATGTTGGCAGAGCCATAAACCAAAAAGGAGTCTTTGTTTGTTCAGCAGTGAAGGAATCTCCGTTTTCAGATAGGGGATTCAATGATTTGCACCATTCGTGGCGTCGTTGTGTCTGAGTGTCCTAACAGGAAGAATCTTGGGACAATAGAGGTGTTTGTGGATTAGGATGCTAGTGATTTGATTAGGTCTCAAACCAAAAGGAGTTTGATCACAGGGTAATTTCAGTAATTTGAACAAAAAGGGGAAGAGCTGGTGATCTGACCATAGTCTTTGCGTTACAAGGCGAACGTTCCCTTTAATGTTTCCATGGCGATGCGCCACGCGATACACCGCAGCCACAATAATACTGTATGACAGATGTGTCGCTTTTATTTCGCTTTTCCTTTTTTATTCAAAATATTCACAAACTTGCTTACCATGTCATCCCTATGGAAGCATATGGGTAGCAATATTCAATTTGAAATGTAATATGCAAAATGACAATGCAATATGTAAAATGGCAATGCATTTCTGTAATTAAATTTAAATTTTCCCTACATTTGTGCAACGTTTGGTGCAAAATGAAAATGAAAATTCAATTATAAAATTTACATTTGCCATTTCATACACTAGTTTTAATATGTAAATTGAATACATATTTTAACGCTTTATAAGTTGCAAAATTAAAATGAAAATGTATTACAGAAATGATTATATATGTTTAACATGTTCAAGCAAAAACTGTAGCAAAATTGTAATTTAAATGTTATTTTTTCTTAATTGCATTTACATTCACAGTTAAGACACTTGCGATTGCATTGCCATTAAGCAGTGACGTGCGGTGATGTCTTAAAGAGGCTAGGCACTGAGTTATGAAAGCCAGATTACCTGATTTATTGTTTAGGCTAATAATACATAATAACAGTAAACATTACGCACAAGCGCGGCATATCAAGAAATGTACAAATCAGGATTTATATCGCGTGTATTCTCTCAGTCTCTCTCTCTCTCACACACACACACACACACACACACACACACACACACACACATACATACATACATACACGCACGCACGTCGCACACACACAAGCGCGGCACAGGCACACACCGGTAACAGTAGTCCACTCCAGCATTAGAATGCAACCATTATTAATCCTTATTGTTGCACAGCGGCCAAAAGTAAAAGTAAAATCACACACTGCTCAATTGAATATGAAGGCAAATGGCTTAATTCAACCATATTTATCAATTCAATATTAAGCCCAAAATACTTTTTGACTCACCAATCGGTACATAAAATTCATCCGCCGCACTTTCCTCGTGAAGACGTCGATCACAGCTTTGTAAAACTCGTCTTTACGGGCCTTCAGTTTGCAAAGTCTCTGGCTCTCAATTTAAAACATTTAACTCTGTGATGACGGCCTTTTAACTCCGGTGCTGTCATTTTGGCTTTGAATTTGGCACGGGGATTAGGCATGTAGGCTAGCTCTGCTGTAACGTCAATGACGTTAGCTGCGCAAATGTCCAGTAATATCTCGATTTTAATTGGTCCATGTCTGATATGTTACGGAGATGTTACGGGCATACCATATTTACGTCCAAAGGCACAGCAGAGTTGTGCTTTTTGACGTACATGTTAAAGAATATAGGATCGAAGTGCGCATGCGCAACATGGGTTTTTCGCTTGCCGTCTGCAATGAATGGACAGTAAAAGCACTGCTTATTCTACGATTTGTTTTTTATTTGATTATGCGTAACTGCTACATTTGTCATCATAACGTCTAAATAATTGGAATAACACATATTGCATATATAAATCACAAGAATAAACAGTAAAAATACAAATACAAGTTTATTATTTAACTAGATTAAAAAGTTCGTTGAGACAAACTTTAAGTTGGCTTGAGAAAGCTGGACCAGAAAGTTTGAAGAAGTTTAAAGTAGTTTGGAGTTTAAAGTAGTTTGAAGTTTAAATTAGTTTAAAGTTTAAATTAGCTAGAAGTTTAAAATAGTTTAAAGTTTAAATAAGTTTGAAGCTTAAATTAGTTTAAAGTTTAAATTAGTCTAAAGTTTAAATTAGTCTAAAGTTTAAATTAGTTTGAAGGTCAAATTAGTTTAAAGTTTAAATTAGCTAGAAGTTTAAAATAGTTTAAAGTTTAAATTAGTTTGAAGCTTAAATTATTCTAAAGTTTAAATTAGTCTAAAGTTTAAATTAGTTTAAAGTTTAAATTAGTTTGAATATTACATTAGTTTAAAGTTTAAATTAGTTTCAAGTTTAAAGTAGTTTAAAGTTAAAAAGTTGTTGGGGGTTTTCTGGTGGGTTGCTAAGGTGTTCTGGGTGGTTGCTAGGCGGTTGCTAAGGTATTTTGGGTAGTTGCTAGGCGGTTGCTAGGGTGTTCTGGGTGGTTGCTATGCTGTTGCTAGGTGGTTGCTAGGGTATTCTGGTTGGTTCCTAGGGTGTTCTGGGTGGTTGCTAGGCGGTTGCTAGGGTGTTCTGGGTGGTTGCTATGGTGTTGCTAGGCGGTTGCTAGGGTATTCTTGGTGGTTGCTAGGCGGTTGCTAGGGTCTTCTTGGTGGTTGCTAGGCGGTTGCTAGGGTGTTCTGGGTGGTTGCTATGGTGTTGCTAGGCGGTTGCTAAGGTATTCTGGGTGGTTGCTAGGGTGTTCTGGGTTGTTGCTATGGTGTTGCTAGGCAGTTGCTAGGGTATTCTGGGTGGTTGCTAGGGTGTTCTGGGTGGTTGTTATGGTGTTGCTAGGCGGTTACTAAGGTATTCTGGGTGGTTGCTATGGTGTAACTAGGTGGTTGATAGTTGTTACAGATGGTTACTATGGAGTTTTTATAGAGTTCTTAGCATGATCTTGGCATGATTTAGCACTTAACTAATTGCTATTAGCATGTAGCTATTCACTGCTAGCATGTGTAGCATGTTGGAAGTGCTGTTTGCTAGCATGAGTCAAAAGAGCCAAACCTCATCTCTATACGATGTTCTGATGCAGAGATATAGGTCTTGTAAAACGATTGCTAGGGTACTCAAGTTTGGTTGCTATGGAGTTGCTTGGGAGCTGGGAGCTTTAAACTTAAGAAGTTTAAAGTGGTTTGAAGTTTAAAGTAGTTTACGAGTTTTTGAGTTTTGCGTTTATAAGTTTAAATGAGTTTAGAGTTTGTTTAAATGAGTTTAGAGTGTGTGTGTGTGTGTGTGTGTGTGTGTGTGTGTGTTCACACACACACACACACACACACACACACACACACACACTCAGAGTTTATGAGTTTAGAGTTTATAAGTGTACAAGTTTTTGAGTTTAGTTTATAAGTTTAAATGAGTTTTGAGTTTATAAGTTTAAATTAGTTTACAGTTTATAAGTTTAAATGAGTTAAAGCTTAAGTTTGAAGTTTAAAGTAGTTTAAAGTTTATATTAGTTTGAAGTTTAATTTAGTTTGAAGTTTAAAGTAGTTTAAAGTTTAAAATAGTTTGAAGTAGATCGATGAGTTTATTAGTTTAATTGTTTAATTAGTCTCAATGGCTTATATAGTATATAGAACGGCAGTTTGAATAAGTCTTCAAGGTGTTTAGATTTAAATTTTTGTCGGTTGGTCAGTTTGAATCTAGATTTGAATTTTTTAGAACTCCCCAATGCAAGTCAATGGGAGTTTTTCCGAGTTTTGATCGGCATTTTTAGGAAAACCGTAAGTCCGATCAGTCTGAAAAGATAAAGCAACTAACTTCAGATCAGTTTGAGTGTCTGAGCCGAGTTTGGAGTATGTAGAGTTAAAGCTCTAGGACGAGTTTGAGTCAACAGTTTTTAACAGAAGAATAATAATAACTAGAATGTACATTTCCTGAAGAAAATGTGAAGTGGTGCTTGCAGTGGCAAAATTCACCACTGGGCAGATGCTAACACAATTAACATGTTGTGATACCATAATATACCACATTTTAGCATCATTTACCACGATTTACCATGTTTCTAAGATGATTTACTACGATTTACCACATTCCAGCATGATTTACTATGATTAACATGTCGTTAGAATGATGCTAGCATGATTAGCATATTGTTAGCATGATGCTAGCATGATAAGCATGTTGGTAGCATGGTGCTAGCTTGATAAGCATGTTGTTAGCATGATGCTAGCTTGATTAGCATGTTGGTAGCATGGTGCTAGCATGATTAGCATGTTGCTAGCATGTTTTTAGCTAGATGCTAACATGATTAGCATGTTGGTAGCATGATGCTAGCATGATTAGCATGTCTCTAGCATTTTGTTAGCTTGATTAGCATGTTGTTAGCATGATGCTAGCATGATGCTAGCATGATGCTAGCATGATTAGCATGTTGCTAGCATGTTTTTAGCTAGATGCTAACATGATTAGCATGTTGGTAGCATGATGCTAGCATGATTAGCATGTCTCTAGCATGATGCTAGCTTGATTAGCATGTTGCTAGCATGATTAGCATGTTGTTAACATGATACTAGCTTGATTAGCATGCTACTAGCATTATGCTAGCTTGATTAGCATGTTGCTAGCATGATGCTAGCATGATTAACATGTTGCTAGCATGATATTAGCTTGATTAGCATGCTAGTAGCATGATGCTAGCTTGATTAGCATGATGCTAGCTTGATTAGCATGTTGCTAGCATTATTAGCATGTTGCTAGCATGATGCTATGATGATTAGCATGTTGCTAGCATGTTTTTAGCAAGATGCTGTTGCCAGGTGGTTGCTAGGGTGTTCTGGGTGGTTGCTAGGCAGTTGCTAGGGTAATCTTGGTGGTTGCTAGGGCGTTGCTAGGGTGTTCTGGGTGGTTGCTATGGTGTTGCTAGGCAGTTGCTATGGTATTCTGGGTGGATGCTAGGGCGTTGCTAGGCAGTTGCTAGGGTGTTCTGGGTGGTTACTAGGCAGTTGCTAGGTGTTCTGGGTGGTTGCTAGGCAGTTGCTAGGGTGTTTTGGGTGGTTGCTACGGTATTTTTGGTGGTTACTAGAGCGTTTCTAGACGTTGCTAGGGTGTTCAGGATGGTTGCTAAGGTATTTTTTTTAGTTGCTATGGTGTTACTAGGTGGTTGGTAGTTGTCAAAGATGGTTGCTATGGAGTTTTTATAGAGTTATTAAAATCTTTAATAACGAGTGCCTTCAGTACGGCACTCGGCCTGCGGCCTCGTGCCTATGGCCGAATAGGCACAAGCATGGAGCAATATCGCAAGGCCACGAGTGTAATATTGCGTTAAAAAATACAAAAAAATGTAAAAAACATTTTTTTTTGGTTTAGGGTGGTTGCTAGGGAGGTCTTAGTGGTTGCTAGGGTGCTGAAACTGTTTGCTAGGGTGTGGCTATGAAGATTTTAGGCCATTACTTATTGGCTGCTTGATAATATAAATCCTCTGAGGGAGAGAGAGAGGGAGAGACGCAGGGGTGTCAGGCCCTTTGGAGTCTGTGTGTGTGAAAACGTCGGTTGGGATTCAAATATTTTTAGAACTCCCAATGTAAAGTCAATGGGACTTTTTTGGCCGCTTTTTTGCCCGCTGTGCGAACATCGTACACCCGATCGCTTAGAAAAGTCATAGCACACCTCTCCTTAATGAGCCGGTCGATTTGATGCCTCACTCAGTGGTCTGAGACAAACAGTGCGGGGCGAGTTTCGCGCCAAACTTTGTCCAGAATAAAAATAAGAATAATAACTAGAATGTACATTTCCTGAAGAAAATGTGAAGTGGTGCTTGCAGTGGCAAAACTCGCCACTGGGCAGATGCTAACACAATTAACATGTTGTGATACCATGATATACCACGTTTTAGCATTATTTACCATGATTTACCATATTTCTAAGATGATTTACTACGATTTACCACATTCCAGCATGATTTACTATAATTAACATGTTGTTTGAATGATGCTAGCATGATTAGCATGTTTTTAGCTAGATGCTAACAGGATTAGCATGTTGCTAGCATTATGCTAGCTTGAATAACATGTTGTTAACATGATGCTAGCTTGATTAGCATGTTGCTAGCATGATGCTAGCTTGATTAGCATGTTGGTAGCATGATGCTAGCATGATTAACATGATGCTAGCTTTATTAGCATGTTGATAGCATGATGCTAACATGATTAGCATGTTGTTAGCATGCTTTTAACAAGATGTTAGCATGATTAGCATTTTGCTGGCATGTTTTTAGCTAGATGCTAACATGATTAGCATGTTGCTAGCATTATGCTAGCTTGATTAGCATTTTGCTAGCTTGATTAGCATGTTGGTAGCATAATGCTAGCATGATTAGCATGTTGCTAGCATTATGCTAACATGATTAGCATGTTGCTAGCATGATGCTAGCTTGATTAGCATGTTGCTAGAATGATGATAGCATGATTAGCATGTTGCTAGCATGTTTTTAGCAAGATGCTGTTGCCAGGTGGTTGCTAGGGTGTTCTGGGTTGTTGCTATGGTGTTGCTAGGCAGTTGCTAGGGTATTCTTGGTGGTTGCTAGGCAGTTGCTAGGGTATTCTTGGTGGTTGCTAGGGTGTTCTGGGTGGTTGCTATGGTGTTGCTAGGCAGTTGCTATGGTATTCTGGGTGGATGCTAGGGCGTTGCTAGGCAGTTGCTAGGGTGTTCTAGGTGGTTGCTAGGTGTTCTGGGTGGTTGCTAGGCAGTTGCTAGGGTGTTCTGGGTGGTTACTAGGCGGTTGCTAGGTGTTCTGGGTGGTTGCTAGGCAGTTGCTAGGGTGTTCTGGGTGGTTGCTAGAGTTTTTTGGTGGTTACTAGAGCATTTCTAGACGTTGATAGGGTGTTCTGGGTGGTTGCTAGGCAGTTGCTAGGGTGTTCTAGGTGGTTGTGAGTGCCTTCAGTACGGCACTCGGCCTGCGGCCTCGTGCCTATGGCCGAATAGGGTGTTCTGGGTGGTTGCTAGGCAGTTGCTAGGGTGTTCTAGGTGGTTGCGAGTGCCTTCAGTACGGCACTCGGCCTGCGGCCTCGTGCCTATGGCCGAATAGGGTGTTCTGGGTGGTTGCTAGGCAGTTGCTAGGGTGTTCTAGGTGGTTGCTAGAGTTTTTGGTGGTTACTAGAGCGTTTCTAGACATTGCTAGGGTGTTCAGGGTGGTTGCTAAGGTATTTTTGGTAGTTGCTATGGTGTTACTAGGTGGTTGGTAGTTGTCAAATATGGTTACTATGGAGTTTTTATAGAGTTCTTAAAATCTTTAATAACGAGTGCCTTCAGTACGGCACGAGGCCTGCGGCCTCGTGCCTATGGCCGAATAGGCACAAGGCATGGAGTGATTTCGCAAGGCCACGAGTGTAATATTGCTTTAAAAAAAAAAAAAAAAAAAAAAAAATGTTTTTTTTTGGTTTAGGGTGGTTGCTAGGGAGCTCTTAGTGGTTGCTAGGGTGCTGAAACTGGTTGCTAGGGTGTGGCTATGAAGATTTTAGGCCATAACTTATTGGCTGCTTGATAATATAAATCCTCTGAGGGAGAGAGAGAGGGAGAGACGCAGGGGTGTCAGGCCCTTTGGAGTCTGTGTGTGTGAAAACGTCGGTTGGGATTCAAATATTTTTAGAACTCCCAATGTAAAGTCAATGGGGACTTTTTTGGCCGCTTTTTCGTCCGCTGTGCGAACATCGTACACCCGATCGCTTA
The DNA here is from genome assembly GCA_022828995.1 of Vimba vimba. Classification (NCBI taxonomy): domain Eukaryota; kingdom Metazoa; phylum Chordata; class Actinopteri; order Cypriniformes; family Leuciscidae; genus Vimba; species Vimba vimba. Next base: position 55,371,548 of record CM040817.1, on the reverse strand, counting down.
GAAAAGTCATAGCACACCTCTCCTCAATGAGCCGCTCGATTTGACACCTCACTCAGGAGTCTGTGACAAACGGTGCGGGGCGCATTACGCGCCAAACTTTTGTCCAGAATAAAAATAATAAGAAGAAGAAGAAGAACTAGAATGTACATTTCCTGAAGAAAATGTGAAGTGGTGCTTGCAGTGGCAAAATTCGCCACTGGGCAGATGCTAACACAATTGACATGTTGTGATACCATTATTTACCACGATTTACCATGTTTCTAAGATGATTTATTACGATTTAACACATTCCAGCATTATTTACTATGATTAACATGTTGTTAGAATGATGCTAGCAGGATTAGCATGTTGTTAGCATGATTAGCATGTTGGTTGGATGATGCTAGCATGATTAGCATGTTGCTACCATGCTTTTAACAAGATGCTAGCATGATTAGCATGTTTGCTAGCATGTTTTTAGCTAGATGCTAACATGATTAGCATGTTGCTAGCATGATTAGCATGTTGCTAGCATGATGCTAGCTTGATTAGCATGATGCTAGCATTATGCTAGCTTGATTAGCATGTTGTTAGCATGATGCTAGCATGATGCTAGCTTGATTAGCATAATGCTAGCATTATTAGCATGTTGCTAGCATGATGCTAGCTTGATTAGCATGATGCTAACATTATGCTAGCTTGATTAGCATGATGCTAGCTTTATTAGCATGTTGGTAGCATAATGCTAGCATGATTAGCATGTTGTTAGCATGATGCTAGCTTGATTAGCATGTTGCTAGCATGATGCTAGCTTGATTAGCATGTTGCCATTATGTTTTTAGCAAGATGCTGTTGCCAGGTGGTTGCTAGGGTGTTCTGGGTGGTTGCTATGGTGTTGCTAGGCAGTTGCTAAGGTTTTCTGGGTGGTTGCTAGGCAGTTGCTAGGGTATTCTTGGTGGTTGCTAGGCAGTTGCTAGGGTATTCTTGGTGGTTGCTAGGGCGTTGCTAGATGGTTGCTAGGGTGTTCTGGGTGGTTGCTATGGTGTTGCTAGGCAGTTGCTATGGTATTCTGGGTGGATACTAGGGCATTGCTAGGCAGTTGCTAGGGTGTTCTGGGTGGTTGCTAGGTGTTCTGGGTGGTTGCTAGGCAGTTGCTAGGTGTTCTAGGTGGTTGCTAGGCAGTTGCTAGGGTGTTCTGGGTGCTTGCTAGAGTTTTTTGTGGTTACTAGAGCATTTCTAGACGTTGCTAGGGTGTTCAGGGTGGTTGCTAAGGTGTTTTTGTTAGTTGCTATGGTGTTACTAGGTGGTTGGTAGTTGTCAAATATGGTTACTATGGAGTTTTTATAGAGTTATTAAAATCTTTAATAACGAGTGCCTTCAGTACGGCACGAGGCCTGCGGCCTCGTGCCTATGGCCGAATAGGCACAAGCATGGAGCGATATCGCAAGGCCACGAGAGTAAAATTGCTTTAAAAAATATAAAAAAAATAAAAAAATGTTTTTTTTTGGTTTAGGGTGGTTGCTAGGGAGCTCTTAGTGGTTGCTAGGGTGCTGAAACTGGTTGCTAGGGTGTGGCTATGAAGATTTTAGGCCATAACTTATTGGCTGCTTGATAATATAAATCCTCTGAGGGAGAGAGAGAGGGAGAGACGCAGGGGTGTCAGGCCCTTTGGAGTGGTGTGTGTGTGAAAACGTCGGTTGGGATTTGAATTTTTTTAGAATGCCCAATGTAAAGTCAATGGGGACTTTTTTGGCCGCTTTTTCGTCCGCTGTGCGAACATCGTACACCCGATCGCTTAGAAAAGTCATAGCACACCTCTCCTCAATGAGCCGGTCGATTTGACACTTCACTCAGGGGTCTGTGACAAACGATGCGGGGCGAGTTTCGCGCCAAACTTTGTCCAGAATAATAATAATAATAATAACTAGAATGTACATTTCCTGAAGAAAATGTGAAGTGGTGCTTGCAGTGGCAAAATTCGCCACTGGGCAGATGCTAACACAATTTTCATGTTGTGATACCATGATATACCACATTTTAGCATTATTTACCACGATTTACCATGTTTCTAAGATGATGTACTACGATTTACCACATTCCAGCATGATTTACTATGAATAACATGTTGTTAGAATGATGCTAGCAGGATTAGCATGTTGGTTGGATGATGCTAGCATGATTAGCATGTTGCTAGCATGCTTTTAACAAGATACTAGCATGATTAGCATTTTGCTAGCATGTTTTTAGCTAGATGCTAGCATGATTAGCATGTTGCTAGCATGCTTTTAACAAGATACTAGCATGATTAGCATTTTGCTAGCATGTTTTTAGCTAGATGCTAACATGATTAGCATGTTGCTAGCATGATTAGCATGTTGCTAGCATGATGCTAGCTTGATTAGCATGATGCTAGCATTATGCTAGCTTGACTAGCATGTTGTTAGCATGATGCTAGCTTGATTAGCATGTTGCTAGCATAATGCTAGCATTATGTTAGCTTGATTAGCATGATGCTAACATTATGCTAGCTTGATTAGCATGTTGTTAGCATGATGCTAGCTTGATTAGCATGTTGCTAGCATGATGCTAGCTTGATTAGCATGTTGCTAGCATGATGCTAGCATGATTAGCATGTTGCCAGCATGATTAGCATATTGCCAGCATGTTTTTAGCAAGATGCTGTTGCCAGGTGGTTGCTAGGGTGTTCTGGGTGGTTGCTATGGTGTTGCTAGGCAGTTGCTAAGGTGTTCTGGGTGGTTGCTAGGCAGTTGCTAGAGTATTCTTGGTGGTTGCTAGGCAGTTGCTAGGGTATTCTTGGTGGTTGCTAGGGCGTTGCTAGGTGGTTGCTAGGGTGTTCTGGGTGGTTGCTATGGTGTTGCTAGGCAGTTGCTATGGTATTCTGGGTGGATGCTAGGGCGTTGCTAGAGTGTTCTGGGTGGTTGCTAGGCAGTTGCTAGGTGTTCTGGGTGGTTGCTAGACAGTTGCTAGGGTGTTCTGGGTGGTTGCGAGTGCCTTATGTACGAATATGGCCGAATAGGCACAAGCATGGAGCAATTTCGCAAGGCCACGAGTGTAATATTGCTTTAATTTTTTAAAAAAAAGCAGTTGCTAAGGTGTTCTGGGTGGTTGCTAGGCAGTTGCTAGGGTATTCTTGGTGGTTGCTAGGCAGTTGCTAGGGTATTCTTGGTGGTTGCTATGGCGTTGCTAGATGGTTGCTGGGTGTTCTGGGTGGTTGCTATGGTGTTGCTAGGCAGTTGCTATGGTATTCTGGGTGGATACTAGGGCATTGCTAGGCAGTTGCTAGGGTGTTCTGGGTGGTTGCTAGGTGTTCTGGGTGGTTGCTAGGCAGTTGCTAGGTGTTCTAGGTGGTTGCTAGGCAGTTGCTAGGGTGTTCTGGGTGCTTGCTAGAGTTTTTTGTGGTTACTAGAGCATTTCTAGACATTGCTAGGGTGTTCAGGGTGGTTGCTAAGGTGTTTTTGTTAGTTGCTATGGTGTTACTAGGTGGTTGGTAGTTGTCAAATATGGTTACTATGGAGTTTTTATAGAGTTAATAAAATCTTTAATAACGAATGCCTTCAGTACGGCACGAGGCCTGCGGCCTCGTGCCTATGGCCGAATAGGCACAAGCATGGAGCGATATCGCAAGGCCACGAGAGTAAAATTGCTTTAAAAAATATAAAAAAAAATAAAAAAATGGTTTTTTTTGGTTTAGGGTGGTTGCTAGGGAGCTCTTAGTGGTTGCTAGGGTGCTGAAACTGGTTGCTAGGGTGTGGCTATGAAGATTTTAGGCCATAACTTATTGGCTGCTTGATAATATAAATCCTCTGAGGGAGAGAGAGAGGGAGAGACGCAGGGCTGTCAGGCCCTTTGGAGTCTGTGTGTGTGAAAACGTCGGTTGGGATTCAAATATTTTTAGAACTCCCAATGTAAAGTCAATGGGACTTTTTTGGCCGCTTTTTCGTCCGCTGTGCGAACATCGTACACCCGATCGCTTAGAAAAGTCATAGCACACCTCTCCTCAATGAGCCGGTCGATTTGACACCTCACTCATAGGTCTGTGACAAACGGTGCGGGGCGAGTTACGCGCCAAACTTTTGTCCAGAATAATAAAAAGAATAATAATAAGTATGAGCAATAACAATAGTGATGCTTTCAAAAAAGCACCACTAATAATAAGAATAATAAGTATGAGCAATAACAATAGTGATGCTTTCAAAAAAGCACCACTAATAATAAGTATGAGCAATAACAATAGTGATGCTTTTAAAAAAGCACCACTAATAAGTATGAGCAATAACAATAGTGATGCTTTCAAAAAAGCACCACTAATAATAAGTATGCAAGAGAACACTAATGATGCCTTGCTTTCAGCAAGCACCATTAACTAGAATGTACATTTCCTGAAGAAAATGTGAAGTGGTGCTTGCAGTGGCAAAATTCGCCACTGGGCAGATGCTAACACAATTGACATGTTGTGATACCATGATATACCACATTTTAGCATTATTTACCACGATTTACCATGTTTCTAAGATTATTTATTACGATTTAACATATTCCAGCATGATTTACTATGATTAACATGTTGTTAGAATGATGTTAGCAGGATTAACATGCTTTTAACAAGATGCTAGCATGATTAGCATGTTGTTAGCATGTTTTTAGCTAGATGCTAACATGATTAGCATGTTGCTAGCATGATTAGCATGGTGCTAGCATGATGCTAGCTTGATTAGCATGTTGCTAGCATAATGTTAGCATGATTAGCATGTTGCTAGCATGATGCTAGCTTGATTAGCATGATGCTAGCATGATGCTAGCTTGATTAGCATGTTGCTAGCATGATGCTAGCTTGATTAGCATGTTACTAACATAAAGCTAGCATGATTAGCATGTTGCTAGCATGATGCTAGCATTATGCTAGCTTGATTAGCATGTTGTTAGCATGATGTTAGCTTTATTAGCATGTTGGTAGCATAATGCTAGCATGATTAGCATGTTGCTAGCATGATGCTAGCTTGATTAGCATGTTGTTAGCAAGATTAGCATGTTGCTAACATGATGCTAGCTTGATTAGCATGTTGCTAGCATGATGCTAGCTTGATTAGCATGTTGCCAGCATGTTTTTAGCAAGATGCTGTTGCCAGGTGGTTGCTAGGGTGTTCTGGGTGGTTGCTATGGTGTTGCTAGGCAGTTGCTAAGGTGTTCTGGGTGGTTGCTAGGCAGTTGCTAGGGTATTCTTGGTGGTTGCTAGGCAGTTGCTAGGGTATTCTTGGTGGTTGCTAGGGCGTTGCTAGGTGGTTGCTAGGGTGTTCTGGGTGGTTGCTATGGTGTTGCTAGGCAGTTGGTATGGTATTCTGGGTGGATACTAGGGCATTGCTAGGCAGTTGCTAGGGTGTTCTGGTTGGTTGCTAGGTGTTCTGGGTGGTTGCTAGGCAGTTGCTAGGTGTTCTAGGTGGTTGCTAGGCAGTTGCTAGGGTGTTCTGGGTGCTTGCTTGAGTTTTTTGTGGTTACTAGAGCATTTCTAGACGTTGCTAGGGTGTTCAGGGTGGTTGCTAAGGTGTTTTTGTTAGTTGCTATGGTGTTACTAGGTGGTTGGTAGTTGTCAAATATGGTTACTATGGAGTTTTTATAGAGTTCTTAAAATCTTTAATATCGAGTGCCTTCAGTACGGCACGAGGCCGCCGAATAGGCACAAGCATGGAGCAATATCGCAAGGCCACGAGTGTAATATTGCATTAAAAAATACAAAAAAATGTAAAAAAAAATTTTTTTTGGTTTAGGGTGGTTGCTAGGGAGCTCTTAGTGGTTGCTAGGGTGCTGAAACTGGTTGCTAGGGTGTGGCTATGAAGATTTTAGGAAATTACTTATTGGCTGCTTGATAATATAAATCCTCTGAGGGAGAGAGAGAGGGAGAGACGCAGGGGTCTCAGGCCCTTTGGAGTGGTGTGTGTGTGAAAAGGTCGGTTGGGATTCAAATATTTTTAGAATGCCCAATGTTAAGTCAATGGGACTTTTTTGGCCGCTTTTTCGTCCGCTGTGCGAACATCGTACACCCGATCGCTTAGAAAAGTCATAGCACACCTCTCCTCAATGAGCCGGTCGATTTGATGCCTCACTCAGGGGTCTGTGACAAACGGTGCGGGGCGCATTACGCGCCAAACTTTGTCCGGAATAATAAGAAAAATAATAATAATAAGTATGAGCAATAACAATAGTGATGCTTTTAAAAAAGCACCACTAATAATAATAAGTATGCAAGAGAACACTAATGATGCCTTGCTTTCAGCAAGCACCATTAATAAGTATGCAAGAGAACACTAATGATGCCTTGCTTTCAGCAAGCACCATTAATAATAATAAGTATGCAAGAGAACACTAATGATGCCTTGCTTTCAGCAAGCACCATTAATAATAATAAGTTTAAATAGGATTTCAGTAAGTTGGCTCTCTCAAGCCAACTTAATAATAAGTTTAAGTACAATATCAGTAAGTTGGCTCTCTCAAGCCAACTTAATAATAAGTTTAAGTACAATATCAGTAAGTTGGCTCTCTCAAGCCAACTTAATAAACAATTTTATTTTTGAATTTTGGCAGGGTAGGCAGTGCCTAGTTTGCCTACCCAGACCGCACGTCACTGCCATTAAGTGTCACGCAATGAATGTAGCAAAATTCAATGTGCAACCAGAGCCCGTCTACGGAGAGCCTGCCCACTCCCTATTAAGTCCTATACATGAATATCAGTCACGTGACCTCTTACGTCATCTGCTCTTTTTCCAGTTGATTGCCGCCATCTTGAGTACCTACCGAATACTGTCTATGGTACTGACAAACCTATTATCTCAAGTCTTGTTAGAAAACAAACAAAAAAATAACTATTCTTGAAACATTATTTGAATTATTTAAAAAAAAATATTGTATGGAATAGAATAGCTCCTGCAGCAGGTGCATTAGCACAACAGGTAGCATAAAGCTACATGACACAATTTAATTGATTAATATTACACTTTTACTTTAAACTCACTTTAAAACACCATCGAGTATTTGTATCATATTCCGGTCGCGGTTTAAAATGGTTTCAAGTCAAAAAAATATTTTGAAATATGTTATATTTAACATTTTATATGAAGCTATTGGCTATCCTTACCTAGCAAGCATACTGTAAACATTCTTTATTCATATGAAAATACCCCAATCGCACGAAAATCACACACAAATCACATATACTTCAAACCGTGCATTTATTAGCTTCTTGTTTCAGGGGAAGAGATGTTACTTTAGCTTTGTTATCACGGATGTCAGAATGAGGAAGTCATGCAGGACCGCGTCAGGCAGGAGTTCAATGGACATTGCGATGAACTTGCGACCATAGTTGGCCAACGATGCTTTCGGGAAACGCACCCCAGAACAGAAGCGTGATTTTTTTTTTTTCCAAACCACTTCAGCAGAAATCCCGCCCTGCAGCTGATTCTAAAGTTTTCATTGGTCATGTCAATCACTGTACTGATTGCCTACACCAAACACTGATCCCTAAACCTACCCGTCACTGTAACCTAAACCAATGAAATCGGTTGCAGGGTGGGATTTCCGATGAAGTGGTTTGGGGGAAAAAAATCACGCCATGCAGAATAAGAGGCAGGATAATGGTCACGTTGAACCACTGGACTAATAGCCCTGGCGGATACTGTATATTGCATGTATTTGAACACAAATAAACGGAGAAGACGTGAATGAATGCTTTATGAGTGATGATTTCTATTCAAAATAACGAACGTTACAGATTAATGTTATGTTACATTTATGTTACATTTATGTTACCGTGTTGTGAAAGCATAGCTAGCTAATTCCTTTGCGACTGATGTATCGATCTTGCCGAGTCAGGTACTCAAGATGGCGGCAGACAAGTTTTAGAAGTGAGTGACGTCAGTGAGGAGACGTTGGTGACATCATCTGATATTCATGTATTGTACCGAATTTTGGTTGTAGTTCCACCAGAGTTCCACTGGGAGCGATCGCCATGAGTGCAGAATGAATGGGAGTCAATGGGGCTAGACGGCTAAATTTGTCTCTCTCACCCGATTGCAGTTGAGAAATCTCAGATCTGATTGTAGATTTTGCAAGTTCAACATGGGTTTTAGGTCGAAACTTGAATAAACGAGTACTTATGTCCTTTTGATTTCTTACAGGTTGAGTTGTTGTTGCCCATAACACGCTAGCATTCTGCTAATGAGCGCTGATTGGTCAGTGAAGGACTGATTACGACCAGAGATACCGCTTGATGGCATAGTGTCATCCGCAGCGGGACCAGACACAAACAAAACAAAAACTCTTCTAGCACGTGTGTTTGCCTGTGTCAGCTGTGTTGTCGATGCCTCGAGTGAAAAGAAAATGCAGAGCGCGAACGCACCAGAGTGAGTGAAGGATTGCCGTTAAGCAGTATCTCTGGTCGTACATGTGTATGACGTCATTGACACTTTAAAAGACTTTTTAAAGCAAATAAGTGACTCAAAAAAATTAACACCCAGCAATGTGTAATTTATTAAAATTTTATTTGCATCTCCTTTCGAATACAACATTCAAATTACTAGAAAAAAAATTATATCCTGAGAAAAGTGGATTTTTATTGGTATAGCGCCATAGACCTCCATTCATTCTGCACTCGTCCTGTGAGCGCCCTCATATGGAATCAGAGTGGAACTGCAACCAGTTCAGAAGCCGGAAGTTTACTGAGAGTGAAACTTCTCGCCATATTAGACATTCTCTGGTGCAACTTGAAAATGCATTCTGAGCCGATCACGTGCCCGCTCTGTGAAGTTGGCCCCGCCCCCAACACAAAATAGGCTCAATCGTTTTTACTTCGTTTGTGCTGTAATTTTTGTTTGTTTGTGCTGCTTCTGTTTTTTAGATAGTAAAATAATATTTATAGGTAATTCAGTCACCCAGGCCGCCACATGCTCCAAATAAAATAGATCTTGTTCGGTTTGTGACGGTTTTGTTTGTGCTGCTTGAGTTTTTGAAATATTAGACCGAATTATAGACGATGATGTCACCTGCTCAACGTTCACCCAAAATTCTCATTATGTTTGTGCTAATTTTCGCCTATAAACGTTTATTTTGTGCTGCTTCGGTTTCTTAAATATTAAAATAATATTTATTGGTAATTCTGAGGTCACTCAGCTCCCCGACCTGCTCCACATTCACCCAAAATAGTCTCGTTTGTTTGTGCGATCGTTTGTGCCGGTTAAATTTTGTTTGTGCTGCTTCGTTGTTAGACACTGAATTATAGACGATGACGTCACCAGCCCTCGACCTGCTCCACATTCACCCAAAAAAGCTAGGTCGATGAATTTGACCCGTCAGATTCCGTGACCCTGTGTATTAATACCTTCAATATGCTTTATAAAATAGAAAGGGGATCATATTTTAGTCTGCCTCATATTTTATGATTATACAGATGCAAACAGAGATGGTCACACACATTCGTCACTTTATTGAACATTACAGTCAGTTATTAAAGAGCGGTCACGTTTTTCGGTAGCTATTAATACCGAATACCAATGGAGCTTTGTCATATTATGTGATCACAGAGTAATAGGCCAATGCATTTGTAAGGAAAAACTATAGGATCTCCAACATTATTGGGTATTAAAGTTAATAGTAATAAGAATAAAGATAAGCATGTATCAGACAATGAGAATATTTTATACAAAACGAAACCATCAACACAGTCCAGCATCAGACAACAGCAGCTCAGCATAATGTTGACACCTGATAAGGCAGAACATTCTCCCAGACGGTCCAACATACTGGTTCTATTACCTGCAGACACATAATAATCTTCGGAAACACTACAATTTCTCTGTCCACGCTCCACTTCATCTGCTAGTGAATGTAACACTCGTATCAGCTCTGCCGCCGCCGTGTTTCCTTCCAACACCTCAAAATATGCACCATATAGCGTATGTTTACCTGTTGCCGAGCAACGCAGTTGATTGACAGGGCGGGGCGGACACGTGATCGGCTCAGAATGCATTTTCAAGTTGCACATTGAATTTTGCTACATTCATTGCATGACACTTAATGGAAATGCAATCGCAAGTGTCTTAACTGTGAATGTAAATGCAATTAAGAAAAAATAACATTTAAATTACAATTTTGCTACAGTTTTTGCTTGAACATTTTAAACTTATCTAATCATTTATGTAATACATTTTAATTTTAATTTTGCAACTTATAAAGCGTTAAAATAAGTATTCAATTTGCATATTAAAACTAGTGTATGAAATGGCAAATGTAAATTATATAATTGAATTTTCATTTTGCACCAAACGTTGCACAAATGTATGGGAAAATTAAAATTTAAATACAGAAATGCATTGCCATTTTACATATTGCATTGTCATTTTGCATATTACATTTCAAATTGAAATTTGCTACCCATATGCTTCCATAGTCATCAACTAGCCTATCTGATATTCCGATTCTCAAATACATGTAAGTGAGTGTGTTTGGTCGTTTAAAAACCTTTAGAAATACTCTTGATCTATAACATGAGATGGGCGTCGCAATGTTGTCCTGTGTCAGTTGGATTTACAGCACGTGAAATCGTAGTTTCTCCCGAAATAAATGCAAGAAAGTGGCCGGTGAACTGAGAAGAAGAGAGTAGCCTTTATAGTTACTTCCACTATGTTTGTCTGATATGAATAACACATGTCGGCAAATTATATTTGAATAGATTGTTATTGCTGCTTGCACAGACATCAGTGTGTATTTTACAGACTCCATATGTATTGTTTTACTCGTGCTTATGTGTATTTAAATATCTGAAACCTAAAATAAACATTATGAGGTTGAAAACACTGCTTAGCTGTGATGTATGTACAGCGCTGAACGCATCCGACTCTGGCTCAGCGCCAGCCAACGCGTGAGAGCACAGTTTGAATCTGGCAGTTATGCGACACCACTGAACATCTAAATGTGGCTCCGTAGCCTACTCTCAGGGGCACAGAAATAAAAATCCCATATATGAGCCCGTACTGCTCAAAAGGTTAATCATGTGGCGCCCGAGTATATTTGACCGGAATAAAATCGGCATATGTCAGACTGACCGGCCGGTCGCCGGTCATGGCCGCGATCACGTGAAAATCGGCCAATTCCGGTCACCAGCCGATCAATTGGTGCATCTCTACAAAAATTATGTCAACGGGTTTTTGGTGACTTACTACAGTTGAATAATGTAAAACCTCACCTGACTATCACTAGGAACGCACTACAACCTTTAGAACATGAATAGAAAAACAAACAATTTACAGTCATTTAAAAAATTGTACTGTTCAATCGAGATACTGGCTGGACATACAGTAGGCTAAATCAGTCTCAGTGGTTCATCTAGGTTGTCTACAAACCGGAAGGTTGGTGGTTCAATCCCCGGTTCCACCTGACCAAGTGTCGAGGTGCCCATGAGCAAGACACCTAACCCAGCTGATTCCGACGAGCTGGATGGCGCCTTGCATGGCTGACACCGCCGTCAGTGTATGAATGAGTGAGTGAATGGGTGAATGTGAGGCTATATGTAAAGCGCTTTGGTGGCCTTGGGTCTGTGAAAGCGCTATATAAATGCAGTCCATAATTTGTATCTGAGACTAATACTGATACTTTAAATCAATAAATATTGAGAATGACTGAGATTTTTGATGATGCAAAAGACGAGCGCGCTCACGCAGTGAGATATGAATATGAAAGGCTGCGGCATCTCAGTAAAATAATAATGCTGTCCCCTGTAGGGTGTGTATCATTTAACCTCCTGAGGTCGGCGTTATCGCCGGCGATACCAGCTCGCTTTTTTTTTTTATCAGTGTAAAAGAAACTCATAAAAACTCTGTTGACTTTGATTTTCCATAGGAGTTTCATACATCAATCGATTCTGTTAAATGTGTATTATTTTTGTGTATACTCAATGTATATTGCAGCACAGGGTGAAGTCCGTATACTGCCACATCAAATAAGCCTTTGTTTAGCAATTTCTGCTCATATCTAACGTTATATTTCTATCTATATATATATATATTTGTCAAAAATAAAGTCATAGACTAAGATGTTAGATGTTCCAATGTTGGCTATATTCAAACTAATGAATACATATGATAAAATGTAGGCCTATAATCTTTTTTCTTTTTCTTTTTTACAAAGAAAGAGTACACTTGAAATATTTTTGAAATTGTAATTATTGTTGTAATTGTAACATTTTTAATAAAATAGCAAAACATATTTACAAGAGAGATGTAAGCGAAATCTTAAATGGTCAATATAAGTCTTCTAAATACATCTTTTGTCCTTGTATTGTGGCTCAGTCAGTGTCACACCTGAATGAATGGCTAATTATGCAGAGTCATTATGCAGAGTGGGTGGGACATTGTAATCTAAGGTGTAAACTACTCCTCCCCCTCGCATATTGGCTTTCCAAGCAGAACCTGTTTTACACCATTTAAATCAATGTATTTTTTTTTGTGAACGATAAAGCAAAACTATTTTCACATAATTTTGAAGCTAGAACTCAAAGGGACAACATCCATTAGTCAAAAGTCTTGTGGACACATATTTAATATGTGTTTTGTGGTCTTAATTCAGCAACTTTCATTTTAATTTTTTCCAATAACCACGCATAAAAATTATTCTCTTAAAAATACAAACATCTACATACACGTTGCTTGCATATTATGGTAGCCCTGTTTGTGCTATATAGAGTGAATTTACACCTTTGCCATTAACATGTTTATAAATAACTGAAAAAAGCACAAATGTCAAGGCATGTCAGAACATCTCAAAGGCCCCAAAAACACCTTGGTCCCCTGAGGGTTAACGTTGCTGTTTTTGGAGTAATTAAACTGACAGCTTCACTAGAGTGATGCTGCACAGACACAAGTAGCCTAATTCACATATACACAATCTTTCTCACTCTCCCTCATTTATTCATTCAAATAAATGTAGTTGAGCTCTGCAGCGATCTGCTGATGATTTTTAACCTTTAAAACAGCATTTTCCACAAGATGGGCAAAAATCTTACACTAAACCATGAATGAAAGTTAGAAGTGTGGGTCTTTTATAAAGTGAATTTTACATAAAGAGCTGTTTTTGTATAAAAAAATATTTATTCACAATAAAAAAAAAAAAAAGATGCACTGGTAACATGTAAAAACAGAAGATAATGGCTGGGGTGAAACAGATTCACTCCCAGCATTTAAAAATGATTGTGTCTTTCTGCTTTTTTCCAGAAATGCATGTTATTGGGCAAATTGTGTAGACTGTCAATTGACAGAAAGATCTCAGATTTCATCAAAAAGGTCTTCAATTGTGTCCCGAAGATGAACGAAAGTCTTACGGGGTTGGAACGACACGAGGGTGAGTAATTTAACTTCTTTTACCTGGAATGTTCAAACATCAAAGCTATTATTAATGCTGAACAGTAAACCATAAAAAAATAACTAATTAATATGAATACTTTCCACAAACACTTGCTGACACCAAGTTAAATTTAAGAGATTAACTTGCAGATTCATTTTAGGCATAATATATCCCTGAGGTGAAGAGTGTAACTGAAAGAGTTTCTCTGATTCTTTTTGTTTGTTTTTCCAGACTACATCCAAAATATTGTTTCCACATCTGAGATGAAGGCAGTTAAAAGAACCAAGTGGAATAATGAGGATAAGCTCTTCAAAAAAATGCAACCTCTCTGAATAATGTGGGGGAAGATATATGCATGATTTATAAATAAACACTTTAAATACATTGTCTAACTCCCAGCCTGTTATTTGAAGTTATATTAAAAAAAAGTAAAATCACATTTGTTGCATTGCAGTTGTTTTGTACCTTAATTCATTATATTGCAGATGTGTAAAAATAAACTTATTCTGGTTGTATTTCAATGGTATTGTACAGCATTTTATTAGTATTGCATTTTGGTTAGTATTGTAGGCTAATTGCACTTTAGTTGTATTATGTATTGCAGTACTACCACAGTTATATTGCAGTATTATTGCAGTAATACCACAGTTATATTGCAGTATTATTGCAGTACTACCACAGTTATATTGCAGTATTATTGCGGTAATACCACAGTTATATTGCAGTATTATTGCGATAATACCACAGTTATATTGCAGTAGTATTGCAGTAATACCACAGTTATATTGTAGTACTACTACTGAGTAAAACTGCAGTTGTACTCCAGCTATACAGCAATACTGCAGTTTTTTCGTGTCCAAAAAACTGCATTTTCTATATGTAACAAAAACTGCAGTATTACTTCTAAAAAACGGCAGTAATTTTTTGTAAGGGATGTAATCTGTAAGAAAAGAGCGAGATGTCAGTCGTTCTCATCTCATCTAATTACTTGTAATGTGACTCCGCCCTCGGAGAGCGCGCGCTATTCAAACGCAAATGGGTGAGGCAATCCGCGCAATCCTGTGAACGCCCCCATATCAGCTCGAGAAAACAAGTTGAATCAGATCATTGTAGCCTACTTGTTTACACCGTCTCACAGCGCTGTGAGGAATAATAATAATGGAAAATGTCCCTCAGAAGTGCGGGTATATCGGGGAGAGAGCTGAGGAATGGTGTAGTAAGTTTTTTTCCTTCTCACGTGAATCGGGTTTCTGTTTATGAATGAATGAACGGCAGAGATGCACGCTGTTTACCACAGCTCACAAAAAGACAGTTTAAATTTAAATTGCGTGTGTGAATGAATGATGATGTTTTAGCAAACTGTATTGCTATACTGAGATGAGTAAAATCGACTGAAATATGTTGAAATAAAGTGTCTAGGTTTTGACATAAATGCAAATATAAATGTAATTTTACAAAATATTATCGATTTTCAAATACTGCTGTATTGAATGAACAAACTCTTTTAGCAAACTCTATTGCTATACTGAGATGAGGAAAAATATAAAAAATTATCAAAAATAAAGTCATCAAATAATACATTTTGTATACTTTAGTTTTTAAAAAGAAAGATTACACTTGAATTGTTGTAATTGTAACTTTTTTAATAAAAAATATATATGTATAAGGTAGATGTAAACAAGTAAATATAATTTTTTTCTTTAAATAATTTGTATTGTGTTTTATTAGTGACAAATTTGTGGAGAGGATAAATATTCCAAAACTGAAAATACAGTATGAGAATGAACTGCACAATTACTAGACATGTTTACCTTGAATATTATACAATTTGCAAGCACAATTTGTGAAAAAAAAAATAAATAAATGTGATGCCTCCAACTGTGAACCAATTTGGTAGTGTGTGTATATATATATATATATATATATATATATATATGTGTGTGTGTGTGTGTGTGTATATATATGAAGAGTTCAGATGCAAAAGCCTCTAAATGCCATCTGAAATTTTCTTCTAGAATGATTATTTTTATGAAGCTTGTATATTTAAGTTAGCTATAGGTGACACACCTGAATGAATGGCTCATTAAGTATGCATGGGCATTGTCTAATCAGGTGTGAACTACTAAATATGCATGATCGTTTACGCCCCATCCGCATATTGGCTGTCCAAACCAAAACTTAAATCAATGTATCGTTTTATGTGAATGATTAGGCAGGATGATTTTCACATCATTTTGAAGAAAAAACTCTAGGCGAGGACATCCATTAGTCAAAAGTCTTATTGACACATATTTAGTATGTGTTTTGTGTCCTTATTTCAGAAACTTTCATTTTTAGTTTTTTCAATAACCATGCATAAACATTATTCTCTCAAAAATGAAAACATGTACATACATGTGGCTCACATATTATGGTAGTCCTGTTTGTGCTAAATAGAGTGTAATTTTTTTTTGCCATTGATATGTTTATAAGCAACTGAAAAAAGCGCAAATGTCAGGGCATGTCAGAACATCTCAAGGACCCCAAAAACACCCCAGACTCCAGAGGGTTAAACTACATTATTAAATAAGTGCAGTAACAGCAGCAGCTCTTCTTCTCTCTCTTCATTAAAGCCTGTATTTACTTACTTTACTAAATATTATACTTACTAAATACTACTTATTTACTGTATTTTCATTATACCTGTATTTACTTCCTGTTTTCGGTCGAAGTCCACAGTAGTCGATTGTCGAGTTCATGCGCGTGATCATAGGTAACTAAACCTATGCATGTGAACTCGACAACCGACTACTGTGGACTTCGACCAAAAACAGGAAGTAAATACAGGTATGTGCGCTGGCTGAATTAACATCACTTTTATTAATATCTTTCACATCTACTGCAGTCAGATTCACCCGTGTTCACTCTGAAGGAATCACTCACATGGCTGGGCACTTGTAATGACACATCAAGGATGTTAAGAGGCTAAAAGCAGGTTTAAAACTTGCCCCATTGAAGTCAACAGGGTGCAAATTTTAAAAAGAGGATAACACGGTGTAGGCAACACCGATTTTTGCCGTTGTTCTCTGTACTGACAGCACTCCAAATTTACAAAAAAATGATCTCAATGTTAAAAGTGACCGGAGTTCTCCTTTAAACAGTGAGAGAGGCAGGCGTGACGCTAAGTTGTGGCTGGCGCGACGCTGATAGGTGACGTGACGCACGTTGGTTCACAGACCTGTTCGAGAAGGTTTTCTGTTTGGGTGATCAGTGTAAGATGGGGGTCTCTTAACCCTTTCACACATAAGTTTAAAATATTCTGGCTGACCCCCCAGCGTGAGTATTTCAAGGCGACTGTTATTTAGAATGTGTCACTTTATGGTTTCCATGGTGACGTGTCATTGCTTGTCACGTGACACACCGCAGCAACAACAGAGCTGAATGAATGATGATCTGCTTTTATGCAATTTTTCCTTTTTTATTCAAAATATTCACAAATTTTTTAGATATGGCATGAAATATCTGATATTCCGATTGTCAAATATATGCAAGTGGAAGTGTTTTGTTGTTTAAACAACTTTATAACAATCACGTTATTTGAGCTGTATGCGCGATGGGTGCCGCCATCTTAATTTGTGCCGCAGACGCAGTTCAGAGAATCGGATCTGTTGGATTTACAATACGTGAATTCATCCACTTATCCCAAAATACATAAAAGTAAGTGGCTGGTGAACTGGGAGAAGAATAGAGTAAACTTTAAAGTTACTTACACAGTGTGTATCTGATATGAATAAAACGTGTAATGGAAAGTATTATTATTGCCTCTTCCTTTGACATCAGTGTGTATTTTGAAAACTCTAAATGTATTCTTTTTTTAGTACTTATATGTCTGAAACCTAAAATAAATATTATGTGGTTGAAAACACTGAAAAGTTGTGATATATGACAGTTCTGAGCACGCCTGTCTCTGGCTCAGCGCCAGCCAACGCGTGAAAGCACATTTGAATTTAGCAGTTGATCACGTCATGCACTGACCGTTCTAATCATACCGATGTGATCGTACGCTCCAGGGACCAGCCTAGACTGATCACACCGGTGTGATCGTACGTGCGAAAGGGTTAAAGAGAGTTGGGAAATGAAGGAGGAAGTTCCAGTACTATGTCTTTGTGAGGTTTCTACAGCTTCTATAGTATCCGAGTCTATACATTATTTTCTCAACACATTCTCACTAACAACTCGTCTGAACGCTTTGTCAGGACTGTTTGGTGTCACTTTTTAACACACTGGGACCCCTTCAGTGTTCAAAAACTATTAAAAACTCTCAGTCTCTCTCACATACACACCAGCCAGGATGATTCTTACTGGTCCACTTACTTGAGTTTGTCCAGTGTGCAGTCTGGATGCTTCATTGCATCAGAGAGCAGCTTCAGTCCTGATTCTCCTGGGTGATTGTATCTCAGATCCAGCTCTCTCAGGTGTGAAGGGTTTGAACTCAGAGCTGAAGCCAGAGCAGCACAACCTTCCTCTGTCACCAAACACTGAGATAATCTACAACAACAGTAAGTGTTCATGTCAGTGTGCTTCATTTTTAGAGAATATACACTACAATATGGCTCTTCAACCCATCGACTATCTTTACAGGGACCTCTGATTGATTACAATTAGTGATGTTGAGATTACCCAATTTCAAAATTGACCGTGATTACAATGGTCACGTTATTAAACAGTAAGAATTTGGAAGCCATGTTTAAAAAACTTTTTTTTATTAGTCTTTCAGATGTGTGTGTGGCGTGCCCTCTGTCTGGATACTCTGTGAGGCTGTTACTATAGTAGCTGAGTTCACTAGGTGATTGTCTAGGTAAGGCAGGGTGTGTGCAAATCAACTTTCAGTGCATGTGAAACTCTCAAATTGAAAACATGGTGGAGCAATGCAATCTCTTGTACTTGCCGAAGAAGCAAATTAAATAAGCTATTGGGGCATTTTGGTTATCTAAACATGATTCAGGAATAGCTGAAGACAGGTATGCAATATGCAAAACATTCAGATGAAACGTTTCAGCAAACACATCTAATATGTACAGCACCAGTGGGATCATCACCATCCACACCCAGATGAAGGTAATCATTTTACAAACATTATAAATAGCCTGTTACTTACTCCTAGGGCTGTAGTCAACCAAATGAATGCTTAGTCGACCAAAGTCATGTCCTGCGCAATGATTAGTCGACTAAAAAAAAAAACCGCTATGTTTTGCATTTTGATTGAACATTTATTAAACAATTGTCATAGAGCATTTATAAAACAACAACGAAAAAAAATCAATAATACATAAAACTATAATAATAATACAATTCTTTGAAAATTAAGTGATTTTTTTAACTGCAAAGTGAGGAGCTCTAGGTCTATAGTGACAGTCACAATCGCGCACCTGACCACACCACACGCTACAAAAAATATAACTGCTAAAATGAAAAAACCTAACAAAAGCTCTCGTTTATACAGGCTGTAACTTATATTCTTCTTTACTTTCAAAGCTATGGGTTAATTTTTGTCCAGCCGATCTAGGCGTTTTAAAACAAACACACAAAAAACCCAAATAGCCTAAAAACAATCCTAATAATAGGCTGTATAGAAGGAAGGCCTATAGGTTTATTTTCGTTTTGTTTTGTAATAAATAAGAGGCAAATACGGTATAACAGACAATATAATCGGGCGCCCGTGCGGTCACATTGCACGTTAACTGGAGCGCATCTCATCCTAACTTAACGAAACTAAGTGTATGCCTCACACAGACATGAGAAATACATCAAATACACAAAGCTTGAAATGTCTTTAAATGAAATAATTAAAAAAGAAAAAGGAAATAGGCTACTCTCTGATTATGATCCATTATGTGCATTTCTCTCTGTAGGCTCGTTCACTACGGAGATGGCAATCGTCAACTTCATATTTGCAGCTGACACTGTCAGAAAATACTAGTTTATTAATAAAAATCAATGCACTCGTCATCGGATTTACAAATGCACATCTTGCTTGTTGCACGCACACATATTATGTCGAAATAACGAGATATTATGTTGAAATAACATTATTATTAATAATAGCCTACATCTTTTAAAATATTTGATTGAATGCTGAATGTTGCGCTTGTTCAATTTAATAATTTAAACAATTTAATAACTCCGCTTCGCGTCGTGACCGCATTACCACCTCGGGTGTGCATTATTTTTCTAATAATTCAACGGCCTGTCGTCAATTATTCCTTACTTGTTCCGTTACCTCCAACCAAAACGGCATCGACCGATTAGTCGACTAAACGACTAAAGTTGACAGCCCTACTTACTCCTAACAAATAATTGCTACAAGCTTTATTATTTTGATAAGAACAAGGTCTTAACTTTCAAATTAAACATTCTGACACTCTTTAATGCATATGACAGATCGCTATAGCTGTATATCTGTTTAAGTCGAAACATGGAGCGCACCTGAACTGATCATCTCTGTATCTGTGCATCTCTGCACCTGAACTGATCATCTCTTCATCTGTGCATCTCTGCACCTGAACTGATCATCTCTGCACCTGAACTGATCAACTCTGTATCTGTGCATCTCTGCACCTGAACTGATCATCTCTGTATCTGGGCATCTCTGCACCTGAACTGATCATCTCTGTATCTGTGCATCTCTGCACCTGAACTGATCATCTCTGCATCTGTGCATCTCTGTACCTGAACTGATCATCTCTGCACCTGAACTGATCATCTCTGTATTTGTGCATCTCTGCACCTGAACTGATCATCTCTGTATCTGTGCATCTCTGCACCTGAACTGATCATCTCTGCACCTGAACTGTTCGCTGTACTTCTAGATTGGTACAAACACTACCTTCGAAAAATCCTCCCGTCTGCCACAGGTCTCCCTCATCTGAGTATTAACAGTATTAACTGAGTATGACTACAAATCACAGAACTCGCATACCTGGACTGATTGCACAAACACCTGTTCCTAGTGATGTGACATTTGAACCGAGGCATCGGAGCTTGTGTCGAGAAAAAATGGGCGTGCCAGATGAATCCGCGATTCGAAGCTTGTGTTGTTAACGTGAAAATCACGTGACTAATGACAAACGAGGCCTCGGTTTGTGTGGATACGTCATCGGTTCGGTCTGAGTGTCGCTTCCCTATCAAGGGGGTTCGAAACTCGTGCCACCTTGTGGGTGTTGCAGGAGTAGTAGAAGCAGGTGTAGTAGTGTCAGACAGTTAGATAACTATCATTTTCATTGTCGTTATTATGTCATATATGTGTTAGGGCTGTATATTATTATATTATCAGGTTAGAATAGTTATGGTATATTGTTATTATTAATTATAGTAGCTATATTATAGTCTTGTTATATTAATTAGATAAGCTTATTTGGGTTTTTGGATAAGCTTATTTTGGGATTTTTGGATCTGGACTGGTTGCTTTTTGATTTGGATTGCCCTTTTGGATTTGTTTGCTTTTTGTGACCTCTTCCATTTTCATGGTAATGGACCAGCAAGAAAGAGGGAATGCTCCCCTGTCTGGGCTCAACAGAAGCAACCGTGTCCTCATTTATACCAGCTGGCACTGGCATTTGTATGTTCCCCTGCATCCTCTGTGGCTGGAGAGGTTTTGTCCAAGCAGAGGAATCATCTAAACCCCAACAAAAAACACAAGCTGTGTCCCAATGTGAAGGCTGCATCCTTCGAAGGACTGAAGACTTCAAGGACGCAGCCTATGCGTCCTCCGAAGGACGCACCATGTAGCCTCCGTGGGATTTCCTAATTGCGCAGCCAGGTGTTCCCGATTACCGCGCAGGCGCCAAGCAACGGTGCAACAGTATGCTGCCATCCTGACAATTCATTTGATATGCTATGGAGCCAGAATTGGCTATTTTCAGATTTCAGTATGTTTTATATTTTACTGGAGGACATGGTATTAAGGATGTTTCAGGTCATACTTTCGGCTTAGCCGAAGATTCAAAATGTTCATTTATATTACCTTGATGTTGATGCGATTTTGTAGGCTAGTATATTCTTTTTATTATTCTTTTTATTATGCACATAAATGGACCATGGTAAATATATTTACACCGGTTTTTAGCCCCATTTGAATATAAAACCCAGTTGAATATAAAAAGTCGAATGTTACTCCCGCTCGTCCTCGGCAGCTGTCAGTCACTGTTGCTAGGCGACAAGAACAATCGTCTGTAGGTTAGACCAGTCCGAGCGCTTCAGATGCGCCCTTTGAAATGGGACTGAGCTGTAGTTAGCAACAATTTGTTAATATTGTGACAATAGGCCTACATTTTGTTACTTTAATTTTCAAAATAACCAGTGTTGGTATGTAAGGAACTACATACTTCGTTAATACTCTAAGTAATTTTCCCACACGGGACAGCAACATAATAAAAATTGTTATTTTACAATATGATGCATTGTTTTACATTAAACTACACAAAAGTATATAGTTTAAATGTATCAACCGAAGTAAAATGCAACATGCAGTAATATAAATGCAAAACATTATAAAAACCCTGACAAGTTTTTTTTTCCTGCATAATTCCTTTACTTTTACTCTTGATACCTTAAGTACATTAGATTATGCAAGATAATGAAAAAAATATATGACTAGTAGTTTTTCGCCAATGAAAAGGAGAAAAACCTAATTAGTGGTTATTAAAAGTACTTTAGTGTAATAAAGTATCTCAATATTTATTCCATGAGTTAGCCCTGCAAACCTGTTGGACAACTTAGTGGATAGTGAAAATATGCAGTCAAACACTCTGGAGACTATCCCAGATGATGTCCCACCAGCAGGAGGCCTTACCAGGGTCTCTATTGTGGAGCCCATCCCGGTCCAGCAGCACACCAGGGTCTCCCATTTATATTATGTACTGTAAATTTAAATGTTTATGTTGATTTTGATATGTTTAACGCATGTTGTAAATAGTTGGGGGAATAAAAGGTATAGAAGAATTTGTTTCATGTAGAAATTATGACTGTCATTTCAAAAATAAACAATGTCCAGAGCAATGAATTATCTTTTATTTACACATTTAAAGTTGCATACAAATAAATAAATGTACAGATTTTTTTTTTCCTTTTAAAAAATATAGGTGAAAAAAAGTTAAACAAGAATATATATATTTCTCAATTCTTTCAAGAAGAGAAAACAGCCTGTCCATCCTCTCCCTACTCTCCAGTGCTCTCCTCGCCTCTGCAGTCCCATGTCTTCTCTTATCAAGTCCAAAAACTCGTCCTCTCTGTCATGCCTTCTTCGTGGTGCTGGTGCAGGTGCTGATGCTGTTGCTGGTGTTGCCCCTGGCTCCTCCTCTTCTTGGTCACACACTGCTGAACTCGGCCCTGGTGTGTCCTCAGGGATTGAGGCAATGAGGACAGGGGTTGGTGCAATGCCTCCATCCCAACACCTCATCCATGAGGACAAACCAGGGCCAAGTTTCAGCAGTGGATTTCCCATTCACACCCTCTCCTGTCCCAGGACACGTGCAATCCTAAGGCAGAGCAAATTAACCATGGCTTGTTAACAACAACAGCACAATACATTTCAGCAAAGATGTGTGTATTAATTTTATATATATATATATATATATATATATATATATATATATAAATATATATATGTATATATATAAAATATATAAAAATGGGTCTGGGGAATGTAACTCCCATACAGGCACAAAATAATATTATTTTGTGCCTGTATGGGAGTTACGTTCCCCTGACCCACTTTTCCCTGAATTGTTCTAAAAAAGCAGAAAAGGGTACTTAACACAGGGTGCAATCTTAAGTGCATTGTTAACACTGCAAAATATGACACATCAAGACATGCAAAATACCGTAAACTTAATATTTCTGTTTACTCAAATTTGGTTAATGTTAGCTTGCATGACAGCACTACAAAAACACAAAAGTGAAACCCCATTGCCTTATCTACTGCTTTATAGGGTGAGTGATATTTCTTATAATACACAAGTGAGATAGACTAGTGCAAATATTACAAATAGGTCATTAAACTAATAACGTTATTACCACAAGTTTTGCCTAAAACTACCTGACAAATGAAGCCATGCAATGGTGACGAAGGAGTTAAGATGAGGTTTATAATAAACTTTAACTCTGGTTTCGCTAGCTATTTGAGTAAATGAAAACATAATACTTACATTTAAATGTGAATTTGCTGTCCACCACCGATCTCTAGTCTCGGCTAGGGTTGCCAACCGTTCCGTATAATACGGAATCGTTCCGTATTTGACACATAAAAGTCTTGTTCCGTATTGAACTGATACGGAACGCACTTTGTTCCGTATTTTTGAGAATCAATTCAGTGCAGTGAAAAAAAAACCCGACGGTGCGGTAGATACTAATTTCTCCCCCGGATTGTCTATGATCAGCGTAGCTTTTTTAACATCTTGGAACATCATCATAGAATGCCCTTTTAATTGGTCGTTTCAGTCATTGTGAGTCACGTATCGTAGCAACGATGACGACAAGTGACAACAGCAGGAAATGTAAAAATGACTTCCTCCGAGCAGCCGGCGAAAAAGAAAAGAGCACAAAAATATAGAATTGAATGGGAAAATGACTACCCATGGCTGGAATGCGTGAGGGACAATGAATAGGCTACACACCCGAGCGATGTCACGGTTCCTTGTCCGTCAGACATCTCCAGCTGATATGGTAGGCTATGTAATTTTAAAACTCAAATTAGTTCATAAGAAAGTGATTATATTAAAAGAGATAGTACAGGTTTAGCCTAACATTGTAAAGAAATCAAAAAAGTACACATGGAAAAAATAGCTGCACAATGTGCTTAGTCTGGAGGTTTATTTATTTCTGTGAGATTTTCCATGTGCATACATACAGGTGTTGTATTGCTTGAATGCAGTATTTGAGTGCAATATTTTAGATTTTCTTTATTAGCTTTTTTATTTATGTTTTTATATTATTGTTTTGCACTGGAAAGAAAGTTAACTATAATGGAAATATAATTATATAAATATATTTGCACTACACCTCCTTAAAATGTTGTCTAATTAAATTAAAAATATATTTTTTTGCACTGGAAAGAACATTCTAGAAGTCTAATTCTATTGAATAAGTTTGCACAAGGCTACAGAAGTTTTGAATGTTAGATGTTGTATTTGTTTAAGTTAAAAATAAAATGTATTATACACTAAACAAATCCATGGTTCATTGTTGTCAAAATGATCATGATAGGCTTTATATTTCACATCTAACTTATGTGGTTCAGTCTTGTATATTGATTAGGCCTACTTTGCTATTCTATAGGCCTATAAGTTGTATTATAATATGCTACAATGTATTAAATATATTTATCTAAATATATCAATTAGTTTCCACAATATTCACCAGAAGTCATCATTTCAGGAGTTATTTTTTAAAAAATTATTCATTGGGGGGCGTGTCCGGGGGCGTGTCACGGGGGCGTGTCCCCCCGTTCCTTATTTTCATTTCAGAGAGTTGGCAACCCTAGTCTCGGCCGCCTTTAAAAATAAATAAATAAATGCTGTCGTCAACGGCCCGCAATGACTTATGGGGTAGAATAGGCCTCTAAGTGTCCATTTATGTATCCTTCCTTTCACGGGGAAACGAAGGGCGCATTTGGCATCGCTTTTGAATCAGGGTAGTCTTCGTCGCGGCGCGATGACGCAACCATCCTTCGAATACGGCCTTCGGAGGATGCAGAATTGAATTGGGACAGCCTTCATCAAGCCGCGTGACGCAATCGGCCTTCAAATGCGACCTTCCAAGGATGCAGCCTTTGAATTGGGACGTCCTTCGTCGCGCCGCTGTGACGCAATCAGCCTTCAAATGCGGCCAATCGGCCTTCAAATACGGCCTTCGGAGGATGCAGCCTTCACATTGGGACACAGCTAGTTTCTCAACAAAAATCTAGTGTAATCCTTCCTTCACCCACCCCAAACTGCAGTATCCCCAGTCCCATTAGCACAACACTGCACTAAAACTATAACAGGTCACTGCACAAAACCTCCCAGAAACAATTCTTAACTTTTCCCACCCCAGACTATTCTGTTACAGTTTACTTTATTGCACTCCCTCCACCATAAGCACTGCACTTGAACACAGTGTCACTTTTGCTGTTCATACTGTCACTATCCAAACAATTTATGAATAATTAATTAATTGTGTTATGAATAATTAATTAATTGTGTGTGAGACAGTTGTCACTGTACAAGTAAATTCAGACAGAGAAAGATACATATTTTATTTTATACCCAGGCAATGGACAAATGTCTGTTCAGGTCATTGGTTCAAAATTAATTAATTTGTCTGCTATTTCTTTGCACAGTAGCTAGGTGTCACTAGTGAGCAATGCTGAATGAAGCTTTGAGTAATGAACCTTTGGGTGAAGCAATGGGCTGCAAGGTCTCAGTGGTTCAGGAAGTCTCAATTTGCCATCACTACCTGTTCCCCATTTCATGGACTATTTAAGCTCTGAGCACGCTAAGCTCTGTGCAAAGTCTTGTTTTGCCATGGCTAACATTTCTGAGAATTTTTCCCACAACTGATCAATTCATCGATCCGTATTGACTATTTCATTCACTCTCGAAAAACAAACAGATTCTCTAACCCAGTGTTCTCAAACACACACACCTGATTCAACTAATCAAACACACCTGATTCAACTCATCAGCTCATTAACCCATGTGATAATGAGCTGATGAATTGAATCAGGTGTGTTTGATTAGGGAAACAAGGAACATGTGCAGTGTTGGGAGGTCTGTCAGGAGCAGGGTTGAAGAACACTGCTCTAACCCTCTTCACTAAGCAAACTTCCCTTTGGATGACACTGAACCCATGCAGGATGAACACATCTGTCCACAGAGGAGCGAGAACGCTGCATCAGGGAAGATCTATGTCTGTATTGCAGTCAAGCAGGACATCTGAGAGCAAACTGCCCAACTTGACCACCACAACAGTAAACTCTGAGTACTAGGGATGGAGAAACAAAGCATCAGCAGTGTCAAAAAATGTGTGCAACGCCATTGTTTCATCCATTAAGCACAAGTAAAAGCCTGACAAAGCTATATATTCAGTTTTCTGATAATATAATTCACATATTAAAGTGTGGCAGTAAATCAAATGTAATAATACTAATTATAATAATTCCAATAGAGTTGTTTGATGTGAGTAAATGGTGCTCTAATTATTTTATAGTTTTTATAGTGTTTAGATGGCAGAATATATGATCATGTAATATAGGTGTCAGGATTCCATCACCATCTCCTTCCACTCATTCCCTCACTCCGCCCACTCAGTCATTCACACGCTCATCGTCACCTGATTACTAATCACTGTCACCTGGACCTCATCATCAGTTCACCCATATATACCTGCTACGAACATTCAGTCATTGTCTGATCTCGTCTTCACATGACACAGACCCTCTGCTATACTTACCTGTATACCTACCTGCAATCCGAATCTTCTCAACCAGTCATCATTCCGTCTTCCAAGGAACTCCATCATCATCATCATCATCTGCAAGAGAAAGAGAGAGAGAGACTTGATTACACTTCAGTTAAGCTATCATCTGATATTCAACTTACTGTTTACTCACCTGTTACGCTGTACCGATCCATTCTGCAAATTAAAGCATTTAACTTACCATTCTGTCTGCTTCGTCTATGCCAAACCTGACAGAAGATCAGACCACCATGCAGAATCCATCGGGATCCACAGCGAATTCACCTGTTAATCTGATCGCCATTCATCAACACACCTCTTCAGATTCACTTCCTCAAGTGCCCGTTGCTTCATTCTCTGCCTCAGCGTGTCCCATGGCCAGACCAGCGACATTCTCCGGTGAGGCGGAGGACTGCAGTGGGTTTCTACTTCAGGTATCTTTGTATTTCTCCATGCAAGAACATCAATTCAGTAACGATTCAGCTCGTGTTGCCTTCATCATTTCACTATTGTCCGGGCAAGCACTTCAGTGGGCACAGTCTCTGTGGAATTCGAATTCTGATGTCGTCAAATCCCTCTCTGGTTTCATACAACACTTCAAAGAAGTTTTCGGGTAAAACAGCTGCCGATCTTTCTGTACATGATCAACTCTACAATCTTCGTCAAGGCCAATCTTCCGTGAGTAATTTCTCCTTACGATTCCGCACCTTAGCGGCATCCAGTGGATGGAATTAGGCAGCATTGATCACAGCTTTTCGTCATGGTTTGAATCCTAACATTCGTCAGTTGATGGTGGTTTACGACGACAGTCTGGGAATTGAGAAATTAATTCAAAAGTCCATTCGAGTTTCGCAAAGATTATCTGCTTGTGATTCTCCGACTCCCACTGTATGTCCTCCGCCTACAGTTCCATCAGTCACTCCTCCAGCACCAGAACCTATGGATCTCGGCTCCGCCCATCTTCCAGCTTCAGAGCGTCAACGACGAATTCTTCATAAACTATGCCTCTATTGTGCATCTGATAATCATCTTCTTAGCACATGCCCTGTTCGACCTCCATGCCCTGCGGTAAGCACAATTCAAGTCTCACCAAAAATTTAAACTTTAAATCGCACCACAGTGCATGTATTAACTTCTTGTGTTTGTGTCTCAGCGCAAGCCCTTATTGACTCCGGTTCGGCGGGGAATTTCATCTCCACCCAGCTTCTACAAAAATTGAACATCCGCAAACATCGCAGTTCTCAAGACCTCCATGTACAAACCATCCAAGGAAAACCGTTGGGTCGAGGTCGAATTCGTCACTGTTCACCTACTCTGACGCTGCGCATTGGTTGTCTTCATTCAGAGAAGATTTATTTTATGGTGCTGGAGGAGTCCACCGCTGAGCTCATTTTGGGACGCTCCTGGTTAGTTCAACATCAGCCGATGCTCCACTGGAAATCTGTAGAAGTATTGTGTTGGGGTGAGTCCTGTCATTTGTCCTGTCTATCATCCATCAAGAAATTACCTTCATCATCATCGACGTCTCAGAAGAGGTCCAAAGTTCCTGTTTGCTCCACCTCGGTTGAGAGCCCTGAAGTTCAGCAGCAAGTAGAGATTCCAGTGGAGTACCAGGCGTATCAGGATGTGTTCAGCAAGAAACTGGCAACCAAATTACCACCTCATCGGCCATGGGACTGCGCAATCGACTTGCTACCAGGAGCCACTCTACCTAAAGGTCGTATCTATCCACTGTCCATCCCGGAGCAGAAGGCCATGGAGGAGTATGTGGAGGAGGCTTTACAACAACAGTTCATCCGCACATTGACCTCCCCTGCCGCTTCAAGTTTCTTCTTTGTGGGTAAGAAGGATGGAGGCTTGAGGCCCTGCATCGATTATCGTCATCTCAACTCTCAAACTGTCAAATACAGTTATCCTCTTCCTCTGGTCCCAGCTGCCTTGGAGCAGGTGCGTGGGGCACGCATATTTTCTAAACTGGACCTTCGGAGTGCATACAACTTGATCCGTATACGGCATGGAGATGAGTGGAAGACTGCGTTCGTCACCCCATCTGTCCATTATGAATAACAGGTTATGCCCTTCGGGCTGTCAAACGCTCCAGCGGTCTTCCAGGGGTACATGAATGAAGTGTTCTGTGAGTACCTCAACTGCTTTGTGATTGTCTACATTGACGATATCCTCATCTATTCATCTTCAACTGCTGAACACCATCGTCATGTCATTCAAGTACTAGAGAAACTGAGAGAACACCAGCTTTACCTGAAATTGGAGAAGTGTGAGTTCCATATCACCTCTGTTCAGTTCCTGGGTTACATCATTGATCAGCATAGTATCCAGATGGACCAGAGGAAGGTGGAAACAATTCAAGACTGGCCATTACCCACATCTGTCAATGGACTTCAAAGATTTCTTGGTTTTGCAAATTTCTACCGAAGATTCATCAAGAACTACAGTCTCATCAGTGCTCCCCTCACATCTTCATTAACCCTCTGAGGTCTAGGGTGTTTTTGGGGTCCTTGAGATGTTCTGACATGCCCTGACATTTGTGCTTTTTTCAGTTGCTTATAAACATATTAACCCTCTGGGGTCTGAGGTGTTTTTGGGGTCCTTGAGATGTTCTGACATGCCCTGACATTTGTGCTTTTTTTATTTGCTTATAAACATATCAATGGCGAAAAAAAATTACACTCTATATAGCACAAACAGGACTACCATAATATGTGAGCCACATGTATGTACATGTTTTCATTTTTGAGAGAATAATGTTTATGCATGGTTATTGAAAAAACTAAAAATTAAAGTTTCTGAAATAAGGCCACAAAACACATACTAAATATGTTTCAATAAGACTTTTGACTTATGGATGCCATTGTCTAGTGTTTTTTCTTCAAAATGATGTGAAAATCATCCTGCCTAATCATTCACAGAACACAATACATTGATTTATATTTTGCAAAACACTTTCTGTCTGGAAAGGCAATATGCAGAGTGGGCGTCAACGATCATGCATATTTAGTGGTTCACACCTGGAGACAATGGGGCCGCATACTTAATGAGGCATTCATTCAGGTGTGTCACAAGAAAGAATGCAAGAGAAACAGTTGGAAGCATCTCATGTTTTTTTTTTATTTTTACACAAATTGTGCTTGCAAATTGGGCTATAATATGAAAAGTAAAACATGTCTAGTAATTGTGCAGTTAAATCTCATACTGTATTTTCAGTTTTGGAATATTTATCCTCTCCCCAAATTTGTCACTAATAAAACACAATAAAAAATTATTTTAAAGAAAAGGCTTATATTTACCTTTTATTAGTTTGTTTACATCTACCTTGTATTTTTTATTAATTAAAAAGGTTACAATTACAACAACAATTCAAGTGTAATCTTTCTTTGTAAAAACTAAAGTATACATTTTATCATACATATTTCAAAGTTAAGGATTCATTACTTGAATATAGCCTAGGCTACATTGGAATAAACACTATAACATATTATTTGATTACTTTATTTTTGACAAAACATACTATATTTAACATATGAGCAAAAATTGGCAAACAAAAACACTTTATTTGAGGTGGCAGATATTTTACAGTAAAAATGTATAATCTATCCAAAACTAATCAATGAAATGTTGTCTTTCATATGTCTGTAACATAGTAACTTTCGTTTTTATTATAAGAAATATAAATGTTAATTTGCAGTTTAATACGTTGCTTATACAAATACATTAAATTTCAACATATTTCACTCGATTTTTACTCAGTAGCCTATAGCAATACAGTTTGCTAAAAGCAAAACATTCACAGACAGAAACGATTCAAATTTAAACCGTCTTTAGTTGTGGTAAAACAGCGGCATCTCTGCCGTTCATTCATTCATTCATGCACAGAAACGCGTCGCACTTGAGAATGAAAAAAAAAAAAAACTTACTACATTATTCCATAGCCTCGGATCTGTTGCTCCTCGTACTTCTGAGGTAAATGTTCCATTATAGTATTATTCCTCACAGCGCTGCGAGACTGTGTAAAAAAGTACAATGATCTGATGTGTTTTCTCGAGCTGATATGGGGACGTTCACAGTTTGCAGGATTGCCTCAGTCATTTGCGTTTGAATAGCGCGCGCTCTCCGGGGCGGAGTCACATTACATTTGAATGAGCTCTAATTAGCTCGACTGGAATCGCTCTCTTTTAATACAGATTTCACAAGCTGAGAATATTTGTTTTTTAGATATAATACTTCATTTAAAAGGAGAGAATTCAAGCTTCATGCCTGTGTGTCTGAATGCCTGATTGACTGAGTATTCGCTGAGTTATGGTTCATTTTCGGACGCGTTTCAGAATGGACTACACTGACAGAGCGGAGGCAGAACTCGCATCACGTTTATTTTTCTTTATTTGGCGAAAAGCACAACACTTTGTTTTTATTGTGAGTATACACAAAAATAATACACACTAAACAGGATAGATTGATGTATAACACAAGCATATAAGATAAAAATTAATATTTTTTTTAAATTATTTTTTTGCACTCATACGGAAAAAAACGAGCCTATCGCGCCGGCGCGACAGCCGACCTCAGGGGGTTAATGGCAAAAAAAAAAATACACTCTATTTAGCACAAACAGGACTACCATAATATGTGAGCCACATGTATGTACATGTTTTCATTTTTGAGAGAATAATGTTTATGCATGGTTATTGAAAAAACTAAAACTGAAAGATTCTGAAATAAAGCCACAAAACACATACTAAATATGTGGCAATAAGACTTTTGACTAATGGATGTCCTTCCCTAGAGTTTTTTCTTCAAAATTATGTGAAAATCATCCTGCCTAATCATTCACTTAAAACGATAAATAGATTTTAATTTTGTGAAACACTTTTAGTTTGGAAAGCCAATATGCGGATGGGGCGTAAATGATCATGCATATTTAGTAGTTCACACCTGGTGAGACAATGCCCCTGCATACTTAATGAGCTATTCATTCAGGTGTGTCACCTACAGCCTGGCGCGGATTAATGCACAGGCTTGCCTAGGCTGCAGCCTAGGGGCCCCACGTGTGCAGGGGCCTCGGATTGGCCAGACAATTTTTTTTTTATTTACTTGAGCGCAAAGGCACAGCGCCAGGATTCCAGTTTTGGATGGGTCAGACCAATTGTGGGTGGGCCTTAAATTAAAAACCTTATCCAATCACTGTTTAACCTAATAAAAATTACTGAATAATAGGCCTATACTGTTATATTATCTGTGCATATACATAATATAGATTTTAATAACTTGATGCTCTTTAAATATTTTGTTGCATTGTAAAAAGTTTCGGTGCATAGGACGGACCTATCCGCGATCGCTCTCCATGGTTCTGACCAAAGAAGAGCGCTTTGGAATCTCCATTACGCATCATACCTGGGCTGCGTTTCCCGATAACGCTGTCTCTTAGCGCGCTACGAAGACTCATAGCATAGGTATAACTTAACTAAAGGTATACTACCACTAAATGTATACCATTACTAGGCGTCTTCAGGGCTATCATCCACTCGCGAGGCAGAGGCGCTGAGAGGCAGAGGCGCTGGCGCCCTCCTAGCATCGGCGCTGGTCACGCTAGCTGCGCTAGCCGCGCTAGCATCCTGTGGTGGGATATATATATATATTATATACTGTCTATGGGTGGCAGAGACGAAGATGTGCTAGGTGATGTGGATCTCAGCTCTCTTCATCTCATGGATGCAGCGATGACTCCGAGACTGTACGTGCGTGTTTAAGGTAGCCTACCTAAACAACGACTGTTGCTATAGGGCCAAG
Source organism: Vimba vimba (assembly GCA_022828995.1). Classification (NCBI taxonomy): domain Eukaryota; kingdom Metazoa; phylum Chordata; class Actinopteri; order Cypriniformes; family Leuciscidae; genus Vimba; species Vimba vimba. Next base: position 55,338,893 of record CM040817.1, on the reverse strand, counting down.
GGCTGGGTTAGAAAATATGTGACGTCATTATGTTTTTTAATTTAATCAATGTTGATTATGAAAGTGAGCATGCAGCATGAGAAAGATAGGGGAGCGCGGGGCACAACCTAACGCAGGGTTAGTTGTAACACGCTTGTTTTAAATACTTCCGCACATGCTTGGATGACGAAACTTTGTGTATTTACTAGTTGCCATATCAACACTATATAGAAAAAAAAAATCCGCCAAAATTATTTTTTTTTTTTGGAAGATATCCATAGACATTTATTAAACCATAGCAAAAGTAAATTTCTTACTTAAGTTAATTTTTCATCTCTATTTTTTGTGTTTATTTAAAATAAGACATCTGATATTATTTTAATCTCCAAGATGTTATTTAACAGTTGAGATAGTTATTTAATGCTTCGCTAACTAGCAGAAGACACTAGCAGGGTTTAAATCCCAGTTGTGCAGGCGAGGGCATGTTGTAACACTGCGTTACAATGTGCCCCTATTAGAAATATGCTATTATATTCTATACTTTTATTAATTTTATTGGGAAAACGTGAGAAAAAGGTGAATAAAGACAGAGAGTCAATGTTCAGAAATTACTAATTATTTATTTGTTTTGAACTATGTTGTATAGCTGTGTTTTCATGTGTTCGTAGTCAAAACTCAAAAATTAGTTTATGTTTAATTATTAAAAATTGCCATTATTTTATATGAAAAAGTTTTTTAATTGTATTTTATTTAGAAAATATTTTAGTTTGTTTTGTATATATTTTTTTTTATTAGATCAGATAACATTTTAAGCTGTCATATGGTCATGTTACAATGTGCCCCTGCACATGTTACAATGTACCCCACCTATGGGGCATGTTGTCACATTTCACTTCCATTCTTTCGGAGTATGTCAAGAAAAAAGTATATACTGTATTAATAAAACAAAACCACATAATTGTAGTAGACATGTGGGAAATTAATGTGGGAAAAAATAAATACTCTGAACCATAAGTAGATTTACACAAACTAAGAAAGTCAAAAAGCGTTACTTTGTGCCCCGCTCTCCCCTATTATACATCATGAGATGCGCAATGTCTGGAGACATGGAGTGGGTAAAACATGATTTTGACCACTTCATTGAATCTTGTTTTGTAGAAAGTCTCTTTTTAAAAGATTTTCGTTTTGTATAAATTGTATCTTAATTTTGATCAATGTTTTATCAACCAGTTGCCTGTATTTACTAAATAAGAAGCAAATATATAGCAGACAATGTAATAAGGCACCAACACGATCACTTGCATTGCACGTGAACTGGAGGGCGCCGAAACTCAGCTTGTGCCTCACAGATTTGAAAAATATTGGCTATCTATTATAGAAAGCTTGAAATGTCTACTTTCAAACGAAAATATTCAAAACCAAAAGAAATAGTCTATTCTCTGAATATGTCATCTGAAATGTGCATTTCTCTCTGGCTTTCATGGCGAATCCGAATCGTCAACTTTATCTTTGCAGCGACACAGAAAACACCAAGTAGGCTATATTAAAGGGATAGTTCACCCAAAAATTAAAATTCTGTCATCATTTACTTTTCCTCAAGTTGTTCCAAACCGGTATGATTTATTTTCTTCTGCTGAACACAAAAGAAGATATTTTAAAGAAGGTTGGTAATTAAACAGTTGCTGGTCCCCATTGATTTCCATAGTATTTTTTTTTTCCTACTATGGAAGTCAATGGGGTCCATCAGTCGTTTGGTTACCTACTTTCTTCAAAATATCTTCTTTTGTGTTCAGCCGAAGAAAGAAAGTCATACAGGTTTGGAACAACTTGAGGAAGAGTAAATGATGACAGAATTTTCATTTTTGGGTGAACTATCCCTTTAATAAATAATTAAATGTCTCCTTGCTTTTTAGACACATTCATAATCATTACTTTTACCGGTTCTTTGTGGCAAGCTTTATTCGTGCGTTCGTGCGCTTGAATGCGGATATATGTAAACGCTCTTAGGGTATGTAGCCTAAGTAATTAAATTAATATAAAGGGGCGATTTGTCCACGAATGGCTTAAATGAACAACTACTAGTCGACTAGAAATTTTTTTAGACGGAAGCAGCCTTTTATTTCACATATTTTCAAGCCAGGCAGCAGGCCATTCTTCTGGGTTGAGCGAGCTTGCGACCCTGCGGAATGAACGAGCGGAATATTCAAAAATGCGCTCTCCACTCACAAGCTCTGATCGGAACAAACCCGAACCTCACTGTCTGCTGAACTTGCACAGAAATATCAAAATAGACATAACCAGCTTTTTAAAATTGTTCTTAAAACTAAAAATTTAGACTATTTTAGCACAAATTATGAGCTTATTGACGATTTTTTTTATAATTCTTGACAAAATTAGAATATGTTTTTTTTGAAGAAGAAAAGTTTTGAAGAAAAGTTTTTGTTATGTGCCGCAAACAAAAAAAAGACCCTAATTGGCCCATAAGAAAAAAAAAAAAAAAAGAAAAAAAAAACAAGTAGGTGATTGGGTAGATGTGAATTGGCCACCACTTGAAGGAATGTAAAGGAAACACTGTAGTGTTGACTCTCTCAATGTGTATATGCCAGTTCACCGTAGTTGCGTGTGGACCATGTATGGCACTAAATAAATGTTTAGGGGGGCCTCACACAAAGAGCAGCCTAGGGGCCCCTGACCACCTTAATCCGCCCCTGCCTACAGCTAACTTAAATATACAAGCTTCATAAAAATGATCATTCTAGAAGAAAATTTCAGATGGCATTTAGAGGCTTTTGCATCTGAACTCTTCATATATACACACACACACACACACACACACACACACACACACATACATATATATATATATATATATATATATATATATATATATATATATATATATATATACATACATACATACATACATATATATATATATATATATACATACATATATATATATATATATATATATATATATATATATATATATATATATATATATATATACATACATACATACATACATACATACATATATATATATATATATATATATATATATATATATATATATATATATACATACACTACCAAATTGGTTCACAGTTGGAAGCATCGCAATTTATTATTTTTTTTTCACAAATTGTGCTTGCAAATTGTATAATATCCAAGGTAAACATGTCTAGTAATTGTGCAGTTAATTCTCATACTGTATTTTCAGTTTTGGAATATTTATCCTCTCCCCAAATTTGTCACTAATAAAACACAATAAAAATTATTTAAAGAAAAAAAAATATTTACCTTTTAATAGTTTGTTTACATCTACCTTTTAAATATATTTTTTTATTAAAAAGGTTACAATTACAACAACAATTCAAGTGTAATCTTACAGTATATTTGTATCAGTATATATATGTCTTTCATATTTCGCCTGACTGTAATGTTGTTTTTATGAAATATTAGGGCATATAAATGTTAATTTGCAGTTTAATACGTTGCTTATACAAATAGCCTACATTTTATTTCAACATATTTCAGTCGATTTTTACTCATCTCAGTATAGCAATACAGTTTGCTAAAACATCATCATTCATTCACACACGCAATTTAAATTTAAACTGTCTTTTTGCCAGCTGTGGTAAACAGCGCGCATCTCGCCGTTCATTCATTCATAAAGAAACCCGATTCACGTGAACTTACATTTCTCAGCTCGCTCCTCGATATACCCGCACTTCTGAGATACATTCCATTATTCCTCACAGCACTGCGAAACAGTGTAAACATGTAATGATCTGATAAACTTGTATGTTTTCTCGAGCTGATGGGGGCGTTCACAGAATTGCGCGGATTGCCTCAGACATTTGCGTTTGAATAGCGCACGCTCTCCGTGGGCGGAGTCACATTACATTTGAATTAGCTCTAATGAGGTCGACTGGAATCGCTCTCTTTAAATACAGGTTTCACAAGATGAGAATATTTGTTTTTTATATAAATTACTTAATTTAAAAGAGGAGAATTCAAGCTTCATGCCTGTGTGACTGTCTGCCTGTTTGACTGAGTATTCGCTGAGTTATTGTTCATTTTCGGACGCGTTTCAGAATGGACTACACGGACAGAGAGAAGGCAGAACTCGCTTCGTGTTTATTTTTCTTTATTTGGCAAAAAGCACAACACTTTGTTTTTATTGTGAGTATACACAAAAATAATACACATTTAACAGAATCGATTGATGTATGAAACTCCTATGGAAAATCAAAGTCAACAGAGTATTTATGAGTTTTTTTTACACTGATAAAAAAAAAGCGAGCTGGTATCGCCAGCGATACCGCCGACCTCAGGGGGTTAAAGAAGCGACCCAAGTCTCTGTCCTTGAATCCCACTGCTATTCAAGCCTTCCATCGCCTCAAAGAAGTCTTCATGACAGCACCAATCCTCATCCATCCCAATCCTGAACTTCCATTCATCGTTGATGTTGGAGCTATTTTGCACTTTGTTTATTTTAGGCTTAAGTTATAGTCTAATTTAGGGGCAACCACCGCTGCAAACAAAGTTCCGCAAAGTACGTGCTTTATTCAACCTTTGCAAATAACTGTGTGTGCACCTGGCCAACATCAATATAAAGTAAAAATGTCTGACGTTGCATCCAAAGCCACAAGTGACCAGTGATGGGAATAACGGCGTTATAAATAAACGGCGTTACTAACGGCGTTATTTTTGTCAGTAACGAGTAATCAAACTAATTACTGTTTCCTCCGTTACAACGCCGTTGCCGTTACTGTCAATAAAAATGCGGCGTTACTATAATTGAGCTCACTGAAGCGGTTTTCATGTGTGTGTTTATGAGGCGCCGGACTGGACAAAAGCTAGGCGAATGCCGCGAGCCAGCGCGCTCGACAGTGCGCGAGAGAGACCGAGTGTGTCGACAGTGCGCGAGAGAGACCGAGTGTGTCCGAGAACGCGCTCGACAGTGTGCGAGAGAGACCGAGTGTGTCCGAGAACGCGCTCGACAGTGCGCGATAGAGACCGAGTGTGTCCGAGAACGCGCTCGACAGTGCGCGACAGAGACCGAATGTGTCCGAGCAACGAGCATAAATACTTTATTTATAAATAAATTACACATTTCAGCATTAGAATAATCTCTGTAGCATATTGGTATCATATGCAATGTTTTAATTAGTTTATATAGCCTAACATAAACTCTAAAATAACCTGCAGGGAACGTTCAAACATGGCTATTTGTTTGACCGGTTGTTGTGCGGCAAACACGACTAGAATTTGGCTAACCTCTGATGATGACGTTCTCTGTAGGTTATAAAAATAAAGCCCCAAAAGATTATAAAGATTATATTTTATTATTATTATTTACGTTGGTACATTGTTCAGTATTATATTGAGAGCACTTTTTGTTAAACTTAATATTGTGAGGAAGAAAATACTTCAAGTAGGCAATACAGTCTACCAGTTGTAAAGGTGTGTGATTTTATCATTTTAATGATATGGACTAGTGTATATGTATGTAGGCTATATTTTCTATTACTATTTATTTATTTATGGTACATTTCTTAAGAAGCACGTTCTATTTAGTGTCCATTTAATTCATTTAACATTTCATATTGGGGGTATCCAAGAAATTTCATATATTTAAACTTTTTTTTTTTTTTTTAAGTAACGCAATAGTTACTTTCCCTGGTAATTAGTTACTTTTGTAATGATGTAATTCAGTTACTAACGCAGTTACTTCTTGTGAGAAGTAACTAGTAACTATAACTAATTACTTTTTTAAAGTAACTTACCCAACACTGCAAGTGACACAGCGCTTTCGATAAGGAGGCGCACAAGTTTTACTGCTAAAGGAATGATGTTTTTCATGCAAACGTGTCAGGAAAAGAGATCGACGAAATGCAGACAAGCCAAATTGTGCATGAATCAAATGGATAAATTGATGCATTCTGCAGACAATATTGATGCAGTCAAGTCTCTTTTGGATCAAATGATAACGTGTTAATGAGGCAAAACAACATCATTTGTCATTTGTGTCACTGAACATACCTCAGGATGAAAAGGAAAAACAAGATAAATATTTTGAATATTTTTCAAACTTTATTGATGATGTCAAAGGGTGGTTATCAAATGCAGGCTATTCATATGAACTTCCAATCAAACCACCTGATAATCAAACTGATATTAGGCCTGAGGACAGTGTATCCAATAAAGGTTCTGCAGCGCGCTCAAAAGCTGGCTCTAAACTGTCAAGAACTTCATCCAGTGCATCTGCAAAAATATTAGCGCAAGCAGATAAAGCAGCATTACAGGAGCGCATGGCTGCTCTAAAACAAAAGCACATTTTGGAGGCGCAGGAGGAACAAATAAGACATGAACAAGAGGAATCAAGAAGGAAACAGGAAAAGGACCAAGAGGAATTACGGAAGAAACGGGAACGTTTAAGGAGAGAAAAGGAACAACTTGCTCTGGAGGCAGAATTAACCCTCTGGGGACCAAAAACGCGCCCGCACGTTTTGCTCGTTTTTTTTTTTTAGCAATGAAAATAAACACTAAATGCTCTGTTAATTTCGTGTAATACATCAATCGATCCAGTTCAGTTTCTATTTTTTTTCTGTATACTCACAATAAAAATAAAGTGTTTTGCTTTTTGACAAATAAAGAAAAATTAACATGATGCGATTTCTGCCTTCTCTCTGTCAGTAAACTCCCATTTGAAACGCGTTTGAAAATGATCTATAACTCCGCGAAAATTCAGTCAAACAGGCAAACAGACCCACGGGCATAAAGCTTGAGATCGCATCTTTTAAATGAAGTAATTTATATAAAAAACAAATATTCTCAGCTTCTGTAATCTGTATAAAAAGAGAGCGACTCCAGTCGAGCTCATTACGAGCTAATTCACAAGTAATGTGACCACTCCCCGGAGAGCGCGTGCTATTCAAACGCAAATTCTGAGAACTATTTCAGACCTGTGAAACGCCCACATCAACAAAGCGCGTCGCGATCGAGTGAGGCATAATATAGCCTACCTTATGGAGAAAAGATTCCTCAGAACAGTGCTGATATGAGGAGCAATATCTCCTGATATGAGGAGCAGATTCTGCTGAGGAGTGAGGTAGGCTGTTTTCTTTTCTCAAGTGTGGAATAACGTTATGGAATAACATTAGTGTAGGCCTATGCAAACCGCAAAAAGATGAATCGCGTTTCTATAATATGACTCTCCTTTCTGTGAGATGAATGAAGGGGACATATTTGTAAAGACTGTTTAGCCTAAATATGAATCGCACGTCTGTGTGTGAAAGAATAAACTGCTCTGCTATAGCCTACTGAGATGAGTAAAAATCGACTGGAATATGTTGAAATACAATGTATTTGTATAAGCAACGTATTAAACTGCAAATTAGCATTTATATGCCCTAATATTTCATAAAAACAACGTTACAGTCAGTCACTTGTTGACTAGATTTGGGTACAGTTTTTAGGCTACTGTAGAATATACTGCCACATCAAATAAGCTTTTTTTTTTAGCAATTTCTGCTCATATCTAACGTTATATATATATATATGTATATAAAATATATTTTTTGTCAAAAATAAAGTCATAGACTAAGATGTTAGATGTTCCAATGTTGGCTATATTCAAACTAATGAATACATATGATACAATGTAGGCCTATAATCTTTTTTCTTTTTCTTTTTTACAAAGAAAGAGTACACTTGAAATATTGTTGAAATTGTAATTATTGTTGTTATTGTAACATTTTTAATAAAATAGCAAAACATATTTACAAGAGAGATGTAAGCGAAATCTTAAATGGTCAATATAAGTCTTCTTTTAAATACTTCTTTTGTCCTTGCATTGTGGCTCAGTCAGTGTCACACCTGAATGAATGGCTCATTAGGCAGAGTGGGTGGGACATTGTAATCTAAGGTATAAACTACTCCTCCCCCTCGCATATTGGCTTTCCAAGCAAAACCTGTTTTACACCATTTAAATCAATGTATTTTTTTGTGAACGATAAAGCAAGACTAGTTTCACATAATTTTGAAGCTAGAACTCAAAGGGACAACATCCATTAGTCAAAAGTCTTGTGGACACATATTTAACCCTCTGGAGTCTGAGGGGTTTTTGGGGTCCTTGAGATGTTCTGACATGCCCTGACATTTGTGCTTTTTTCAGTTGCTTATAAACATATTAATGGCAAAGGTGTAAATTCACTCTATTTAGCACAAACAGGGCTACCATAATATGTGAACAACTTGCATGTACATGTTTGTATTTTTGATAGAATAATGTTTATGCATGGTTTTTTAAAAAACAAAAAACTAAAGTTTCTGAAATAAGGCCATAAAACACATTCTAAATATATGTAAATAAGACTTTTGACTAATGGATGTCGTTGCCTAGAATTTTTTCTTCAAAAATATGTGAAAATCATCCTGCCTAATTATTCACATAACACAATACATTGATTTAAATCTTGTAAAACACTTTTTGTTTGGAAAGGCCATATGCGGGTGGGCGTGATTCACACCTATGGAGTCAATGGGGCCGCATAATGAGGCTGCATACGTAATGAGCCTTTCATTCAGGTGTGTGACTGAGCCACAAGAATGCAAGGACAATATATAACTGGTTTGTTGTTTTTCCCACAAATTTTGCTTGCAAATTGTACAATATCCAAGGTAAACATTTCTAGTAATTGTGCAGTTAATTGTTCTCATACTGTATTTTCAGATTTGGAATATATTCTCTTCCCAAATGTGTCACTAATAAAGCATAATAAAATTATTTAAAGATAAGGCTTATAATGACCTTTTAAGATTTTGTTTACATCTATCCTTATATATATATATATATATATATATATATATATATATATATATATATATATATATATATATATATATAGCCTATATATATATATATATTTTTTTTTAAGGTTATACAATTACAACAACATTTAAAATTGTAACAATATTTCCAGTGTAATCTTTCTTTGTATTCGCGATTCATATTAAAACAGTATTTTTGCCAGCTGTAGTAGCTCCACAACAGCACGCATCTTTGCGTTCATTCATTCATAGTAACGCGATTCATATTAAAACAGTATTTTTGCCAGCTGTAGGCTAGTAGCTCCACAACAGCACGCATCTTTGCGTTCATTCATTCATAGTAACGTGATTCATATTAAAACAGTATTTTTGCCAGCTGTAGTAGCTCCACAACAGCACGCATCTTTGCGTTCATTCATTCCGATTAGAACAAAGCAAACAGAACTGACCTAATTCCTCAGCGGGATCCGTTTGCTCCTCGAAATGATACTTCCAGAACTTCTGAGGTAAATTTTTGCAGGATTATTATCAAGATAGTATTATTCCTCACAGCATCCTAAAGTACATAAGTCTGAAAGTGAACTCGCGGTGTGTGTTATCCAGCTGATGGACGTTTTACAGGATTGTTTGAATCGGCTCACATTTGCGTTTGAATAGCGCGTGCTCTCCGTGGGCGGAGCACATTAAAACTTAATTAGCTGAGATGAGAACGACTGACATCTCTCTCTTTGCATACATATTACATAAACTGTGAATATTTGTTTTTTATAAAAATTACTTCGTTTAAAAGAAGATAATTCAAGCTTCATGCCTGTATGTCTGAATGGCTGTTTGACTGAGTATTCGCTGAGTTTTGGTTCATTTTCGGACGCATTTCAGAATGGACTACACTGACAGAGAGGAGGTAGAACTCGCTTCGTGTTTATTTTTCTTTATTTGGCAAAAAGCACAACACTTTGTTTTTATTGTGAGTATACACAAAAATAATACACATTTAACAGAATCGATTGATGTATGAAACTCCAATGGAAAATCAAAGTCAACCGAGTATTTTTGAGTTTCTTTTACACTGCTAAAAAAAAAGCGAGCTGGTATCGCCGGCGATACCGCCGACTTCAGGGGGTTAATATGTGTTTTGTGGTCTTAATTCAGCAACTTTCAATTTAATTTTTTCCAATAACCACGCATAAACATTATTCTCTTAAAAATACAAACATCTACATACACGTTGCTCGCATATTATGGTAGCCCTGTTTGTGCTATATAGAGTGAATTTACACCTTTGCCATTAACATGTTTATAAATAACTGAAAAAAGCACAAATGTCAAGGCATGTCAGAACATCTCAAGGGCCCCAAAAACACCTTGGTCCCCAGAGGGTTAAAGGTGACAAATGCAAAATTGAAGGTTCTGGAAATAAATTCAAAGTGTGGCTCTAAAGTGTCAAAATGTGCATCTACAACATCAGATGGCATGAACTCTTACTTGGAAAGGTCAGAAACTCCAGGAAAATATGAACTAAATCCAAATGCTGAACGTTTTGTGCCCACCAATGAAAACTCTGAACCTTCCTCCAGTCGCTTATTAAATTCTGTCTCTGCTGGTTTTAAACCCAAACATGTTGTAATACAACCACCCATACCTAATGTCATTCCGGTTTCTCAAAGACAAAGTACACGACCATTGGTTTTGCAAAATGCTCATGACAATAATCAATCCACCAACTCTCCGGACATTTTGAACATCATGCAGCGTCAAAATGAAATTACTGCCCTGTTGGTCCAACAAAACACAGCCTCTGCTCTGCCTATGAGAAATATACCTGTATTTGATGGTGATCCCCTGTATTTCAAATCTTTTCTCAGAGCCTTTGAAAATTGTATTGAGGATAAAACTCAAAATTTCAGTGATTGTTTGTACTTCCTAGAACAGTACACTAGGGGGCAACCAAGAGAAATTGTAAGAAGTTGTCAGCATCTGCCCTCTGAACCTGGTTACCAAAGAGCAAAAACACTTTTGATTGAACATTTTGGCAGTGAACACAAAATCTCTTCTGCTTATATGGACAAAATCAACAACTGGCCCTCAATAAAACCTGAGGATGTTAACGCTCTGCAGTCATTTGCTTTGTTCCTTCGAGGTTGCTCCAATATAGTACATCATATAAAGTACATGAAGGAGTTGGACATGCCAGCTAACCTCAGGACAATCCTAATGAAACTCCCATACAAACTGAGGGGAAAGTGGAGAAATGTGGCATGTGACATACTGGAACAAACTGGAAGCAGAGCAGTGTTTGTTGATTTTGTACATTTTATTGAAAAACAAGTCAAAATTGTTTCAGACCCGCTGTTAGGAAATATTAATGATGTTTCCCCACCCAGCCACACAAAGCTATCCACTCAAGTTAAGCAGAAAAGGAAAAGTGGTACCTTTGCCACCAGCATCAATACAATAAAGGATGGACATAAAGAAAAGGAAAACTTAACAGCTCACAGTAACCAGCTCAAATGTCTGTTCTGCCATTTCACCAATCACACTCTGGAAAAATGCTTTCAGTTTAAAAGAAAGACACAACAGGACAAGATTCACTTTCTAAAGGAGAAAGGTGTTTGTTTTGGGTGCTTGAAATATGGACACACAAGCAAAGACTGTAGGAGTCGTTTGGATTGTGAAGTGTGTCACAGGAAACACCCATCTGTCCTGCATGTGGAGAAGGAGGATACTTCAAGGATAACCTCCAAAGAAACTGTGAGCATTGTACCCGAGCAGCAGCAGACGTGTGGTCATATTGGGGCTGGTGAAGAAGATACTGCTGTTTTCTCCATTGTGGCTGTGCAGGTGAAAAGTCAGAAAAGTAATAAAGTTGTGCACACTTACGCTTTCTTGGACCCTGGGAGCTCTGGTACCTTCTGCACTGCAAGTCTGGCTGAAAGGCTGGGAGTATCAGGTAAAAACTGTAACATACTATTAAGGACAATGGGACAGACTAAAACCATTAATACCACTGTGATAATTGGTCTGGAGGTGTCTGGTTTTGACACCGAGGATTTTATTGAGCTGCCATCTGTTCTGACACAAACAGATATGCCTGTATCCAAAGTCAATGTGCCATGTCAGGATGATGTTGCCAAGTGGGCATATTTCAGTAGCATTAGGCTACATGAAGTAGATGCAGATGTGGACTTGCTCATTGGAACTGACTCTCCCAAAGTTTTGGAGCCATGGGAACTAATAAACAGTCAATGTGGTGGACCGTATGCAGTGAGGACCAGAGTTGGCTGGGTCATAAACAGGCCTCTTCGTGTTGGAGACTCTGGAGGTGCTGGTGTCAAATCAGGATGCACTGTCGTAACTGCTAATCATATATCTGTGGAGCACTTGGAAAATATGTTGATGCAGCAGTACAATCATGGCTTTGCTGAAAGAACATATGATGAACAACTTGAGATGTCAAGAGAAGACATTAAATTCATAAAAATTGTGAAGGATACAACAGTGCTTAACAATGAACATTATTGCATTGACTTAGCTTTCAGAGTTGAAGATCCTGTATTGCCAAATAATCGCTGCATTGCATTACAAAGACTCCAAAGCCTGAAGAGGAGATTTAACAGAGATATTTCATTCAAAGCTCAATACATTGATTTCCTCAACAACATGTTGGAGCAAGGATATGCAGAAAAGGTTCCCACAAATGAGCCCACTCCAAAACAAGGAAAGCTGTGGTACATTCCCCACCATGGTGTACATCACCCAACCAAAGGGAAATTGCGTGTTGTGTTTGATTGCGGCTGTACTTACAAAGGTACATTATTAAACAGCCAGCTCCTGCAGGGCCCAGACTTCACTAACACGCTTATTGGTGTCCTCCTCCGGTTTAGAGAAGAGCCCATCGCTGTTATGGCTGACATCAACGCCATGTTCCATCAGGTCCGGGTCCCACACAAACATGTCAACTTCTTGCGCTTTTTATGGTGGCCCAATGGAGACGCTACAACGGAGCCAGAGGAATACAGGATGTGCGTGCATTTGTTTGGAGCTGTATCCTCTCCAAGCTGCTCAAACTATGCACTGAGAAGAACTGCTGAGGATAATGCACTGCAATACTCACCCGACGTCCTCAGCACAGTCAAAACAAATTTCTATGTGGATGACTGTCTCAAGTCCACTGTGACAGAGGCAGATGCAGTGAAGCTCATACATGGACTAACATCTCTCTGTAAAAAAGGCGGCTTCCATCTCCAAAAGTGGGTCACAAATAGCCAAAATGTGTTTGCACTTATTCCCATCAATATCAGAGCAGTGGGTTTGGAGAACATGGATTTGGACAGGGACCAACTCCCTGTGGAAAGAGCTCTGGGGATGCAATGGTGTGTTCAAGGAGACACGTTCAGCTTCAGGACTGCAGTGCAGGAACGTCCACACACCAGGAGAGGCATCCTTTCTGTGGTGAGCTCTCTCTATGATCCACTGGGTTTTCTGTCTCCTTTCATAATCCCTTCCAAGTTACTGTTACAGGAGCTGTGTAAAATGAATTTCAAATGGGATGAGCCAGTCCCCAGTGCCGTCTCCAGACATTGGTCTGAGTGGCTCTCTGAACTTCAGCATATGAGTGGATTTAAAGTGGAATGGTGCATCAAACCCAAGAACTTTGGAACACAAGTGAAAGCAGAACTGCATCATTTTTCAGATGCCAGTCAATCAGGATATGGCACTGTTTCATACTTGAGATTGGAGAGTACTGACAGTGTGCATGTTTCATTCATCACAGGCAAGACTCGTGTTGCTCCTCTAAAGCAACTAACCATCCCACGCCTTGAGCTTGCTGCAGCTGTGCTTGCGGTTCGAGTGAACACAATGCTGTTGAAGGAGCTACAGTTGCCATTGCAAAGGTCATTTTTCTGGACTGATAGCACTACTGTTCTCAAGTACATCTTCAATGAAACAAAGCGCTTTCACACATATGTTGCCAACCGTGTCAGCACCATAAGAGAAGCCACGAACAAAGATCAGTGGAGGTATGTAAACACCAAAGATAATCCTGCAGATGAAGCATCTCGAGGACTAAGAGCTCAGGAGTTTGGGAAAGGAAAATGGCTAAAAGGACCAGACTTTTTGCATTTGTCTTCCACCGAATGGCCAAAACTCGACTTGGACTCCTCCTCCATCCCATCTGATGATCCAGAGGTAAAAAGGGAACTTAAAGTGAATGCTGTTACAACACACAGTGACAATCCCCTCAGTCGGCTCATTCACTATTTCTCATTCTGGAGAAAGCTTAAAACATCAGTGGCCTGGTTGTTGGAGCTGAAAGAAAGACTTTTACTTTTGAGCCGAAAGAGGAAAGAATATGTGGTCAAGTAGAATGAAAATGTGGAAAAGGAGCTTAAAAAATTCAAAGCCGCACTTGGAAGATCCAGCTTGACACCAGAGCGCTTGGAGGAAGCCGAAAAGGCAATAATTCAGTTTGCACAAAACCAAAGATTCAGCACTGAAATTTCCTCACTAAAACACAACCCAAAGACTGTTTCCAAAGACAGCCCTCTGTATCGCCTCGACCCCTTCATCAAAGATGGCATCCTCAGAGTTGGTGGACGCCTGTCTAAATATGCCCTGCCGTTGGAGGTAAAACATCCTGTGATTCTGTCGAAGGATCTGCATGTTTCCCAGCTCATATTACGTTACATCCATTACCAACTTGGACATGCTGGACGCAATCACATGCTGCACAGATTGAGACAGAAGTATTGGATTATAAATGCCAACTCTGCGGCCAGGAAGATTCTCTCACAATGTACAGTGTGCAGAAGGTACAGAGGAAAACTTGGAGAACAGAAAATGTCCGATTTACCAGAGGAACGAGTTGTGCCTGATAACGCACCCTTTACAAATGCGGGAGTGCACTATTTTGGACCACTGGATGTGAGGAGAGAAAGAACTGTGCTGAAGCGATATGGAGTGATATTTACCTGTCTGAGCAGCCGCGCAATACATCTGGAGGTGGCGCACTCCCTCGACACAGACTCCTGCATCAATGCTGTGCGAAGATTTATCTGCAGAAGAGGACCTGTGACAAGTATGAGGTCAGATAACGGCACAAATTTTGTTGGTGCGAAGAAGGAGCTGAGGCAGGCTCTGGCTGCTTTAAATCACTCTAAAATTTAAAGGACTTTTGTGCAGGAAGGAGTGACGTGGAGTTTTAACACCCCAGCTGCATCTCACCAAGGTGGCGTTTGGGAGCGTCTGATTCGCTCTGTGCGCAGTGTACTTACCTCTGTTGTTGGACATCAACTGCTGGACGAGGAAGGCCTGTGTAGCGACAATGCCTGACATGCGGTCACATGCTGTTCCAATTAGTAATTCCTTGTTTCCAAACACATCCTTCGTTGTCTTTTTAGACAACGGGTCTGTCCACGACGTCGCTAAGTCTGCTTGGACATGTCAAAATTGCAATCTGTGTTCCCCAGAGGGACATTTTAGTCACAAAGGAACCCTGTTCTGGAGAATCCCTTGTAAAACCCCCCATTTCAGCATGGACTCCCTGTGACTTTACAGCCTCATGACATTCCAGAAGACACACACACACACACACACACACACACACTCGTGGACTTCCAACCAGAAACCCACCACGAGATGCAACTGAAGCACATTTCCATATATGGACTTCTACATAGTAAAATTTCATTTTACCATTCATTACAAATTTATAATAGAGGTGTGACTTGCTAGAGTAAAATCTTTAATTCTGAAGGTTCATTGAAAGAAAATCACTCCATAGTGTCTTGTAACTCGACCTGGTTCGGTCTGGCAATTTGGTCATAAACTTTATGACCCAAAGCTGCATCTCATCCAGTTCCTCTGCAAGCCAACATTCCAACACCTTAACACACATGGAACATTTCAGAGAAAACTCTTCAAATGTTTGATATGTATTCCTGTGTTTCTCAAGTGTCTTCACATGCCATAACGGAAATACTGACCATTTTATTGTGTGTTTAATCAAGCTTTATTTGTGTGTAATGATGCATATGAACGTAATGTTATGTGTGTCCAATATCTACCTGTAATTCTTGGTATCTGTCTGACCGTCCTGTTTTAATTCAACCAGTCCCGCACATAGTATTATCGTAAGATGTATTATTCTGTATGTATAATCTTAAGAGGAAATATTAATTATTTCGCTCAGAAGACATATGATACAAGGGGGCGTGTTGCTCTTTACACAAAGAAGACGTCTTCCCGCTACAGATCAGAAGTTTTGATTCGCTCTGTCACAAAACAAGGCGTAAACAGATTGTCTGTTAAAAGGAAGAGACCCCCACTTCTCGCTCTCTTCTCTCATCGATCCCGCTTGACCTCCTCCTCCTCCTTCTCCACGTGCAGCGCTGCTTCAGCTGGACAGGCTTGCCTTGGCCTCTGGGACACATGGCCCGCGTCATGTAAAAGCCTGCCGTCTTTGCAACCAAGATGTGCAACCTCTTCCGCACGGAAGACGAACTTTCTCGGTAATGTTACATCCAGTGAGCCTTTAAACTTCGCGGCACCTGAAGACGCAACAGAAACAGGATCGACACCACCCTCTTGTCCTGCCTCAGCCTCGCGCCGAACAGAGAACAAACGTGCAAGTGACGGTAACCTTATCTGATAAAACTGCTTTCCAGGTTGTCTCGTGAATTTGGGTTTTCTGTATGTAATTATTATTTTCCCCTTCTCTGCCTTTCTTTCTTTCTTTCTTTCATTTCATGTTATCCTGATCACGTATTTTCTTGTTTGGTTAAATGTGTGTTTGTTTTATTGTTTTGTATTTTTACGTACGTTTGTATTTGTAGCTCATATAATCTTTAGTTTTACAATTATTAAAATCCATATATCCTTTTAACTGTCTCTGTATTTGAAAGCCCACTTTTATAAAGTCAATGAGACGAAAGATCTTGCTACACGCTCGATAGACTACAGTGAGTAGTTTTAATTAATAAACTCAGAAGGTTTGATGTCCGTGGCCAGGAGATCAAACTTTCTTGGAGTTTGTAAAGAGATACCCCTTCTTAACTGTGATAATCTCACCTTTATTCGCTGGACGAATAACGATTAGATCAGTTACAGAACAAGTTAATCTCTATAATTGATAAAAATAAATGTACATGCGACTTATGAATTATGACCATGAGTCATAATTATTAATATTTCCAAAATTCCCTATATTCTTGAGCTAATTCAAATTTACCCAAAGTCGTATTCGTTACACCTGCAAACACTGTTTTGTGAGGTAGAAGCAATACTCAATGACCGGCCAATAACTAAGGTCTCAGAAGATCCCAATGACTTGGAAGCGCTCACTCCAAATCACATTCTCCTGCTGAAAGGCAAGCCCATTCTGCCACCAGGTCTGTTCGAAAAAACTGACCTGTACATTAAGAGGAGATGGAGGCAAGTGCAGTACGTTGCGGAGCTTTTCTGGAAAAGGTGGACATCAGAGTATTTGCTTGTAATGCAAGAAAGACAAAAATGGACAAAGCAAAAAAGAAACTTCATCCCAGGAGATATTGTTGTAATCGCTGATGCTACAGCTCCAAGAGGCTCATGGATGATGGGCAGAGTTCTAAGTACCACAGCTGACTCAAGAGGACTGGTCCGCTCTGTGAAGGTCCAAACGAAGACCAGCATCCTGGACAGACCAATAACCAAGCTCTGTCTTGTTTTGGAGGCTAACAATTGACTATGCATCTCATTCTCTCTCCTATCTCTGTTTTCTATCTATTTGTTTTTTGCAGGCATGGAAAATCTGAAGATGCGAGATTCAAGCTTAGTGCTTAGGTTATAATCAGGAAATAGCTCCTTTGTGCTAAAAGCTAAGGTTAATTGTGGGTAAATTACCGTCACAATTAGGGGCTGGGTTGTTGGAGCTATTTTGCACATTGTTTATTTTAGGCTTAAGTTATAGTCTAATTTATTTCTTTTCTTGCTAAAAGTTAACTTGCTTTATTTTGCATTTATGCTTATTTTCTTGTTTATTTACATTGTTGTTTATTGGTCACGTGGTGCTATGTTAATTTGCATAAATAGGTCAAGGTGGGAGGAACCAGGTGGGCTGCGAGGGCATATGGTTTTTTACCACAGCGTGAGAGAGGCAGCAGGAAATGTCTGTGAGCTTGCTTATATGTGTAAATAAACCTCCTCGAACTCATCTTTTGCTATGGACATTAGTTTATTTTGGTACCTCTAACCATGCGTAAAGCCTAACCCATGACGTAGCCTCAGTGGCCATTTGAGAAGTTTGGTATTATTAGTTTTGTTTAAGTTTATGGACAAATAGCCACTACAGTTGAAGTCGATGCGTCTTCCACTGGGGTAGGTGCGGTGCTGTCACAGCGGCAGGGTGAGCCTCCCAGACTCCATCCATGTGCCTTCTTTTCCAAGAAGCTGTCCCCGGCGGAGCAAAACTACGACATCGGCAACCGGGAACTGCTAGCCATAAAATTGGCTTTAGAGGAATGGAGACATTGGCTGGAGGGAGCAAATCACCAGTTCAAAGTATTACAGATCATCGTAATTTGGAATATCTTCGTAAGGCAAGAAGATTGAATCCTCGTCAGGCCCGCTGGGCACTCTTCTTCACTCGATTCAACTTCGTTGTTACTTACTGTCCAGGAAGTAAGAATTGCAAGGCAGACGCTCTATCCAGACTCCATCATTCATCTTCAGAGGACATCAGTACTGAAACCATCCTCCCTCCAGCCTTAATCCTCAGTCCCATTCTCTGGGACATCGACCTACAAATCTCTCAGGAAAATTCTCACCATCCTGCTCCGCCGGGAGGTCCAGAAGGGCGTACTTTCGTACCTTAACATCTTCGAACTCCCCTTCTGGACTCTGCTCACACGGTTCCGGGCTCTGGACATCCAGGTAGCAAGCGTACCCTCTCGCTCCTCAGTCAGCAGTACTGGTGGCCGTCCATCTCCGAAGACGTCTCCAGGTTCGTCCGTGGATGCTCAGTCTGCGCCATCACCAACACTCCCAGGAAACTACCTGAGGGTAAACTTGTGCCACTACCTATTCCCAGACGTCCTTGGTCACACATCGGAGTGGACTTCATGACTGACCTTCCTAGATCCGGTGGATTTACCTGTGTACTCGTCGTTGTGGATAGATTTTCCAAAGGCTGCAAGCTGATACCTTTACCTGGTTTACCCACGGCTTTAGAAACCGCTGAAGCATTGTTTCATCACGTATTCAGAAATTTCGTCATTCCAGAGGACATCGTTTCGGACAGGGGACCCCAATTCATCTCCCGGGTGTGGCATGCCTTCTTCAAGCTCCTCGGGGTCACTGTCAGCCTCTCTTCAGGATATCATCCGCAGACCAACGGCCAGACTGAGCGGATAATTCAGGAGATAGGATGTTATCTGCGAACTTATTGCCACCTGTACCAAGACAGCTGGAACCGATACCTCCCCTGGGCGAAATACGCCCAGAATTCCCTCACTCAGCGTACCACCGGGCTCACCCCCTTTCAGTGTTTCCTCGGATACCAGCCACCTCTTTTCCCTTGGTCGGGTGAGCCCTCGGAGGTTCCAGCTGTCAACTTTTGGTTCCATCAGAGCGAGGGGGTATGGGACTCAGCTCATGTGCATCTACAACAGGCAGTGCGGAGGCACAAGGATCAAGCAGATCGTCTACGAGCCGATACACCTCAATATCAACCTGGTCAGAAGGTGTGGTTATCGACGAGGGACATTCGCCTCCGCCTGCCTTGCCGTAAGCTGAGTCCTCGATTCATTGAACCTTTCACCATCCAGAGGCAGTTGAACGAAGTAACCTACAGACTCAACCTTCCACCTCAGTACAAGATCTCTCCTTCCTTCCATGTCTCTCTTCTCAAACCTTTCACTGTCACTCAGATTCCACCTCGGATGACATGCCTCCTCCTCCCGTTCCTGTGGAAGAAGAGGCCATCTGCAGAGTTCGATCCATCATGGACTCCCGGCGGCGAGGTCCCCGTCTGGAGTATCTGGTGGACTGGGAGGACTACGGTCCAGAGGAGCGTTCCTGGGTACTCCGTGATGATATCCTAGATCCAGCCTTACTCTCCCAGTTCCATAATGACCATCCTGACCGTCCAGCTCCCAGGGGTCGTGGTCGACCTCGCCGCCGGCAACATCTCTCTTCTTCCCAGCCGTCAAGAGTTGCCTCGGGAGGGGGGGGGAGGTACTGTCAGGATTCCATCACCATCTCCTTCCACTCATTCCCTCACTCCGCCCACTCAGTCATTCACACGCTCATCGTCACCTGATTATTAACCCTCAGGGGTCTGAGATCACGCCGGCGTGATCTGCTCGATTTTTTTCCTTATGAGTTGATTGAGACCCGAAATTCTCTTTTGACTTTGATTTTACAAAACAAGTTTCATACATCAATCGATTCTGTTAAATGTGTATTATTTTTGTGTATACTCACAATAAAAACATAGTGTTGTGCTTTTTGCCAAATAAAGAAAAATAAACACGAAGCAAGTTCTGCCTACTCTCTGTCCGTGTAGTCCATTCTGAAACGCATCCGAAAATAAACAATAACAAAGCGAATACTCAGTCAAACAGGCATTCAGACACACAGGCATGAAGCTTGAATTCTCTTCTTTTTAATGAAGTAATTTATATAAAAAACAAATATTCTCATCTTGTGAAATCTGTATTAAAAGAGAGCGATTCCAGTAGACCTCATTAGAGCTAATTCAAATGTAATGTGACTCCGCCCACGGAGAGCGCATGCTATTCAAACGCAAATGGCTGAGGTAATCCACGCAATCCTGTGAACGCCCCCATCAGCTCGAGAAAACCAAAACACAAGTTTATTCAGAACATTACTTGTTTACAACGCAGCGCTGTGAGGAATAATGAGGAATACGAGCTGAGGAATACTAGTAAGTTTTTCCTTCTCGGGTTTCTGTTTATGAATGAATGAACGGCATAGATGCGCGCTGTTTACCACAGCTGGCAAAAAACAATATTACGTGACAGTTCTCCATTATGGACGCGAGCGCGTTTTTAAAAAGCACTAAAGACTTTCAAACATTCACAGAGACCTCAAAACAGAAAGTACAAATCCTTTCTTTAAAACGAATTTCGTTTTGTATCAATTGTATCTTAATTTTAATATTTTTTCATTAACAAATTTCCTGTATTTAAAGTAAATATAGGCTAGCCTGGAGATCATCAACCAGACCGTAGCCTACTCGCCTCACATGTCTAAAAAATGTGAAATATATTTACAGAAAGCTGGTTCTAAACAAAACCATCCAAAACAAAAAAACTATGTCGCTTATTTGTGCACATCAGAAAAATAAATAAAAACAGCTACTTTATAAATGGATCAACCCCAAATCCTCACCCCAAACACCAAATATTTTCAGTAATACCTATCTTTACACTTAATTATCATCATTTTAAGCGTGTGTAAGCGTATTTCATGAAAACAACGTTACAGTCAGGTGAAATATGAAAGACAACATTTTGTTTAGTAGATTTGGGTACAGTTTTTACTGTAGAATATACTGCCTCGTCAAATAAGCTTTTGTTTAGCAATTTCTATATATAAAATAGCCTACTATTTTTGTCAAAAATAAAGTCATCAACTAAGATGTTAGCTGTTCCAATGTTGGCTATATTCAAAGTAATGAATACATAGATAAAATGTAGGCCTATAATCTTTTTTTTACAAAGAAAGAGTACACTTGAAATATTGTTGAAATTGTTGTAATTGTAACCTTTTTAATAAAATAGCAAAACATATTTACAAGATAGATGTAAGCAAAATCTTAAATGGTCCTTGCATTGTGGCTCAGTCAGTTGTCACACCTGAGTGAATGGCTCATTATGCAGAGTGGGTGTAAACCACTCCTCGTTCACGCCCCCCTCGCATATTGGCTTTCCAAGCAAAACCTGTTTTACATCAATTTAAATCAATGTATGGTTTTATGTGAACGATAAAGCAAGACTTTTTTCACATAATTTTGAAGAAAAAACTATAGGCGATGATATCCTTTAGTCAAAAGTCTTATTGCCACATATTTAGTATGTGTTTTGTGGCCTTATTTCTGCAACTTTCATTTTTATTTTTTCCAATAACCACGCATAAACATTATTCTCTTAAAAATTCAAACATATACATGCATGTTGATCAGATATTTTGGTAGCCCTGTTTGTGCTATATAGAGTGAATTTACACCTTTGCCATTAACATGTTTATAAATTACTGAAAAAAGCACAAATGTCAGAGCATGTCAGAACACCTCCAGGGCCCAGAAAACAGCTCAGACTCCAGAGGGTTAATCACTGTCACCTGGACCTCATCATCAGTTCACCCATATATACCTGCTACGAACATTCAGTCATTGTCTGATCTCGTCTACACATGACACAGACCCTCTGCTATACTTACCTGTATACCTACCTGCGATCCCAATCTTCTCAACCAGTCATCATTCCGTCTTCCAAGGAACTCCATCATCATCATCATCTGCAAGAGAAAGAGAGAGAGAGACTTGATTACACTTCAGTTAAGCTATCATCTGATATTCAACTTACTGTTTACTCACCTGTTACGCTGTACCGATCCATTCTGCAAATTAAAGCATTTAACTTACCATTCTGTCTGCTTCGCCAAACCTGACAATAGGCTATAGGCTTATATTTATAAAAAAAAATGTTATTAAATGGACTTGAACCTCCAAAAACCCGTAGAGTAGTGGTCTGGGTTCAAACAGTCTGAAATGCAAAGTGAAGCATTCACTTGACTAGAAAAAAAGTGAGGCTTCGTTTTTCGTTGATCACATTTCTCTAAAATCAATACGCGCTCCAACACAGCTTTCTCATTTTAATCATGAGAAATTGTGCTGTGTACTTGATAAGCGCTTTGAAGCTTCAGTGTCATATGTAACATCACTATTGAGTACCTCCATTGTTCCTGGTCATTACACTTCATGTATAGAAGTAACTGTAAAGATAATCTTCTCTATGAGTACCATCATAACTACGGCCCTACTTGACTCGGACCCTACTTGTGTGTAGTTGGAGTTCTACACACAGAGCAAACATGCTTTTACCTCAACCGTTTCCCTCACAATCCAGTCATCATTGGTCTACCTTTTCTTCAGAGACACAAATCACATACGTTAGTAACTGTCAGTATTGCACACAGCAATTTCTTTTTTTTGGACAACCCTTCTAGTAGAAGAACATGCCTTCTACAGCCACTAGCCATTCCTCGATGACCTTGGTCACACACTGCTATTGATCTTTTTCACTGAATTCCTGGCCTCCCAGGGTAACACCATTATATTAACAGTCATTGGTCGTTTTTCTAAAGCACGTCGATTAATACCTCTACCCAAGCTCCCAACAGCTTTCGAAACAGCAGAATATCTCTTCCACTACATGTTTCGCTATTATCGACTACCTGAAGATATTGTCTCAGACCGGGGGTTTCCAGTTCATATCTCGGGTCTGAACAACCTTCTTCCGCCAGCTTAATCTAAATATAAACCTCACATCAGGATATCACCACTGCATCAGCTCTCCCTGGGGAGAAGTTCTGATTTCCCCAAATTGGGGTTAGCCGTGATAAAATAACTGGTTCTTTAATGTATCTTTTAACATTATACCACACCTTAACCATGTTTTTAACTATTGGATTTTTAGTTTTCTTCAACAAATTAGCTTCTGTATCAGAAAAAAGGTACAAAGGTAACGGAGGACTCAAAATGTTACTCTCCATTTCTGTCCATTGGGGAGTGTCATTTTTGCTAAAATAGTACCCTATAGATCTAAGCTGAGCTGCCCAGTAGTACCATACTAAGTTTGGGCACATCAAGCCTCCTTCATGATAGGGCAAATGAAGTAACGACAGTCGTATTCTAGCACGTTTGTTTGACCATAAAAAATCAAGAAGTAGTTTCTTAAATGTTTTAAACCAGTCAGCAGGGGGTGGCAAAGGAATATTCTGAAACACATACAACAATTTAGGAAGTATATTCATTTTGTAAATATTAATTCGACCAATAAGAGACAAGGGAAGAAGAATCCACCTATTGACACTATCTCTAATTTCGTTAGTTATCGATTCATAATTATGCTGAACAATTAAGTCTAAATTTGGAAGGATATATATTCCTGAGTAAGTAAATTTAGAAACTGTTTTGAATTGTGAAACTACTACAGGTGGATTCTCTCTCTCTCCTTTATCTAGCAACAAGATAGATGATTTTAATCTCTTAATTACATATCCTGAAATGTGACCAAACTCCTCAATTAGTTTTAACAAAGCAGGAATAGAAGAATTAAGTTTTGAAAGGAATACAATTACATCATCTGCATATAACGACAGTCTGTGTTCTACCCGACCAATTGTGATTCCGTTTAAATGTAAATGTGACCGTACTGCTATAGCCAAGGGCTCCATTGCTAAAGTGAAGAGCAACGGAGATAACGGACACCCCTGTCGACATCCGCGTTTAATTGAAATTGGTTTAGACACGTTTTTATTTGTTAAAATCTCAGCAATAGGATTTAAATATAATAACTGTATCCATTTTCGAATTTTCGGTCCAAATCCAAAGCGTCTTAACACATCAAAAAGATAGGCCCACTCTACCCTGTCAAACGCTTTTTCGGCATCCAGGGAGAGGACGGCCGTATCCTTAGTGTCGTCTAATGCTTGAATGACGTTGAGAACCCTCTTAACATTATGCAGACCTTGCCGACCCAAAACACAGCCGTTTTGATCCCTGTGGATGATCAATGGAAGGGATTCCTGTAAACGAATTGCTAGTAATTTACTGATTATTTTATTTTACTGATAATTTTCAATTGGAAACCGATCAGGTCCAGCTTTTTTACCTGTGCTCATGCTATCAATTACTTTGACTATTTCATCTTCACTAATGTCACAGTCTAATTGATGGCTGAGGTCTTCTGCAATAGTTGGTATGTTTAACTTGTTTAAGAATTTTTTTTGTGCGTTTAGATCGGTCTGACCCTGGGAATCATAAAGTTTTTCATAATAATTTCTAAATTCTTTATTTATCTCTATTGGATCCACAATTGTTTTTCCTTTTGTATTTATTATTGTTGTTATATTTTTTTGTGCTTCTAATTGTTTTATTTGCCATGCTAAAATCTTACCGGGCTTCTCTCCCTGTTCATAGAAAGACTGATTTAATCTTAATATGCTGGAGGCTGCCCTATCCGCTGTAACTTTATTATACTGTGCTTTTAACAGCAGCAGCTCTTTTTCTACTTGTGAATTCTTATATCTAAATAACTGCTTCTCCAAATTCTTTATCTTTTCCTCTAGTTGTTGTCTTTTCTTGCGCAATTCTTTAGATTTTGAAGAAGTATAAGAAATGATACAGCCCCTTATACAGGCCTTAAAAGCATCCCATTTGATACGAGCAGTAGTTTGTGTTGTGTTTATACTAAAATATTCATCAATTTTATTCCCCACATATCCTACAAAAGATTCATCTTTGAGCCATTTTTGATGTAAGCACCATCTAGGAGGGTCTATCAATAAATCTTTATGAGTATATTTTATGTTACATGAAGCATGGTCAGATATTGTAATACTATCATAGGAACATTCTCCCATATTGGGCAACAAGTCTGCCGAAATTAGAAAGTAATCTAAGCGAGAATATGTATTAAATGTTTTAGAGTGACAAGAATATGTAATATCAGTTGGATTATAATGTCGCCAAATATCTACCAACTGCAATTCCTTCATAAAGTTCTGGATGATTTCTCTGATTTTATGATGAGTCTGGTCAATTCCGGTGCATCGGTCAAGGATTGGATTCAAAACGCAGTTCCAATCTCCACCAATAATATTTTTTCCTGAGAGAGAAGAAATGGTTAGAAATAAATTTATAAAGAATCGATCATCATCTATATTAGGTCCATATACATTCACTAAGTTGAAATTTTCATGTAAAATAGATCCTTGAATAATCAAGTATCTTCCAAATTGGTCTTTTATAACGTTTGTGACATGCAATGGTACCGATTTATGAATTAGTGTAATTACACCTCGAGCTCTAGATGTAAATGAGGATGCATACAGCGATCCCTGCCACCTCCTGCTTATTCTGATATTTTCCTCCTCAAGAGTGTGGGTCTCCTGCAGGAAAACTATTTTAGAGCCTAGATCTTTTATTTTATTCATAACTTGCTTGATCTTTTTAGGTTTATTTAAGCCCCTGCAATTCCTGGAAGTATATTTAATTTCAAATTTTTGTGTCATCCAAACAAAACATACAATAACATTATTTTAGCACCATATAAATGTGTCTGAGAGCTAACAAACAGTAGAACACTAAAACATAAACTAAAAGCTGCGAACAGTACGAACATCACAAAGGCAAAAAAAAAAAAAAAAAAAAAAACACCCTTCCCAGCTAACTGGGTAAACCCCTAAAGTACTCTACTTCCAACCGCTAACACCGTCAGATTCCTGAGATCTGAACTGTTGTCAGTATAAAAACATCTCAACGTTCACCTGCTACTGTATTCAAATAACGTATCCTTTGTGAACAGTACTTGCATTTACAACTTCAAAAATGCCTTATCAAAAATACCTACAATATGTGGTTGTTACGGCAGTGGCAGTACCCATAAACACAAGTCATTCTGTTCCTTCTGTATCCATTTGGATCTTCTGGACAAAGATCTTGGCCTCCACTGGTGAAGTAAACTTGTGGACTTTCTCCTTGTATGTCAGCACCAACGTGGAAGGGGAAAGAATGCCATGCCGCACCCCTAGTTTACGCAGCTGGTCGCGAACAACATCGAATTGCTTCTGCTGCCTGTGCACCTCCGTAGCGACATCAGCAAACAGCTTCACACGTTGGTTCTTGTAGAGGATATCCTTCTTTGTTTTGGCAGCTCTTAGTACGGTTTCTTTTTGCTTGTAATTAAGAAATCTCATGATTACCGTTCTTGGCGAGGCATCGGTGTCTTTCTTTGGCCCGACGCGGTGAGCCCTTTCCAGGACTAAAGGATGGCGCGTTGGGGTTAACTCCAGCGCGTCTGGCAACCAACTCTCCAAAAACCCGCACATGTCGGAGCCCTCACAATTTTCAGGGAGACCCACCAGTCTAAGATTGTTCAAACGTGATCTTGTTTCCATATCGACCATTTTGTCCTCAAGATGCTTATTTCTTTTCTGTAAACTCTCGACCACCGCTTTCAATTCGCCCTGCTCGTCTTCCACGTTAGACAGACGCACCTCTGCCTCGGCCATCCGCTCTGTGCATTCAGACATCTCCTTTCTTGTTTCTTCTATAGCTTTCATTACTCCATCAAATCTTCCCGCGAACTCTGTTTTCAAATTACGTATCTCTCCCAATATCTCATCTTTAACCATACTTAGCAGCTGTTGATCATTGACGGCCGGAATCATCGCGTTATTGTTCACATCCCCTTCGTTAGTTTCTTTGCTAGCAGCGTTAACGTTAGCCTCGTTCGTAACGTTAGCATCTTTGCTAGCTGGCTGCTCTATACCGTGCGATCCAAAGCCTGTTAACTTGGATTGCATAGTTGATTTGGGTTTATCTCTACTCCCTCTTCCAGTGCTAGGCATTTCTGCACCAGTTTCACAGCTTCGGAAAGTTTTTGGCTCAATTAAAAGGATTAATCAGGATTGTTGTAGAGAGCAGGTTCGAACGTGACCTTCTAGTTTGTGGCCATAACCGGAAGTCCGGTTAATTCATTTTAATGAAATAAAAACATGTCATTAAACGCAACATTTATAAAAATAGAACTTTACCTCATCCATGAACATTATTTTTCGATTCCGTCTGACTGATTTACATCCACGGTGAAGTTGAAAACGACAGTTCCCATCATTCCACACTCCTTCACATCGTCATCAACGATCGTCATCGTTGTTGTTGTTTGGAATGTAGCGCCCTCTAGTGGCAGATAATCTTGCATATTGTACCTTTAAACCGTTATGCACAGAGAGGGTGAGGGCGAGAGAGAGAGAGTGTGCCTGCGAGTGCGAGCAAGCGAGAGTGAGGTCTGCGGTCTTGGGCATTAGTTGATTTACTTGTTTTTGTGTAGGTAATACGTTGTCAAATATGTTTAAACTTAAATAAACTACCTATACAAGTAGTTATGTCTCTAATTTGTCCTGTTATTGACGTAATGCGCGTCATTGACAAAATGTGCAAACAGATGTTAGAATAGTTCGAATATATGTGTTTTTTTAGAGGGAAAATTCGAACGTCATTTTTGAGCAATTTTGAAAGCCCTAGCAGACGTTAGTGCAGAGAGGAGACCCTGAAGCGGAATGAATGATCATCGTCAGAAGAGCCGAGTGGTGCTGTGAAAGAGGTTTATGTTTTAAAGAAAAACTTCCATTGAACAAGCTAGATATTGTGGGGAGCATACAAATGCTTGTATGAAGCAGAAATTAAACATTAATGCTGTGCTGTTGTTGTCTGATGCTGGACTGTGTAAATGATGGTTTTGTTTTTATATAAAATATTCTCATTGTTTGATGTATGCTTATCTTTATTTAGGCCAAATTTAGGACATTTAGGCCAAAGTGGGCGAAGATAAAAATCTTAATTCATTCAAGAGTAGTGAGTGATTTTCTCTTTTGTTGTTTTATTAACATTAAAGGGATAGTTCACCTAAAAATGAACATTTTGTCATCATTTACTCACTCTCAAGTTGTTTTAAACCTGATGTTTAAATTGAACAAAATTTTTTGAAGAATGCAGGTTGCTGGTCCAAACAGTTGCTGGTCCTCAATGACTTCTAAAAGTTTTTTTTGTTTGTTTTTTGTTTGTACTATGGAAGTCATTGGGGACCAGCAACTGTTAATACCCACATTCTTCAAAGTATCTTCTTTTAATGTTAAGCACAAGAAAGAAATTAATATGGGCTTGGAACAACATGAGAGTGAGTAAATCATGACAAATTATTTTGGGGTGAACTATCCCTTTAAGAACAAGCGACAGCATGTTTACTAGGTCACTTTAAGACCTGCACGCATCTAGAAACAGACATCAGTTAACTCGAATACGATTTTCTCTCAACTGTTTTCGTTCACTTTAAACATAACCAACTGTGTCTATGTAAACACGCTCAGAAAAAGTGCATCATGTCAGAACAGAACGCCATGAAATAATTTGTGACAACTTTTGTGATTGCAAATAAGTGCAGTGAACTGTGAGTGTACCTCTACCACTGCATTAACATGTGATGTGAATGTACGTCGAGTTTTACAGTATTGGGACTAAGGTGCCAGAACTGCAGCTGATAGAATGTGCGCTGTAGCACGATACTATCATATTTCTTCAAAAGCAGATCATGGAGACATTATGTCGCACTATGTCATGTGACATATGTCACACTGTGCAGCCCTGCTTATGCTCATGCAAAGTATCATTGATGTAATATTTTTTTATTGCAATGTTTTATGTTGAAATGTTTTTATTATTTATTAAAGAAAATTATGCAAATCATAACCTACTGTAAGTCTATTTAATTCTTAATAAAAGAATGCTAAAACACAAATGCTGCCGACTAACATCGGTTAGCAAGTCCTGATCAATGTTTTAATTTTACGATCATTTAATTTAATTTATTTCACTGTTTCAGGTAATAAATCTATTAACAAATTGAAATAACACAAAGTATAAGATTGTAATCTATTGACTAGGGATGCTCCGATCAGCATTTTTTGCCTCCGATACAGATTCCGATATCTGGGATTCATTATCGGCCGACACCGATCACCGATCCGATACTAAAATAAAAACAGTGCTGAATTACCTAATAAACAGTATGCCTCACTGTGTGGAAGAGACTGGGATCATTCTTTTGTGAAATCCATCAGGCAGGCTTGACTTAAACATTACTTTCTTAACTTTATGGGGGGTGCTGGATGGCTAAAATACACATTAATTGTGCAGATATTAACAAATAAATACATGATATTCAATAAAAATAAAAATAAGCATGGATAAGATTTATTTATGTTTCTTTTTTATTTTTAGAGATTGCAAAAATAACTAGATTAAAGGGGTGGTAAAACACGATTTCACTTTTCTAACTTTAGTTAGTGTGTAATGTTGCTGTTTGAGCATAAACAACATCTGCAAAGTTACAACGTTCAAAGTTTAAAGCAAAGGGAGCTATTTGCTTTTAAAGAAATCAATTTCTAAGAACTACAGAAACGGCTGATAGGGACTACACGACATTCCTGTGGGCTTGCTGACATCACTAAGCCCAACATTTACATAAACCCCTCCTCTGGGAACACAATACATAAAGGGGGCGAGGCCATTTTATGTTGCTTTGGAAAAGAGTTGTTGTGGTAGTAGAGTGTCGTTGCCACTATGCCGTCTTCCTAAGGACGGTTACAATTTATTTTTAACTCTGTCCCTCTGTGCTGCACATTTTCCGGAGGAAAGCTTCCTCAATCTACACGAGTTACAATGTAGGATTCACACAACAGCTTGTCCTGAAACATGGAGCAGTTCCAACTTTAAAAACAGAAGCTGTTTACGAGCCACAACCTGTAAGTATGATTTTTTCGTTGATGTGTTTTCCTGTAATAGTTTGTATTGTTAATTGTACGTTGTAGCGAGGAAGTAAACAAAGGACAACGCTGTTTGGCGCCACAAACCAGGGCCCGGTTTCCCAAAGCGTTCTTATCTCTAAGTAGTTCTTAACCTATTCCTTAACCTCTCTCTTAACCTTATGGGACGGTTCCCAAAACGTTCGTTCGCTAAGTATATCTTTTGTAAGTCACACTTTCGTAAGGTTGGTCTGGACCACTCTTAGCTTTACCTTATCACTGTTGCAGGTCTAAATGAATATAATTCTGAAGTTTTAATACACCCAGACAGTATTACATTAGGCTAATTCAAGTGTTTTCATGCAAAGAATAAAATTGTCATTACACTGATTGTTGTTAGATTTTTAATTATATTATTATACAATATTATTAATTTAATTAAAACGCTCTTTTAAAGGCCAGTGAAAGCATAGGCTACTGTCAGTTAAGTCCTATTCGGACGCTAATTGTTTCTCATGGGCTCGTCCGGTATTTTAAACATTTACAGGGGTAAGTCGGTGATTTTAGTGCCGTCCGAATCCATAATATCAGTGTTTTTCTCACCCAACCCGCGTAAAAATCCCTGGCCAAATTAGTACCTTCTGTTTTTTGACAAACAGGTTGTGTGGCAATTTAATTGCCGTCTGAATCCACATCTCTGAGTTTACAAGAGATTCAAAATTCACGGTTTTAATCCTTTTTGATCACTGCCGAGCACCGTACACAAGATGTAAACTTTTATTACTGAAATGCTGGAAAGTATTTACAAGAACAATATTTCATCGCAGCTCCACCTCAGCGAACAAAAATGGGAAAGAGAAGAAGGCACGTAAATTTTTGAAAAGGTTATTGTGGCAGAAATATATGATACATTTTTAAAATATGTAGGCTAGGCTATTATAGGCTATTATAGTTTGGATTATTTTTTATAATATCCAATAATCATAATAAATTGCAATTTCAACTATTTCTGAAGTGCTTCTTTAATATAGATCACCGCTTTCTCACATAAGCAGCCCCTGCACGAGAGAATAATTGATTCTCGAGCCATCGATATCAACCAATTCAGCACCACCGCCACGGACAGCACCAGGTAACGTCGCACGTAAGAAGGTATATCTTAAGCAGCTTCCTAAGGTATGGTTCGGGGAACACACTTAGGAACATAAACACCTTTGGTAAGATATATCTTTCAAGCTCTCTTAGCGTGCTAAGAGTGAGCGTTATCGGGAAACCGGGCCCAGTTTGTAAAATGCTAACGTTAATTCATACTTATCCGACAAACACATACAAACTTGTGTTTAATATCACCAGCGCAGCGAATTTGGAATGTTTGTGGTTGTTGTCGTTTATAAGGGATCACTGTAAATTATTCTTTGATTATAGCTTTTGTGTATTGTTTATCTACAGGCATGCTAAACATGGTTTGTGTTTAATTTGGCTACTGTTGTAAAGCCAATGTTTAGTGTTCGTATTGGGTTAATAGTTCTGGCGACAGATATTTAAAGTTAGCTACAATAGTTTTAAATATACAAAAGTAACAGTGTCATATAGCGATCACAAGATCTGCAGTCTTAAAAAACAAACAAACATACCTTTCTGAAACGTCCTTAAACAGCCGTTCTTGACCAGGTTCTGCTCAATCCTCTCCACTAACATTCTCTGGGTCTGATTTGTGCTAAAACTGGTATGGGAATATTAACGCCGTTGTTTACTTTAGCACAAACTACCGGTAAGGGTAAGGGGCGTTTCCGAAACAACGTGTACTTGGCGGTTAGCGAATCACAACACACTGGGCCAGCTAACCAATCTGAGCCCATTGCATATTTTTGAGGGCGGGGCTTCATAGAACCTGGAATCATCAGAACGTTTTTACAAGGAGGGACAGAGCAGTGTAGAATAATGGTTAAATATGTGAAAAATAATGCGAATTTTTAAAAACGAAGCATGAACACATACAGTGAACCCCACAAACACAATCAAGCCTTCGAAAAAAGGTGTTTTACCACCCCTTTAACCACACATTTTTTTCTGTGATTAATCACGATTAATCACCATTAAACAACCTTATGTTTTTAATAGATTTTATAATGTAATAATTTCACAGTTAATCTCCAAATTAATGTAGAAACAAAGACAGTAGATTTTTAATATTTGTCTAACAGGTAGGAAATTGAATATACAATACAGTATACAGAAATTGAATAAAGTTATCAAACAGTTTGCACTACATAAATTTAAAATTATATATAGATTAATTCTTATTAAAGTTACAAAAGTTCTTTAGTCAAGAGCAGTGAGTAATTTCCTTTGTTCCTTTTGTTCTTTGATTAACTTTACTGACAGAAAGCTTCATTGGCTACTGTCCCTTTAAGATCTGCCGCTGCTGACAGAGACACGGATCTCACACGCGCCTCATTCTCTCACAACTTTTCTTCATTAAAGACTTAAAGTCTTCATTTAAGACTTTATTTAACTCATTTAAGACTGCTCAGTCTGCTCTTATGAGGATACTCGACAAAACAGACATTTTGGCATAATTGCACGTGTTAGTGTTCGTTCAACTTCAAGCCGAAAGAGAACTTGATTCTGGTCTTTCTGTGCGTCGTGTGTTTGTGTCTTAAGATTCAATAAGAGCGCATCATAAAATGTGACGCCAGCCAAAGGATGAACGAAAAAAATTGATGCTGCGTTAATTGCGTTAAATATTTACCACTGAGTCTTCTCCTCCCATTTCTACCAGTGACGCTTATCCAAATTCCCAACTACAACCTGCGCAGACGTCAACAGCGCAACTGGGTTGTAGGTTGCCAGGTTGAGCTCACAAATGGGTTGAAATTTGTATGAAGTGTTGATTGTGTGAGTAGGATACATTTAATACAAGATCTGGCAATCGGACAACCTTGGAATTATTTATGTGGCTATTCATATAACGAGGTTTGTGCCATACAAATTACGGGAGTTTCACAGGAGAAATAAAAAAAACGGGAGGGGGGTGGGAGATGGGTGTGAAATACAGGAGACTCCGGGGGAAAACAGGACTGTTTACCTGCCGCCTGCGTTCTGCACATGTTGCTAGCGCGTGATGTCACACACTTGCGCACAGCATAGAATTACCGCGAGAGCATTTAGAGAGCCGACTGCTTTGTAAGCTTTCGAATCGCTCTCGCTGGAATTTGATGCCCCTACGGATCGGGCCCATTGTTACCGATACCCGATCTAAAATTTCATTCCAAATCGGAGCTGATACCCAAAACAAATATCGGATCGGAGCATCCCTACTATTGCCATGCATTGCCTTTCTAAATTATAGAAAAATTGGGCACACAATGTTAACATTTAACAGGCCCGGAGTGGGTAATCGGGAGAATCGGGAGAATTCCCGGTGGGCCGCTTCACTTTTGGGCCGGTCGAGGATGTTTTTTTGTTTGTTTTTTTTCACATTTCAATGTCACATTAGTTACATTAGGCTACACACGTTCCGCATTCTGACACCGCAGCGTGCAGTACTCTGCATGGGTTGTACCATGTGAGGGAGTTTTCCCCTCCCCTCTTATGGAGTTGGTTGGATCCATAGCCCGTCTTTTCCAAAACAATTTCTCAGGTAGGCTACCGCGGCACCGCCGGCGCCTACTGATAGCTGGGCCGGCCGTAATGGTACGCGTCAGGGAGGATGGATGGGAGGAAGAGGCCAGGAGGTATGGAAGCTTTGTTTCCAACACAGAATAAAACATTTTAAAAGATAATTGCGACTTTTTATCTCACAATTGCGAGATATAAAGTCAGAATTGCGTGAAATAAAGTCGCAATTGCGTGTTATTAAGTCAGAATTGCGAGATATAAAGTCAGAATTGCGTGAAATAAAGTCGCAATTTTTTGTTATAAAGTCAGAATTGCGTGAAATAAAGTCGCAATTGCATGTTATTAAGTCAGAATTGCGTGATATAAAGTCGCAATTGTGTGTTATAAAGTCAGAATTGCGAGATATAAAGTCAGAATTGTGTGAAATAAAGTCGCAATTGCTTCTTATAAAGTCAGAATTGCAAGATAATAAAGTCAGAACTGCGTGAAATGAAGTCACAATTGCTTATAAAGTCAGAACTGCAAGATATAGAGTCAGAATTGTGTGATATAAAGTCGCAAAAAGTGTTATAAAGTCAGAATTGCAAAATATAAAGTCGCAATTGCTTCTTACAAAGTCTAAGTGAATTATTATTTAACCTTTACATTATTTGTTAACCCATGGTATTAATACAAACTACACAATAGTACGAGCTGAACTGTTGCTTCATTTATCCAATTTAAAAAAAGTGAATTTGAAATTCCACCATGGAAAAAGTGGGCCGGTCTTGGGCCTGAAACTCCCGGGCTGAAAAGTGGCCCCACTCCGGCCCTGACATTTAACCTACTTTGCTTAAATTTGATGCAGTAATAGAAGCCTACATTTGTTTCAGTTCTAAAGTTGTAATGTAATTTCAGTATTGTGATTATGAATTCATTTAACTACAATGTTTCACTTGAATTTATCTGCTACCATCTCTCAATCGCTCTCAATGAGCCGCAGCACAGCGTCAGATTACATAATAGAGATAATAAACTGACACTTTTCAAAGTCTGTGATTATAGCGCCACTTAGCGGTAAAAGGCAGAAAATACACATCCCCAATTTTACCGCCGCGGGAATGGCGTATTATTCTGGTTGAGTAACAACTGTACTTTTAAGAATTCCATGTGCAGGCCCAAATCACTCTTTGCTATAGTTAACAATCTCACTAATCCACCACAACATGTTATTTTTGGCTCTGCAGTGCTTGTGAATAGCTTTTCTCAATTATTTTCAGACAAATTGAAGTCAATGCATCAATCGATTACAGTATGTTCTCACATCGACCAGGCATTCTGCTCACATTACTCCTCTGCTCATCACTGGTTACCAGTGGCATCACGTATTCACTTTAAGATATTACTTCTAACATTTAAGGCATTAAATGGTCTTGCACCTCCATATCCATCTGATCTACTTTACTCCTACCATCCTGCCCAGTCCCGTAGATCAGCTGAACTTGTTGTTTTTTTTTTTGTCCACTGTAGGTGGAAGTTCATTTAGTGTTAATGCTCCTAAATTATGGAATTCACTACCCCTTATACTTCGTTATATCTCATCTATGGCTACCTTCAAGACTCAGCTCAGCTATTTATGTTTGGATAATGTGGCTATATATATCATTATGGGTTTGCAATGTGTGTGTGGGTGTTTAAATGTATTGTAATGTACAATGTAACCTTGAGCTATGGAAAGGCGCTATATACATAAAACTTCTAAGTACCTCAAAATGTTGAGTTGACAGTTTGTATTCCTCAGTCCACCAGAGAGCAGCTTCACTCCTGAATCCTGCAGGTCATTGTTACTCAGGTCCACCTCTCTCAGGGGTGAGTTTGATGATTGTAGAACTGAAGCCACAGCTTCACAGTGCTGATCACTGAGATTACAGGCTGCTAATCTGAAAAAAGGAGTACTCTGGTTATAACCCTCATGGAATAAAAATATATTTTCATACATTTATGATCAATATTAACTAGTTTAAATATATTGAAAAATATATAAAATAATATATTGCGTTAATATATTACAATATAGTATATACAATATATAAACTATATTTACTATGTTACACTACACTAATGTGTATTCACTTTTCATGTGTAGTTACTGTCACTCAATTGAGTTGTTTCTGCCACACAAAGTAATGAGTTGAGTTTGTGTGTGAAGCTGATTACTTAAGGGTGCAATGCTGAAAACCTGTAAAGTCTAATTGATCAAAAAAAATGTTGAGTTCAAAACTCTAGGTTTTATTTTTTTTCAACCACCCCTATTCATCAGCCAATCAGATTCATGCATTCAACAACCCCGCGTAGTATACATTTATATAAGCAGACATTATTATTATTAGACATTAATTAATGAATGAAAGTTAAACTCAAACCTCAGTATGTTGAGTTGACAGTTTGGACTCTTCAGTCCAGCACAGAGTAGCTTCCGTTTTGAATCCTGCAGGTCATTGTTACTCAGGTCCAACTCTCTCAGGGAGTTTGATGACTGTAGAACTGAAGCCACAACTTCACAGTGCTGATCAGTGAGATTACAGGCTGTTAATCTGAAAAAAGAGAGGACTCTTGTTAAAAGGTTATGATCAGTCAAGAGCTTGTTAATAATGGAGAAGCTTCTGAGCACTGGAGAGACGTTAGAGAGCGGGAAGGCCTGGGTTGCACTTATATTTTACATTACATACACTTACATGTTCTTACAGTGTACTTACTTTAGAAAGTACTGGGTAATATAAGGTAACTGCATGGGTTAAGGTTAGGTTTAGGGGTAGGTTCATGGTTAGTACCTAGTTAGTACCCAGTTATTGTAATTACTATTATAACATATTAATTAGTTTATGTAATAAGTACATATTGGGCCCTATCTTGCACCCAGCGCAATTGACTTTGTACACCGACGCATGTATCATTCCTATTTTGCACCCGCGCAAAGCGCGCTTTTCCCTCCACAGAAGCACGTCGCTAAACTAGGGAATGAACTTGCGCTCCCTGGGCGGTTCAGCGCAAAAATGGAGGCGTGTTCCGGCGCAAACGTTCCTTCATGCTATTTTGCAGATTTAGAAAACATTTGCGCCACTAACCAGGAAAAAAACGTTTAAAGTCAGTGGCGCGTTGCGCATGTTATTCATATGCTATTTTAAGGGTGCATGCTTGGCCATAATCAATGTAGCGTGTGCAAAACGCGCACTTTGATTCTCTCATCTACACAGAAGCAGCAGTTTTCATTTTTGCAAATCATACATTATTACGATAGATAGATCTCCTGGCGCGCGCCTGGCAAATCCGCCGTTATGATAGGAATCCGCTTTAGAACAAGCGCGTCTGCTCTTAAAGGGAATGTGAGATCACGCTCCGATTGGTTTATTTCACGTTACGCCCAAACCACACCTATGAATAATGAAGCTCTTCAGACCAACCCATTTTAGATTTGCGCCTGGCGCAAGAGTCATTTATCCCGCCGGGAAAATAGCAACAGCGCCAAGACCCGCCCACAAAGTTACTTGCGCTTTGCGCTTTGACACTTGCGTTTCAGATCGTTAAAATAGGGCCCAGTATGTAAAAGAGGAAAAGGACTCTAAAATAAAGTGCTACCAAGGCCTGAAAATGGATGCTGAGGTGCAAATAACATTGTTTTTTTGCTGTTTTAAAGAACCAAGGTATGATGTTGTTGTTGTTGCTGAAGCACAGCCGTTTCATCCATTTTTACTCAAACTGTCTTGTTGTATTATTTTGATGTTATCAATGTGAAGCTGCTTTGATACAATCTGTATTGTAAAAAGCGCTATATAAATAAAGGTGACTTGACTTGACTTGTCTGATGCACCAGCTGTTAGATGTTGCATGTGTACAGTAACCAGATTTCTCTTGGCGGCATACAAGATGGGATGGACAGGAAACCCCCCACACCCCCCCCCACACACACAAATAAAAGTATATATCACAACTTCGCTTGACAAACTTTCACTGAAACTTTGTGTAGCACACTTAACCAGCATCCACTAGGGGTGGCCAATATGACCAAAAACTTATTTCATGATATACATTTTATTTCATGATAACGATATCCTACAGTTATTTTATTTTTGTTACATTAAAAAAAAAGAACAAAGCAAATGACAAAGAATAGGGAAAATACGATAGTGATTGAAATTTAATAAACTACTGTAGGTTTATTTAACATGTACACATTTATTTAACATCTTCTGTTGTTTGATTGACATTAATGACACAGGCTGCTGTATTCTAGGCTGCTGTCACTTTAAGACCTAATGCTTCTAATATACTGACACATATCCAGTTTTAACCCAGCTGTTTATGTTCACTTGAGCCATAATTTACTGTATTTACGTGAGATACGTGGCTTATTAAGGCTAAATCTTACTAACCACTTTTGCTAAAAGGGTTAACATGGGTCTGAGGTGTTTTCTGGGCCCTGGAGGTGTTCTGACATGCTCTGACATTTGTGCTTATTTCTGTTACTTGTGACATTTTCATGGCCTAAGTCTGATTACAGCCTAATAGCCTAGTCCACAAGACAAAATCAGGGTTCTCAAGTCTCACGCATTGGCCGTGAGACACACGCAATTCAACCAGTTCACACGCTCACACGCCACACCGTGTATTTCTCACGCTGAAAAGGCAATGCCAACCAAGTTGTCCTGCAAGCTTTATATATAATGTTGTATACGAGGCGCAGGCACACAAAGTGATGTTTCCTGCCGCCAGCACGTATCTCGGCCAGATTGTGTTCGTTACTTGGCAACATAGATGCGCGAACACACGGAAGTTGACTGAACAACTTCTGAACAACGTTCGTTACTAGGTTAACCAACAACATCGCGCGAACACACGTCGTTATGGAGAAGGTAAGTTGGTAGAAAGCTCGTCTAATTTTTTTTTAGGCTAAATATTTAATATATTACCCAACGTATACATTATTATTGATGCAGTCAAAAACTCTACAACTACTTTGCAACCAGGCCAGAAGCTTTGGCTCAGTTTGGCTAGCTTACGTTATCTGAAACTAAGGGAAATGTTAGTGGGTATGAGAAGGAATGAAGATGTATTTTATTTTAAATTATATATTATACTGTATTAATAGTCTTTCTAGTTACATTAAGGCTACATGTATTAAAGCAGAATGCTCTGGGTAATATTTTATATCCTGTCAAAACATACATTAATCATTGCCATTGCATTTGTATTTTTCAAAGATGTCAGGGAAAAAGCAAAAAGATATTTTATCATTCTGGGCACCAAAGGGTAAGCCCCCTAAAAAGGTTGCGAGATTAGAGGAGGAGACAGTGGAAGAGGTGGTGGCAGAGATGGTGGAGAAGACACCAAGATTTGTTTTTCCAAACTGTTTGGAGCAATTTGTTATATTTTTGTATATTTATAATTTTGAAATATAACATTAAAGAGAATATTTGATGTGATGAATTGCTCTGTCATTTATCAGATTTACCAATTGTTATAATTTCAATTTGTGCTGGTTAATTATGAACAATGGGTAAAATTGGGGGGCGGTGATGGGCGGGGGCGGGGCCCCATTAGGGCTCCTCCCCTAACCGCATGTGATCTCACTCCAAGCTTTTGATAAAACTTGAGAACCCTGCAAAATACAAACACAAAATACAAGACAAATTACATAGGCTTGATTTTTAATATTGTGTGTCATTACCTGATGTCAAAGTTTCCCGTAGTTCCTGTCTGTTTCCTACACTTCAATTCCCAGCACTCCCCTGGATCCACACCTGCACTCACTCTTCCTGATAACTGATTGTCCGCACCTGTCTTCACCACCTGCCTGCTATCATCTCCCTCATCACCAGCACTTTAAAAGACACTTCAGTTCCCTCAGCCTGTTGTCCGGTCTCGTCTACTCACACCTCGAGATACCCGACCCTGCTTTGCTAACCTACCTGTTCCATTGCCTTGGTTCCTTGTCTCGTCTGTCTGGTTTCTTGTCTCGTCTGCCTGTCTCCAGACATCTCGGATCCTGAATGATCCACAACTGTTTTGTTTTTTGTAATGGTTGTTCATGAGTCCCTTGCTTGTCCCGAACAGTTAAACTGCCCAATGGTCTTTAGAAAAAATCCCTCAGGTCCTGCACATTCTTTGCTTTGCCAGAACCTTCTGCATATTTGACTCCTTAATAGCAGTGACTGGTGCTAGCTTTCACACTGGTGACAACTGAGGGACCCGTACACAACTAATACAGACGCTGCAAACATTTAGTGATGCTCAAGAAGGAAGCATCTGTTAAGAGCCAGGGGGTTAAAGTTTTGAACTTCGTGTAAATTTTTCTTATTTTGTTTAAAAATTAATTAATTTAGTCCTGCCCTTCAGAGGCTAAATAAGATATTAGCATGTTAAAAAAAAAGAAAATTTAAATATCACCTTGCTCAAAAGTTTGCCCCTAGCTCATAATGCATCGTGTTGCATTCTTCAGCATTACCTTGCAGATTCTGAAAGATGTATAATAGGTAAACGTATGACTGCAACTATACATTGTAATCATTATGTTAGGGTTAAAATATTAATTTAAGAGCTCAGTGTTGAGACCTTTCACCGAAATATGATTGAGAGGCGACCTGACCAATCATAATGCAGATATCCGCCATTTTTGTCCAACAAACAAACCAAACCAGTTAGAAGATTAAAGTCTAGTGGACTTGAACTTGAAAAATGGTATTTTGATGTTCATTCATTTTTAATTTGTGCTATAACTAGAAGAGACTGATTAATTCTATTCAAATAGAGCTATTCAAATCAACTGGTGAAATTGTTTATTTATATATCGCAATATATATCGGAGAAAAACTAAATATCGCAATGTAAGTTTTTCCAATATCGTGCAGCCCTAATTCATACAATATATAACATACATTTTTAATGGTCATGAAGGATGTTCTAATTCAAATGTAGTGTCTACTCGACAGTACGCAATTTCGGACCTATGGCGTTATTTTCCTGTCAAATGTCGAGAGCGCATTATTGTAGCGCGAAAGTACATTAATATAATGCGCGAGCGCGAATCTCTCTGCTCGCGCGCGGAATATAATGTGCCGAATGCGAATCTCTCTGCTCGCGCACAGGAACTGGGCGCGCGCTCTCAGATACACGCTGCTCTTGTAAGAATTTTCTCTGGGCTCGCTCAGAGAATATGAATGCACTTAAAACGTGTTCAGTGCAATCGCGAATCTGTCCTCTTCGTATGTGCTTAGACTGTGTCCCTTGCGTTCGCGCATGCCTAAGTACTCTTCTCTTCAGTTTATTTTTATTTTTTTATTTTTTTTATTAATGCCAAGGTATCAAAAATATAACTTACATAGCAAAAATGTACAAATTACATACAACGGAATAAAGAAAGCAAAGCAGCATATATATATACATATAGCCTGTACATATGCTCATAAAAAATGAAATAAAAAACAGAAAATAAAAGAATAAAGAACATAGAATAAAAATCCCTTATTCATTGTTTTTAGAAGAGAGGTCCAACAATACATCCAAAGCGTTTCGTTATCTAAGAATCTTAAAGCTCTTAAGATAATAAACTTGTTTCAACTTTTTAATTTATTTCATTAAAGCTTTCTGTTCTGTTTTTTTATTTTATTTTTTTATGAGCATATGTACAGGCTATATATATATATATATATATATATATGCTGCTTTGCTTTCTTTATTCCGTTGTATGTAATTTCTACATTTTTGCAATGTAAGTTATATTTTTGATACCTTGGCATTAATAAGAAAAAAAGGAAAAAAAAAGAAATTGAAGAGTACTTAGGCATGCGCGAACGCAGGGGACACATTCTAAGCACATACACGCTTACTTTAAGCAAAGAGGAGAGATTCGCAATTACACTGAACACATTTTAAGTGCATGCATATTCTCTGAGCGAGCCCAGAGAAAATTCTTACAAGAGCAGCGTGTATCTGAGAGTGCGCGCCCAGTTCCCGCGCGCGAGCAGAGAGATTAGCACTCAGCACATTATATTCCGCGCGCGAGCAGAGAGATTTGCACTCGCGCATTATATTAATGTACTTTGGCGCTACAATAATGCGCTCTTGACATTTGACAGGAAAATAACGCCATACGGACCCACCATGAGTGTTGTGTAAACAGTTATTTCAGTGTTTTACGGGAAACATTTTAAATGGCAACAGAAAACTCGCCAATTAGAGTGAAGAAGAGACCTTTTCATTATTAACTTTACTGTCCAAAAAGTCCATATAGAGAAAAATTGTTTTTGATAGTACTTGGCAATATAATATGCAATGCAAGAGCCTTCATGTAAACAGGTTGCATGCAGCGTTCGTCCAATCAATGAATCTAAGAACACAAATATGCAAATAAGAACGTTAACCGAGGGTTTAGGAGTGTACAACGTGAAATTTCAGTTTATAAATACCCAGGATTAATTGTTAACCCCGGGTAAATTATGATCAGTGTAAAGGTTTACAATGACCCCAGGTAAATTTCAAGTGTGAAAAGCCCTCTTGTACGTCAATAATTAGTTATAAAACAGATAGTTCTGGACCTTGATTCTGAATGGTTGAGCCGTGTTCTAAGCCGTAGTAAATTACTCTACAAGGACTCAAGCCATCCAAGTCACATAACATTTCCAGTGCTCTTATCACGGTTACAGTACCATAGCACTAAGGCCCGGACTAGTAGGCTCACAGACCGTTTCTGGTCAATCCTGTTACTGGAGTACCCACAGCACTGCACATTTTCAAATTCAACTCATCAGCTAATTAGTAAAGACTCCAAGACCTCTAATATGTGTGTTAGATAAGATAGACATAAAAAATGTACAGTGTTGGGATACTCCAGGACCAGGGTTGGGAACGACTGACCTAAATCATGATATTTCTTATTTTAATACATCATCACCGCAACTAGATGAGGTAGCGTGATTTCTAGACCAGGACAATTTATATATTTTTCTAAAAATGCTTAATCCTTATCCAGCAAATTATGAACAATGGAAAAGTCATGTAAATTCATTGGTTGAAAAGACTGCAATTGCTGAAGAACATTAAGCTTTTAAAACTTTAAACTTTATTTAAAAGTTAACTTTATTA
The DNA here is from genome assembly GCA_022828995.1 of Vimba vimba. NCBI lineage: Eukaryota > Metazoa > Chordata > Actinopteri > Cypriniformes > Leuciscidae > Vimba > Vimba vimba. The sequence continues at coordinate 55,295,747 of CM040817.1, read as the reverse complement.
ATTACAAATTAAAAATAATTATTTTTAATATTTTAATCTGTAGACACTTCAAATTTATGTAAATAAAAAAAGTCATTAAAGAGCATTTAGCTAAACTATTAGCCTATGAGAGGTATTATGTTCATATTTCAAATCAGTTGATATTATGTTCATATTTTCACACTCACAGAGCTTTTCTGCAGTTCCTCAGAGCAGGTAACAGTCTCCTTCGACCCTCTTGTGATGATGTGATCTTGTACTTTTTAAGGTCAAACTCATCCATCACCTTTTCTGACAGCAGGATCATGTTTGCCAAAGTTGAACATTGTGCAAGAGAAAGGTTTTTGTTACTTGTTCGAGATTGTAAGAATGCCTGCATTTCTTCAACAAGAGAACTATCCTTCATCTCAATCAAGCAGTGACACAGATTCATCCATCTTTCAGGGCTGACATTGTTTTCTGGACTTTCTGTGTTTTCGTGTTTTTTAAGGTTTTGGATTATTTCCTTGATGCTCTTTGGGTTGTTCTCTGTGCGAATCAGCAGATCCTGTAAGAGTCTCTGATTGGACTCCAGTGAGATGCCATGAAGGAATCGAAGGAAAAGATCCAGGTGTCCATTTTTACTCTTCAAGGCTTTATTCATTGCTCCCTTCAGAAAAACATCCAGAGGAACAATCTCACACTCAGATCTGGACTTTCCTGTCAGGACAGTCTTACTTGAGAGCAACTTGAAAGTTCTGGAAACATCCGTACACCAACTTCTGACCTTTCCAGATCGAGTTCTGGACTTTCCTGTCAGGAACATTTCCAGAACTTCACTGTTCTTGTGTAAATAGCAGAGAAACACATACAGTGCTGCAAAAAACTCCTGAAAGCTGAGATGTACAAAGCTGTAAACCTTCCTGTGATAAATCACAGATTCCTCCCTAAAGATCTCAGTGCAAATCCCAGAATACACTGAGGCGTCAGTGACGTCTATGCCGCTCTCAATCAGGTCCTCCTCATAGAACATCACATTGTCCTTCATCAGCTGATTGAAAGCCAGTTCAGCAAGTTTCACAATCACTTCTCTGTTGGACTGCAGGAGTTTCTCTGGATCTCTCCCTTCATACTTTTGGTTCCTCATGCTAGTCTGAATGAGGAGGAAGTGTATGTACATTTCAGTCAGAGTTTGAGGGATTTCTGCACTGAGATCTTGTTTCAGGATGTTTTGAAGCACAGTGGCTGAGATCCAGCAGAAGACGGGTATGTGACACATGATGTGGAGGCTTCTTGCTCTTCTGATGTGTGAGATGATTCTGCTGGCTTGATCCTCATCACGGATTCTCTTCCTGAAATATTCCTCCTTCTGAGGGTCATTGAATCCCTGAATTTCTGTCACACGGTTGATGTATTTGGAGGGGATCTGATTGGCTGCTGCTGGTCTGGTGGTGATCCAGATGAGAGCTGAGGGAAGCAGATCTCCTTTCATGAGGTTTGACATCAACACACCCACTGATGAAGACTCAGTCACATCAGAATCTTTCTCACTGTCTGAAAACATCAGTGTAATTCTGCTTTCATCCAGACCATCAAAGATGAACACAACTGTAGATTTATCATAAATCGACGAGTCCAGATCTTGAAGTTCAGGATGAAAGTCCAGCAGAAGTCTGTGAAGACTGTACTGATGATCTTTAATCAAGTTCAGCTCTCTTAATGGAAGAACAAACATGAAATCTACATCCTGATTGGCTTTTCCCTCGGCCCAGTCCAGAATGAACTTCTGCACAGAGACGGTTTTTCCAATTCCAGCGATGCCTTTAGTAAGAACAGTCTTGATTTTGTCTTTCTTCTCTCTTCTCTTCTCCTCATATCCTAGTTCAGGTGAAGGATCAAAGATGTCATTGCAGTTGATTGGAGTGTCCTGGAGGGTCTTGTAACTTTTCTCCATCTGTAGCACCTCATGTTCTTCATTCACTCCTTCACTCTCTCCCTCTATGATGTACAGCTGTGTGTAAATCCTGTTCAGGAGGGTCTGATTCTCCTGTAGTTTGATTCCCTCAAATAAGCTCTCATACTTGTTCTTCATGCTGGTTTTGTGCTGGTCTTTGACTCTCTGCAGATCATCATGCACTGGCTGGTGAGAATCGAGCTGCAGGGCTGCTTCTGTGTCATGATGACTGATGTGTTTCTGACAGGAGGAGGATGAGCTGGTCTGACAGGACACATCTCTGATCTGGTCAGCTCTCACACCACTGAAAAAACATTAAGATGAACAGAGACACAAACCTCTGTTAAAATAAATATGAAAATCATACTACATGTAGAAACTGACTTCCTAATATCACACATGGAGATCCTCACAAGTTCTCGCACAGATTTTGTTTACCAATGTCTTCAACAAACTGTTAATGAATTATGCACATCAGGCATTTGGGGGCAGATAATGACCTGCATATTAAAAGTAATGAGACATCAATATTTCAGTAGTCAAAATGTTTGAATAAAAGAGAAAGGCGGCCTTGACAGAAAGTTTTACCAGAAACCATTATTTTAAAATATCACAGAAACACTGACATGAAGAAAAAGCAGTTTTCATGTGAAATGATTACATGTAATTGATTTACTTGTAAATGGAGACGGATGATACTTAAATTAACAGTTATTCTGAAGAATATGAAAAATGTTATATTTGGCTGTCGGTGCAAAAGGCACAAAAATTAACATTATATAATACAACATAATAAAAACATAATATCATATTAAGTTGGGTGAGATAATCACCATATTTATAATGAAATATATATTTTTTTAAATATATGAATCATATAATAAAATATCACAACTACTGTAAAGACAATATTTTTTTATGGGATCTCCTTCAAAGCTTTCAGAATCTTTAGTTTTTAAATTTTTTGTGTGTGTGTGTGTGTGTGTGTGTGTGTGTGTGTGTGTGTGTGTTTAAAATGAACAGTTTAATTTTAATGACAGTATATTATTAAACAAAAATGCATTTCCTTTATTTATTAAAATAAACAGAACTAAAGTGATTGTTTTGAACTACTAACTTAGATATTATGCAAAACACATTACTTTATTGCTCAAGTATTTGTATCAATACTGGGGGCCTTTTGCCCCATCCTGGTGAGTCTTTTAAATCTTATAAATGTGTGATGTGGCAGTAATTTTTTTTTTTTTTTTTAACCCAGACTCTGGATAGTCGGGGGTAAAAGGCTTAAAGGTTATTGCCGCCTCATACATGTATAAGTACAATCATACACTATGCATAAAGAGCAAATGGCTCTGAATAGAGAGCGAGATTCCAGAGGCAGCCAGAAAAACATACTCAGTAAATATTAGATCAATACTATTATTAAATCTACAACTGCAGACCTGAGTTCACCCTCAACATAACAATAATCTCAGACAGCAGCGTTTGATCAATATCATCAGCTCTGTCAGCCTAGAGAAGTTTTAGATGCTGCTCTGATCAGACTCTTCACTGATAGCAACATCATTCCTCTGAACCTCAAATAATATTGGCATTAATCAAAATAATTATGCTGGTTTGTGCATATATGATACATCTTCTGTTAAGCTGCTTTTAAACAGTTTATATTCCAAAAAGTGCTAAACAAATAAACTGTGGTAACTATTTCGATGGTTCACTTTAGACATTACTAACCAGAAGTAACTTTGCAACTACATGTGCACTACAAGTCATTAGAGTATGAGTAGACTGTTTAATATCTGCTAACACTTTATTTTAATGATCCTCAATAGACATTTTACTGACTATAAGCAACTTTACAATTACAGATCAACTTATTCTACAAACCCGAACCCTAACACCTCACCCTAACCTAACAGTCTAACAGTCTACTTACAGTCTACTAACAGTCTACTAATACTCTAGTGAGTGTTAGTTAACATGTAGTTGCAATTTACTTATAGTTAGTAGAACGTCTAAAGGCACTTTTCCACTGTGTGGTTCAACTCGACACGACTGGGCTCAGCTCGGCTCTCTTTATTTTTGGCTCGGTTTGCTTTTCCACTGCAGTTTAGCACCGCTTCTAAGTGATCATGGCCACCGATCTCATGGTCAAGCACCCAAAGAAAAATATGAGATATATTGTATTGATTTTAACCAATAAAAAATCTATTGCAGTTTTCAGACACGATTATCTTCACCTTTTTATAGTTTATTTGAGGCTGTTTCTATGGCATTATTTTAATGACAAATGTCGAGAGCGCATCCAAGTAATGCGCGAGCACAAATCTCTCAACTCGCAGGCGGATCTCCTTCACTCTCGCACAGAACTGGATGCATATTCTCAAATATACAGTCTCAGGCTCTTGTCTGCTCTCGCGCAGATATTACGTGTGCATGCTCAAACTCAAAATCTCTACTTGCTCTTTCTCTAGAATGTTCTTCTCTCCTGGATTTAATGTTGCCAGAAGCTTTCAACCACCAGACGTAAACGATTGACTGATGAAATAACACGTGTACCTTTCAAATAAAGAAATTATGGATTCGCCTTTATTTCATGAGATAGCATTTTCAAGCTGATTTAAGTCAGCCAGTTCTCAAGTTATTTTATTTTTTAATAGTTATTTTTGAGTTAAGTGCTTATTGTAAATAGGTATTTACTGAATTATTTTATTTAGTGAACCATTATGGATCATCAGATATCAGCGAGAGCGCGATTCACGACAACACTCATGGAGAGAATGTGCTTGTGTTTGGTTGGTAACATAGGCGTAACTTGCGGGTGGGACATGTCCTCACCACTTTTTGGCGTGGGCACCGGCAGAAACATAAATCAGTGAATGTGGGTGGGATTATAGACTGATCATTATAGTTGTGCAGCCACCTCGTCTACTGACCACGATACAGACGTTTCTTTTTTCAAAACGGTCGATTAAAGCAAGTCGTTTAAAAAGGGTTGTGCGGACAAATGACTGTTGACTATTTAAATCTGGCGGGTTTGGTGTCTCGTGTCGCAAATGCAATGACGCTGCAGTGAAGATCCTCTCTGACCAAATTAGTGATCTGCAGTGTTTACACGTCACATTTTAGTCTCGGTACGGCTCGCTTGGAACCTCAACTGAGGTGGTACTAAAAAAAGTACTAGGAACTTTACACAGTGGAAATCCCCCAAAAGTGGGTCATACTGAGGCGTATCATGCAGTGGAAAAGCGCCATAAAGTGGACCGTCGAAATAAAGTGTAACCATAAACTGGTTTCAGTAAAATTGATGTTCAATCAACATTTGTGAGATAATGTTCATTACCACAAAAATGTATTTATATTCTTCACTATTTTCTTTAAAAAATAAAATAAAAAAAAACACTTCACTTGCAAAGTGCCTCACCGTAACTCGATTTCACTCGATTTTGCTTTTTGCAGAGAAAAAGAGTGACGGATCAAGAGTAATATTTGCTTTATGCTGAAATATAATTTAATATGTTTGGATTTGATAGACGGTAATTTGTCTGAGAAGTTTGAGAACCTCTGATGTTGGTTTTTAGGAGTGACAACTTATTATTGGAGCATTTTGCAAATATTTTCCAGTTGCCGTTTCTCCTTTAGTCGAACTGACCTTCCTAGTCCTAAGCTTTAATGTCAGAGGTCATACAGATGATTTTCAGCAGGCACCTGATAGTTTAACTGGTTAGGGCCCTCAAAAGCACACTCAAATGAGTTGTTCATGTTTTCTTATAGAAATGAAAATAATATAACTGGGTAAAGTTTACTAATTAAAAGTTGAGCAGAATGAAACCATTAATGCAGTTCAATGGTGTCTGAGATTAGTGGGTTTGTTGTTCAATAACATAGTTTAACAGTTATGAAGAGCTCAATTCAGCTACAGTATAAGCAGATCAACAAAAGAAAAGTTAGTGTTGTTTTTCAGCTCAAGTCAGTTCAATGTTGATTAAATTCAGTTCAATAACTGTTCAATAGTTCAGTTTGTTCAATAGTTCAGTCTGAGAGCCACTGACTTACAATAATTAACCTTGTATTAGTTTTTTTCTGAAGTATTGATAATTGTGAAATTTCACACATTTAAAATGACTCATATCATGAAATAAGACTTTGATCATATCGCCCACCTATAATCGTGTTAAATAATCTTGATTTCAATATTGAGCAAAATAATCGTGATTATGATTTTTGCCACAATCAAGCAGCCCTAATTATAAACATTCTATAAACCCTCAGCACACAAAAGTATCATTTCTAAATTATAATTACATACAGAGCATTAAATCTATGTATTAAAGTCCCTGTAAAGGCAATTCTAAAAAAAAATTCTAAACACATTATAAATGTTAGAAATGTATTGCTAAAACATATTACAAAGACTGTGAACTGTGAAGTACTGAATTGTGGAGTTAGACCGTCAAACAGTTTTTCACAATTGCTGTGTTCCGGATTTTTTGGGCGGGGCTAAAACGGGGACTCGATGACGCACTGAAGCCCCTGAGCTCCTGGACACGCCCCTACTTTATGACGCACTGAAGCCCCTGAGCTCCTGGACACGCGCCTACTTGATGACGCACTGAAGCCCCTGAGCTCCTGGACACGCCCCTACTTGATGACGCACTGGAGCCCCTGACGCTGCCCCTCCCCTAACAATATAGCACATTCATTCACATCAGTTTGCCGATCACGAGTTACCGTCAGTACTATTAGTTACTACAGCCTACAGTTTGCTAGCTAGCTATGCCTTCGTCACGGAAATGCGTACTATCTGGATGCGATCACGTACAAAACAGATCGGTGTCCTTATTTAAATTTCCGAAAAACGATCACATCAAGAAGAGGTGGATTAATTTTGTGAAGAGCCACCTTGATGGACAGCTGAGGATCACCGCCAAAACCCGCCTCTGTAGTGATCATTTTACACAGGATAGTTTTATAAACTTTAGTCTGAAACAGCTGGGATTCACTGATAATCCGCTGTTACTGGTGAATGGGGCCGAGCCGACTATCTCCCGCCTCGGCCTTCATCCTCCCGTCGCGCCGACAACTGGTGCCATCGTCGGCAGTGCGTGCCCACCAATGAGTGTAAGTTGCCTTGTGTGCTTATGTTATAATTATAGTAGGTAGTCCAGACTCGAACATGTATGGCTTTGTAAAACCTAGGAGCATCCATTCCGTCTGTAACGGTGACAGTTGAGTGTGGCGACAGCAGCTTTCCCGCGAGTGGGCGTGGTTTCAGCGCAGCCAGCGGACACGCCCCCAGCGTTTGAGAGCAGAGACTACTGCTCATTTTTTCAAGATTTTGATAGCTTATTTTATGTACTTGCCGGCTTTTTTATCATTCAAATTTGGCTGGGTGGCTAATAACACATTTTTCTGTGGTGTGACAAACTCAGAACACATACTTAATTTTGACTTTACAGGGACTTTAAAGTAAAATAGTGTAAAATTAAACGCGTTTATTAACGGTGAATTAGTCAATTCATTGTTATAAGCTGACTTTCAATGTTGTTTCTCTTTGTCAGTTATAGTTATTTATTTATTGAGGAGTAAGAATCATAACTACTATTTGTGTCAGTCATTGATGTTTATTTTATTATGAGTTACTTTAGAATATTTCAACTGGAACGGACCACTAGTGGGAAATTAAAACTCTTCAAGTTTTTAAATCACCAAATGGAGTTTGAATGTCACCTAGCGGCCATATTGGCTACTGCGCCTAAAACTCCCAGAGCATATTGATAGTTTGAGACACATTTGGAAAGACAACTTGGTTGGATTTACCACTTTGACTTGCAGTTTTAGGGTGACCAGGCACAGGTTTTATAATAATAGAAAATAAAAATAAATGTAAAGCAGCAGATTAAGTTCAGCATCCATTTAAGTTTGGATATGTAATTTTCCAGTCTATGTTTAAGAATAGGGTCGCCAGGTAAGAGGTGAATGAGGCTAACTAGTTATCTGGATTCTAAGACTATCATCTATAAATATATTCAATTTAGATACATATTTTATACAGCCTTTTTACCCTTTATTTTAACAACTATTTGTGCACCAGTACACACACTTGAGTTTGTGTGTGTTATTGCCAGTATTGTAGTTTTTAGGGGCAACGAATATAATATAATATAATATAATATAATATAATATAATATAATATAATATAATATAATATAATATAATATAATATCTCGTCTAGGGCGCCAGCAGAATATGGAACGGCCCTGAACTTCATGATACTCACACAGGGTCAGAGGTCACAGCAGGTCCATCGCTGAGAACAGGGGGATTATGCATGGAGTTGTTACTCTTCATAGACACACAGCTGAATCCTGAAGATGGTCCATTACTGAGATTAGGGGGAATAATCATGGACCTGTTACTCTTCATGAATACACAGCTGAATCCTGAAGATGGTCCATCACTGAGATAAGGGGGATCAAGCATGGATCTGTTACTCTTCATGGATACACAGCTGAATCCTGAAGATGGTCCATCACTGAGAATAGGGGGCTCAAGCATGGATCTGTTACTCTTCATAGACACACATCTGAATACTGGAGATGGTCCATTACTGAGATTAGGGGGAATAATCATGGAGTTGTTACTCTTCATAGACACACATCTGAATACTGGAGATGGTCCATTACTGAGATTAGGGGGATGACTCATGGAGTTGTTACTCTTCATGGACACACAGCTGAATCCTGAAGATGGTCCATCACTGAGATTAGGGGGAATAATCATGGAGTTGTTACTCTTCATAGACACACAACTGAATCCTGAAGAATGCCCATCACTGAGATCAGGGGGAATAATTATGGACCTGTTACTCTTCATGGACACACAGCTGAATCCTGAAGATGGTCCATCACTGAGATCAGGGGGAATAATTATGGACCTGTTACTCTTCATGGACACACAGCTGGATACTGAAGATGGTCCATCACTGAGATTAGGGGGCTGAAACATGGAGTTGTTACTCTTCATGGACACACAGCTGGATACTGGAGATGCTGCTCTCTGAGTGTGAACAGACGCCTCCTCCTCTCTCTCCTCACACACACTCATTTTACAGGAAGTTTGCTCCTTCTCTTACTCCTTTATGAGACTTTTCAGATCTGTATGTGGATACAGAAAACATGCACAAAACACAAATTAATTTTGACACATTTTATTTATGGCATTTCATTCACTTAATAACATCAACAGTTTTTCTCCAGTTACTGTAAAATGTTGTTTTGTAGAGCAACATGTCGGCCACACTTTCAAACACAGCAGCCTCGTTTAAACACTGGATTCACCTTCACTTTAATGACACTGCTGAACTCTTGCAGGTGTTTTCAACAATCCGTTTAGTCGTCTCGCATTAAGCAAAGCAACACTCAACCGTTTTTTAAATAGGGCTTATTCACCTTCTTTCCTACATTTAGATAGGTGGGAAAATGCATTTTTGTCTCAGTGCATGCATTGTTTTAGTTTGTCAGGGTCGGCGCTAGCTTAGCTTAGCTTAATGAATGGAATCCTTTGTTGCCAGCTAGCATTCCCTGAGTAAAAGTGTTTTTTTTTTTTTTTTTTTAACCACAGGCGAAGCACTACTACTTGGGCGCAGAGATAGCACGCAACACATGAAATCCCACAACTTCCAAGTAGCAGTGCTTCGCCTGTGCTTCCCCCTAATATAGTCCCAAGTCAATATCTGCCTAGGAAATCGCCTAGTGTTAATCTGCATCGCTATTTGTACTTGTTGTGAATACGCAGGCCACAAGAAGTAATTAGGTGGGGGGGTTTTTATCCCTTTTACTCAGGACATGCTAGCTGGCAAGGATTCCATTCATTAAGCTAAGCTAAGCTAGCGCCGCAATTGACTCGCGCAATTGACACTTTTTACACACTCTCACGCCACACATCCATTTTCTCACGCAGAGAAAAATTGCGAAGCAAAGAGGACACGGAGACCGTGCAGGAGACTCAGCTCTCAGATTCTGTACATTTTATTACAAAATTCAAACAATAAATACCGTTTTGCCGCTTATGTGACGTGACAGATCCCAGCGGCACGTGAACCGATCATCTCTACTAGCTAATAGTAAATAAACACGAACACTGTTGAAAGATACAGTACAACTTACCAAAATGTAAATTCCTCATACATAATATCGATCAATCAGTGTTTTTCAACCGCGCAAAGAGGTCAATAAAACAGCTGGAGAACAATAGGTCACATTACATTTACCTCAGGAAAGCCATTTAATGACCATGATACCATAATATCCCACATGGAAAGAACCTATATGTGGATATATGCACATATATGAAACCTATATGCAGCATATATGCACATATATTCTGCATATATACAGCATATATGCACATATATGATAATATATATGCTGCATATATGCGTATATATGCCACATATAGGCAAAACTGAGGTGCATATATGTGCATATACAGGCCATATAGGTCTCCTGTATTGCTTTTTTATATCCACATATAAGCCCTATATGTACAAGATATGCCTCCTATATAGCTCATGGCAGGATCTGGTCATTTTGTAGCTCATATCTCACTTTGGCAACTGTCATACATGATGCCTAGCTCTGATAGGCACATCTATCTATTCGAAGCTCACAGAGCTGAGAAGATCAAAAAGTTATCTTTTTTTTCTGTTCAGTTTTTTGTCTTATTTTTGTTCTTGTACTATTTGATTGTTGTTAAGTAAATAAATAATGTACATTTCTACATTTTGGGCTTTTATTTATGTTGCCTACACTGTAAAAAAAAGTGTAATTTTACAGGTAATGGTGTGTATTATTTTTTTTTACAGGATTTTACCATTTTGTCATTATAGTGAATGCCTGTTATTTTACAGATATTTACTGTAATTTAAGGTCCACTATTAAATTTACAGGTAATTGCTTGTATTTTGGTTTTACATCAATTTTACGTTTTTTAAAAGGAACTTGTCTGTATTTTTACAAAGTAATATTTTACAGATTTTTTCTGTGAAATTAGAAAACAAAAAAAGAAGGTATAACTGCAGAAATCTGCATCTATTCAATATGTTGTCCTTACAGATTATTAAGCATGTGGGGGTTAAAGTGATTTTTTTAAGGTTAAATAATAGTATTTGTACATAGTAGCCTACCCTACATAGGCTACAGTAGGCCTGTATTGAATTATTTTTTATTGCATAGGCTATAGTCTTTTAATCTTGTCTTGCAAATAGATGCTCATTTTGATCATTATTTCATTGTCTTATTCTCCCATAATTTCATGTATATTTTATTAATATTTTTCCAAATCTCCGTTGGTGCACATTCAGGGCTTTGTGTGTGTGTGTGTGTGTGTGTGCGTGCGTGCGTGCGTGCGCGCGCGATGACGCAGATTCAAATTCGCCGCCATTACGTTTCCGCTGTTTAGTCCCGCCCACAACGGTTAGCTGTTCAGTCGAGTTTGGATCTGTAAACGGGAGATTTGAATTCAGTCTACGGTACTCTCGTGAAGTGGATTGTGAGAACAGTGGTTCAAAGCAATCGTATTCGTCGAGAGCAGCCGTGAGCTGGAGCTCTGTTGTCAGTCAGTCCGTTTGGATCACTGATCTATATAATGTCATAGAGATCAATGGTTTGGATTCTTCGGAAATAACGCCCTTTTCAGTGAGCCTGGTTCGTCACAGCGGACATCATGCCAACCGATCACCGGCTGAGGTAAGAGTCTACATGTGAACGATATTTTATATTACATTTGTGTTAAGTTTACGTTACAGTTTTCAAGCTAACGTTAGCATGATAGCTAAATGATTCCGTTAACTGGCGAGAGCTGGAGGCAAAACACTGAAAATGTAGCATGCATCTTTACATTTTCCATCTGTTTTAAGAAAGATATCCCACACCTCAAAAGACCTAAAACAAGCTTTCGTAGACTTGTTATACATATCAAAGTCCGTTTAATTGTGTATAAAATCTTTGTTAATATGCGATAGTATCAGTCAGTAACGTTAAATCAATCTCTTAAATGGCGGGACATTTTGAAACACTGTCTGGAAGCTGAAAACTCTTCTCTTAAAAAATAGTAACCACGTTTTTGGCGGATTTTTATTACCATTTTTAATAACCACAGTTATACTACAAATAGACCTAACGTTACCAAGGTTTTTTTGGTTAAACCATTTTCGTAAGGGTTAACATGGCTATCAAGACCGTTAAGAAAACGAATTCAGTGAATACTGTAAGTTACTTGTTGATGATACAGGAAAGCACATGAGACTAGAATATGAACACCACATAATAAATTGCATATTCTGGCTGCATGCTCGCCAACATGTAGCTATAGAATGCATATGTGCATATATTAGGCTTATAAAGTCAGTTGAGGTTTTGCATTGTCCCAGTGGAACATATTCTGACATGTGTAAATGTAATACTGAGTTGTAAAAATTTTTTTTTTTTTTTTTTATTTCAGGTCAAGTGGAAAGCAGAATGATCATGGCAAACAAGGTATGGGAAGAAGTAATTTAAAATATTGTAATGGCCGAGTCTTCTGATTCCATATGATTGCACTAAAAGTGGCAGAAAATGTAATTTGTTTTATTTTATATTTTCCAATATGAATATTCATTTGATCCTTGTGAGGCCACTGGAGCTGCACAAGGTTTGGTTTTGCTACAGTAAGACCATGATTGTGTTAGATTTCACCCATCTATTTTTTTTTTTTTTGTATTGTAACTAGGTTCTGTCATTTAGAAACATGGCTTTTTCTATCACTTAATGACATATATCTCTACTTTTCATTCCAGCCAGAGGATCTGACAGTTGCTGCTCGCATCTCAGCCTACCTGATGGACAATTCTTGCTGGATGAATGACCTTCACCTTCAACTCAACCTTGCCAAGACAGAACTGCTTATGGTTTCAGCCAAACCATGTGATCCTGCTGATTTGCCTTCTACAACACCAGAAAGATCTGGCCCTTCCTATCGGAGCCACATAACTCCTTGTCTAAGCTCTTGTTCTATCTAGACTGGACTATTGTAATGCTCTCCTGGCAGCTCTTCCAGCATCAGTCAAACCTCTGCAACTGATCCACATGCTGCAGCAAGCCCTAAACTCACTGCTTCAGATCTATGTGTCTCCAGAAGCTTGTGTTCTGCAAGTGAACGGCGCCTTGTGGTGCCATCATCCCAAAGAGACACAAAATCACTTTCACTGACCTTTCCCTGGACTGTTCCCTGCTGGTGGGATGATCTGCCCAACTCAACACATTTTCAAGAAACCTCTAAAGATCCATCTTTTCATAAACACTTGACCCAATAATACTAAATCTTTGTTAAAAAAAAAAAATGCTATGTGTACTGTGCTACACTAACTGGGACTTGTCACTGCACTTGTTGCTTCTATTGTTCTCTTAATTTTTAAAAGTCACTTTAGATAAAATGTAATTGTAAATGTGTAAAATAAGTTATATTAGAATATAAAGGCATACAGCAATGGCCTTTTAATGTGGATATTTTTACATGTTCTCAATTATATACTAAGATTGTATTTCCTATCATTCACGTATCTTGATGTTCAGTGTTTGTTTAATGAGTAATACTGTAAATGTGCAGGTATTCTGTACTTATGTTTAGTTAATTTAACAGACATTGACTGTACATTTGCTATTATTAAGTACTTAATTAGAGATTGGTTAAAGTTGTGAAATTTGAAATGCAAAAATTAAAACTGTAAATAATATATTAACTTTGTATTTGAATTTATGTACTTAATGCATTTTTATACATAACTTCATAGTAGGTGAACATATAGGAGCATATATAGGTGAACCTATATATGTGCATATATGTGAACATATATGTACATATAATATAGGAAAACGGCCAATTTTATATATGTCACATATATTCAAAACCTATATTAAAACATATATGTTTATATAGGTTATTTCCATGTGGGATAGGCTATAGCACGTTAGGTGGCAAAAAAACAAGAGCTATAGAGAGTATTTTGCTAAATATGTGTATTATATTACATATTTGTTATATTTTTACTTACATAATTAAAGTTGTTATTATAATAAAAGCGCATTATATTTAATTTGAGTTATTTTAACATTAAATAAGCTGACAGGGTATGTTTACAGCATTAGGTGAGATTTTTTTTTTTATTCTTGAGAAAAATTAATGCCTATCTTGTTTACCTAATCAATTTTTGAATCAAATCACAAGAACTCAATAGAATTGAAAACATGTAATTTGTGTCAAGCAATAAATAAATAAAACCGTAGCTTAACGTTACCAGAATTTGTACCATGTAAACATTGTAACATTTTCACTCTGCAATTCTGTTTAGATACTAAAAATGTTTTGACAATCACAATGTACCTATTGTGATGCAAGATTTTTTATACATCCCTCCCCAATCCCCCTCCATAATTCTCACTCCAAGCTAAACACAAAAGTTGGCAGCCCTGCACATATAGATTATAAAAATAATTAAATAGTTTAAAATCAACCAAATATTTCAACATTCAACTAATATTCTCCTATTAAAAGAAAAAAGTAAGAGCAAGTTTAACCATTTTCAGCCATTTTATGAGTGTTACAGTTGACGTGTTGTGAAGCAGGCCTAGATAACGAAGTAACTTTCAACTTTATCGTGTGTTTGAGTTTGAGTTCGTCATAAGGTCTGCTGAGACACAAATACTCTATCGATATTAGAGCTATGAAAAGTTTAACGAACTTACTGTCACATGTGAAGTGATTGCTGATTTTCTATCTTCCGAAATGGCGTCTTTACAGTTTACAGAATACAGTGCACATTCCCCTTTCCCCATACACAGGAGACAGTTGTCCCACCCACCTCCTGCTTCAATAGACCCCCGTGCACTAGCACGGAAGCGCGGTGGATGACCGCGGTTAAACTGTCTCCTGTGTGTATGGGGAAAGGGGAGGGACAGAGGGAACAGGCAAGACAAACTCCTACGTTTAAATAACATATAGAAAATAACTGCTTGACAACTTATGGAGCTGGGAACAAGCAACTACATTTTAGAAACAAGCCCCAAAAAAACGCGACCCGCGACTACCAATATTTGTAAGCGACTTTACAGAAAAACAAGCCCAAAGTCCATAGTAGGAAAAAAAAATACTATGGAAGTCAAGGGTTCCAGTTAACTGTTTGGTTATTACTATTCTTCAAAATATCTTCCTTCGTGTTCAGCAGAATAAAGAAATTCATACAGGTTTGAAACAACTTGAGGGTGAGTAATGACAGAATTTTCATTTTGAAGTGAACTATCCCTTTAACTGAATAAACCTGTGTGGTATTTTTGATGTCCTAAGGTTGTAATGGTGGTGCAGTCATGTAACTTCTAAAATGGAAGAAGGAGGTATGGAAGCCCATTTTTGCCATATAAGAAAAAAAAACATACTCTGGTAGTCATAATTATGACATAGAAAGCTGGATTTATGACATACTAAGTCATAATTATGAGATGAAAAGTTTATTACTTAAAATGTAAAAACGTGAAAATTATGACATTAAAGGGATAGTTCACCCAAAAATGAAAATTAGCCCATGATTTACTCACCCTCAAGCCATCCTAGATGAATATGACATCATGTAAGACATCATCTTCTTTCAAATGATTACCATCTGAGTTATATATATGGGACATTCTACCAGAAACGTACATTTCCAGAAAAAAAAATCTTGGGGGAAAAAATATATTTTTCTTAAATCTGAACGTTGAGACATATGGAGGACATGTTAAACTATGAGAAACACATATCATGCCATCTCAGCATGTTTTTATGATTAAATAAAATACATTTTTATACGCATTTCACCCCTAAAATGTCAGGCCCTGACACAGACAAATTTGTATGTCAGAATGGTTTCCTAATGAATTTCTTTGATACAAATAGCATTTTCTTATTGATCACATGTCACTGATTGTATCTAACATGGTTTTATAATTCATTTAAGAAATATAAGTAACTTTTCGGTCAACTGTAGTACACAAAATCACAGAATACCCACCAGGCACTCATATAGTTGTAAAATAACTAACTTTACATAGGAGATTTTTATAAAAACATAGTAGTGGATATATACCCCCACCTTCATCTACACAGTTAAAGAGATTAATTAATTAATATTTCCTCAAATAGTACACTTTTGTCATATTTCCTGTGTGACAGGACTGACCATGGCGTGACAGGACTGACGGTACTGTGACAGGACTGACTTTATGGATTTTGATGATGCAGAAAAAGTTATGTTTTGTGTTCTTTATTTAAGTTTTGATTGGCATTTCTTTTTTAAATTATTATTATAATTTTAATGTTAATGTAATATTAGACTATGGTTAAATTCAGCCAAGGACATTTACATAATATTGCCAAAAGTATTGGGACAGCCCTCCAAATAATTGAATTCAGGTGTTTAAATCACTTCCATGGCCACAGTTGTATAAAAATCAAGCACCTTGGACTTCATTTTACTATTGCATGCGTTAAATACATAAAATATGCAATAAATGTAATAAAAAAGAACAATAACATTAATTTGTAAGGCCGTGTCACACGGGAATGTGACAGGGCCTGATGTGACAGGGCCTGACGGTTGGCCATTTTAAACTGCCATTACTCAGCCTGCTACTGTAGCATGCTAGCATAAAAACTGTTAACATGCAAGCAAGGAATTTCAATAACCTTTTTAGACATGTTTTGGATTTAAAACATTTTCATTATTTTCTGGAATGTTTTACCGTGACAGGGCCTGACCCTTTAGCTCGTCTTCCTAAAAAAAATATACAAAAACAAGCTTTAAATCATACAATTCAATGACAGAATTCAGCCTTGATCAATGTAAGCTTCACCTGGGTCAAATGATGTCACTTCCTCTGAGTGATACTCTTAAAGGCGTATTTCACACATTTTATGTAGAGTTTTATGTAAAACGTGACAGGACTGACCAAAACATGGGGACAGTTGTAAAATAGAATTTATTTGTAGAATGTATATAATTTCATGTTTTTGATCAGTTGATGTGAATGATAACAGCTTAAACTTGTTATTGATGAGTTTTTTTTTATAAATAACAGTTTGTAGCATAACAAAACTATGAAAGCTGTAGCTCCAATTTGGCTGGGGACAAGGACATTGACAGGATTTGTAATTTTCAAAAGTGTTTTTAATAAAGAAAAAAATATCTGAGAACCTAATGAATGTCATATTCCTTTACAGAACAACTCACAGAAATCAACTATGAGCCAGTTTTAAATGAAATACTTTTTTATTCACTGTAACAATTCAAGGACAGATAATGTACGTTTCTGGTAGAATGTCCCATTTATTTGTCAGGTAAAAATGTATCATGCCAATTACACAAGTAAATGATTAAAAGCCAATTCAGAAATAATAAATACATGACATAATTTACTCAAAGATGACTCTAAAAGTAAGCAATGCATTCCTGACAGAGACACACAGTGGTGTGTGAGTGTTTTCCAATGGGAAAACACTGAAAAAGCACTGAATAGGGGATGTTCCTGGTTACAGGGTCCCGAAGACTGCTCTGTCGCCTATCCTTAAATACCCAGACCAAAACAAAAGGGTTATACAAATATTGTTTAGAGTTTGTTTTGGGTCAATTCATGTACCCCAGCATGTACACCTGGTTTCGGGGGAGAGGGGAGTATTATCAGATATCTTGAAGAGACATCACCCAAAGAGAAGCACAGGATTCTCCGAAGGTTTCAATCTTTCTCATAATACCAATGACCGCAATGAAATTAAGACCATTTTACCAATCGCACCGAGACATTTAAAATGATACATAACATGAAAAGGAAAAACAATAGATTCACAAGATACATCATATGTGATATATAGACAATCTCAGTGAACTTTTAGTGACTTGAGGAGGGAGAGGGGGGATGCATATAAACAAAGAGATAAGTTTGGACAAGACAATGTCCTGTGCTCTCGATCTTCTGTCCAGGGTGTGTTTTATTGCAGGGTGAGTTTTGTCTTAGCAGGAAAATCAGTTCTTACAACATTGAAACACCAAGTCAAAGCTGGAAACACACATTTTGCTTCACACAGTTGCCTGCGAATCAATTTTCTTGGCAATCTCTTCTATACTACTACAGCCTACAAGTTCAAGGCATACAATATCATTTAAAGGTTTCGTTTCTTAAAAGGAAAAGCAGCATTTGTGTAAGAGGGAAGACATCATCACACACACCGTCATCGGGTCGTAGCCTCAGTCGAGGTCTCCGGGGTCTTCAATTTCGCTCCATCACCTCGACCCTTCGGCACCACAGTGGGCTCTTTCTCCAGCGCCAGCGCCTCCGGCCGTCCCCACAGTGGAGTCAGGACATGTACCACCATGATCACAGTTCTGGCTGTGGCCTGGACACATCTGACCCTTCAGTTCTGCCTCCTCCTGGTCAGCCGTCCCCCTCCCGAACCTCCTCCTGTATCCTCTTCCGGGTTCTCCTACCCTTCGCCAGCCCTTCACCATCCCTTCGCATCTCCTCATCCTCCTCGCCCCTTCTGGGAGGGAGCGTCACGCCACTAACACTCTGTTTTCATTCGCACCGTTTCTCCCTACCTTGTTTGTTTTCATAGTCACAGATTTAAAGCGTTAGTTCACCCAAAAATTAAATTATACTCAAAAATGAAAATTCTAAATTTACCTTCATCAGCTTCGGCCTTTCAAATGTCAAAACTTTACAATCATTTTCTGTTCATCTATTATTTTGCAATTTACACAAATCAAACAAAACTAATATTAACATTCAGACATCAAAGAGCAATAAGAATATCGAGTTCTTCACAGACAACCAGTCAAAACAGTGATTGTCCTCTTTCTCCTCCAACAACATTGCATTAGATTTTCCTTCTGCTAAACTAGATCTGTGTGTGACTCCAGTAGAGAGACAAACATCAGCTGAGTGTTTCATTCAGTTCAGCTTTATTCACACCTGAGGTCTGACGACACCAGATATGAGGCCGAGAGCAGAACTCACACTTTACTCCAGTCAACATCTGCTTCATTTCTCCACACAAATCACTCTCATCTTCACTGTTATTGCACAGGGGAAAACAGCGCATTATTAACAACACACACTGATCTTGTAATGGGGCATGTTGACACACTAATCTGGGGAAATGAGGAACTCTTTCCATTGAAAACAACAACAACTGTTCATTTGATGAACTTTGTCCATGTGAAATAAAGCTAATAATTGACATTTTGAATCGTAGTGATGAACCAGTGTCTGTCAGTGTTACTCTGAGATCAGAATCAAGGACTGGAACTAACCTTTATTAATATAGATATAATATATACTTGCATACTTTTACAATGCATTTTGATTTAAAACGCTTTTATGGCAAATGCCACTTTAATGGATATTTCAACACAATAAATAAATAAAATGAGAGAGAGAGAGAGTGAGAGAGAGAGAGAGAGAGAGAGAGGAGGAGAGAGAGAAGGAGAGAGAGAGTGTGAGAGAGAGAGAGAGAGAGAGAGAGAGAGAGAGAGAGAGAGAGAGAGAGAGAGAGATTCATCATATATTCATGTTGTTTCAATCCTGATGTAATAATGACTGTCGGAAAAAATAAACAATGAGTATTTTTTTTTTTCTGATTTAAAATTATAATTGCAATATTTTGTAACATAATTCAGATGTAGTCTCACATATAAAGGTGTTTAAGGACAATATGTACGATATTCTTTTTACGTAAACCACATTACAGTTTTTAAACTTGTAGAAAATAATATAAAAGTTTTCTAAAACTATATGAAACAAACACGAATACTGCGTACATTTATAAACACTTGATACATGTTTTGTTTTTACATGTTTTTGTTGGTAACACTATTTTACAGTGTCATTGTTACACGTTACATGTATTTACTATAGTAATAACTATAAATGAACCCTAACCCTATAGTACGTACATGTGCTTAATATTACTCAGTGCTTAAATATATAATTACACATTAAAATAAAGTGTTTTTTTACTTTGACTTTGATTATTTATCACAGACTCATTTACTTTCCTGTTCAACAGTTCTTCTGTATTAGATTCAGTCCAAACTCTCTTTTGATGAAGATTCATAAAGTGATTGTCAAAACTGGACATTAAAAAGCAAACGTGTAAAACAGTGAAACTCAGGGTGACAAACGTTTATCATGAATGAAAATAACAGTCAAAGATCAACAACTGAAGAAACATGTTCAGACTGAAACAGGAACAAGCGTTTATTGACCATAAACTACAATAACATGATTAAACTGTAATAAACATGTGAATTAACAGTGAAATACTGGAGGTGACAGTAGATTAATGTTCATTTTACAGTTATCTCTATGATTATACAGATGATGTGTTATTCATCTCACATTATTGATTATAATAATCCTGTGAGATCCAGCAGTTTTAATCAGATCATCTGAAGGATTTTAATAACACATTGTGCACAAATAAAGTGTGTGAATATCAATAACGGTGATAATGCAGTGTGTGTGTGTGTCAGTCAGGGGGTGTGTGTGTGTCAGTCAGAGTGTGTGTTGTTTAATGTGACACAGAGACACTGAAGAGTTATAATTATTAAGTCTAAATCCAGCACAGAGGGGTTCAGTGAATGTGTGTGTGAATGTGTGCAAGCGTGTGAGTGTGTGTGTGTCAGTGACGCTGTAGAAGGACAGAGTGCCAGCCGACACGTCCACAAACACTCCTACTCTCTTACAGGATCCAGAAACAGCAGTGTAGTTACTATTGTGCCAGACAGAGAATCTGTGATCAGAGCATCTCAGACTCCAGGACTTCTTATTACATCCAAACACACAGTCATTACTCTCTCCTTTCCTCCTGATTCCTTTATATGACACTGATATTTCAGTATAATCTCCACTCCATTCAGCCTCCCAGTAACAGCGTCCAGTCAGACTCTCTCCACACAGAACCTGAGGCCACACATCAAATCTCTCTGGATGATCAGGATACGACTGACTCTCATACACATGCGTCACCTTTCTGTTCTCCTCAGACAGAACGAGGAGAGTGTGTGCTGTGTTTGGATCCAGTGTGAGATCAACGGCATCTGAACACAAGAACACACACATTACAACAGCAACATTTACAACAACACAGACTAAAACTGTGAGTTTGAGGACTTACATCTGTGTAGTCTTGATGTCATCATGAACTCTCCACAGTGATCCACACTAGAAAACACACACATTCTCTCTTCAGAAGCTGGAGTTCTGCGAGTGAACATCATCTCAGAGACACACACACACACTCTCTCTCTCTTCAGTTGCTTCCACTGAAGACGATTATTTTCAAGAATACAATCTCACAATCATTCAACATCTCTCTCTCTCTCTCTCTCTCTCTCTCTCTCTCTCAAACTTTGTCTGGCATTCTCCACTTTGGAGGTAGGGAAGGGTTAATACAATGTATTTTATTAACATCACATTTTAAAAACATAACATCAAATATCAGCATTACAAACTTTCAAATAGAGAAAATAAAAGTGCAATTATATTATCACTTTGCATGAAAAGACTTTGTTCAAAAGTAAATAATAATAATAATAATAATAATAATATTAATAATAATAATTAAAGCTGCAAGCAGTATTTATCAGGGTTCAAGCAGTTAAGGCCATCAAGCATCAAAAGACATTAAATTTTATTTATCAAGCATGTAACCACAGACAAAATAGATGGAAAAGACCATTTACAGCCAATACAGGCAATTTACCATAGGAAATATATGGTTTTAAAGCTTTTTAACAGTTATAGCGCCACCTATCATCCGATCTCCATAAAATTTGGCATGCTTGTTAATGACGTTATTTCACATATGCTCGTCAATTTTTGTAAAGTTCTGAGTTTTCCTTTGGGATTTATCGGCTTTTGAGTGTATTTCGCCACGCCCCTTTTCTAAATGACCCTGTTACAGCCACCCAAATGCCAAAGTTGAACTTTTGTTTTGATAATTATTGATCTAGAGAGTCCAGAGAATTGTCCTAGACTGGTTTGGTTCCAGTCATAGCAGAACATTTTCCCTGCCTAAATCCAAATCGGAGATAGCCATTTTGTCCGCCTTGAACCAAGGATTCCAGCGATATAAGACACTTGATCCTGGGACAAACGGTCTAAGAGTTATGGGCAATTTCGAACTTTTGGTTGCTGTAGCGCCATCTATGGGCCAATCGGGGTCATAGTCTGATAGGTTGTCCCCAAATTGAGGCCTACCATCTGGCAAAGTTTCAAGTCTCCAGCACTTACGGTTTTGGGCTGCACGATGCGTTTTACGGCAGAAGAAAAATAATAAAAATCCTTACAATTACAATAGGGTTTCAGCACTTCGTGCTTAAACCCCTAATAAAATAAACTGATAAGTGAGTAGACTAGGTAGGCTACTGTACCTTTACTGTGGCGATCCAGGAGACATCCGCTATGCGCGCTCTGGCTAGTAGCATCTGCCTGCAAAACCGGAGGCTGTTTTTTCAGGACCCCAGTTCTAGGACCACATTTCTAGGACCCTAGGTTTTTAGTGACAACGCCACCTACCAAATTATGCTGCGTTCACACCAAACGCGAATAGAGCGTCTGGCGCGAGTGATTTCAATGTTAAGTCAATGTAAAGACACGTTTACGCGCGTCTGGAGGTCCTGCGGAGCGAATAAGGTGTGTTAACGCGGCGTGGTGGACGCGAATTCGCCTCATCTGGCGCGAATGATTTTATTTGGTGCTTTTTGTGCATTCACGCGTCTTGACGCCCAAGTTGAAAAATCTGAACTTTGGCGTCTGTTCGCACCGCGTTAACCAATCAGGAGCCTGCTTGCTGCTGTCACGTGGTGAAGTGATGGGATAAACTCCTGCCAGTACTCGTTCAAAATGGAGTAGGCTATAAAGCAATATAGCAGAATATAATATTAAATATAGCAGTTAACTGAGTATCACAAGAAAGTGAGTATATACTAGTGAGTATCATTAGAAAGAGCACCAACAGTCGTATTTTGTTCTTAATTTACACAACACAAGGATGCTTGATTTTAATCTTTGAATTAATTAGAAAAAACTAGCACAAATAAATACAATAGAATAAAGATACCAATAAAGAGAAAAGTTTTTGCTTAGGTCTAACACTAGTATTCAGAAATACTAATTTGTTATTTATTTAGTATTTAGAGACTGAATAAAGTAATCAAATGTAAAATAACACTGGGTAGTATTTTAGTCCTGACTAAATTAAATACATAGGCTATTAATCCTGATTCCTTAAAATGAAAGCTATGTTTTGTTGTTTGGACAACCAAATTAATGACAGACACGTATGGCTGCTGTCACTGTAAGAGCTAGTGCACGGATCCTGTTTTCATTATACGGTCACATGCGAGTTAAGCTTAAGACAAAAATTGACATAATTTTCGCATGTTTTTGATTGTTAAAGCGTCAAAATGGTAAATGATAAACTTAAGTTACTCATGATGCAATGCTGGCCCGATTATGCAAGTGATAATTCCATTTATCCCGACTCCCGAAACGCGAGAGTGTATTATTGCCTGCAGCGCGCTTAACGATTACCTTGTGCAACCCATTTTGAGAGACGAGAGATAGAAGACGCAGCACCGCTGAATCACTCACGCTGTTTGTGAAATTGCATCTCGCAGACAGTTTTAAAATGACTGATTTGATTGTATAATCTGTGTGGATTAATTTACCAATACAACTGTTGTAAAGTTTTTCTTTCTTCAAAGCAAGACCAGGAGACGTTGGGATAAGCAGAAGTGATTTATTGGGATCTTCGCTGTGTGTCGTCTGTAGTGTTCTTCCAAGTCTAAAGTATCTAAATTTACATGGTGTCTTATAGGCATTTTAGGAGGAGGGACTTTTGAAGGTGGAGACAAATTCAAACAAAGCATGTAAATGAGTATACAAGTTAAGGAAACCCGCCCCAGACTCCAGCGTGTTACCAGTCTCAATCCAATCAGCATAACCACTCAAATGCATATGTGCTAATCCAATCAGCCAAACGATTCAACGTCTGGACTGTGGCTCTTGCTCCAAGAGCCATTAAAGACAATAGGTTAGCGTCTCCGTGATCTGACTCATTTAACTTACAAAGGAAAAACAGGTCGGGCAGGAATATCTTGCTGTAAACTTAATAATCACTTTCTCAGTTTATATACAATCTAAATTAAAACCTCAAATGCTAAAATCAGTATTCTTCACCGTGATGTTATGTAAGGAAGCATATCTGAAATAGATTCTTAAATTTGTAACCCTTCACAACCTACATGCTAAAGTGAATCAATATTTGCGGGAATTTCCCGCATTATAAGTGGGAGACCTGCGGGAATGATTAAAATTATGCGCAATACCCGCGCTGAAATTCGAGCCCTGCTGTATTTAACCCTTGTGTTATGTTGCGGGTCGTTTAGATTTTATAGTTGTTGGAAATACTGGTTAACCTATGTTTTTTTTCTTAATATTTGGTGATTTTTTCTCATTTATCATCATGAACACGCATGCAAAGTTTCAACATGCTGGTGTTTTTTGACATATACAAACAAAATTACTATTACGTTCGTGATGTTCGCAGGTCAATTTGACCATCGTAGGCAGCTATTCAAAAGCAACTGTACAGACACAAAATAAAAACATTTATTTTATGAATGTCAGGACATCAACTCCAGTTCTAAAGTTTAAATGCATCTAAAAGTGCTCTAACCCAAACCAAACACACTTGAAAAAGCTAAATCATGGTGTTCAGGATTAATTGCAAATTACAAATGAAAATCTTTGACAGACACAGATAGTAAAATAAGCTCTCATTTATATATTCAAGATATCTGAAATATCTTGAGACTTCGACATAGACAGCAGGAAAAATGAGCTCAGATTAATTGATTAATTGTTCAGTTATGATGTTCTAAGCAAAAAAAAAAAAAAGTTCAAAAAATGTATATGCAAATATATATAAATATAATGTATATTCAAATTTTGTCAAAACAAAACAGTTTTAAAAAAATGGTAAAAAAACATTTTCATTAAATCATATCTTCAGATATATATTTTTTTGAATATTTGACAAATGTTGATATTAAAAGTTTACAGTTTGTACCTGAATCTTAGTTGTTTTTCATAGTGTGATTTTTGAGGAATTGTATTGAATCCAATTAGGGTCAATTTGACCCGAACCATAAGGGGAGTACACAGAATTCCAACATAACACAAGGTTTAAAATTTCATATACATTTTCTAACCGAAGACAGATGGACAGGTGTCTGCAGCTGGGATAGAGCGCCTGTACAGTAGTTGAAGGGTGATCCTCGCTCCGATGCGGTAACTCTCTTGATGAATGCTCGATCAACATCAGCCATCTTGCAAACAGACAAGCGGATTTCGCCTCAGACACGCGTCAATTTTGCTTCAAACTTTTGCTTTTGACGCGCGAATGGATTCAAAATGTTCAAGCATCCAACTAGACGCGGTAGACGCGAATTTGACGCGCTATTCACGTTTGGTGTGAACGCACACTAAAGAGGACCAGCGAAAATGGATGACAATCAGAGTGTCAGTATCAATTGCGAATCAATTTTTATTTGTTTAACTTTAAAAACAATTGTGACGCATTTCATTGGAAAGTTAACATAGCCAACGTGATGGTGATTTTCTAAATAGTCTTGAATGCATAGCCATCATATATTAGCCTCTAATGCCGTACAATGAATTGTTAGCACAATATAGAAGTGACACGGCGCACTCTTTTTTCCAGGCGTGCCTCTGTTCATGGTTGCATAGCAACGACACACTCCACGGGAGAGCAAGCATTTGTGGAAAGGAGAAAGCGGAACGAACTGCGAAATTGATATCGAGAACTGTGGATTTTCACTGGTATTGGTGCCGAATACTGAAATTTTATAGTGAAAAAAAAAAAAAAACCATTTAATTGATATCATTATTTTTGTATCATATATGTGTGTGCACTCTGTGGTAACTAAGAATTTTTAAATATGAAATGTAAAATTAGAGAGTAGAACATGTTCAACTAAATGTTCCTTATTTAATTCACTTCTCTTTCTCTCTCTTAGGAGTCAGTGATGATGTTGTCCATGAAGTTCTGTCTATGTGGTTCACATCATGAACAAATGTGTTTTTGTGTGTGTTCAAGTTCAGTTGTTATATATTATTTTGTAAAATATACACAATCTTAAATCTACGCCCAGAGTCATCATTGTCTTCCCTTTGTACTTGAAAATGTGGTCGATCTAGTGACTGATAAGACTATAACACGATTCCTTGTTTTTTTACTTGAGTTATTATATTATGCTACTTACAACCAATAATTTCTCAACATTCATAGGAACCAGGTTTAATTGCAATAAAGAAAGTAGTATTTGTGTGTATTAAAACTTTTTTCGGTCCTCCAAAACTAGGGTCCTAGAAATGCTGTCCTTGAACTGGGGTCCTGAAAATGCGGCCTCTGGGACTGCAGACGGGTAATATTGGGCTCTGGCTCTGACCACAGCTTATACACACTCTGCCTGGCTCTTTCAGTGAGAATTTAAAAACTATATAACTTTATACAGTTCATATATTTTCTTATTTTTTGATAAATGTAATGTATACATTTAATATACCTTGCGTTATTCTGCCTTGACATAAAATGACAAAATAAATAAAGTAACAGTGTGGCGATAAGGAAAAAACGTAAGGTTTGTGACTGGAAGGAGGAGGGAAATCAATTATCCGGAAGTGAGGAAATGAGAATATAAGGTGGAGTTAAAAAAAAAGAGAAGGAAGGAACGGGTTACCTGAGACGAATCCACAGTCAGTGAGACGCGAGACGCTGTGTTTGGGCTGTGCGTGGATCTAGAGTGAGCGGGAGTTGCCTAGCGATTGGCACTGAGAGTGCGCTGCACCTCTGTACACCGGCTGCACAGCGAAGCTTGTCTTTACGGCTGACGAGTGAGCAAGTTCTCCAGGTTATTCCCTGTTTTACCCTCACTTCGAAAACTTTCCTTCCTGCCATTATCGGCCAACGCACTTTCACACACACACATGCCTGCACGCACACGCATGCACCACCGGCTTCAAGCAAACCAAACATTCACGCAACCACTTTCGCCACGTATTTCGTATCTGTGTAATACAGTGAAGTGTTTCGTTATGTTTAAACGGTTGATTTCATTGTCAGTTTGATTTATTGTATTTTCTTTTTTATTTATTTTTTCTCCAATACAAAAACCAGTGGTGTAAATACTGTAGGATTTTGAACTTGAACCAAAGTTATTTGGTGTGTATTTAGTTTGTTTTGATTCTTTGCTTATGGTGAAACTGAGATTTTTGTCTGATTTCTTTGAAAATTATGAAAATATAACTGTGAAACTGAACTTTCTTTGTGTGATCTCTGATTCATGTTTATTCGTAACTGGTGGCTTAAAGAGCTATTCTGAGGAAAAACATTTGACAAGATTGAGCTTGTCTGGCGCCCGAACTAATTGTTTTTTTTTTATACATATATCTTTCATTTGTTGATTTACATTTCGTTTGGGCCTGCCACCGTTACAGAAGTGGCGCCCGAACAGGGACTGAACTGAACTCTTTAAGAAAAAGAAAAGACACTTGAACTGAACTCTCTGAAAAAAAAAAAAAAAAAAACCTGATCAAATTGTCAATTTTGGTGGAAAGTGTTATGTGAGTGTATATGATTACTTATTTTCTTGGTTGCAGTAATTGAGGGTTAGCTTTAAGGTAATGATTAAAGTGTGACTTTGAATTTGAATACGTGTTAGAACTGAAATTGTAAAATTTCTGGGTTTATTTGTTTATTGAACACTGAAATAACATTGTATTTTATTTTATTTATTTTTTGCTGACATACATTACATTTTGCATAACATTTTACAAACTTTATTGAGTTCTCCAGAGACACCAGTGAATCATGACCACAACACCATCTCCTTTGTCAACGTGTGTGGATATTGAAGTTCCAGATGTTGCAACCCCAATTTGGCCCATTGCATCACTTCCCCGGTTTACTCCTGGACCTCTTTCACCTCCGGTCTTCCATGGCCCATACATCCAAACGCCTTCCAGCTATCCAGGAGGCCATGGAGCCCAGGTGCAGTTCGCTTCAGCACTGGCTGGCAGCAGCACTCCAATGCAAACCCCTACCTGGAACCAGGGACCAGGTCCTATGCATCTATGCACATCACCTGAACTTTCTACTCCCTCTTCAGTGGCACAGCAGGATTTGCCTGGTGTACTTCCCACTCCTGGTAGAGAAATGCAACAACTTACTTCACAAGTTCAAGGTAATTGGGATAAACTGCTGGACTCCATAAAGAAACAGGAGAGAGCAATCTCTGAACTTACCCATGGGTGGAAAGCAACTTCTTCTCAGCACTATGACCAGATTACCAGCCTTGCTACAAAAATTAAGGACAACCAGCAGCAAGTTCTCACACTAGTTGCTTCAAATAAAAAACAGGATGAGGAGGAGACTGATCAACTAACTAAAGCCATTAAACTCATGATTACAGGCGAACTTCAAAAAGTTGAAACTACCTTTGTCTCAGAGGTGCGCTTCATGGTGGATCAGCTTCAGCAGGAACTTCAACAAGATCTCAAAACCCTGCAACAGAACTGTCAGCAAAGCCATGACCAGCTTACAACTGAAATCCATCAGCACAACGTCCAAATTGCTAGTCTATGTACAGACTTTAAAAAGTTTCAAACTGAAATGGTGGATCGAAGCAAGATGCATGAAAAGAAATTAGCAGATCTAATTAAGGAGAGCATACCTTCACTACCTGGCACTACCTCCCTCTCTTCACTACCGTCCGCATTGACTGCTCCTGCAACTCCTCCCACTACCACAGTGGTAAGAAGTGACCACCTTAAGATAACCTTTCCCACCTTTGGAAAGCCATCAGATGACCCAGACCCTTTACTATATTTGACACGCTGTCAAGATTTTCTAGCATTACATCCCTTGGTTGATGCAGACCTGCTAGCCACTTTCCGAACTGTACTCTATGGAACTGCCCGTGACTGGTGGGAGGTTGCCAGATCCTCTGTAACAACATGGGGTGAGTTTGAATCAGCTTTTCTTTCTGCCTTCCTATCTGAAGATTACGAAGATGAGCTGGCTGATCGGATCAGAACGAGGACCCAGGGAGAGAAGGAATCCATCAGGGATTTTGCTTTCTCATATCGAGCTCTCTGCAAAAGGTGGAAGCCTTCCCTAACAGAAAGTGACATGGTAAAAATGATCCTTAAAAACATAAAGCCCCATCTCGCCAGCCAGTTACGCAGCAGGGTCAGCAATGTTGAGGAGCTAGTGAAGCTGGGACATCAGTTGGAGAAGGATTACTTGCAACAAGTACAATATGAGGGGCGCAAGGATTTTAAACCACAACCTACCATGCCACAAAGACCAATCTCTAGCCAACCTGCGGAGAAGCCTCAAGTACAGTGCTGGCGGTGTAAAGGTTCCCATTCACCTGGAAATTGTCCTCACTTTATGTCTGCTTCCAACCAGCCATCTGTTCAGCAGCGTCCCCCCCATAACAAGCGTTTCTTCCAACCTATGAAGTCTGGAGGTCCGCCTCGACAGCCAGTTACTCCTTCCAGCAACACGGTATCTGCAACAACTACACCTTGGTCATCTGCAGACTTGGAAGAAAGCACCCCCACTTGTTCCAATACTTCAAATCAGCTAATGGCTGTACCACAACAATTAGTGGTGCCCATCAGTATTGGTCCTTGGAGAGGGAAGGCCATTGTGGATACAGGCGCAAGTTACACCCTTATCCATGAGAGCCTATGGACTGAACTCAATCCACCTGATAACCTTCACCCTTGGACCCTTGGTCCTCTTTATTTAGCTAATGGTGAAGCAGAAGTTCCATTAGGATGGATAAACCTGCCAATTATTCTTCATAATAAGACTTTTCCAGTACAGGTTGCTGTCCTCTCCTACACAGCCCTTGCATATGCAGTGATCTTGGGATTAGATTTCATCTTCTCCAGCGGACTGCAGATTGATGTGACAGACAGGAAATATTCCTTCAAGTCTGCCCCTGATGAACACTATCTCTTCCAACCCGGCCAGGCAAGTGTACCTGTGGTGAAACCATCACACCTGGAAAAAAGACCACATCTGAACAGTGTTAATCAAAGCCTCTCCCTACTCAGTTCCATTCCTCCACCCCAACCCCCATTGCTATCACGACCACTTGATAGTCTGGATGAACAAGCATTAATAAACCTTGCTGTAAATGGTGCTTACTTACCACCTGACGGGAAACAACAACTACGGCAAATCTTGGAGTCCAACTCTCAGGTGTGTACCCTCCAACCTGGACGAACTGATGTTCTCCAACACCACCTCTATATCACACATCCAGTGCCCCTCAAACAGCGACCCTATCGCATGAGTCCTTCTAAACAAGCTGTTGTGAGAGAGCAACTGGAGGAAATGTTAAAGGCAGGTATCGTGGAACCATCTCACTCGGCATGGGCATCCCCTGTTGTCCTAGTTCCAAAAAAAGATGGTAAAATGAGATTTTGTGTGGATTACCGGAAGGTCAACGCCATAACAGAGAGTGATGCATACCCCCTCCCTAACATTACAGAGATTCTTGAATCCCTCTCTGGTGCATCGATCTTTTCTACAATCGACCTCAACAGTGGCTACTGGCAGGTGACAATGGGTCCAGATAGCAAACCCATGACTGCCTTTATCACTCCATCGGGGTTGTATCAGTTTACAGTCATGCCTTTTGGGTTAAAAAATGCCCCAGCGACATTTCAAAGACTGATGGAGACGGTTTTGGGGGAATTACGAGGTAATATATGCTTCGTTTACATTGATGATATTATAATCTACTCACCATCCATGGACCAGCACTTCCTCGATCTCCAAACTATTCTCCATCGATTGCAGACAGCGGGTTTGACTATCAACCTAAAGAAGAGCAAGTTTTGTCTTCAGGAGTTAACATTCCTTGGACATGTGGTGAACATTCATGGTATTTCCACAGACCTGAGTAAGGTAGAAGCCATACGTGCATACCCTGTACCTCGTAACATCAAAGAGGTTCAGCGCTTCCTTGGACTCGCCGGGTGGTACCACCGGTTCGTCCCAAATTTCTCGAGGATCACTGAGCCCATCAATTCCTTGAAAAAAAAGGGTAGTGCATTTCATTGGTCACCCCAATGTCAACAAGCTTTTGAACAGCTAAAAGCCTACCTTACCTCACCTCCCATTCTGGGTCATCCCAACCTTGAACTTCCATTTATTGTATACACGGATGCCAGTGACATCGGACTAGGTGCGGTGTTGACGCAGCGGAAGGACCAGGGCTCAGAGCAGGTGATTGCGTACGCCAGTAGATCCCTGAGCAAAGCCGAAACCAACTACTCTGCGACAGAGAAAGAATGCCTTGCCGTCATATGGGCTCTGGAAAGATGGCAACATTACCTAGAGCCTAAACTATTCACGGTTGTGACTGATCACTCAGCCCTGCAATGGGTAATGAGCTCTACAAAAACCACCAGTCGTCTCATTAGATGGGTTCTTCGATTGCAGAAGTTTGATTTTGTAATTGAGTATCGTAAAGGAAGGCTGAATGTAGCACCAGATGCTCTTTCTCGGATCCACACCCAACCTGGTTGTAGCTTATATGTCAGGCAAACGGAGGAGTCAGACCTTCCAATCACTGCCGCTGCCATCTGGGAGGAGCAGCACAAGGACCCTGTAATCATAAAACTATTCCAAACACTGGCAGGAGATGATCAGCTGAAAAATCAGTACGAGGTAGTAGAAGATAAATTGTACCACACAACTCAGCTGAAGAGTGGCCAATGCCATTATCGGGTGTACCTTCCCAACAGTCTGATTCCAGCCGTTCTCCACCACTACCATTCAAATCCTTTAAGTGGCCACATGGGTATTTACAAGACTTACCAGAGGCTGCATGATATTGCATTTTGGCCTGGGATGTGGACGGATGTGAAGAATCATGTCAAAAGATGTGTTAAGTGCCAAACACTCAAAGGGGAAAATCGTAAACCTGCGGGAAAAATACAACAAGTCAGTACATCACATCCCAACGAGATGCTAGGGGTAGACATCATGGGACCAATGCCCCGCAGTACCCATCAGAATGAGTACCTTCTTGTCTTTGTGGACT
The DNA here is from genome assembly GCA_022828995.1 of Vimba vimba. Lineage (NCBI taxonomy): Eukaryota > Metazoa > Chordata > Actinopteri > Cypriniformes > Leuciscidae > Vimba > Vimba vimba. The sequence continues at coordinate 55,263,555 of CM040817.1, read as the reverse complement.
ATTTTACCCGCTGGGTGGAGCTGTTTCCTATGCGGAATGCCCGTGCAGAGACTGTTGCAGCACTCTTCAGGAGAGAGATTCTGACTCGATGGGGGGTTCCTGACTTTATCCTGTCTGATAGAGGTTCTCAGTTCCTTTCTGCTGTATTCAAGGAGATATGTGGTAAATGGGGGGTCACACAGAAACTCACTACTGCTTACCACCCACAAACGAATATGACAGAGAGAGTAAATCGTAACCTAAAGTACATGATGGCGGCTTATGTAGAAGATAACCACAAAAAATGGGATCAGTACTTGCCGGAACTACGATTTGCAGTCAATTCAGCTGTCCAGGAGTCCATCGGCATGACCCCAGCAGAGCTTCACCTGGGGAGGAAATTGCAAGGTCCCATGGACAAACTGTTGCGTGGCAAGAACATCTCTCCCGAGTTACCTTCCTATGATGTGGTCAGTCATCTAGTTCAACTCCAAGCTAAAGCGAAAGAGTGCTGCCAAAAGGCACAGAAAAGACAACTACGGAGCTACAATAAGAACCGACGTGATGCCTCCTTTAAAGAAAAGGACCGTGTGTGGCTAAGGAATTTCCCCCAATCTAGTGCCCAACACCATTTCAGTGCAAAACTTGCACAACGATGGAAGGGTCCTTATCGGATAATAAAGCAGCAGGGACCAATAAATTATCAAGTGGCATTGGAGTCCTCTGGGGAAGATGTGCGTAATGTGCATGTGAGTAATTTAAAAGCATGCTTCCCCACAGCTGAGGAGTTGGAAATCCAGGAGAGGAAAAGACTCCTTGAAATATTCCAAGAATCGTCAGAGGAAGATGAAGAGTTCTTGGAATTTTAATCCACACTTTCTATCCTACAACCTTGGGTTGCTTTCTCCAGGGGGGGAGAGTGTGGCGATAAGGAAAAAACGTAAGGTTTGTGACTGGAAGGAGGAGGGAAATCAATTATCCGGAAGTGAGGAAATGAGAATATAAGGTGGAGTTAAAAAAAAAGAGAAGGAAGGAACGGGTTACCTGAGACGAATCCACAGTCAGTGAGACGCGAGACGCTGTGTTTGGGCTGTGCGTGGATCTAGAGTGAGCGGGAGTTGCCTAGCGATTGGCACTGAGAGTGCGCTGCACCTCTGTACACCGGCTGCACAGCGAAGCTTGTCTTTACGGCTGACGAGTGAGCAAGTTCTCCAGGTTATTCCCTGTTTTACCCTCACTTCGAAAACTTTCCTTCCTGCCATTATCGGCCAACGCACTTTCACACACACACATGCCTGCACGCACACGCATGCACCACCGGCTTCAAGCAAACCAAACATTCACGCAACCACTTTCGCCACGTATTTCGTATCTGTGTAATACAGTGAAGTGTTTCGTTATGTTTAAACGGTTGATTTCATTGTCAGTTTGATTTATTGTATTTTCTTTTTTATTTATTTTTTCTCCAATACAAAAACCAGTGGTGTAAATACTGTAGGATTTTGAACTTGAACCAAAGTTATTTGGTGTGTATTTAGTTTGTTTTGATTCTTTGCTTATGGTGAAACTGAGATTTTTGTCTGATTTCTTTGAAAATTATGAAAATATAACTGTGAAACTGAACTTTCTTTGTGTGATCTCTGATTCATGTTTATTCGTAACTGGTGGCTTAAAGAGCTATTCTGAGGAAAAACATTTGACAAGATTGAGCTTGTCTGGCGCCCGAACTAATTGTTTTTTTTTTATACATATATCTTTCATTTGTTGATTTACATTTCGTTTGGGCCTGCCACCGTTACAACAGTAACTGGTGTTTCTAATAGCACTGCTGATGGAGTGACAGTAAATTTGACGTTTCTCTATTCTGGCTGCCTTAATACATTTCTCTATTTTTATTTTATATTGAAAAAATCGTGGGAATTCAATAGTGGATTTGTTCTTTCACTATTAGATAAAATGGTAAATTACTTTGCTCTGGCCTCCCATGCCACTAAGTTTACCCTGCTATTATTCCAATCAAGGAAATGTAAATAGGCTTGTCACAGTTATGTGCTATTGGACAGCCCTAAACAAGGTTTGAATAAAGAAATAAATGCAATATCTGGCTGTATGTTGTTAAAGTCTTTTTTGACCCCATATAGGATCCATAATGCCCCACTAGACCATAAAACCGATAACTTGTCATGAAAATCACAGAAATGATGTTGCAAAACTATAACAAGCACAATGTTAAATGTGCACACACACACACACGCATCACCATCCCCCCAACACCTGCAATATGGAGCATCTGCTGGACATTGTACACAAGGAAAGCTTCTCCACAGTTCTCTGCACTGTAGCACAAAGAATCGCAAGAGATCTCTCGCATATTGCCAGTGTTTCCTTATTAGACTTGGTTGGACCAGAATGCACATTGCTGTGGAGAAACAGTTGTCGTACTGCTCTTGTTTAAGAACTTAAAAATAAAATATATTTTTTTAATAATACAAATATATAATTGTTTTGTTTACTTCTCATCTATACATTAATGCTGTGTTTTGGGAGATTTGAAGTACTTTTGTAGCCTAACTATTTACTGCAAAACTCCTCAGCTACACCATTAGCATGCATATGAAATATTACATAAAAAAAACACATTCATTAATAATGATCAAAATTAAATATGAGTTGTTTCTGGATATTGATCTATTTTAGATGCATAATTCTGTCATCTGGTCAGAACTTGTTTTGCAGATAATATAGTTTTAGCCAGAAAGTGTAATTGCCCCATAGAGCACCCATTTTTCTGGGTGTGACTTACTGCTCTTTTAACAGCTTTTGTTATGAATATATATTTAATCATTTTAAAATACATTAAATCAGTATTTTTGTCAAAGTTTAGATTTTTTTGTTTGAGGTCTTTTGAAGTGTCTTCTTATTGCAATAATACCACATACATTTGCAATTCTCTTTCTGGTACTGACAGCATAGCCTCTATGGGACTGACAGGAAGAAAGAAAGACTCGGACTCAGCCGAACCAGAGACTCAAAAGATGAATTAATCATTTCTGTTTCCGGCCCTGCTGTATCACACACGGCACGGCCCAGCAGACAGATCAGAGTCAGACACTGACGAGTCGACAACTAACGTCTCGAGACACGAGAGGAGGAGAACAAACGTGATAAATATGAAGTTGCAAAGGATCTTGTCGAATCAGGAGGTGAGGTGAACTAACAGAGTCAGACTGCAATAGCCTGAACTTAAGACCCAACAACTAATCAATTAATAAAACATTTCGGATTCTTATAATTTTCTTATTATTCGCTCTTTTTGTTCATAATTGAGTGCGCTTGTTGGCTCCTAAGCATCGCACCAGCCTCAAGATCTCTCACTGTTTTACTGCCTGATACTCCAATTGACACGCTGAAGCGAAAAGCAGACGAAGAGTCTTCACTACATCAATTTGTTTGTTTTATAGGCTATTTAATATAATTTTATTTACAGAATATTGCAGAATATCAACATTTAAGGATGAGGTCTTTGAATTTGCATCAGTGAGAACTGCAAAACAAACAAAAAAACGTGTTCAAGCAAAGAACAAAATTGAATCTTAATAATTAAAATAAATAGAAATTAGTGGGGTTTTACCAATCGGTGACTCTACCAGTGGCCGTTAAAAAAATCAACACCGGTACGGCAAATCCAACACAAATGGACTCATATACTGAATTTAGAGTGTGAAATTGACAGCATTTTAATGATTAATCTAAAATATTAAAATAAAAGAGGACACGGCAATATTTTGCACTTAGTTGTTATTTTGCCAGTTTTTCGCACAAACATCTAATGCGAAAGATGGGAGCTATAGAACATTAATTACTTGGTAGACACAACCGTAACTAAGGTCTACATAGACCTTCATCAGAATATCGATCACAAGTAGCCTAATAATAATGATCTACAATAACAACAATTTGCAAAAAAAAAAAATAATTTAAATAAAATAAAATATGTATTCAAATAGATAGGCCTAGGCTATAAAACAAGCAAACTGATGTAGTGAGGAATCTTCGTATGCTTTTCCCTTCAGTAAAGTATCAGGCAGTAAAAGTGAGAGATTTTGAGGCAGGCGCGACGCTAAGTTGTGGCTGGCGCGACAGTTTTGTTTTATGAACAAAAAGAGAAATAAATATAAGATAAGATGGCAAATAAGAGCAATATTTTGCTGGGTGTTTATACACATGCATTAATCAAAGTGTCTGGTATGTGAGAGATCTTGAGGCAGGCCCGATGCTAAGGTGATGTGACGCGCGCTCTATTATGGACAAAAAGAGCAAATAAAATATAAGATGACAAATAGATAAAGAGCAGGATTGCACTGTCTGTTTGCACATGCATCAATCAGATAATTCCATGCTGTTTTGCTTGGGTTTATTGATAATACAAGAGTCCTAAACCGCATACAGGGACAAAAGCATGTCAGACTCGAGCAATGAAGCGCCTTCGACGTGCGATTTCGAGAACACTATAGGGAACGAGCACGTTCTTTTCGCCTGTTTGGACACTTTACACACGTTTGCACTGCCTGTTTGGTTTACCCGTTTACACGTTCATAACGTGCGTTTTGTCCTACTCAAAACACGTTTGAGACGCCCATTTTTGTTACGATAAACGCACGATAAACGCGCGACAAAGCCGAGAGAACGTCGAGAACTCTCAGTCTCTCTCACATACACACCAGCCAGGGTGATTCCTACTGATCCACTTACTTGAGTTTGTCCAGTGTGCAGTCTGGATGGTTCATTGCATCAGAGAGCAGCTTCACTCCTGATTCTCCTGGGTGATTGTAGCTCAGATCCAGCTCTCTCAGGTGTGAAGGGTTTGAACTCAGAGCTGAAGCCAGAGCAGCACAACCTTCTTCTGTCACCAAACAGTGAGATAATCTACAACAACAGTAAGTGTTCATGTCAGTGTGCTTCATTTTTAGAGAATATACACTACAATAAACAACACGGCTCTTCAAACCATCAATTATCTTTACAAGGACCTCTGATTGATTACAATTAGTGATGCTGAGATTAACCAATTTTAAAATTGACCGTGATTACAATGGTCACGTTATTAAACAGTAAGAATTTGGAAGCTACGTTTAAAAAAATAAAAAATTAGTCTTTCAGACTTGTCTCTGTCTGGATACTCTGTGAGGCTGTTGCTATAGTAGCTGAGTTCACTAGGTGAATGTCTAGGTAAGGCAGGGTGTGTGCAAATCAACTTTCAGCGCATGTGAAACTCTCAAATTGAAAACATGGTGGAACAATGCAATCTCTTGTACTTGCCGAAGAAGCAAATTAAATAAGCTATTGGGGCATTTTGGCTCTCATAATTCAGGAGTAGTTGAAGACAGGTATGCAAATATGCATCAGCAAAAGCAGCGAACACATCTAATATGTACAGCACCTGAGGGATCATCACCATCCACACCCAGATGAAGGTAATAATTTTGCAAACATAATAAATAGCCTGTTACTTACCGGTACTCCTATCAAATAATTGCTATGAGCTTTGTTATTTTGATAAGAACAAGGTCTTAACTTTCAAATTAAACATTTTGACACTCTTTAATCCATATGACAGATCGCTATAGCCGCATATCTGTTCAAGTGGAAACGTGGAGCGCACCTGAACTGATCTCTGCATCTGAACTGATCATCTCTGCATCTAAGCATCTCTGCACCTGAACTGATCATCTCTGTATCTGTGCATCTCTGCACCTGAACTGATCATCTCTGTATCTGTGCATCTCTGCACCTGAACTGATCATCTCTGTATCTGTGCATCTCTGCACCTGAACTGATCATCTCTGTATCTGTGCATCTCCGCACCTGAACTGATCATCTCTGTATCTGTGCATCTCTGCACCTGAACTGATCACCTCTGTATCTGTGCATCTCTGCACCTCAACTGATCATCTGTGTATCTGTGCATCTCTGCACCTGAACTGATCATCTGTGCATCTCTGCACCTGAACTGATCATCTGTGCATCTGTTAGGGGTGTAACGGTACGCAAAAAACACGGTTCGGTACGTACCTCGGTTTTAAAGTCACGGTTCGGTTTATTTTCGGTACAGTAAGGGAAAGAAATGCAAACATTAAACTGCAGGTTGTTTATTACTATAAACGTTTTTTAACAATTTGTTTACACATTTTTAAACACTTTTTAATAAAATATATATAAAATAAAATAAAAAGAATAAGAAATAAAATACTGCTGCAAAGTTCTCCACTAAATAAAATACTCTGTCTCAAACCAATATCACATAATAAAATATAATGAAAAATATAAATAAATAACTATGATTACAGTGCAGCATTACCAATCCCAGCTTGTAGGCCTGCTCATATTTAAAAATTAAGCCTGGGAATCGATTAAAAAAAATGAACTAATTAATTGCACAATTTGCTGTAATTAATTGCATTTCCTCCAAGCTTGTAATCATCAATAATTAAACTTAGAATCACCTAATTAAATGAAACACCGGGGAAAAAAAGGAACAGAAAATAGCCCTATATTAAAATAATATTAAACATAGATATATCAATGTATTATTATTTTTCAATAATCAATCAACATAATCAATTTAAGATTTATTTATTTTTTTTTATTTTTTTTTACTAATTATCAAAATAAAATATAGCCCTACAAAGCTATTATTACCAGAGCATGTGATCAGAGCAGGTCATTTTACCATTGTTGCCCAGCATGACTATACCAGCTCAGCAAACAGAAGTCTACTGCTGAGAAATTTCACATTATTTGAGCGGACTTTGCTTTTCCAGTACGTGATCGGTACATGATTGGAGTGTTTGGGCCATTAACGACAGAGCAGAACGCGCAGCGCAAACACGGAGTCGAACAATGAACATTGAGCAGAGAGCGCCCACACACATACACACGCACACACGCGCACACGCGCATAACGGAGAGTGCGGCGGCGCACACGGAGCGGAAAAGCCCCGCTCATGAAAGCTGCGCGAGAATGAAACCCGATCACCATATTTTCGGTCTATGGGCTTGTCTGCATTGGCCATGACGCTAGCTAGCGAGAGGCTGGGCTAAAGCGTGCCGTGTATGTTGTTGTACAGTGCGCGGTGTGTGTTTTTTTTCGCCCTGCAGTTGATTTCATTGGTTTAGGTTACAGTGACGACAGATAATACTTTAGAATCAGCTGCAGGGCGGGATTTGCGCATAGGGATTTGCGCTGCACGCGGAGACTTCCGCCACTTAATATGTTCGTGTGGAAACACGAAAATGTACCTATGTTTCGCACACAAAATATTGCATTCAGTCATTCGGTACACACGTGCACCGTACCGAAAGCCCTGTACTGAAACGGTCCGGTACGAATACACGTACCGTTACACCCCTAGCATCTGTGCATCTCCGCACCTGAACTGATCATCTCTGTATCTGTGCATCTCTGCACCTGAACTGATCATCTCTGCATCTGTGCATCTCTGCACCTGAACTGATCGCTGTACTTCTAGATTGTTACAAACACTACCTTCGAAAATCCTCCTGTCTGCCACAGGTCTCTCTCATCTGAGTATTAACAGTATTAACTGAGTACTGACTACAAATCACAGAACTCGCATACCTGGACTGATTGCACAAACACCTGTTCCCCATTTCATGGACTATTTAAGCTCTGAGCACGCTAGGCTAAGTGCAAAGTCTTGTTTTGCTATGGCTAACATTTCTGAGCATTTTTCCCACAACTGATCAATTCATCGATCCGTATTGACTATCTCATTCGCTCTCGAAAAACAAACGATTCTCTAACCCTCTTCACTAAGCAAACTTCCCTATGGATGACACTGAACCCATGCAGATAGGATGAACTCATCTGTCCACAGAGGAGCAAGAACGCTGGATCAGGGAACATCTATGTCTGTATTGCAGTCAAGCAGGACATCTAAAAGCAAACTGCCCAACTTGACCACCACAACAGTATACTCTGAGGATGAGTACTAGGGATGGAGAAACAAAGCTTCTTGAATCTTTGAAGCTTTTCTTTGATTGTTTCAGGAAAAGATTCGAAGCATCAGCAGTGTCGAAAACTGTGGCAGGTCAAATTTATAGCAGCCATAAACCAGAGTGTGCAGCGCCGTTGTTTCATCCATTAAGCACAAATAAAAGCCTGACAACGCTAAATATTCAGTTTTCTGATAATATAATTGACACATTAAAGTGTGGCAGTAAATTAAATGTAATAATACCAATTATAAATATAGCTGCAAGCAGCAATTACCGGGGCCAAGCAGAATAAGACGACAAGACATGGCTGAAAGTGTCAGATCAACTGCAACCATGAGCAATTAAAGACATTTAAAGAGGATTTTAGGCAAAATGCCTGAAAAATCATAGAAACAATAATTAAAAAATATGATTTAATGGATTATCACTTTTGACCAATAGGTGGCGCAGCTACAAAACTGATGTGATGTGGTCAGAGTGAAGTGACAATGACACATACAAAGTTTGGTGTCAATATGTCAAGGCATTGCAGAGATAAAGCCTGAATAGTGCTATTAGCATCATGCCTCAACTTTGCTGCTGCGCTATACGAAAACGGTTTCGTCTATCGACACGAAATCCATAACTTATAGTCGGCATGGTCTGGAGATGATACGATTCGATTTTGGTGAAAATCGGACAAACGGTCTAGGAGGAGTTTGAAAAAGTAGGTTTTGACTGAAAATCAAGATGGCGGACAGGAAGTTCGGCCAAATAAGGAAAACTTGGTATCTATGTTCTCGGCTTGACCCAAGGAATCTATTAAGACCAGTGGCATTTCGATAGGCAGATTTATTCAAAAATTATTAGCCTTTTTGGAAATTTTGTTATAACTTTTGACCACTAGGTGGCGCTGTTTCGAAATATTTTGAGTACCTTCAGGGGATGGTGCTGAAGGCACATTCTGAGTTTTGTAATATTACACCAATGCATTTGTTTAGTATAGCATTTTATTTCACAAAACTGTATTGAAGTCAATAGGAATTTCATGTTTTGTTCTATTATAGCGCCACCAAGAGGCTCAGTCCCACAATTTTTTTTATGTGTCCTCAGAGTGAGCCCATACATATGTGTGTCAATTTTGGTGAAAATATCTCAATTCACTTCAGAGTTATAGACATTTATATGAAAAAACACGTAAAAAATGACTGACACGACTTTGATTGAATTTTACTACCCCGTACTATCAATATTTTTGCATTTGGGCATTGGCATTCTACTATTGACCTATGTTTCCAAACTTCTGACGGTGGTTTCGTCTCGATCGGACAATCGGTTTCGATTATAGCCTTTTTTCATATCTCCGGACCAGTAGGTGGCGCTGCGCCGAAACGCAGCATGTAGCCTCAGGTCATGCTTGTGATGACGTGTACCTAGTTTGGTCTGAATACGATAAACCGTTGCGGAGAAACAGCCTTATGTCTGTTTTTGCAAGCGCTACATAAAATTTGTTCGAGCGTTTATCGAAAACGATTTGACGAATTAATTTGAATTCCATAAATTTTGGTCAGCACTGCCTGAAGATGATCTGGTTCAATTTTCGTGCAAATCGGACAAACCGTCTAGGACGAGTTCGAAAAAGTAGGTTTTTCGGAAAATTCAAAATGGCAGACAAATTTCCATGACGGAAAATGACGTCATAGGGTGCAATCGAATCGTCTTGAGCTAGGGAATTTTGTTTCTAGTCCTTGTGGTTCAAAAGTTATTAGCATAAACATGAGTGCAAATTTGGACAGCTGGTGGCGCTAGAGGGAATGAGTTGGAGACTCCAAATTTGCTATGGTGACTGTTCAGTCTGTCCTCTATCAGTGTGCCAAATTTCATAACTTTCCCGCAAGCGGTTCTATGGGCTGCCATAGACTCCCAGAGCGGAAGAAGAAGAAGAATTATTTTTGGTACGCCAACAGATACAATAGGTGCCTACCCCTAATAGGCCAACAGATACAATAGGTGCTTGGCCCCTAATAATTCCAATAGAGTTGTTTGATGCAAGTAAATGGTGCTCTAATTATTTTATAGTTTTTATAGTGTTTATATGGCAGAATATATGATCATGTAATATAGGCTATATGCTTATATTTATATATATAAAAAAAAAATATTAAATGGACTTGAACCTCCAAAAACCCGTAGAGTAGTGGTCTGGGTTCAAACATTCTGAAATGCAAAGTGAGGCATTCACTTGACTGGAAAAAAAGTGAGGCTTCGTTTTTCGTTGATCACGTTTCTCTGAAATCAATCTGCGCTCCGACACAGAGCTTTGTGAGAAATTGCGCTGTGCACTCGATAAGTGCTTTGAAGCTTCAGTGTCATAGTAACATCACTAGTGAGTACCTCCATTGTTCCTGGTCATTACACTTCATGTTTAGAAGTAACTGTAAAGATAATGTTTTCTATGAGTACCATCATAACTACGGCCCTACTTGACTTGGACCCTACTTGTGTGTAGTTGGAGTTCTACACACAGTGCAAACATGCTTTTACCTCAACCGTTCCCCTCACAATCCAGTCATCCTTGGTCTACCTTTTCTTCAGAGACACAATCACATACATTAGTAACTGTCAGTATTGCACACAGCATTTTTTTTTTTGGACAACCCACCGCATGCCTTCTACAGCCACTACCCATTCCTCGATGACCTTGGTCACACATTGGCCTTCCTGGCCTCCCAGGGTAACACAATTATATTAACAGTCAATGGTCAATTTTCTTAAGCATTAACCCTCTGGAGTCTGAGGGGTTTTTGGGGTCCTTGAGATGTTCTGACATGCCCTGACATTTGTGCTTTTTTCAGTTGCTTATAAACATATTAATGGCAAAGGTGTAAATTCACTCTATTTAGCACAAACAGGGCTACCATAATATGTGAACAACTTGCATGTACATGTTTGTATTTTTGATAGAATAATGTTTATGCATGGTTTTTTAAAAAACAAAAAACTAAAGTTTCTGAAATAAGGCCATAAAACACATTCTAAATATATGTAAATAAGACTTTTGACTAATGGATGTCGTTGCCTAGTATTTTTTCTTCAAAATTATGTGAAAATCATCCTGCCTAATCATTCACATAACACAATACATTGATTTAAATCTTGTAAAACACTTTTTGTTTGGAAAGGCCATATGCGGGTGGGCGTGATTCACACCTATGGAGTCAATGGGGCCGCATAATGAGGCTGCATAGGTAATGAGCCTTTCATTCAGGTGTGTGAATGAGCCACAAGAATGCAAGGACAATATATAACTGGTTTGTTGTTTTTTCCACAAATTTTGCTTGCAAATTGTACAATATCCAAGGTAAACATTTCTAGTAATTGTGCAGTTAATTGTTCTCATACTGTATTTTCAGATTTGGAATATATTCTCTTCCCAAATGTGTCACTAATAAAGCATAATAAAATTATTTAAAGATAAGGCTTATAATGACATTTTAAGATTTTGTTTACATCTATCCTTATATATATATATATATAAAAAATTTTTTTTTAAGGTTATACAATTACAACAACATTTATAATTGTAACAATATTTCCAGTGTAATCTTTCTTTGTATTCGCGATTCATATTAAAACAGTATTTTTGCCAGCTGTAGTAACTCCACAACAGCACGCATCTTTGCGTTCATTCATTCATAGTAACGCGATTCATATTAAAACAGTATTTTTGCCAGCTGTAGTAGCTCCACAACAGCACGCATCTTTGCGTTCATTCATTCATAGTAACGCGATTCATATTTAAACAGTATTTTTGCCAGCTGTAGTAGCTCCACAACAGCACGCATCTTTGCGTTCATTCATTCCGATTAGAACATAGCAAACAGAACTGACCTAATTCCTCAGCGGGATCCGTTTGCTCCTCGAAATGATACTTCCAGAACTTCTGAGGTAAATTTTTGCAGGATTATTATCAAGACAGTATTATTCCTCACAGCATCGTAAAGTACATAAGTCTGAAAGTGAACTCGCGGTGTGTGTTATCAGCTGATGGGCGTTTTACAGGATTGTTTGGATCGGCTCACATTTGCGTTTGAATAGCGCGTGCTCTCCGTGGGCGGAGCACATTAAAACTTAATTAGCTGAGATGAGAACGACTGACATCTCTCTCTTTGCATACATATTACATAAACTGTGAATATTTGTTTTTTATAAAAATTACTTCGTTTAAAAGATGAGAATTCAAGCTTCATGCCTGTATGTCTGAATGCCTGTTTGACTGAGTATTCACTGAGTTATGGTTCATTTTCGGACGCGTTTCAGAATGGACTACACTGACAGAGAGGAGGCAGAACTCGCTTCGTGTTTATTTTTCTTTATTTGGCAAAAAGCACAACACTTTGTTTTTATTGTGAGTATACACAAAAATAATACACATTTAACAGAATCGATTGATGTATGAAACTCCAATGGAAAATCAAAGTCAACCGAGTATTTTTGAGTTTCTTTTACACTGCTAAAAAAAAGCGAGCTGGTATCGCCGGCGATACCGCCGACCTCTGGGGGTTAATGAATTTAATTTTTAAATTTTAAAATACCTCTACTCAAGATTAATACCTCTACTCAAGATTAATACCTCTACCCAAGCTCCCAACAGCTTTTGAAACAGCAGAATATCTCTTCCACCACGTGTTTCGACTACCTGAAGATCCGGAGACGTCTCAGACCGGGGGTTTCCAGTTCATATATTTTGGGTCTGGACAACCTTCTTCCACCAGCTTAATGTAAATATAAACCTCACATCAGGATACCACCCACAATCGAACAGTCATACCGAACTCACAAGGTTTCTTAGAATACACTGTCAACAGAATCAGTTGGACTGGAGCCGCTTCTTACCATGGGCAGAATATGCTCAAAATTCCCTTCAGAAACCCTCCACTGGCATTACCCCTTTCCAATGTGTCCTGGGATTTCATTACAAAGATGGATGCCGCCGTGGAACATCACTCGTTCGAATCAGTTATTGCGTCTGTTTTGAGTGATTTAAACTTACCGTTTTTGTTAAAACCGCAGCAAAGAACAACAGATGTTTCTCCGTCGCTCTGCATATGTCATCTCCTTCATCGATCTGATTGGTTTTAAGACTATCCAATTGCGCCCAGAGGAATTTAAGCTACGTTGTTTGGTGACGCCCTTTTGGAAATGATTTGTCTACATAGCTTCCCCAGACCCTACACTCAGTTTCAACTGAGAAGGGTCTGGTTTTAACCAGGCTACCAAACAGTATCATATACCCCTAGAACACTTGGAATATATGACACGTCACATGGGACCTTTCTGTGATACTTTTGCATCTTTTTATAAGCCTGATTCTGGTCCCTATTCACTCCCATTATGTGGATGAGTGTGAGCGGGATATTTTATTTTAAGTCTCATTCTGTGGTCCGGAAGGGTTACAAATTTAAGAATATGTTTTAGACCTGCTGATCCTACTTCCTTACATATCATCACATAAAAAACTAAGGTGAACTATACTGTATTGGGCATTCAAGGTGAACATGAGGGCATCCATTTAGTGATTAAATTTAACAGTTTCCTTTGAAGGGGTTTTGTTAGTCTTTAATCTTTCTACTAAGAGTTGAATTATGTGTGAATGTTTACCTAGTCTTAGTTCTCGTGACCATGTGTTGTTTATACAATTTGGGGGGTACCATTATCTCAGTTGGGGGTAATTGCCTCTATTGTCTTTAGATGATTAGATTCAGTAGTCATCCCTAAAGGCTGTGTGTAAGTTCAGCACCTTTAAGGACAGCCCACTGAAATGCCTATAAAGAAACCATGTAAAGTTCTCTTAGTCAGATTTTGTTGGACGAATCCGCAGCCGCGCTCAATAAAGAATACTTCTGTATGAACGTGATCCCAACGTCTCCTGGTCTGCTTTGAAGAAAGAAAAAACTTTCCAACAGATGCTGCCGCGACCCGGATGGAGAAAAACTGAAACTCAACAACAACAAAAGAACTTTTCCAGACTGAATCTTGAAACTTCAAGCTAAACAAAGATCTCAACAACGAATGAATTTTTCTGACTGAGTTCCAGACTGAATCTTGAAAGCTCAACAAAGAATCTCAAAGACTGAACTTTTCCAGACGGAATCTTTCTCTACAAACGAAAGACTTGGTGAGTTTCACTCCATTCAAAAGAACCATTGCAGACCAGTACAAAATTGTTTTTCCTCTGCGCCGTTCAGAGAAGTAGTTAACAAACAGCTGTAGAGTTTGGTTAACTAAGTTATCCTCTAAAGTTGTCTTTTAGAGATGAAATTTATCCTCTGTTTTCAGGCAGGGAAAATTAACAGTTACATGTTAATATTGTGTGTATCCTTTTGCTAAGAGAAGACCTATCCTCTGTAAGCTAGAGAAGATTAGCGTCATGTGCTAATAAGATTGTACCCTCTGTTTTTAGACAGTAGAGAGAAGTTTTTTAGTGTTTTGTGATTGTGAAGTAACAAAGGAAGTCACAAAATTGTTAGAAGGAATGCTAGGCTGATTCCCAGAACGGAGAAAGGTGGATTAGCTACCTCTTTATGGACAGACAATGAGTTTAAGTCTTTGTTAGGAGAATGCATGGACTCAATCGTGACTGAGGAAGTCAGATTGAATTTGACAAAGAAATTTGGCATTCACCCAGACAAAGTATGGTCAATTGAAGATTGTAAGAAGGTACTAGGAGCAAGTATTCGCAAGAACAATGTGAAAGCCATTATCTGTTGTCACAGAGAATTTGGTTTAACACTAGCTACAGAACAGTCTAAGAGCAACTCAGAGCTAGAGAAACAGATCAACGAGCTCCGTGCTAGATTATCTTCTGTGACTAAGAAAGTAAACCGCAACAAAGATGGAGAAAAAAACTGATGTGGTAGAAGTTAGTCAGCCTGATAACAATTATCCTGACTTAAAAGCTTTCTTTGAAACAGATGTAGCCATCCAATCAGTAACTGATGAGCCTGTAGATTCAGTGCAGGTTTGTGGGGCTAGGAGAAGATCTCAGGGAACTGAAAGTGTTACTCTCAACTCTTCTGTTGTCCAAATACAAACTGTTGCCAAAACATCTTTAGGTCCTAAAGATATTGAGAGAATTGCTGAAAGTTTGCCATCAGTGCAAAGAAATTTTTCTGAGTTTAGGAGAGAGTTGTCCAAAAAGATGCGGCTCTACGATATGTCTCTAGCTGAAGTCACTCAGCTAATATCACAGATCTTGACTGAGTCAGAATTCAATGATTTTGAAAGTGCTGTAAACAATTCTGAGTTTCAAAATGCCAGAAAAGATGAATTGAGAGATGGAGTTTTGAGAGTGTTAACGAACATTGTTGGACCGAACGTGGACTGGTCAAAGATCACTAGTTTGGTACAGAAGAAGGGGGAAACTGTTTGTGAGTACACAAAAAGATTTTGCCAGACCGCTTCAGAGTACAATGGAATTGCAGACACTCCAGAGAAGGTGTTAGGTGATAATGGCCCTTTGGTTTGCACATGGTTTCATTGTCTTTTGCCAGAACACAGAAAGGCGTTGCCTTACTTAAACATCACATGGCAAACAAGAATCCTGCAAGACAACTTGGACAGTTTAGTTACTTGGGAAAGAGACTCTGATGTCAAAGAGAGAGTAAGAATTGCAGCAGTTTCTGTTATGGTCAACTCAAAGAAGAAAAAGAAACGCAAATGTCCTAGAGAAGCCAGTTGTTCTTACTGTGGCAAGCACGGACATTTTGGAAAAAAAAAGTAGAAAAAACAAAAATAACAAGACAAATTAATGTTATGCAGCTTTTACTACATTTGTTTGCTACTTTGAAGCAACCCCTCCCCTCGTCATTGGACTCGTGGGTAAGCTTTTTGAGGTGTTAACCATTTGGGCTGTGATTGCTTAATCTCCCCAGTAACTTACAACAAAGATGAAAGACTTATTGACTGTCACAGCCTTTGTTTGGGGGACATTCAGTATACTCACAGTCTTAAATGTTATACTGCAGAACATTACAATCAGACACCCATGCTCTATATATGATGTCTACTATGACTGATGTTTCACTGGAGAATGGAAATGTGCCAATTTTCTCACACACTGTACAGTGTGCACACAACAGGGATAGGATAGATAGGACACATGGACCAGTGAGGAGCCCCGGGGAAGAACCGAAAGATTCCCTTATAGGCCCTTCCCAACCATAGTCCATCCTCACCTCACTGTTCCTTAGGTGTCAAATCAATTAAGAAATAGGGAAAGAATGAAACAACAACAGCAGACTCTAAAAACCATACAACCCTAGTGTTTGAAGAAATACTGCTCTGTTTTCTTTCTTACTCTGTGCAGATAAACACTTGATGGCTGTTCCGAGATCCATATGCAACGACCGTCTCACCTGCATATGAAGTCACAACCTCAAGAAGACAACTAGACCCACCGCTGAACGAACTATCCCAAAAGAAAAAGAAAAAAAATACACAACGCAGAGACTTCACGGACCCTAATTGCATGTTTTGTTTCTGTGTCAGCATGCAATTACAGATGAACAACACAGATCATGCTTGTGCCTGTAACTTTTTCAAGTTACAAGAATGAACTTTTAAGTGTCTAAATGTGTATTTTGTGAGAGTTTTTTTAAGAACTCTCAAAGAGAGGACTGAAGGGTTACAAATTTAAGAATGTGTTTTAGATCCTACTTCCTTACATAACATCACATAAAAAACTAAGGTGAACTATACTGTATTTGGGCATTCAAGGTGAACATGAGGGCATCCATTTACTGATTAAATTTAACAGTTTCCTTTGAAGGAGTTTTGGTAGTCTTTAATCTTTCTACTAAGAGTTGAACTATGTGTGAATGTTTACCTAGTCTTAGTTCTCGTGACCATGTGTTGTTTATACAATTTGGGGGGTACCATTATCTCAGTTGGGGGTAATTGCCTCTATTGTCTTTAGATGATTAGATTCAGTAGTCATCCCTAAAGGCTGTGTGTAAGTTCAGCACCTTTAAGGACAGCCCACTGAAATGCCTACAAAGAAACCATGTAAAGTTCTCTTAGTCAGATTTTGTTGGATGAATCCGCAGCCGCGCTCAATAAAGAATACTTCTGTATGAACGTGATCCCAACGTCTCCTGGTCTGCTTTGAAGAAAGAAAAAAACTTTCCAACAGTCCGAAAAAGAAGGACATACTGCATTAGAAGAACACCAGGGTGATTAAATTATGACTTTTATGACTTTTTAACTCTTTCCACACCATTACGCATCTTCTGAAAGAGTTCTGAATCTCCTGAACAAAACACAAAGAAGATTCAGAAACAAGGGATCTCATATGAAATCATATGCATATGTGAAATAATGCGATCACCAACATTAAACAGCATATAAATCAAAACTGCCTAATGTTACTGAATTAAATGTCGATTCAGGATGAGCTATATGCCCGTGCAAGCATTAGAGGTGTTGAAGGACTCGATCTACTTTATCTGTGTTTCGATCATTGTTCTGAATTCGATCTGGATGTGGGCTTTGACAAAAACATTATAGTAACCCCCCTCAGATCTGATAAAATCAGAATCAGAGCTTCTGCTCCTGTATTGTATGGAAGCATATCGCTAGCAATATTCAATTTGAAAAATATGCAAAAAATATGCAAAATGACAATGCAATATGTAAAACAGCAATGCATTTCTGTATATAAATTTACATTTTCCATTACATTTGTGCAACATTTGGTGCAAAATGAAAATTCAATTACATAATTTACATTTGCCATTTAATACACTAAGTTTAATATGTAAATTGAATGCATATTTTAACGCTTTATAAGTTGCTAAATTAAAATCTATTACAGAAATGATAAGATTTGTTTAACATGTTCAGGCAGAATTTGTAGCAGGATGATCATTTAAATTTTATTTCTCAATTGCATTTACACTCGTAGGTCAGACACTTGCGATTGCATTTTCATTAAATGTCAATGAATGTAGCAAAATTCAATGTGCAAATTGAAAATGCATTCTGAGCCAATCACGTCCCCGCCCCATCCCTCCCTGTCAATCACTGCATCAAGGCGGGGCTCGGCAACAGGTAAACATAGGCAAATGTTCACGTGGGAGCGCGCAGACGTTAGTGCAGAGAAGAGACCCTGAAGCGGAATGAATGATCATCCGTGGTGCTGTAAAAGAGGTTTATGTTTTAAAGGGGGGGGGGGGGGGTGAAATGCTCATTTTCACTCAATCTCCTGTTAATCTTGAGTACCTATAGAGTAGTATTGCATCCTTCATATCTCCAAAAAGTCTTTAGTTTTATTATATTTATAAAAGAAAGATAGGCTGTACCGAGTCTTTCCGGAAAAAAACGAGCGGCTGGAGGCGTGCCGTGTGGGCGGTGTGCTAAAGCTGTGCTAACTGAGCTAACAACACAGAGACATTTGAAGCAGTTTTACTCACCGCCTGCGACCGTGAACCTTTATCATTGTGACTGCTCGATTCGCATTAGACGATCTGCAAATCCGTCGATCTGGGCTTTGTTTATAAAACAATCATCGTCGAAATGCAGGGAACAAACAGTCAGCAGGGAAAAAGAGTAGGCGAGCGAAAAAGTATGAAAGAGTCCAAAAGAGTAGGCGAGAATTACCTGGGTGACGTACTAATTATCGCGAGATTCGGACTTAAGTGCGTCCGAATATGCCTACTTTCCTACTATATAGTAGGCGAAAACAGTACGTGAAGGAAGCAGTCCGTTCGAAACATCAGTATTCATAAAAGAGTAGACGAGAAGTTCCCGGATGGTTTACTGCTTCCGGCCAGATTTTCGAGTGCTCGACCGATGGATACTAGGGGTGTGACGAGACGCTTACTCCACGAGACGAGACGAGACACGAGATTGGGTTCACGAGAACGAGACAAGACGAGATTTTTACACAATTTTTAAGAAATCCTCAATGATGAAATATATGAATGGAAAATAATATTTTATTCAACTGAAAATCACAAAATGCAAAACAATTTAGGTGCATTTTGAAATCAACTTGTAATGAATGTTATTTTACTTCTATTTTAATGAATTCTATGCAGTAAAGGACATGCAAATACTGCAAAATGTTTTGCTATAAACTCTACCGTCTGGCTTCTCCCCTGTACGATTTCACATGAGAAATCTAACTCCTTTCCACAAATCGAACATAAAAATAAAATAAAACAGTATAAATAAATAAATATAAATAACTGAAATAACACTTTAAATGCAAACAGTGTGTATCCATAAAGTACTGCTCTCTCAAAACTACAAGTTCAAACAGAAACACATTTTTTCTTCAAGCATGAAAAAGAGATAAATTAACTACACAGAACAGACTAAGATTATGGTCATGTTCTTTTTCAAGAATATAAGCATGTCGACGATTTCTGGCAGCAGTTGAGACCTTTGGGCAGTAACTAGGGTTGCACGATATGAGGAAAAGCTGCGATGTGCGATAACATTGCGATGTCGATATGACTTGTGATATGTGAATGTTAGCTATACTGTTCCCATGTCTTAGTGCTTTAATAGGTTCTTTGCGCGATAGGTCAAATGTTTATTACCTGCCTGGTTCAGATTACACTATTTTAGCGCGATTTTGGCACGATCCGTTTCGTGGAGATTCGTAAAGGACAACGGGCGTCGGGACGCAAGATTCGATCGTTTCATTTCGTATAGTGTGTCATAGTGGGCGACAACCTACACGTCTGCGATGCTTCAGGACATCACGACAGAAAGACTAGCATGTTTAATTTTAACGGTCCTCCACGACGGGTTTAGTGTGAGCGAGAGTGAGTGTGCGCGACTCGCGAGTGAGTGAGAGTGCGAGCAACAGTGAGTGTGCGTGTGAGCGCGCGCGATTGAGCGTGTGTGTGTGTGTGTGTGTGCGCGCGAGTGAGTGAGTGAGCGAGGGACAGTGAGTGTGTGTGTGATTGGCCCGGCACACAAATGATTAAAAAGTGGCAGGGGCATCTTCAATACTAATTTCACCCTCACACTCCATCACGCTGACATCACAACAACTCACGAGACAAAGTTTCACCTCGACGAGAAATCTCGTCGCGTTTTAATCTCGCGAGATCTCGTAACACGAGATCTTGTCACACCCCTAATGGATACTCTTCCATCCCAGGAGGCCAAGCGAGAGGATACGTCATTATCAAACATCGCAGTGATCAGCGACGTGGGTGCTTTCAAATGTGAGTAAACACGGGTCCTTGTGTTAAAATTGCATGTGTTGAACTACTGTAGAGTAAACTGTTGAATTGTTGAAGGTGTAAAGACGTTACACAGTATAGTATAATTGTGATTTTGCTGTAAAAACACGTTTTATTATGTATAACGTTAGCTAACAGGCGAGCTCCAGTAAGGACACGTAAGTTACGTCTCTAAAGCGGATTTACATAAACCATATACATCCTAAAGATGCTTATTTTAAATGTACATTTACATCTGACAGGAAAATCTTCAGTAAGTATTGCAGAAGAGCACATCACAACATGAAATAGACATCTGAGTGATGAATGTGTGCTATTATGTAGAACAAATCTATAAAGTAACTAAACATAAGTTATCTATTTTATTTGTCCATTAGTACTGTTGATAAATTGAGGAACATTTATGTTGGATAAAAAGTTAAAACAAGCTCATAAATCAGAGGTAATGTGAATCTTGTCTGGATGTTACAGGGTCAGATGAACAGATGTGTGTTTATCCGGTGGAGAGTGGCTCATGAAGCTGAATGCTGCCATCAAAGGCTTTGAGTGAGTATATTACAGAAATGAATAACTACAACTATTTAAATCTTAAGTTGTAGTTTATTTTAATTATTGTAATTTCAAACAGAGCTATTACAGCACTTTTCTGATTCTTGATTTCTGTGCATTAGCTGCACAGCTTTTGTGGTGGAGCAGGACCTGCAAGGGAAGATGATGGCGGCGTTTGTGAAAAAAAGTGGTTTTGTCTTCTAAATAATACTGAAATCAAATGACATTGTGCAGTTAAAATGACTGCTTTTGTGTTATGTTTGTGCATTTTGTAGGATCTGAAATGTCAGCAGGCTGGTGTGAGTGCTGAGGATGAAGAGCCCAGAGCTGAATCCTGGAGATGGTGCCATGGATGAGTCCCTCCATCACTCCACCTGCCCTTACGATACCAGCCCTTACGAGACCCTCCATCACTCCACCTGCCCTTATTGCCTCAGATTGTGAAGCACAACACACCACGCAACAACCTTAGCGCCTTCAGCCTACATACATGATTGTAGTTTGAATAAAGCTTTGTTTCATGTGTTGACTTGTATATGCATTTGTTTATTGTGTGATGGTGACTTTCATTCATTCTTTTACTAATTTATTAATATTTCTCGTTGTCAGTAAATACAATATAATTATTTAATTAATGCTTTATTTAATTGTTTGAATGCAAATGTAGATATGTTCACTATATACACATGTAGAGTGTATTCAGTCCTGCATAGCTATGTCACATGACATACATTACATTTTGTTTGTTTTATTGAATTGAATATTTTCAGTAAAAAGTAATATAATTAAGTATTGGTCAGCATTTATCGTTGTTATTATTGTATGTTTTGGGGTGGGATAGCAATGCAATTCATTCTGGGGTAATATAAATTTTTAATATTAATGATACTTAAATTTTTTGAGTATAAAATCAACAGTTTTCTCCAAAGGCAAATCTTCGCACAGCTGCCCTTTGTGCAGACATTACAAACGCTGAGGAAAGCCGTTCTAGGTAGGGCTGTTGAGTTACTGATGTTATGAGGTGTATATATATATATCATGGGTTTGCATACATAATGAGATTTTTTACACAGGAAAAAAGAACCTAGTACAAGGTTGAATATCTTAATATATTTTTTCTTAAATAATTCATTATAATACATTTAAAAATGCTTTTTTTTTTTTTTATTATTTATAGGCCTAGGCCTGAGAGATGAAATGAGAGTTAAATTCAACAAGAAAAAGAGGAAAACAACGCAGTTAGCCACTTTTGCTTGTGGATAAAAATGTTTGGATATAAAATAAAGAAATTAACAACATTCAAGAGATGACCATTTTGGGATTTCGTAATAAAAATAAATAATATCGTAAGGATAAAACGGTGGGTCACATTAGTAGGGTTAAATATAAGAACTTTAATCAACCCTAAATATATTCACAAAATAAAATGGGCAGCAGTTTCTTCAAAAAGACCACAAAATGAGCAAGTTTAATCAATATCAAGATATTTACAGATAGATAAATTAAACGTGTCATTCAAATCTTTTAAGTTGTTGCGCGTGTGATAACGCGTCGTAGTAGGTCACATGATAACGTCAACATGGCAGATGTCCGGTTCGCATTCATATTCAACGAGATTTGGCTATAAAGTACCTACTCTTTTAGCGCTCGTTAAGTAAGTACTCATTGAAATTAAGTACCTACTCATTGAGTATGTGGTTTCGGACGCAGCCTATGTGTGGTCTACGAGTGCGTGCGCGCCCACGGAGAAGTGCCCTTAGGACCCATATAAGGAAATTCCGCCCCATCTAACGTCACACAGATCCATACTCGAAAAAAACTTTCCGAAACTTGTGACAAACCGGAAGGACAATTTTTGGCACAGAAATACTCCTTCAAACGTACAATTTAATTTTTGAAACTTTGTCCATGTTTAGCATGGGAATCCAACTCTTTAACAGTGTAAAAAAACTCAGTATGCATGAAATAGTATTTCACCCCCCCTTTAAAGAAAAACATCCATTGGACAAGCTAGATATTGTGGAGAGCATACAAATGCCTGTATGGAGCAGAAATGAAACAATGCTGTGCTGTTGTTGTTGTCTGATGCTGGACTGTGTAAATGATGGTTTTGTTTTTATATAAAATATTCTCATTGTTTGATGTATGCTTATCTTTATTTAGGCCAAATTTAGGACATTTAGGCCAAAGTGGGCAAAGATAAAAATCTTAATTCAGTCAAGAGTAGTGAGCGATTTTCTCTTTTGTTGTTTTATTAACTTTAAAGTGATGAAATGAATGTAGAAATGTTTACCCGGCAAAGCTTTAAAGCACGAGCAAATAATTTGAGACAACTTTTGTGATTGCGAATAAGTGCAGTGTCCTGTGAGTGTAACTCTACCACTGCATTAACATGTGATGTGAATGCACGTTGAGTTTTACAGTATTGGGACTGAGGCACCAGAACTGCAGCTGATAGAATGTGCGCTGTAGCACGATACTATCATATTTCTTCAAAAGCAGATTGTGGAGACATGATGTCGCACTATGTCGTGTGACATTAGTGTAGGGCAATATGCTCAATTTTTATATCATCCTATCGTCAGCCTGTGAGATCGGCGATACACGATATTATCGTGAGGGGGGCGGGGCTTACTTATTTGATTATTAACTTGCTTTACTCATTAATTTGCTTGTTTTATTAGTTGATTTACATATGAGAATTGTTTTCTATTTTGCTAGCAAAGGTGGAGTGTTTATTAATAGGCTAAATCAGGTTATTTCCCGATATAGTGAGGTAAAAAAAGATCCTTCTTGTATCTGACTCTGAGTATTTCAACATGTCAGCGGGAAATTTACGGACACACATAATCCTCTCATGCCGTTACAGATGCAGCATTTTGACTGTACTTCTGCACGAGATGGGAACACCATTAATAATTTCTTAGGTCAAGAAAGAGTCGGAGTTTGTGATATATGTCCTCCTACCAGTGCTCTCTCTGTATGCACTTCACATATCGCACTTCAATAAGCCCAGAACGCGGGTTGTGTTTTAAATGCCGGGAGAAATCAGAGGCAAATATCTAAAAGTCGATCGGTTATACGTAAACTTATGACTCGACTCCGATAAAGGAAAACGGGTTAATGTGTTTACATGACATGCATTGTCAGTTTATTCAGCATAATCGAGTTAATAACGTGCACGTAAACGCGCTCATTCCCTGAAAGTGAAAGCAGAAACAGACTGAGCTTTCGCTGCATTAACGGCGCGTTCTCTCGGAGAAGACGGATATAACGGTATAGCAACTATTAGAGATCTTCACAGTGACCCCGAGACCCGTCGACCCGGGACCCGACCCGGGACCCGTACGGGTTTGGGTCTATATTTTAAATGATCAGCCGGGTCCGGGGCCATGTTTCTATGGCAACCAGTTACCAGAGCTTCAGTGAGGGACCGCCAAACCGCGCTTTAGATTTTACAATATAAATTAACCGTCTTGTTTAAGTTTTAGTGGTCAGATTCAGACTCGATGCAGAGCAGAGAGCATGGAGATGATAGCAAATAAATAACGTCAGCAGCCATGGCACTGAACGAGCAATCGTTATTATAAAGTTAGTTCAAAAGGGCAAACAGTCAAAGTTATTATGCGAGTTAACTCGAGTCGAGTCAGAATGTAAGTTACATGTGCAAAGTTGCATTTGTCATCCGTCACCGTGACATCAAGTGGACTTTTGAAGCTGAAATAATGAGTGGATTAAGCTTGGACTTGGAATAACATGAATAACTTTCTTGTCGGAGGATTGTAATGCATGATCACAACCAGTCAGGTAACGTTAACGTTACAAGGAAGGGAGAGGAGACTACTACGCTACCACGGCTCCTTAAATTAGGTAAGTTGTATTTTTCGCAACAGGTTTATTGACTTGTAATAGCAGTTTAAGGTGGAATATATGACAATCGGGTCCAGTCGGGTCTGTGTCTTCCCGGCGGTTTCGGGTCCAGCTTTCAAATAATAGACGGGTCCAGGTCGGGTCCGGTTAGGCATTTCTCGGATCTGCACGGGTCCGGGTCCAGCTTTTGAAATAATAGACGGGTCCGGGTCGGTTCGGTTTAGCACATTACGGGTCTCTTTCGGGTTCGGGCACGAATTTTTGGACCCGTGAAGACCTCTAGCAACTATCTTAATTTACTGGCTTATTATTTCTCTTGTGGACTTACATTATTGACAGTGAAACAATAAGAAGAATATTACTTGTTAAACAAGTGTTTGAAGTTGCTTTTGATTTTCACAGACGGCTGAGTTGTGCTGCGTTCGTGAACTAAAGACTGTTATTAGGCCTGTATAATTTTAGTGATATTATCATTAATATTTTGTAATTGTATTGTTTTTAGTGTTATTAGTATCATTAAATGTTTTGTTAATGTGCTATGGAAACAAAATACTGACAAACAACGATGCCGTCTTCATCTTGGCTCTGTATAAGAATGATGCGTCTGTTAAAACAAGCACTCCTAACAATTTGTGAATTGATCTCATATGCTGATGCTTTGCTACGGTGATGTCGCAAGTGTGGTTATGTGGTGATGTGGCGATGTAATTGTAGTTCATAATTGAATAACAATACTAGCTTCATAATAATAATAATAATAATAATAATGATTTAATACATTAATGGGAAAACGAGCTAATTATCGTATTGATATCGTCAAAGGCATCTACCAGCAGGGATATCTCTGACTATCGTCGATACACGATACTATCTTCTATTGGCACAACCCTATGTGACATGTCACTATGTCGTGTGACATATGTCGCACTATAGGCCTACAGCCCTGCTTATGCTAATGCAAAGCCTTTTTTGATGTAATATTTATTTATTGCAATGTTTTATGTTTAAATGTTTTTATTATTTATTAAAGAAAATTATGCAAATCATAACCTACTGTAAGCCTATTTAATTCTTAATAAAGAATTCTAAAACACAAATGCTGCCAAATAACATCGGTTAGCAAGTCATGATTAATGTTTTAATTTAACGATAATTTAATTTAATTTATTTCACTGTTATGTTTCAGTTAATAAATCTATTAACAAATTGAAATAACACGAAGTATAAGACACAATCTATTGACTAGGGATGCTCCGATCAGCATTTTTTGCCTCCGATACCAGAGGTGGGAGTAAGTCACACATGTGCAAGTCACAAGCAAGTCTCAAGTCTTTAACCTTCAAGTCTCAAGCAAGTCCAAGTCAATTTTGTGAAAAGCAAGTCAAGTCAAGTCAAGTCACTGCTTTATGTCAAGCAAGTCAAGTCAAGTCGTTGCTTGGGTCACAAGTCACTGGCAAGTCATACAAACGTTTGATGATTTCACTGAATTTATATATTAAAATAAGTTAAAACTACAGAAGTTGTGGACTATGGTTTTATTTTTAAATATGCATTTCCACATACAGCTGAGTGGTTACTACAATAAAAATCTAAAAAATAAAAAATAAATAAAATTTCAAACTACATAGCCTAAAATGTAAATGTAACTGAAATTAGGGCAACATTAAAGGGACTGTATGTAGCTTTTTAGGTATTTTATTATCTAAAATCAATATTTTTATTAATAAATATGCCCTCAATGATGTACAAATACCTATGCCAATGATCAGACTAATCCTCGTAAACGAAGAATTTATTATCTTTATATACATGGGACGGGTGACTTCCGGCAAGATGGCCGACTGAGCGGGGAAACTTTTCAATTGCTCTCCGTAAAGTTCCTCAGAACAACGAACAAAGACAAAAATTTTCCAAAAAAACAAGTTGGTTAGTCCGCTTAACGTTTACAGAACATAAAGTAACTGATTTGAAGGAAAATAGAACGAAAATGACCTCAAACGATGATGCTACCAAGGACGGGAGGATGAAGAAAGCAAAAGGCGGGCCTCCGCTCCACGACTACGCTGCCATGGATATCACTTGTGCATGTGCGGATAAGCGGCAGCTTGAGGACCCTCCATTGAACACTCCGGACAAAGAAGCTCCGATGGAAAAGAGGGTAAAACCCAATAAAGAGGCTTCATTTGAGTCTATAATGATGGCTATAACTCGCTTGAACTCCCGCTTTGATAAACAAGAAAGTGGTTTGGAAGAGGTAAAGTCCAAAATCAGAGAGAATAGTACCATGATCTGCAGCCTAGCTAAAACACTCGAGTTTAATGCTGCCGAGATAAAAGAATGCAAGACAAAAGCGGCAGTCTTAGAAGAAAAAGTTACGTCGCTGATAAAAGAAAACTGTGATTTGAAGAAAAAAGTCACTCTGCAAGAGGCCCACAGCCATCGCTGGAATTTAAGAATCAAGGGAATGAAAGAAAAGATGAACGAAAACATTCGTGAAGATGTTATCGACCTACTGAAAAAAGTGGCACTGCGCATGGCGGGGAGAATGGATGACATAGTGGATGTAGTGCACCGTGTCGGGAAGAAGGAAGAGAAGTGGACGCGATCGGTCATCATCCGGTTTGTGAAAAGAAAGGATAGGGATGACATCTGGGATCTTACGAAGAATTCAGCTGTCTGCAAGGAAGCCAGGGTTTTCTTCACTGAAGATTTGTCGGAGGCAGTTAAACAAGCAAGGGAGGTGCTGTGGCCGAGGATCGATGAGGCAAGAAAAGCCAAAATTTAATTATGCTCAACATATAAAGGAAAGTTAATTTTAGGATAGAGGAACTGCTTGGATGTTCATAGTTTAAGGGTACTCGGATTACCTGTAATATTTCTATAAACGGAACTGTTCTCTTACCTTGGTTGGGGTTAATTTATTTTATTTATACCTTTTTATGTTTAATCTAAGATCTGAACTTTCTTTTATTTCTTTAAATGCAAGAGGTCTGAAAGACAACGTAAAACGCAAGGCTACTTTTCTTTTCTGCAAAGGTTTTAAAGCTCATGCTGTTTTCTTACAAGAGACACACTCCTGTGAAGAGGATGATACTTTTTGGAAGAACCAGTGGGGAGAGAAGATTTATTTTTTTTCCTGGAGAAGTAATAACTTATAAAGCTGACAAAGATGGACATTGGGTTGTAATCCTTGCTAACTTGGAGGGTTCATTATGTCTTGTTGCGAATATATACGGGTATAACCATTTAAATCAGAACAAAAGGCTGTTGGATGATATATCAGACATATTCGCAGATTTCAAACTTTCTTATAATATTAGTTTTACAATATTTGGAGGGGATTTTAACATTGCACCGGATAAATGGTTAGACAGATCCCCGTCATTTTATAATGACCACCAGTATAACACAGTTCTTAGGATTTTTACAGATACTCACTCTCTCACAGATATCTGGCGTCAAAAAAATCCCAATGAATGTCAATATACATGGATAAAACCTGATGGTGGTGCAAAATCAAGGATAGATTATTGGTTATTATCCCCTGAAATACTGGAATTTGTCTCTAAGGTTGAAATAGCTGCAGCACTTTTAACTGACCATTGTTTAATTGGATTAAATCTCAAACCAAATGTTAATATCAACTACTATAAGAGCTATTGGAAATTTAATTCAGATTTATTATTGGTGGAAGAGTTTGTCAATGAGGTAAGAAATACATTAATGGAAATTGAAAATGATACAGAACTAAACACTTATTGTAAAAAATGGGAATATTTTAAATTTAAAGTGAGAAATATTTCTATTAAACAGGGTAAAATCAGAAGCCAATGCCTAAGGGAAAAAGAATATACCCTAGTACATGAAATTAACATGTGTAAGAGACATGATCTTACAGAAGAAGAAAAGGTTACTTTGTCAAATTTACAATCCAATCTTGATGAATTATTCACTCAAAGGGCACAGGGTGCTTATGTAAGGTCCAGGGCTAAGTGGATAGAACAAGGGGAGAAAAATTCATCTTACTTCTACCATTTAGAAAAAAGAAGACAAGAAAATAATAAATTGGATGTATTAATGATTAATGACAAAGAATGTCACCAAGCAAATATAATAGCTGAAGAGACTTACAAATTTTATTCAAATTTATACTCATCCAATTACACTCCTGAATGTTCTGTAAATTTTCTTGAGAATATAAGACACATTATTCCTCAAGTTGAACAGGGTTTTAAATTGTTATGTGATGCTGAAATACAACTAAAAGAACTTGATGCTGCTATTGAGCGTATGGCTTTGGGAAAAGCCCCTGGGTCAAGATGGTTTAACATCCAATTTTTATAAATTTTTCTGGAAAGATATAAAACAAATGTTATTTTCAGTTTTCAATGAATGCATTGAGAATAATAATCTCACAACAACGATGAAGCAAGGGGTCATTACTCTCTTACCAAAGCCAGGAAAAGATAGAAGGTATATTGAAAATCTTAGACCCATATCCTTATTAAATGTAGATTATAAACTTTTCACTCAAATTTTAGCCAATAGATTAAAGTCTGGGATAGGAGATATTGTTAGTGAAACTCAGTCGGGCTTTATTAAAGATAGATCAATACACAATAACATTAGATTAGTTTTGGATTTATTGGATTACAACTATTTAATTGAAGATCAAGGTTTCATTTTTTTCCTCGATTTCTATAAAGCGTTTGATCTGGTTGAGCATTCTTTTATTTTGAAGACTCTTAAATTTTTCGGCTTTGGTAAGAAGTTCATTGATATGATTAACTTGTTATATACAGATATAAACAGTTCAGTGTCTTTACCTAAGGGTACAACCAAAAGATTCCAGATAAAGAGAGGGGTAAAGGAAGGATGCCCGTGTTCACCTCTGATTTTTATATTAGCTGTAGAAATATTATCGATTTATATAAAAAACAGTACAGATTTGAAACCATTAAATGTTCTGGGCAGGCCTCTAATTATCACACAATTAGCCGATGACGCGACAATTTTTATAAAAAATGCAGATCAAATTCCTCTAGTAATTAAGAAAGTGGAGATGTTTTCCAAAGCTTCTGGGTTACAATTAAATCTTAAAAAATGCGAGCTGATGGCCCTTCATGAGTACCCCAATTCAGACTTACATGGAATTCCTGTGAAAACTGAAGTAAAATACTTGGGAATTATATTGTCAAAAGATTGGAAAAGAAGGGAACTTCTAAACATTGAAAACAATATAACCAAAACACAACCTATTTTAAATTCTTGGTTACAAAGAGATTTATCAATCTTTGGTAGAATTTTAAATACCAAAAGCGAAGCTTTATCAAGATTTATTTACCCTGCATTTTCCCTAGCGGTCCCTGATCATCTAAATAATAAAATAAACAAAAACATTTGTAATTTTACATGGAAAAATAAACATCACTATATTAGAAAAAATTATGCAGTTAAACCCATTGCTGAAGGTGGTCTAAACATAATTGATTTTGAAGCTATGAATGGAACGCTAAAATTAAAATGGTTGCAAAATTTTATAAACAATCCTAATAGTTTTTGGTTTCATATTCCATCCAAAATATTTTTAAAATGTGGCAGCATTGAATTCCTATTAGCCTGTGACTTTTCTCTTTCCAAATTACCCCTCAAGTTATCTAAATTTCATCAACAGGTTCTCTTAAATTGGAAAATGTCTTATAATTTTACTCCACACAACATGCCTATCTGGAACAATCGATGCATATTGTTCAAAAGAAAATCTATCTATTATGATGACTGGGTGAAAAAAGGTATTTGGGCTATTTCACATCTTATGGATTCTGATGGAAATGTCCTTAATTACTCTGTTCTCACAGAGAAATACAATCTTAAATGTACCAAAAAACAATATAATACTATAATTAAGGCTATTCCTTTAGAATTGTTAAATTTGATGAAAGGTTTATTGATGTATGATGTCGTAATACCTAGATTTCCTTTGCTTATAATAGATGACATAGAATTTAAAAACAGAAAATGTTCAAACAAAATAATAAGAAGTGCAATAACAAATAAACTTCACCCACTTTTATTAAAAAGACGTTACACCCTCAATGATTTTCCAAAAGATATACAAATAAAAATCAGAACCAAATATCTCTCCCTCCCAATTTTTCCTAAAGCCAAAGAAACTCATTTCAAAATTTTAAACGATATTTATCCCAGTAATGAATTTCTGAGACAACGTTTCAATATTGATTTAAACTGTTGTTCATTTTGTGAATGTGATATTGAATCTGTGGAGCATGTATTTTTTGATTGTCATTATACCAGAACTTTATGGAATTCTTTTCAACATTGGATATCAGAATATGTTAGCGATGCACCCAATATACTGTACAAAGATGTCAAATTTGGAGTATTTTTGCAAGATAGCAAGAAATAACTTTTTTACAATACTTGTATACTCTTAGTTAAACATTATATTCATAAATGTAAATTTTTGAAGGTCAAACCAATCTTCAAAATTTATTTAAATGAATTCTTGCAATTTAGGAAAGCCTTATGTCATGCAAAAACTAAAACAGCTACTATTTTCATTAATTTCATACAATCTCAGGTATGACAACAGACCTCTTGTGAATGTGCGTTTTTTTTTGTTGTTTGTTTGTTTGTTTGTTTGTTTGTTCTTCTCATGTTGTACGACCATTGTACACTTTTGTATTTTAATTTGTACACCTGCTCAGTCTTGTACAGATTCGTAAAAGGTTGTAATACGGTTTGTAATGCCATACTGTTTAAAAATAAAATATATTTAAAAAAATAAAAATACATGGGACGGGTAGGTCCACGGAGGCTTCCATGTAATTCCGCCATCTTGAAAAACTATAATAGCAGAGAGGGACAAAAAGTACTAGACCGACGCGTTTCCACAACGCGTTTTCATTCAGAGCCAGGCGTCACGTGACTGAAGTCAGCAGAAGCGGAGGAGCAGAGCAGAGAGAGGCGCTTGTCACTGCCGCGGCAAGTTTAAAAGGCTGCACTGTACGGTCCTCGTCGACGAAAAAGTCCAAAATAGACTGTAAAAGGAAACGTGACCGAAGATTACAAAAACAAGGGTTAATGTCGGGATAGCTAATGCAGGAGAAAGCTTTTAAAAGAGACGCTGAAGTTGCCTGCTTTCTTCTCGACAGGTAAGTCAATGTTACAGTCTTAATTACAAGCTTTTTTTTTTTTCATTGCTTGGTTGTGTACTTTATTATATAGACAGAAGAACATTTATAGTAAAAGTTAAACAGGCTCTTTGATGAATAGCAGCTATTGAGTAAAGTAACATTAGAAAAGGCTCTGATGATGATGATATCTAACAATGCACGTAGCCTACTTAAAATATAACGAGTAAAGGCTTTATTACTACCTTAGTTAATGTTTTTCACAGTCAGTAATTCATACTGTAACATTCTTTTTTCGTTGTTTCAAGTTTCAGTTTGTTTTAAATAACAAACCTGTTCACCCGAAGAAAAACTCAGAAGTGCTACTATTATA
Source organism: Vimba vimba (assembly GCA_022828995.1). Classification (NCBI taxonomy): domain Eukaryota; kingdom Metazoa; phylum Chordata; class Actinopteri; order Cypriniformes; family Leuciscidae; genus Vimba; species Vimba vimba. Next base: position 55,231,372 of record CM040817.1, on the reverse strand, counting down.
AGACATCCTGTCATAGGTTTTTGGTACATAACGGCTACCGTAGATCATCGCAACGCGCATTTGAAAAAGTGAGGCGCTGGAGAGCATTATTCGTTTGAATGCAAAATACAATTTCACCACTAGATGGGAGAAATTCCTACTTACAGTCCCTTTAAAGGGATAGTTCACCCAAAAATGAAAATTCTGTCAGTAATTACTCACCCTCATGTTTTTCCAACCGCGCAAGACCTTCGTTCATCTTCGGAACACAAATTAAGATATTTTTGATGAAATCTGAGCCTTGTCTCACTCCTCCATAGGCTGCTAGGTGGCCCAAACTTGCTGGCCCAGAAAAGTTATTAAACAGATCGTTAATATAGTCCAAGTGACTACAGTGGCTCAATCTTAAGTATATCAAGCGACGAGAATACTTTTTGTGCGCAAAAACAAACAAAAATAACGACTTTATTCCACTAATCATTTCCTTCTCTCTCGACCTCTAGTTGGTTTGCGTAGTGTTTTTGCGCAGCGTGCTGTGTTACACGTCACCACGTAGGCTCACTATTGGCCGACACTGGTCATGTGTGTGATGCGTGATTACGTATAACACAGACGCGCAGCGCAAAAACACTACGAGGCCCAGAGAGAAGGAAATGAATAGTGGAATAAAGTCGTTATTAGGGGCCAAGCACCGAAGGTGCGTAGGCACCTATTGTATCTGTTCCCGTTCTTATTATTATTCTTCCTTCTTCCGACTGGGTGTCTATGGCAGCCCATAGAACCGATTGCGGGAAAGTTGTAATGGTTTGACATTCTGATAGAGGACAGTCCCATCATTAAATACACCAATTTTGGTGTGTCTAAGTCATTCCCTCTAGCGCCACCACCTGTCCAAAATTTCACTTTTATTTTGCTAATAACTTTTGAACCGTAAGGCCAATCAGCGAAATTATTTTTTTCCTCTGATTCCTGAGCTCATGCCGATTCGATTGCACCATATGACGTCATTTTCCGTCATAAAAATATGGCCGCCATTTTTAATTTTTTGAAAAAGCTACTTTTTCGAACTCGTCCTAGACGGTTTGTCCGATTTGCACGAAAATTTAACCAGATCATCTTCAGGCAGTGCTGACAAAAAGTTATGGAATTCAAATTGATTCGTCAAACCGTTTTCGATAAACGCTCGAAGAAATTTTACGTAGCGCTTGCAAGAACAGTCGTAGGGCTGTATCTCCGCAACGCTTTATCAGATTCAGACCAAACTTGGTACTTGTCATCACAAGCATGACCTGAGGCTACATGCTGCGTTTCGGCACAGCGCCACCTACTGGTCCGGAGATATGAAAAATTGCTATTTTTGCTTATAACTTTTGAACAGTTTGTCCAAAAATCATACAATTGGTCTCGTTAGATTCAGGGCAACATGCCAAGTCGACTGATGTCAAATTTTACCATATCGGCCATTTTGGCTGTCGGCCATTTAGAATTTTGTGCTAAAATGCTGTATTTTAACAACGCATGAACGGATTGTTACGAAACTTGGCATGGGTCATCAACACGATGCCCTGAAGGAGCCTGAGAAGTTTCGAAACAGCGCCACCTAGTGGTGAATTTTTTTTCCCAAATGCTTATAACTTTGGGTGTGATCGACTTATTTTCACGAAACTCATCTCATTAGACTCCTGAATCGTTGCTGAGTTCTACGATACCAAACATGCTAGGTTTCGCCTTACGGTTTGTGTAGCGTTGTGATTTAGCGCTTAAAAAACATTTGGCTATATCTTCGAAACCGTTTGTCCGATCGAGACGAAACCACCGTCAGAAGTTTGGAAACATAGGTCGATAGACATACGTCAATGCCCAAATGCGAAAATATTGATGTTTAGGGGTAGTAAATTCCAATCAAAGTCATGTGTCAGTCATTTTTTATGTGTTTTTTCATATAAATGTCTATAACTCTGAAGCGAATTGAGATATTTTCACCAAAATCGACACACATATGTATGGGCTCACTCTGAGGACACATAAAAAAAATGGTGGGACTGAGCCTCTTGGTGGCGCTATAATAGAACAAAACATGAAATTCCCATTGACTTCAATACAGTTTTGTGAAATAAAATGCTATACTAAACAAATGCATTGGTGTAATTTAATGAAACTCAGAATGTGCCATCAACACCATCCCCTGAAAGTACCCAACATATTTCGAGACAGCGCCACCTTTTGGTCAAAAGTTATAACAAAATTTCTAAAAATGCTAATAACTTTTGAATAAATCTGCCTATTGAAATGCCACTGGTCTTAGTAGATTCCTTGGGTCAAGCCGAGAACATAGATACCAAATTTTCCTTATTTGGTCAAACTTCTTGTCCGCCATCTTGATTTTCATTCAAAACCTACTTTTTCGAACTCCTCCTAGACCGTTTGTCCGATTTTCACCAAAATCGAATCATATCATCTCCAGACCGTGCCGACTAAAAGTTATGCATTTCGTGTCGATAGACTAAACCGTTTTCGTATAGCGCGGCAGCAAAGTTGAGGCATGATGCCAAAAGGACTATTCAGGCTTTATCTCTGCAATGCCTTGACATATTGATACCAAACTTTGTTTGTCTCATTGTCACTTCACTCTGACCACATCACATCAGTTTTGTGACTGCGCCACCTATTGGTCAAAAGTGATAATCCATTAAATCATATTATTATTTACTGTTTCTATGATTTTTCAGCCATTTCGCCTATAATCCTCTTTAAATGTCTTTAATTGCTCATTGTTGCAGTTGGTCTGACACTTTCAGACATGTTGGCATGTCTTGTCGTCTTATTCTGCTTGGCCCCGGTAATAGCTGCTTGCAGCTATATTTTTTGTTTGTTTTTGCGCACAAAAAGTATTCTCGTCGCTTGATATACTTAAGATTGAGCCACTGTAGTCACTTGGACTATATTAACGATCTCTTTAATAACTTTTCTGGGCCAGCAAGTTTGGGCCACCTAGCAGCCTATGGAGGAGTGAGACAAGGCTCAGATTTCATCAAAAATATCTTAATTTGTGTTCCGAAGATGAACGAAGGTCTTACGCGGTTGGAACAACATGAGGGTGAGTAATTACTGACAGAATTTTCATTTTTGGGTGAACTATCCCTTTAAATCATGAAAAAATAAATATGCCTCAAACATTGCAGAAGACCATTAAAAGGTATTAAAACAATTCAAAATGTATAATGGTTACTATGCCACCAAATGGTATTCTTCAAACTGGCATTCCCTTTATACAAGTTATATATTTTTAAGTATGAAGTTAAATCCCCCTAGGCTAATTCTAAAAATAACTCATACTATAGGGCAATTTTTCCACCACATTTTGAATTTTGGGTGCATATTAATTCTGCTTGCATTTTGCCCCCAACCCCCTGATAACATCTAACCCTGCTTTAAGAGAAACATAAAACACGACAAAACATTAACATTTTTTATGTTGTTTTTTTGTTATTGGAAAGAACGACATATTTGGCTTTAAAGCATGATTGGAAAGAAATGTGGCAAATGTTATACAAAACATATGCCATCAATAATTATCATTTGAATATTGACAACATTAAGCTACATTTGAAAACATAATTGTGTATAGAGAGGCATGCTGTTTTGACCAATATTCTCTCTAGATTTAAAGATTTAGTTTTAAAGAAAGTCAAATTAACAAACAGGTTAAACAAGCCGTAGCTTACTTTTAGACGTGGTGAATGAAGTTCGACTGTTCGAGGTAGTGATGGTCGTCCGATATCCCTTGCCAGTTATTATGCGTACAGCAAATCCTCTTGTATGAATATGGTCAATTTTAGTCTTTATATCCAAAAAGAAACGATGCTGGGAGATGTTTTTGTATTTAGCGCGCTGCCGCGATGTGTTTTTTCTGGGCTTGTGCAGCGTCACAGAGTCGCGCAGAATCTGATGACTGGCGTCAATGGTTCCGTTGCTTTCATTTTGTTCATCAATTGATGTTGCGATGATTTATATAAAAATGTATATCAAGTCATTCTCGAGTCATACAGTTCAAGTCAAGTCAAGTCTCGAGTCATTGGATCTCAAGTCAAAGTCAAGTCGAGTCATTTTCTTAATTTAGTCAAGCAAGTCTCAAGTCCTTAATTTTGCGACTCGAGTCAAGTCATGTGACTCGAGTCCCCCATCTCTGTCCGATACCGATATCTGGGATTCAGTATCGGCCGATACCGATCACCGATACTAAAATAAAAACAGTGCTGTATTACCTAATAAACAGCATGCCTCACTGTGTGGAAGAGACTGGGATCATTCTTTTGTGAAAGGCATCAGGCAGGCTTGACTTAAACATTACTTTGTTAACTTTATGGGGGGTGCTGGATGGCTAAAATACACATTAATTGTGCAGATATTAACATAAATAAATACATGATATTCAATAAAAATAAAAAGCAGCATGGATAAAAAAATAAAAAGAACAGTTTGCACTGCATAAATTATATATAGATTAATTCTTATTAAAGTTACAAAAGTTCTTTAGTCAAGAGCAGTGAGTAATTTCCTCTGTTCCCTTTGTTCTTTGATTAACTTTACTGACAGAAAGCTTCATTGGCTACTGTCCCTTTAAGATCTGCCGCTGCTGACAGAGACACGGATCTCACACGCGCCTCATTCTCTCACAACTTTACATTCATTTAAGACTTTATTTAACTCATTTAAGACTGCTCAGTCTGCTCTTAACGGACATTTTGGCATAATTGCATGTGTAAGTGTTCATTCATCTTCAAGCCGAAAGAGAACTCGATTCTGGTCTTTCTGTGCGTTGTGTGTGTGTCTTGAATGGTTTAAAAGCATTTGCATGAATAAGAGCGCATCATATAATGTGACGCCAGCCAAAGGATGACAGGAAAAAACGGATGCTGCGTTAATTGCGTTAAATATTTACCACTGAGTCTTCTCCTCCCATTTCTACCAGTGACGCTTATCCAACTTCCCAACTACTACCTGCGCAGACGTCAACAGCGCAACTGGGTTGTAGGTTGCCAGGTTGAGCTCACAAATGGGTTGAAATGTGTATGAAGTGTTGATTGTGTGAGTAGGATACGTTTAATACAAGATCTGGCAATCAGACTACCTTGGAATAATAAATTGATGTGGTTATTCATATAACGAGGTTTGGGCCATACAAATTACGGGAGTTTGAAGGGAGAAATAACAAAACGGGAGGGGGGTGGGAGATGGGTGTGAAATACAGGAGACTCCGGGGGAAAGCAGGAGTGTTGATAGGTATGCACGTTAGCTTGTTTGAATTGGGAACTGTTTACCTGCCACCTGCGTTCTGCGCATGTTGCTAGCGCGTGATGTCATACACTTGCGCACATCATAGAATTACCGCGACAGCGTTTAGAGAGCCGACTGCTTTGTAAGTTTTCGAATCGCTCTCGCTATAATTTGATGCCCCTACGGATCGGGCCCATTGTTACCGATGCCCGATCTAAAATTTTATTCCATATCTGAGCCGATACCCGAAACAAATATCGGATCGGAGCATCCCTACTATTGACATGCATTGCCTTTAGAAAAATTGGGCACACAATGCTAACGTTTAGCCTACTTTGCTTAAATTTGATGCAATAATAGAAGTCTACATTTGTTTCAGTTCTAAAGTTGTAATGCAATTTCAGTATTGTGATTATGAATTTGTTTAACTACAATGTTTCACTTGAATTTATCTGCTACAAGTTCTCAGTCGCTCTCAATGAGCCGCAGCGCAGCGTCAGATTACATAATAGAGATACAGGGTTTTTCCTACATTGAAAATTTTTTGGCAGCCGCCAAAACGATTTTTCGTCCCGCCAAAGCCTTATTTGATCTGTAATTGGGTTTTGTGAGTGAAGCAGGCTACTGACAGAGTGGCGGAGAAAATGATCACAGCACCCCACCCCTGCGCGGGCACTCTCCGTCTTCAGTGCTGTCTTTGCTCTCTCCCTCGCATCAAAATCAACTGATCCTAAAGGTCGGAAGACCGAATCCATGTTTCACGTGGTGCATTCGGATAATATTTTTGCTGAATTAGTGCTGGGTGTGAATTGCAGTCAAAAAAAGTTGCCTTATCTTCTCTTACAACTTGTGACAAGCATTCCGCACATGCAGTTGACATAACTTTAAATAAACGCAAACAAATAAAAAATAAAAATCTATCCAGTTTGAAGTGGGGGTTTTTTTTGTGTGTGTGTTGACAAATCTTTCGTGATGTCCTAACAGCCAGGATCCCCACACAACACGTTCGCTAAAGTCCGATTCGCGACCTAATGACTCCTTTGAGCCGATTCATTATAATGAATGGTTAAAGCAATTGGTCTGCCCGTCAGTGTCTGAATCGGTGTATAACAAATCATTACTGAGAAGAACATACACATTTGAAATGGGGGTGGGAGAAAAAAATCGATTCTTAGATGCATCGCGATGCGGACGTGGACGATTCTGAATCGATTCACAAATGTCAAAAAATCGATTCTCTAAAAAATTTTTTTTTTTTTTCTAATAACGTAATATTGACGGAACGCAAAAGGCGGAACACTAAGCGGACGTGCAGTGCGCATGCAGTTTGTGGCGCGCACATAACAGACTTGCGCACTTAACAGACGCATGATGGCTGAGCGCCAAATTCGAACGGCACCCTCTTCGTTAAAAGCTAGCGTATGGAAAATTGGCAATTTCATTGTTACCTATTTAGTATTTTTTGTATGAAAGCTGCTTTCAGTAGCCTATTTAGTTTTCACATCAATATACTGTAAACCGATCTGTTATACGTACGTTGTACTGCCCTGCAATATGTGCAATGCCAGTCACAAAAAGTTACATTTTGACTTTGCTCTCTGCAGATGTTCATTCACTTTTTTTGTATAAGCTGTTTTTGATTGTGGTATACAGCAAACATTTCAAGTCATAACTCTTTATTATTTAGTTGTGAATAAGAGAGGCTTTGTATGTTACTAATTATTCAGAATAGGCACAAGTCCACAAGCATTATATGAGAGCTGCTGGTACATAATTCTATATTTTTGAACAAAAACTGTTTGTGATTTTGCTACAGCAAAATGTTTTTTTGTCTGAAGGATTATATTGCTCATTGGAAATAAGAGGATGTTGGTCAGAAGTCTATTATTAAATGCTAGAGATTCAGAATATGCTGAAGTTTGTATTAATTTACTACAAGTACGCTGCTAGTACAGGCACACATTTATTTTCCTGTTGGTTCTTTGCAATGTTCAAATCACTTCCATTTGTTTTATTAATAAAATTAATATAGGAAGATGGAAGTTCGTTCGTTATGGGTGATCATAAATACTTTGCTTTAAAAGTACCAAGTAAAAAAAAAAAAAAAATCATTAATAATCAATAATCGTTACCCTCTGAATCGTAATCGAATCGAATCGTGAGGTGCCTAGAGATTCCCACCCCTAATCTGAAATGAGAAAGTAAGTGTGCTTACCTCATTTAGCAAGAGTGTTTAGTAAAATTTACCCTTAATAATCCACAGTATGTATAGGCCTATGAAAATGTGTAGTAAATTACCTAAAAAAATTTTTTTTTTTAAAAATCACAAACTGTTTCTTTGTATTTATTTTAAATTTAACATTTATTGTCAATATTGGGCTTGCGGATCATGTGGGTACTAGGGTACTCTTTGCTGTGTGTGGATGACCATGTCGGTTAGCCACCACCGAAGACCAATTTTGACCCAGGAAAAACCCTGAGATAATAAACTGACACTTTTCAAAGTCTGTGACTATAGCGCCACTTAGCGGTAAAAGGCAGCAAATACACATCCCCAATTTTACCGCCGCGGGAATGGAGTATTATTCTGGTTGAGTAACTACTGTACTTATAAGAATTCCATGTGCAGGCCCAAATCACTCTTTGCTATAGTTAACAATCTCACTAATCCACCACAACACGTTATTTCTGGCTCTGCAGTGCTTGTGAATAGCTTTTCTCAATTCTTTTCAGACAAATTGAAGCCAATCACTGAATCCATTACCAAAGACACCAAAGTGACTGAAATGTTCATTTGATGTAAGCTGATTCAACTCATTCAACAAACTCTCTCTGCTTTCACTCTGACTTCCTCTGCTGCCATAAGTGATCTAATTATGAAGTCTAATTTCACATCCTGCCAGCTTATATCTAATATCTAATTTACCATTCTTAAGCAAAATACTTGAAAAAATTGTGGCTTCACAACTGAGATCATACTTAGATCCTGGATAATGGTCTTTTTGAACCTTTTCAGTCAGGATTTCGCCCATCTCATAGCACTGAAACTGCTCTTCTTGGGGTGGTTAATGACATTCTTCTGTCCATGGATTCAGGGTTAATAAACAAGTGCTGCATTTGACACAGTCTCCCATTAAATACTCATCTCTCACCTTAGTGATATCGGCATCACTAGGTCAGCTCTTTCCTGGATCATTTCCTACATCAGCGACAGAAAGTATTATATCACTATAGGTCACTGCTCCACTTACACTGGGTGTTCTTTAAGGTTCAGTTCTTGGCCCACTACTGTTCATCATTTATATATATCCACTTGGTGACCTCATATACATGCATGGACTTCAATTTCATTGCTATGCTGATGACATTCAAATTTACCTCACCACCAGCTCTAATAGAGCATCCCTGCCCGACTCACTTACTGCATGTATCAGGGATATCAAGCATTGGATGTCCCCTAATTTCCTCAAGTTAAATAATAACACAACTGAAATATTGATGATTGGCTCTGCTGCCTCATTCAAAAGGATGGACCAGTCCTTTGATATTGATGGGGTTCATGTTAAGCCTTCTTCAATCCATCCGTAACCTTGGTGTTGTATTTGACTCAACTCTTTTTGCACTCATATTTCTTCTGTGGTTAAAAACTCTTTTTTTCCATTTTCGTAATATTGCACATCTTCGAGCTTCTCTAGCTGATGCTGACACCTTAATTCATGCATCAATCGATTACAGTGTGTGTTCTCACATCGACCAGGCATTCTGCTCACATTACTCCTCTGCTCATCACTGGTTACCCGTGGCATCACGTATTCACTTTAAGATATTACTTCTAACATTTAAGGCATTAAATGGTCTTGGACCTCCATATCCATCTGGAATCCATCTCCAAATTATGGAATTCACTACCCCTTACACTTCGTTATATCTCATCTATGGCTACCTTCAAGACTCAGCTAAAAACATATCTACATGTACTTTGGATAATGTGGCTATATGTTTCCTTATGTGTTTGTAATGTGTGTGAGGGTGTGTAAATGTATTGTAATGTTCAAATGTAAAGCAACCATGAGTTATGGAAAGGTGCTATATACATAAAACTTCTAAGTACCTCAAAATGTTGAGTTGACAGTTTGGATTCTTCAGTCCAGCAGAGAGCACCTTCACTCCTGAATCCTGCAGGTCATTGTTACTCAGGTCCAGCTCTCTCAGGGAGGAGTTTGATGATTGTAGAACTGAAGCCACAACTTCACAGTGCTGATCAGTTAGATTACAGGCTGTTAATCTGAAATAATATATATTGCGTTAATATATTACAATATAGTATACACAATATATAAACTATATTTACTATGTTACACTAATGTGTATTCTGTTACTTTCACTCAATTGAGTTGTTTCTGCCACACAAAGTAATGAGTTGAGTTTGTGTGTGAAGTTAATTACTTAAGGGTGCAATGTTGAAAACATGTAAAGTCTAATTGGTCAAAAAAAATTGTTGAGTTCAAAACTCTAGGTTTGTTTTTTTCAACCACCCCTATTCATCAACCAATCAGATTCATGCATTCAACAGCCACCTGTAATATAAATTTATATAAAGCACACATTATTATTAATATTAATTAATGAATGAAAGTCAAACTCAAACCTCAGTATGTTGAGTTGACAGTTTGGACTCTTCAGTCCAGCACAGAGTAGCTTCAGTTTTGAATCCTGCTGGTCATTGTTACTCAGGTCCAGCTCTCTCAGGGAGGAGTTTGATGACTGTAGAACTGAAGCCAGATCTTCACAGTGCTGATCAGTGAGATCACAGGCTGTTAATCTGAAAAAAGAGAGGACTCTTGTTAAAAGGTTATGATCAGTAAAGCGCTTGTTAATAATGGAGAAGCTTTTGCGTACTGGAGAGACGTTAGAGAGCGGGAAGGCCTGGGTTGCACTTATATTTTACATAACATGCACATACATGTTCTTACAGTGTACTTACTTTAGAAAGCACTGGGTAATATAAGGTAACTGCATAGGTTAAGGTTAGGTTTAGGGGTAGGTTCATGGTTGGTACCTAGTTAGTACCCAGTTATTGTAATTACTATTATAACATATTAATTAGTTTAAGTACATAGTATGTACATGAAGAAAAGGACTCTAAAATAAAGTGCTACCAAGGCCTGAAAACTGATGCCGAGGTTTCTTTGTTTCTGCTCGATATGTAAATAACATTGTTTTTTCTGCTGTTTTAAAGGGGTGGTAAAATGCCCTTTTCACAAGATGTAAAATACATCTCTGATGTCCCCAGAGTGTGTGTGTGAAATTTTAGCGCAAAATACCCCACAGAGATTTTTATATAGCAAGTTAAATTTGTCACTTTTTGAGGGTTTGCAAAAACGCAACGTTTTGTGCCTGGCCCTTTAAATGCAAATGAACTGCTGCAGAGGGCGGGGTTTCAAGAGCTTGTGTGTGTTAGCAGCTGCTATTATCTCACGCAGACACACTAAAATGACAGAAACTGTTCTGCCTTTAATGTTAAAACGGAGTCAGACAAAGATGGAGAGACTCAAGAAGAAGTGACAACATGTAGAATGCAACAGGACGTCTCTGAATGGTTAGTTGATGAATTTATGTTGATGTAGAGTTAACTTTTCTTCAAGTAAGATATTCTGTCATGATAAATCTATAAATCGCTCATATAGGAACTGTTGTGAGATGCACACAGAGTGACTTTCTATTGCATGTGAAAAGATGGATGCTAAAGTTTGAGCTGACTCACAAACGTACTCTTAAACAACTTTTCCTCTTCTCAACATGGACTGCGTGTTCCCGGGGCGGGGTTTATGTAAATTGGGAGGAATGTCGTGTAGTCCCAACCAGCCGTTTGTTGTAGTCCTTTTCTTTAAAAGCAAATATCTTCCTTTGCTTTGAACTTTGAGTATTGTAACTTTGCAGATGTTGTTTATGCTCAAACAGCTACATTACACACTAACTAAAGTTAGAAAAGTGAAATCATAATCAACCACCCCTTTAAAGAACCAAGGTATGATGTTGTTGTTGCTGAAAAGGAGCCGTTTCATCCATTTTTACTCAAACTGTCTGATGCACCAGCTGTTAGATGTTGCGCGTGTACGGTAACCAGATTTCTCTTGCTGGCATACAAGATGGGATGGACAGGCATATTCTAGGCTGCTGTCACTTTAAGACCGAATGCTTCTAATATACTGACACATATCCGGTTTTAACTCAGCTGTTTATGTTCACTTGAGCCATAATTGACTGTATTTATGTGAGATAAGTGGCTTATTAACCCTTTGGGGTCTGAGGTGTTTTCTGGGCCCTGGAGGTGTTCTGACATGCTCTGACATTTGTGCTTATTTCTGTTACTTGTGACATTTTCATGGCTAAAGTCTGATTACACTGTATTCAGCACAAACTCTGCTACAATAATATATCAGCAGCATGTATGTAAAAGTTTGTAGTTTGGAGATAATGACGTTTAGCCTATGCGTGGTTTGTGAAAAAATGTGGTTTGTGCAGACAACTTCAGTGTTTCTGACGAGAGTTTTAGTGAGAGTGCAGAACGCGGTAAGTAGGTGATGGCTTAAAAGGGAGCCCTATTGACGATCTAAATAATAGTTTTGTTTTTCATGCTTCTAGAGGACCAGTGGTTACGTTCACACTGTAAGTGATAACTGCATTTAAATGTGGGAGTGAATCCGCTAAATTTTTAGTCCAATATTTTTAATATTGTGTGTCATTACCTAAATGATCCACAACTGCTTTTTGTTTGGTTTTTTGTAATAGTTGTTCATGAGTCCCTTGTTTGTCCCGAACAGTAAAACTGCCCAATGGTCTTTAGAAAAAAATCCCTCAGTTCCTGCACATTCTTTGCTTTTCCAGAACCTTCTGCATATTTGACACCTTACTAGCAGTGACTATGATTGTGAGATCCATTTTTTTCACACTGGTGACAACTGAGGGAATCATACACAACTATTACAAACGCTGCAAACATTTAGTGATGCTCAAGAAGGAAGCATCCGTTAAGAGCCAGGGGGTTAAACTTTTGAACTTGATCGTTCGTGTAAATTGTTCTTATTTTGTTTAAAAGGTAATTAATTAATTTAGTCCTGGTTTAATACCCAGGATTAATTGTTAACCTTAAATTGTTAATTATGATCAGTGTAAAGGTTTACAATGACCTTGGGTAAATTTCAAGTGTGAAAACCCTTCTTGTATGTCAATAGTTAGTTATAAAACAGATAGTTCTGGATCTTGATTCTGAATGGTTGAGCCGTGTTCTAAGCCGTAGTAAATTACTCTACAAGGACTCAAGCCATCCAAGCCACATAACATTTTCAGTGCTCTCATCACATAATCTGTAGACACTTCAAATGTATGTAAATAAAAAAGTAATTAAAGTGCATTCAGCTAAACTATTAGCCTACATGAGAGGTATTATGTTAATATTTCAATTCAGTTGATATGTTTATATTTTCACACTCACAGAGCTTTTCTGCAGTTCCTCAGAGCAGGTAACAGTCTCCTTCGACCCTCTTGTGATGATCTGATGTTTTTAAGGTCAAACTCATCCATCACCTTTTCTGACATCAAGATCATGTTTGCCAAAGTTGAACATTGTCCAAGAGTAAGGTTTTTGTTTTTTGTTCCAGATTGTAAAAATGCCTGCATTTCATCAACAAGAGAACTATCCTTCATCTCAATCAAGCAGTGAGACAGATTCATCCATCTTTCAGGGCTGACGTTGTCTTCTGGACTTTCTGTGTTTTCGTGTTTTTTAAGGTTTTGGATTATTTTCTTGAAGCTCTCTGGGTTGTTCTCTGTGCGAACCAGCAGATCCTGTAAGAGTCTCTGATTGGACTCCAGCGAGATGCCATGAAGGAATCGAAGGAAAAGATCCAAGTGTCCATTTTTACTCTTCAAGGCTTTATTCATTGCTCCCTTCAGAAACACATCCAGAGAAACAAATTTACACCAAGTTCTGGACTTTCCTGGCAGGAACATTTTCATAACTTCACTGTTCTTGTGTAAATAGCAGAGAAACACATACAGTGCTGCAAAAAACTCCTGAAAGCTCAGATGTACAAAGCTGTAAACCTTCCTGTGATAAATCACAGATTCCTCCCTAAAGATCTCAGTGCAAATCCCAGAATACACTGAGGCGTCAGTGACGTCTATGCCACTCTCAATCAGGTCCTCCTCATAGAACATCACATTGCCCTTCATCAGCTGATTGAAAGCCAGTTCAGCAAGTTTCACAATCACTTCTCTGTTGGACTGTAGGAGTTTCTCTGGATCTCTCTCTTCATACTTCTGGTTCCTCATACTAGTTTGAATGAGGAGGAAGTGGATGTACATTTCAGTCAGAGTTTGAGGGATTTCTGCACTCAGATCTTGTTTCAGGATGTTATGAAGCACAGTGGCTGAGATCCAGCAGAAGACGGGTATGTGGCACATGATGTGGAGGCTTCTTGCTCTTCTGATGTGTGAGATGATTCTGCTGGCTTGATCCTCATCACTGATTCTCTTCCTGAAATATTCCTCCTTCTGAGGGTCATTGAATCCCTGAATTTCTGTGACACGGTTGATGTAGTTTGAGGGGATCTGATTGGCTGCTGCTGGTCTGGTGGTGATCCAGATGAGAGCAGAGGGAAGCAGATCTCCTTTCATGAGGTTTGACATCAACACACCCACTGATGAAGACTCAGTCACATCAGAAACTTTCTCACTGTCTGAAAACATCAGTGTAATTCTGCTTTCATCCAGACCATCAAAGATCAACACAACTGTACATTCATCATAAATCTTTGGGTCCATATCTTGAAGTTCAGGATGAAAGTCCAGCAGAAGTCTGTGAAGACTGTACTGATGATCTTTAATCAAGTTCAGCTCTCTAAATGGAAGCACAAACATGAAATCTACATCCCGATTGGCTTTTCCCTCGGCCCAGTCCAGAATTAACTTCTGCACAGAGACGGTTTTTCCAATTCCAGCGATGCCTTTAGTAAGAACAGTCTTGATTTTGTCTTTCTCTCTTCTCTTCTCCTCATATCCTAGTTCAGGTGAAGGATCAAAGATGTCATTGCAGTTGATTGGAGTGTCTTGGAGGGTCTTGTAACTTTTCTCCATCTGTAACACCTCATGTTCTTCATTCACTCCTTCACTCTCTCCCTCTATGATGTACAGCTGTGTGTAAATCCTGTTCAGGAGGGTCTGATTCTCCTGTAGTTTGATTCCCTCAAATAAGCTCTCATACTTGTTCTTCATGCTGGTTTTGTGCTGGTCTTTGACTCTCTGCAGATCATCATGCACTGGCTGGTGAGAATCGAGCTGCAGGGCTGCTTCTGTGTCATGATGACTGATGTGTTTCTGACAGGAGGAGGATGAGCTCGTCTGACAGGACACATCTCTGATCTGGTCAGCTCTCACACCACTGAAAACACATTAAGATGAACAGAGACACAAAAACCTCGGTTAAAATAAATATAAAAAAATAAAAAAACCATACTACATGTAGAAACTGACTTTCTAATATCACACTTGGAGATCCTTGGCAAGTTCTTGCACAGATTTTATTTACCCATGTTGCCAACAAACTGTTAATGAATTATGCACATCAGGCATTTGGGGGCAGATAATGACCTGCATATTAAAAGTAATGAGACATCTATATTTTAGTAGTTAAAATGTTCGAATAAAAGAGAAAGGAGGCTAAAATTCTTAACCAGATTTAACAGAAACCATTATTTTAAAATATCACAGAAACACTGACATGAAGAAAAAGCAGTGTTCATGTGAAATGATTACATGTAATTGATTTACTTGTAAATGGCGACGGATGATACTTAAATCAAAGGCTTAAAGGTTATTGCCGCCTCATACATGTACAGTATATGATTTTTTACCAAAACAAACCACTTTAATGATTTATTTTCCCACAAAATGTATTGATCCATCAATATTCATTAAAAACATGTACTTTTTTCTGCAATCATATACTATGCATAAAGAGCAAATGGCTCTGAATAGAGAGTGAGATTCCAGAGGCAGCCAGAAAAACATAATCCAGTTAATATTAGATCAATACTATTATTAAAACTACACCTGCAGACCTGAGTTCACCTTCACTGCACCACAGTTTGACAGTGTTTAGACCCTCAACATAACAATAATCTCAGACAGCAGCGTTTGATCAATATCATCAGCTCTGTCGGCCTAGAGAAGTTTAAGATGCTGCTCTGATCAGACTCTTCACTGAGAGCAACATCATTCATCTGAACCTCAAATAATATTGGCATTAATCAAAATAATTATGCTGTTTTGTGCATATATGATACATCTTCTGTTAAGCTGCTTTTAAACAGTTTATATTCTAAAAAGTTCTAAACAAATAAACTGTGGTAACTATTTCGATGGTTCACTTTAGACATTCCACTAACCAGAAGTTACTTTGCAACTACATGTGAACTACAAGTCATTAGAGTATGAGTAGACTGTTTAATATCTGCTAAGACTTTATTTTGATGATCCTAAACAGGCATTTTACTGACTAGAAGCAACTTTACAATTACATTACATTGTAATAACATTACATGTCAACTTATTCTACTAACCCGAACCCTAACACCTTACCCTAACCTAACAGTCTAACAGTCTACTTACAGTCTACTAATACTCTAATGAGAGTTAGTTGACATGTAGTTGCGATTTACTTTTCCACACTTTTCCACATTTTTTCCACACTTTTCCACTGCGTGGTTCTGCACGGCACGACTGGGCTCAGCTCGGCTCTCTTTATTTTTGGCTCGGTTTGCTTTTCCACTGCAGTTTAGCACCGCTTCTAAGTGATCATAGGTGCTGATCTCATGGTCAAGCACCCACAGAAAAATACGAGATATATTGTATTGATTTTAACCAATAAAAAAATCTATTGCAGTTTTCAGACACGATTATCTTCACCTTTTCATAGTTTATTTGAGGCCTATCTCCTTCACTCTCGCACAGAACTGGACGCTCGTTCTTAAATATACAGTCTCAGGCTCGTCTGCTCTCGCTCAGATATTACGTGTTCATGCTCAAACTCAAAATCTCTCCTTGCTCTTTCTCTAGAACGTTCTTCTCTCCTGGATTTAATGTTGCCAGAAGCTTTCAACCACCAGACTTTCACGATTGACTGACGAAACAACACGTGTACCTTTCAATTGTAAAGAAATTACGGATTCGCCTTTATTTCATGAGATAGCATTTTCAAGCTGATTTTAGTCAGCCAGTTCGCAAGTTATTTTATTATTTAATAGTTATTTTTGAGTTAAAGGTGCATTGTGCAACATTTCATGTTAAAAATACCCGTTTTTCTAACCCATACATGCTTAAACAATTGCCTGATGGGCTGAATGAGCCCTTCTCTGATCACTGCGATTGCCTCTATAATCCTGTACAGTAAAATAAATAAGAGGGATTCGGGTCGGAATTTGAGACTGGGCGTGACGTCATGCGCGTTCAGTTGCAGTGTTGCAGTTTCGCTTGTCGCCAGAGGGGGCATAGTTCTGCAAAAACTCAGAGACTTGCGCAATGCACCTTTAAGTGCTTATTGTAAATAGGTATTTATTTAATTATTTTATTTAGTGAAACGGTATGGGTCATCAGATGTCAGCAATAGCTGAATTATATATATAAATATATATATATCAAATCAAATCAAATCAAGTATATTTGTATAGCGCTTTTCACAATACAGATTGTATCAAAGCAGCTTCACAGTATTAAAATAAAATAATACAACAAAGTTTGTTTCTAGTGGAATTTATTGATTGATAGAATAAAATTAAATATCCCCAAAATATCCCCAACTGAGCAAGCCAAAGGCAACAGTGGCAAGGAACCGAAAAAACTCCATCAAGTGACCTAATGGTGTCCTAAAACTCCATCAGGTGACCTAATGGAGAAAAAAAAAAAACCTTGGGAGAACCCAGGCTCAGTCGGGGGCCAGTTCTCCTCTGGCATTTATGAACTAGAGGCTGGATTATAATTTGAAACTGTGAGATGAACAATATTATATGAATGCCTGGCTGAAAAGATGCGTCTTTAATCTAGTTTTAAACTGGGAGAGTGAGTCCGAGCAACGAACAGTATCAGGAAGGCTATTCCAGAGTTTCGGAGCCAAATGTGAAAATGCTCTCCCTCCTTTGGTTGATCTGGATATCCTAGGTATGACCAAAAGCCTTGAATTTATTGATCTTAAAGAGCGCGATGGATTATAGGGTGATAGAAGATCCGTTAAATAGACTGGAGCTAAGCCGTTTAGGGCTTTATAAGTCAGTAGCAATACTTTATAATTAACACAGAACTTTATAGGTAGCCAATGTAGTGATGATAAAATCAGTGTTATATGATCATATTTTCTTGATCTAGTAAGAACTCTAGCAGCTGCATTTTGGACTAACTGTAGCTTGTTTATTGAGGATGCAGGACAACCGGCTAATAAAGCATTACAGTAATCTAGTCTCGAGGTCATGAATGCATGAACTAACTTTTCTGCATCAGAAACTGATAGCATATTACGTAGCTTAGCAATGTTTCTAAGGTGGAAAAAGGCTGTTTTTGTAACATACGAAATATGATTTTCAAAAGAGAGGGTACAATCGAGTATAACACCCAGGTCTTTTACTGTAGAGGATAAAGTAACAGGACATCCTACGATGTCAAAGTTGTATTGTGAGAGGTTCTGTGGGCGGTTTTTTGAACCGATAAGTATTACCTCTGTCTTGTCTGGATTTCATAAAAGAAAATTACGCATATACACTCACCTAAAGGATTATTAGGAACACCATACTAATACTGTGTTTGACCCCCTTTTGCCTTCAGAACTGCCTTAATTCTACGTGGCATTGATTCAACAAGGTGCTGAAAGCATTCTTTAGAAATGTTGGAACATATTGATAGGATAGCATCTTGCAGTTGATGGAGATTTGTGGGATGCACATCCAGGGCATGAAGCTCCCGTTCCACCACATCCCAAAGATGCTCTATTGGGTTGAGATCTGGTGACTGTGGGGGCCATTTTAGTACAGTGAACTCATTGTCATGTTCAAGAAACCAATTTGAAATGATTCAAGCTTTGTGACATGGTGCATTATCCTGCTGGAAGTAGCCATCAGAGGATGGGTACATGGTGGTCATAAAGGGATGGACATGGTCAGAAACAATGCTCAGGTAGGCCGTGGCATTTAAACGATGCCCAATTGGCACTAAGGGGCCTAAAGTGTGCCAAGAAAACATCCCCCACACCATTACACCACCACCACCAGCCTGCACAGTGGTAACAAAACATGATGGATCCATGTTCTCATTCTGTTTACGCCAAATTCTGACTCTACCATCTGAATGTCTCAACAGAAATCGAGACTCATCAGACCAGGCAACATTTTTCCAGTCTTCAACTGTCCAATTTTGGTGAGCTCGTGCAAATTGTAGCCTCTTTTTCCTATTTGTAGTGGAGATGAGTGGTACCCGGTGGGGTCTTCTGCTGTTGTAGCCCATCCGCCTCAAGGTTGTGCGTGTTGTGGCTTCACAAATGCTTTGCTGCATACCTCGGTTGTAACGAGTGGTTATTTCAGTCAAACTTGCTCTTCTATCAGCTTGAATCAGTTGGCCCATTCTCCTCTGACCTCTAGCATCAACAAGGCATTTTCACCCACAGGACTGCCGCATACTGGATGTTTTTCCCTTTTCACACCATTCTTTGTAAACCCTAGAAATGGTTGTGCGTGAAAATCCCAGTAACTGAGCAGATTGTGAAATACTCAGACCGGCCCGTCTGGCACCAACAACCATGCCACGCTCAAAATTGCTTAAATCACCTTTCTTTCCCATTCTGACATTCAGTTTGGAGTTCAGGAGATTGTCTTGACCAGGACCACACCCCTAAATGCATTGAAGCAACTGCCATGTGATTTGGTTGATTAGATAATTGCATTAATGAGAAATTGAACAGGTGTTCCTAATAATCCTTTAGGTGAGTGTATATATATATATATATATATATATATATATATATATACAGTGCTATGCATAAGTGAATACACCCATGCTAAAGTTGACTAAAAAGAGGAATAAAAAATCATATTTTGGAAATTGAACGTAATGCCTTAATTTAAAAAATTAGGAAAAATCCATCCTTTAAGGACACCAATTTTCTTTGTGAAGGAATAATGTATCGTAAATAAATAAATGTTCTTCCTTAAAATACAGGGTGCATAAGTCTGGACACCCCTATGTTAAATTCCCATAGAGGCAGGCAGATTTTTATTTTTAAGTATTTTTTTTAATTGTTTTTAGGATACTATGCATCCTGATAAAGTTCCCTTGGCCTTTGGAATTAAAATAGCCCCACATCATCACATAGCCTTCACCATACCTAGAGATTGGCATGGGGTACTTTCCACAAGATCATCTCTCAATGCAAATCAAACTAGCTTTTAGGCTAACTGAAATAAAACCATGCCAATCTCTAGGTATCCTAATAAAAAAATTTTTAAAAATAAAAATCTGCCTGCCTCTATGGGAATTTAACATAGGGGTGTACTCACTTATGCACCATGTATTTTAAGGAAGAACATTTATTTATTTACGATACATTATTCATTCACAAAGAAAATTGGTGTCCTTAAAGGTTGGATTTTTCCTATTTTTTTTTAATTAAGGCATTACGTTCAATTTCCAAAATATGATTTTTTTATTCCTCTTTTTAGTCAACTTTAGCATGGCACTTATGCATAGCACTGTATAAATATATATATATATATATATATATATATATATATATATATATTTCCCCACAAAGATAAATGTATGGTAGTATATCCCGCTCTGCGCTTTGAGAGGACTATGGGACACAAGCAGGACAGAGTCCATCTCTTGCCTATTATCTTTGTGTTTTCTTCCAATGTTCCAAAGCAATGAACACTGATTGTAAAAGGTCAGAAGAGCGAATTTTATCTTTCACACAAGCAAGCTATGAATAGGTATTTGATGCTGCGCTGCGAAAGAAAACAAAAATGAATTACCTGTGCATGTGAAATGCACTATACAAATAAACTTGACTTCCTTTATACCGTGTCCAACAAGCACAAATTGTGCAAAAAATTCATTAAACAACCATCACTGCGTAAGAGACATTTCTGAAGTCAAATTGTCTTTTAAAATTATTTATTCTTGCAAGAAGGCCCAGTTGCCACACAGAAGTCACCAGTACAGTCTGTGAAACAAGTGCGACGACGAGAGGGAGGGCAGAGGAGCCTTTATACTGCTTTCAAGGTCTCCTGCTTACAGGCCCTTATCTAAACAAGGAGAGGCTTCCCTGCTAGTCATCTAATCCTGCTGAGTTTATTCTTACAAACTCACAAGTTCTAAATTGGACGGCCTCTGACCCTAGGGGTCAGAGCCCCTTTTCAATCTGCCTCCTCCTGATGTCTCACCTGTTTCACCTGTTTTATGTTGGCAGACTACGTACAGTCCAGCAAAGATCATTTCAATGTCTTAATAATGAAAATAATGAAAATCAACACTGTAAATCAATGAAAATCAAAATTTTCCATTACAGTCCTTCACTCGTGTCCTGATATCCAGGTAAAACAGCGTTCACGGGCACAAAAATGTGTTTTGGTTTACCACTGCCGATGGTACTCATTATCACACTGACCGACACAGCCCTTAACAAAAGTGGATAATTTTGAACATTAATTTATTCACAGTAAATGCAGATAAATATCAAACATTTAATTTACATATTTTTAATTAAATGAATGTTCTAGAACTTCTGTGCCCAGTCTGAGAACCACTAACTTACAATAATTAACCTTGTATTAGTTTTTGCTGAAGTATTGATAATTGTGAAATTTCACTGACATTTAAAGTGACTCATATCATGAAATAAGACTTTGATCATATCACTCACCTATAATCGTGTTAAATAATCGTAATTTCAATATTGAGCAAAATAATCGTGATTATGATTTTACCATAATCAAGCAGCCCTAACAATACAATTAGAAACATTCTATAAACCCTCTGCACACAAAAGTATCATTTCTAAATTATAATTACAAACAGAGCATTAAATCTATGTATTAAAGTAAAATAGTGTAAACGTAATTTTATTAAGACTAGAATTAGTCAATACATTTTTATAAGATGACTTTCAATGTTGCTTTTTGTCAGTTATATATTTTCATATATGATGTAAGAATCATAACTACTATTTGTTTGAGTCGTTGATGCTTAGGCTATTTCATATTTTGAGGAGTTACTTTAGAATATTAGAAACTTTAGAAACTGGAACGCAGCACTAGTGGGAACTTTTTCATTTTATTTACATTTAATGCAAGTTCAGTGTAACACTTTATTTTTACTTCTGTTGTTGCTTGCTTTCACTTCAGCAATAAAACCCTACATGTCTTTTATCAAAAGAAGCCAGAAGCATTCATGAAATTAAAACCCTTCAAGTTTTTAAATCACCAAATGGAGTTTGAATGTCACCCAGCGGCCATATTGGATACTGCGCCTAAAACTCCCAGAGCATATTGATAGTTTGAGACAAATTTGAAAGACAACTTGGTTGGATTTACCACTTTGACTTGCAGTTTTAGGTGCCCAGGCACAGGTTTTATATTAATAGAAAAGAAAAATAAATGTAAAGCAGCACATTAAGTTCAGCATCCATTTAAGTTTGGATATGTATTTTTCCAGTCTATGTTTAAGAATAGAATCGCCAGGTAAGAGGCGAATGAGGCTAACTAGTTATCTGGATTCCAAGACTATCATCTATAGATATATTCAATTTGGATCCATATTTTAGATAGCCTTTTTACCCTTTATTGTAACAACTATTTGTGCAACCATACACACACTTGTGTTTGTCTATATGTGTTATTGCAATATCTCGTCTAGGGCACCAACAGAATCTGGACCGGCCCTGAACTTCACGATACTCACACAGGGTCAGAGGTCACAGCAGGTCCATCACTGAGATTAGGGGGCTCAAGCATGGATCTGTTACTCTTCATAGACACACAGCTGAATCCTGAAGATGGTCCATCACTGAGATTAGGGGGCTCAAGCATGGATCTGTTACTCTTCATGGACACACAGCTGAATCCTGAAGAAGGTCCATCACTGAGATTAGGGGGCTCAAGCATGGATCTGTTACTCTTCATAGACACACAGCTGAATCCTGAAGAAGGTCCATCACTGAGATTAGGGGGCTCAAGCATGGATCTGTTACTCTTCATAGACACACAGCTGAATCCTGAAGAAGGTCCATCACTGAGATTAGGGGGCTCAAGCATGGATCTGTTACTCTTCATAGACACACAGCTGAATCCTGAAGAAGGTCCATCACTGAGATTAGGGGGCTCAAGCATGGATCTGTTACTCTTCATAGACACACAGCTGGATACTGGAGAAGGTCCATCACTGAGATTAGGGGGCTCAAGCATGGATCTGTTACTCTTCATAGACACACAGCTGAATCCTGAAGAAGGTCCATCACTGAGATTAGGGGGCTCAAGCATGGATCTGTTACTCTTCATGGACACACAGCTGAATCCTGAAGAAGGTCCATCACTGAGATTAGGGGGCTCAAGCATGGATCTGTTACTCTTCATGGACACACAGCTGAATCCTGAAGAAGGTCCATCACTGAGATTAGGGGGCTCAAGCATGGATCTGTTACTCTTCATAGACACACAGCTGAATCCTGAAGAAGGTCCATCACTGAGATTAGGGGGCTCAAGCATGGATCTGTTACTCTTCATGGACACACAGCTGAATCCTGAAGAAGGTCCATCACTGAGATTCTCCTCCACTCTCTCATTTTACAGGAAGTTTGCTCCTTCTCTTCCTCCTTGATGAGAGACTTGATTTCAGACCTGTATGTGGACACAAAAACACAACTGAATTTTGAAACATTCTATTTAAATAGCATTTATTTCACTTTAACTTAACATCAACAGTCTTTCTCCAGTTACTGTAAATAACATTGGTTTGTAGAGCAACATGTCGGCCACTTTCAAACACAGCAGCCTCGTTTAAACATTGGATTCACCTTCACTTTAATGACACTGCTGTACTCTAGCAGGTGTTTTTCACAATCCGTTTTTCATCTCGCATTGAGCAAATATGATGTTATTTTTACGCGTTTATGTGATTATCCTGCGACTACACTTCCTTTCCCCAGTCATCATCACAAAACACACATTACAATTAGGGATGGGGCCGATCCGATCCAGTATCGGTATCGGGACCTAGGGGTGTGACGATAACCGCATCACCGCAATATCGCGTTGATGAGATGCCTACCGCGGTGTGAGGTCATCACCGCACGTTTTTTTTTTTTTTTTTTGCTGAAAGTTACAGGAGTGCATATAGTGTGTGTGATATGAACTATAAACACATTAATATTTTGCTTATAATTTACTGTATTCTGCGAGTCCCATGTTCAAGGGCTTCTGGAAAAAAAAAAAAAACGCTTCCTGCGCAAGGGAGGGAGTCGAAGGACAGTCCGTTAAACATAGCCTATGGGGGATTTATTTTTTTGTGTGTGTCTGATTATTATTAATTTACTGCTAGGTTTTGTGATGTTTACAGATAATGTTCAATTAAATACAAACAAACACAGGAATAAAAGACAAGCATAACGTAAACAATTGGAGTTAGATTCTCAGATGCAGCGATCTCTCTTATGGTATAGGCAATAACAGCTGACGGCACTATGATTAAAAAATAGCCACGAATCTAGTGTCTAAGCCAAATACTGTGTCGCCTTTGAGGCAGGTGACAGTTAAGGGGAAGCCGGTGAATTTGGACAAGGCGCACAAAAGTATCCGTCTCGTGAGGAAATACCACTAACCAATAACTAGACCACATCTTAGAAAAATTAACCATCCTGTGGCGTTTGCAGGACTAAAGTGCAGCACACCTACCTTAGGTCGGCGACACACTGGCTGCGTGGCGTGTCCGTTTTTATTTCGGCTCCCATGTTAACAGGTTAGAGCTTGCACACTGCCTGCGTGAGATGCGCTTCTCAGTTGTGGCACGAGCCGCGCGGAAAACGCGCATGCTAGAAATAGAACCAACGCCTATTTTTCACGCGACACGCAAGCCTGTTGGAAGCGTTTCCTGGCAAAATAGAATAGGAAAAGATGTTCGTATGTCATTTTGACATATTAATAAATGACATTTTGATGTTTGAAAGTTAAGGTTTTGACATAAATGTAGATCTAAATGTAATTAAAAAAATATTATCGATTTTCAAATATTGCACCTGTCAGTAGAACGAAATATTCTGTAGCCTATTTTGCCGTCAATTAGGCCTGTCACGATTATGAAATTTGGCTGACGATTAATTGTCTAAAAAATAATTGCGGTTATGGCGATTAATTGTCAGTTTTAGGGCTTTGACGATTAATTGTCTGTGTTAGGGCTTTGGCGATTATGCCGATTAATTGTCTGTTTTAGGGCTTTGTGCTTCATTCATTAAATAATTGTGATAAATGTAATCCTTTGTAAGTTATCATTTTGCAGTGTAAGATTACAGTTAACACCTTTAAATATTAAATAAATATATTCAATAGCTATGACAATTTGTTTATTAAACTTAGTGAGTGTATAAATCAGCAGCAAAAAGTAATTTTTGAAAACATCTGCACAGTAATTTAATAAAATCTAAACATGTTAATAAAAACAAATGTGCACAAACCATGATAATATGATACGCTTCAAAACAGAGCGGAACAAAGCGCGTATGCAGAATGATGTGCTTAATGCAACATGGAGTCACAGTGCGCAGCGCTGCACAAGTGCGCATTTAAAAGTTCACGGCACAAAGTGAAGAAATGTCGAGGGCACAAATCCTAGTGTATATCAGTCCAACAGTTTATTGATCATTTGTTTCTTCACAGTTTTAAACTCCAGTTATTGTGCGTCTGATGCCAATTCATAGTCCTTGTGCTGTGTAGGCACATGGTAGCAAGCGAGTCATTTAGAAACAGCAAAAAACTCCAGCAAAATAAAGTCATTTTATGCAAATCCACAGCCCTTTATCTACAGATCAAGCATTATAACGTCAATGTCACAATGGAGAAAGTTTTACCGTGTATCCTGTCGTAACCGGACGACGCGCGCTGTTTGAATGCTGAACGGAATGATTGACAGCTGCAGACGAGTTTGTGAACTTTAATTTAACAATGTAAATATACTACTGTCCCTCACATTAAGCTATGAAATGGCTTCAGGTGACTTTGAATATGTTGCTGGAAAACGTTATTAGTGTTTGTCTATTTATTTTGGTCCATGACTCCCCCTTGTGCCGTAGGCCTATAAAAGAGCGCAATAATCGCGGTTGTCTGAAACAATCGCGGTTAGATCAAATAATCGCGATCAGACGGTTATTTAATTATCGCGACAGGCCTACCGTCAATATTGCCGACGCTGTATTTGCTGCTGTATATTTATGTTTAACAAGTAGCCTATAGGCCTTCCACAACTCTCTCTCCATATGTCGAATATATCACCAATGAGTCTTATATGTCACCTAGCAGCAGCAGCGATGTTTCTGGTGTGCAGAGACATAGAAAAAGACACGCAACAGAAACGCCACACTCACACCACGCAGCCAGTGTGTCGCCGGCCTTAAGACTACCTAATTAATAGTTAATTATTAATATTTACAATTTAATATAAATGTTAATTTGTTCATTTTTTAATAAAGAATACTGCTTTATGATTATTCATTTCCATTGTCATTTACAAGCTACATGCGGTCTTGATCGCGTCTGCAGTGTGTGATGGCCGTGGGTGATTTTTTTTGTGGGGGGGGGGTCGGTTAACCGCCAAACCGCGATATTTGTTGCTTCTTCACCGCGGTAAGAAAAAATCCCATACCGTCACAGCCCTATCGGGACCCGATACCAGCGTAATTCACGTATCGGATTTTCCCGATCCAACCTGCGGAGATATCCGATATCCATGAGTCATGTCTGCGCTCGCTTTAACTTCTGCTGAAATGACTCCAAAAGTGATTCCCGCCGGCGAGTCTGCTAGCTGGCTGCAAACTGTGGAATGGATTTCCTGAACGGAGGCGCGGCTCAATGAGACACAGAGTTATGAGACACGCCCCCGCTCAGGAAATCCATTCCGCAGTTTGCGGCTAGCCAACAACGTCCGCTGTGTGGAAATACTTCACACAGACTGAAAACACCGCAGAGCAAGACAGCAAAATGTTTGCAAAGGTGTAATTCAGAGTCCCTTGAAGCTCCCTCTCGTCATACAACACAACGAACGCAATCAAACATTTAAAAAAGCACCACGTTACTGTGCGTTCACACCAAACGCGAATAGCGCGTCAAATTCGCGTCTAGTTGGACGTTTGAATATTTTGAATCCATTCGCGCGTCCAGAGAAAAATTTACGTGCGTAAAAAGCAAAAGTTTGAAGCGAAATCGACGCGCGTCTGAGGCAAAATCCGCTTGTCTGTTTGCACGATGCTGATGTTGATCGAGCATTTACTGCATCGGAGCGGGGATCACCCTTCAGATAGTGTGTGTGTAAGATTTTTACACTTGCACTTTTCTTATATTTCAAGATGCAAGTATTTGACATTTTGGGAATGTAATAAATATTGACATGACAATCAATTTGAAACCCCAGTTGCATATTTGTTTTCAGAATGGGATTTTTGTTTTTCTGACTTCCTTTTCTGACCTTGTATAACTTACTTACCTCAAGTTGCCTTTTGGGACATACATGCATGCATACATAGGCTACGTACATAACATATCATTACTTGCCTGTTGAGAGAAGTTTATTTCAGCATCATATAAAATAAACAATAATGATAATAATAATATTAAAGCAAACACAGCTCTGGTATCGGAATAGTATCGGTATCGGCCGATATCCAAATTCCAAATTCAGGTATCGGGATCGGATCGGAAGTTTTTCTAAGCGTGTAAAATGGATATGGCGGAATACCATAGCAAGTGCTTGTAAGCACTTTGACTTCGGCGCAGTAATATCTTCACTAGAGGGAGCGGGGGCCGGTGAGAGGATTTTTCACGAGTGAAGATATTACTGCGCCAAGTCGAAGTGCTCACAAGCACTTGCTATGGTATTCCGCCATACAATATAGTTATCCATTTTACATGCTTAGAAAAGTGCAACGTTTTATTTTGTGTCACCGTCCTAGGTCGAGTTACACTACTCGAGTAACTGTCTTTAAACGTAGGGAAAACGTGGAGGTGTTTGGTAGCTTCTCTGCTTGGCCCATATTAAATGAACTGGGCTAAGCTAAGTGCTAACATAGTTTCACGGCAAGACAGAGCGATTTAATGCACGCACTGAGACGAGAGAGGTATGTATCAACTCGTCTTAGTTAAGGGAATAACATAGTTTAATATGAAAACACGGTGGAGTATTCCTTTAATGTGTGTGTTTAAATAAATGTGTTTGTGCTAATTATATGTCATGTCATTACTTCTCCTTGTTTGTGAATAAAACTTCAACACAGAATCAGTTGCTCTTTTTTTATTATTATTAAAAATTAAACCACTCTCATGATTTACTTTTATCTTTGATATTTACAGTAAATTTGCAAATTACTGCATGGTCTATTATTTTATCCACTAAATAAATGTCATTAAAATGTGAACATTTTAATTGTTATGGAAAGCCTGTAGAATAGAATTAAAACATTTCCTTGTGAAAGTACTGCAGGTTTGCTCATTTTCACAACTTGACCAGTTTAATATCTCCATATCTCCACTGTGTTAAACTGAATCACGATTCACCGTGCAGAATTATTTAGATAGAATGTTCATGTTTTGTCATTTTCAAAACTAAATGCATCGTTTTAGAGGGGGAAAAGGCTTGGGAATGTTTTTTGATACTATGAAAAAAATAATAGCACTTCACTTTAGGATTTAATAAAGACACCTTTGTTTACCAACTGAGCAAGCAATGTAAACATAACAGAACAATCACAGCAGTGTGTATGTGTCAAATTTCCATATTATTAACAATAATCCTCATACTTTTGCCAATTATGTCTTCTCAGACATTTGTAAATAAAACCCCCATGAGTAATTTATAGGTTTGTGGTTGATCAATTTAACCACTTATAAATATTTTAACATAATTGTTGTGGTAAGCTTGTAGAATTGAACTGAAACCTTATGAAAGTGCTGCAGGGTTGCTAATTTCACCATCTCACCATGATCCTAACCATATACAGGGGCATGGCCACCAGTTTGAGAACCACTATTAGGTTAAAAGAGCCTATATGTTAATGGACTTATCAATCAGTGACTCGCCTGGTTTTGTTGCCATGTGTTCGATGGGCATGGCCCTAAATCTGATATTTCCTTCTAACCAATCCAATAACCCTTTCCACATGAATACGCACATTAGCTATTTTTCTAGTTTCTTCCACCTCGTATGCTGACAGCTGTCTTTTCCCCTTTGTGAATGCAGGCATCTGTAGTGAAACACAGCAGAATCCTAATATTATTTTTATAATCTAGATGTGTTCAGTGGCGCAGTAAGACTGGGGAAAGGACGTGTAGTCGCAGGATAATCACATACAAATATTGTGTCACTTTCAAACACAGCGTTTAAACACTGGATTCACCTTCACTTTAATGACACTGCTGAACTCTAGCAGGTGTTTTTCACAATCCGTTTTTCGTTTCGCATTAAGCAAATATGATGCTATTTTTAC
Source organism: Vimba vimba (assembly GCA_022828995.1). Classification (NCBI taxonomy): domain Eukaryota; kingdom Metazoa; phylum Chordata; class Actinopteri; order Cypriniformes; family Leuciscidae; genus Vimba; species Vimba vimba. The sequence goes on along the minus strand of CM040817.1, from coordinate 55,202,334 downwards.
GCGTTTATGTGATTATCCTGCGACTACACTTTATTTCCCCAGTCTTACTGCGCCACTGAACACACATAGATTAAAAAAAAAATTAAGTTGTTTAAAGTCAACCGAAGATTTCAACATTAAACTAATATTCTCCTGTAAAAGGAAAAAGTAAGTGCAAGTTTAACCATTTTCAGCCATTTTATGAGTGTTACAGTTGACGTGTCGTGGAGTAGGCCTAGATAGCGTTTGAGTTCGGCATAATGTCTGTTGAGACGCCAATACTCTCGATATTACAGGTATGAAAAGTTTAACGAACTTACTGTCACATGTGAAGCGATTGCTGATTTTCTATCTTCTGAAATGTCGTCTTTACAATCATCGGCTGCTTTCGGTTTCACCGTGAGACGAGTAAACATCCAGCAGCTCCTGCTCCTTCTTCTTCGATTTTATGGCGGGTAGCACTAACATTAACCAGAGGGTAGGTGCATTATCGCCACCTACTGTATTCTTCTTCTTCTTCTTCTTCTGTTAAGTTTTATGGCAGTTTACAGTCAAAGTGTATTACCGCCATCTACTGGACTGAGGTGCAATCAAATGGATGTCATTCACACACACACACACACACACACACACACACACAAAAAAATCAAATCCTATTTGCTGTGTTTCTTTGATAAATGTTATCATAGCATTAGTGATGTTACATAATTTATAATTATAATACATAATTTATCATAATTGAAAAGAGTATTGGACTTATGACGCGGCCCTGGGGTGTGCCATTTTCTACCATATATCTTCCAGATAAAACTTTCCCAATTCTGACTTGAATAAATCTATCAAATACAAAATCTTTAATCCAATTATAAATTCTACCTGTTATTCCTATCATATCAAGTTTGATCAACCCCTCTTTCCAAACCATGTCATATGCCTCTTCGACATCAAAGAAGACTGCCATCACTGACTCCTTATTAACCTGAGCTTTCTTAACATCTGTTTCCAAACATATAATGGGGTCCATAGCTCCTCTTCCTCTCCTGAAACCACTCTGATGAGGCGATATAATTCCTCTACTTTCCAAATAAAATGCTATTCTCTCTGTAATCATTCTTTCCATTATCTTTCCTATATGTGAGGTCAATGCTATTGGCTGATAATTCTTTGGATTTGACGAGTCCTTTCCCAGGTTTCCTAATAGGAATAATCACTGACTCTTTCCATCCAATAGGTAACTTTCCTTTTACCCAAACTTCATTATAAAAGCCTAACAGTTTTATAGACGCCAAAACACCCAAATGTTTTAACATTATGTAGCAGATTTCATCCTTTCCAGGAGATGTTATTCCAGCTCTTGCTATTGCCCTCTTCATTTCTTCCATAGTGAACAGCGCATCCCTTGTACTATTAGTTTCCTTCCGCCTCTCAATCCTTCCAGAATAAACTGATTTTGTTAATACCCTTCCTCTCTTTCCCTCCTCAGTTAGATTATTTGAGCTATGGATTTCAACGAGTGCCTTTGCTGTCATTTCTGCCTTTTCTTCATCCGATACTGCTGCCTTTTCCCCCTCCTTCATAACAGGGTATTCCCATTCTCTTCTGATTCCTCTCATGCTTTTAATCATGTCCCATACCTCTCCCACAGGTGTTGATCTGCCTATTTTATTACAAAACTTCTGCCAACTTTGTCTTTATGCATTCCATATTATTTTTTCTTACCTTTGCTTGCATTTGCTCATATTTAATTAAATTCTGGAAATTATGAGTTCTTCTTAAAATCCTTCAAGCTTTATTTCTTTCTTTAACTACTGCACTGCATTCATCTGTCCACCAAGGGATCACCTTCCTCTTAATTTGGCCCCTCCGTTTACATCTGTTTTTGTTCCTCCCCATAATGTACGATGTGCTTTAAAATCCCCACAAATCACTCTCTTATTTCCATCCATTCCTTCAATTTGCATTAACCCATTCAGATCTAATTTCTTACAAGGATTATAATAATTAATAATTATGAGCCCTCCTTCCTTCGTCAAGATCTCTATGACTATGTATTCATGCTCATTTCCTATTCCTATCTCTCTAAATGTAATATCTTCTCTAAAAAATGTTACACACTCACCCCTACTCCTTCCTCCTATCACACCTAACACAATCAGATCCACCGTCTAAAATCTAAATGTGGTCTCAACCATGTCTCCTGAATACAAATAACACTGGGTTTGCTAGCTAGCTCTTCTATATATATTTTTAAAATTCTTGTCCACTGGCCAACAAACTTCTAGCAGTCCACAAGAGGATCATTATTAGTATTATCCAATCCAGGGTTGATCCTGGCTTGCCTGAGCACTGAGATCATGTCTTACTTCCTCCCATGTCAGTCCACTGATATTTAGATGATGAACTGCTTTCACAATTATTAGTATTCGTTCTGTTTTAGATTTAATCTCCATTGTGGCATTAACTACCCCTGCAATGAAAACAACTAGTTTCTAGAAGTCAACCAATACCTTTTCTTTATTTACCTCTTCTATTTCTTTTGAGGTTTGATTCTCCACTCTGTTTCTTTCATTTCTTCCCTCTCTTGGATTCACCATCCTCACAGCTTCTGCATGTGTAATCTTGTTCTGAGTTCTTACCTGTTGTATTTCCCTTTCCTTTCTCATCACTTCACACCCCCCATAAGCCACACTGTGATTCCCCCCACAGTTACAACATTTTGGCTGTTCATGATTACATTGCCCATATTCATGATCTTCTCCACACCTGGCACATCTCCTTCTGCCTTTACATACCTTGGCTGTATGTCCAAATCTTTGGCAGCTGTAACACCTCATTGGCTTTGAAGTGTATTCTCTAACATTATAGATCAACAATCCTAACGTCACTTTTTTGGGTAGGAATTCATCTTCAAAATCAAGTACAACACACTCACTGTCTTTTCTCACCCCTCTCGACTTATTTGTATATAGATCAAGGTTTAGTTGAGGCTGACATGTAGAATCAATTGTTTGGTCCTGAAAAGGCCAGCTATAGTCATACATTTGGCTGAGATATGGCTATGCCATGGGCCATATGTGGCCCGAGTTCTGGCAACCAGACCTGGTCCAGTCATGTACCATAATTCATTGCTGTATTTGGGCCAAGTGAAAGTGGATTGTGTGGCCCATCACTGGGCCAAACCAATTTTGTTATGTGGGCATCCTTTATCACTGAAATATTTTACAAATCAATCGGTTCTTTTAAGAACCAGTTTCTTTCTCTTTCTCTTTCTCTTTCTCTCTCTCTCTCTCTCTCTCTCTCTCTCTCTCTCTCTCTCTCTCTCTCTCTCTCTCTCTCTCTAAAAAAGGGAACTGAAGTCTCCAATGTTTCCTGGAGGAAGAGAGACCAGCATGGGTACATCCTACCACAACGTGTTCAGAAGAGTCGATCTGGTCAGTGAAATACACTGCATACTGTTGTTCACAAGTGTCTCAGCTTTTGGTCAGCAGTGATGTTTTCTATATCATTACATGTTGTGTTTGCAGTTAAACCTGCCGGCACTAGGGAGCTCTCAGAGGTCGAGGAGCTGCAAATTAATGATATTCTGCAAGAGGGACCAAGTCTTGGTAAGCATATTGAATTGAAAGCCTAAATAATTTCAGCTTTTATATTTAAATTTAAAATGTCACATATAGGCAACTGTAAAAGTATGTAATTCCCATTTACATCATGCATATGAAGTGACAAAGCCATATAAGAAATTGCTAATTTGCTTTATTAAAATGCATTATTGCAACTGGCTTTTTCCTTATTATTATTATTATTATTATTATTATAACTTCTGTCACTGTCTCTGGATCAGTGGAAGTAGAAGAGACACCCAGCATGTCTGCATGGACCAAAAGACAGGTCATCTCTGAAAAGAAATTCAGGGCTGCAATGCCAGAGATCTTGAACTGCATGTCGGCTGCAGAGACAGTGACCCAGCATTGCTGTCAACAATGCAGAACTGTTGATGCTGTTGTCCGGTGCTTAGACTGTGTCCCCTCAGGAAATCAGTGTTTCTGTTCATCATGTGACACCGAGATCCACAGAAAAACTGTTTTCCATGATAGGGAAGCGATGTTTGATGTTTTATTAAAACCCATTCCACCATCATCCGTAGTGGTGGCTGATGAAAGTGGCCAATATCAACTCCGTGAACAAGGCATGTTCAGATAATGTAGTAGGTGCCCTCTCCTGTTTCCTTTAACTGAATCTTTTGTTGAGTAAATGTGTAGACATTACTGACATTACTTTCTGAAATGTGATTTACTGCAGTGTGTGTGCGTCCAATTCCTCCACCGATACAAATCTGTTCCTGTGGTCCAAACCAAGACTTCAAAATTATCCCAGGAAAGCAGACCGTATTGGAGACTATCAACGGCATGTCTTGTCACTTCCTTCTACCTTTTTATATCCGACCAGATGAAGTCAAGCATAATAATGGCTGACTATATTCTTTTGTCCTGTGCTGTACAAATACTGGTCAAATAGTAAACACACGTTTGTTTTAAGGTCCATACAACCTGTGTCTGCCGTGTATAAGCTGTCCACTTTGTTCTTCCAGATGGACTCCTGGGATTAGTGACTTGCTTCAATACAGAGACATTGCTGCCAAATGCTGTTTAAGTTTGATCTGTTCACATCATTTGAGCAGATGAAATTAGCCAGCCCAGCTTTATCCCAACAAGCATTTCTCAGAACGCTTGAACATCGATGTCTTTGCACTGGTCGGGTAAGGGCTGTTTTTATTTCCAAAGTGTTTGAATTCAAAATCTTTTATTAACCAAAATAATACCATCCTTCTTTCCAGACGGGTAGTATTTGTGGCGATACCTTCTTCCACAGAGTCTTTTGGGAGTTTGCCTTCTGCAGTTTTAAGAAAGAAGATCTGTGCCTGATGGAGCCCTTTAAATGCCCAGCATGCACACCAGACACGCTGACTATATCTGCAGACACTAATAGAAAACATCACCGGCTCAAGAAATCCAAAGGGAAAGTGTAATCTTTCTTTCTTTTCTTTTGTAATTTGGATATAGGGTGGTGCAGTGGTGTTTTTGTGTCCATGCTGCCTCTCTCCTGTCACCCAGTGCTAGATGCGATGGGCTCTAGACCCCCCATGCCATGACCCTCTAAAGGAAAAGCAAGTATAGCTACTGGTTGAATGGACTGAGAGTTATTTATAGAGAAACTGTACTTTACCTTATTTCTGTAAAAAAATAACAATCATTTTGTGGCATTTAAACATATTTGGCTCTAGTCATTATATAATTATACTTTTATTTGAAATTCATGGAAAGTAACAAAATGTGTCAAATGTGTGATTGCTTCACATTCAAACGTAAATGCTTTTACAATTTAAAGAGTGTTTTGAAAGATATAGCACTGTTTTAGACAAGCTTGTTATATTACAGTTCTACGACAGCAATCTGGTAAATTGTTCAGGAACTTTTTCTCCCTTCTGTAGCCTGAAGACACAAATACAAATAAAGATTTAGTTATTTATTTTTGTACTTTAAACAGTATGTTTTTTACTTCTTACACAAGTTAATTCCACATTACAGCATTCATTTCCACAGGACAAATACAAGCTGATACTCTAAACACAGCGTTCCAGATCAAATGTAAATCATACAGACTAAAATGTGTGGCACCTTTATGGTTAATTGTCATATTAATTTAGGTGAATGCAACGTTTAATCATTATTATGTAATTGTGTTGGCGATGAATTCCTCTTATTTAACAGGACAGACGAACCATCTCTTTTTGATGGACTGTTCATCGCACAAGATGCCAAAGTATCTGCCTTTGTTGACCAAATTAGAAGCCAGATGTTAAGTGTAAGGATTTCTTTAACTCTTTTTAATTGAATGTTTTCTTGTCCTGGGATTACATGTAACATATTGTTTCTACTTTCAGAGGACAGGTCATGATGTCTGCGGACCGGCAACATTTCCAGCAGGCAGAGAAATAGCACAGAAGTCCAGGGCCAAGGTGGATGAAGAGGGCCTTGAAATAGCTGTGTGCAGACATGAGTCTCGCTGCAAGGCTTGAGCCTCTACCGTGGTGAAATATATGCCGACCCAATGTTCCTGCAGAAGGAGCCGGCACAAGCTGCAAATGCAACACTCTTTTGTATGGACATTGCTTGCAGGGAGATAGCCATTGCCAAATGATAACTGAAGTTTTTACTGATGTTTTACCTTTATTAATATATGCCATGCATGGGAATAACACCATGACTAGCTAAAAATCACACATTTTTTATATTATGGAATTAGAAAATGAATATGGCCACTACCTTATCAGGACTGATATGACAAATTACCATACATATGACTACATACTGTAGTGTTACAGGAATTGTACTAGTCACTTAGATCCTGGTTTGTCTCCTCACCAGTTTTGGCAGTTTTCCCTTTACAGGCACTGGCCTTATTTGGAAAAGATGGCAGAAAAGTTATCCGAGCTCCAACCACTTCCCATGATGAAGCCTTTTCTGTCTGTAATGCATGCCAAGGCTCACACTGGCAAATGTGAGGTACTGTGTGTGAGTTAAGTTTACGTTTTAATGTTTTAATGAAACATCCTTACAGCATCAGAAAAATGTAGCGTGATTATTATCTGGGTAAATATGCACGTTTCATAAGTCAAAAGTAGTAAACATTATTGAAATGCTTTAATGCAGTGGTTTTCAGACCTGTCCTGGAGGACCCCAGCACTGCATTGTGTACAGTATGTCTCCCTTATCTGACACACACAATTCAGGTCTTGCAGTCTCTACTAATGAGCTGATGAGTTAAATCAAGTGTGTCATATAAGTGAGATATACAAAATGTGTAGTGCTGGGTATCCTCAAGGACAAGTTTAAAACCACTTATTTAGTGTCTGTGTTGGGTGTGTGTGTGTGTATATATATGCTTATGAACTTTTTAAACATAGTTAACATTACTATCAGTGATCACACTGTTACAACAGCACTGGTCATTCTGGTTTAACCGCAGGGTTGTTTGCAGGATTTGCTTCCTGATCCCGTCCAGAAGTTCTGACTGCACAATTGCAGTTGTGAAAGCTTTTCTTTCATTGTTATCCTACCTCAGAACATTTCATATTTTCAAATATTAAACATATCGAAATTTGCTCATGGCACCAAATTCAATTGATGATACGCAAACTAATAAATAAGCATTGAATGATAAAGGTCTTGGTCTTCTTCTTGGGAGCAGGTTAGGTGGGGCGGGAGAAGCCAGGAGGCTGCAGGAAACACTGTTGGTGAAGAGCTGGAACAGGCCAATAGCTTCCTTTCAAGGGCAGCTCTTACTACAAACTACAGGACCAAGTCAGGTAAAGGGTTAACCAGTGTGTTTGACACACAATGCTAGATTGTACAATTGATTTGTTCTTATTGTTGTTTTATAGGCAGAGGAGATGTGATTACTGTACTTGCCATGGGATGGAGCAATAGGAAGGTGGAGAGTCTCCACAAGACACTGGCGAAAAGATTTGTCACAGTAAGAAGCCTAGACTGCACGTTAAGGTGTTTCCTGGGCCCTGGAGACACTATGAATGTGATTGTGCTCTCCCCTGCATTTTTTTCAGGGGCAATTGTGGTTCATTTTGCAGTGATACTATGTTTTCTATCATTTTTTTATCTTTTTAAACAGACTACACAGAGAGCAGAAATGGAAGCAGCCGATCTTGAGAGTCTCAAGCAGGAGTTAAACATCTCTATGGAGGATGCAGATCGGTGGGTGTGTGATGGCAAGCAATGGGCAGCCACTGGTATGTAATATAGTCGCTGGTGTGTACATTTCCATATATATTTGTCTACATTTTTGCAGTGATACTGTGTTTTCTGTAATGGTCGACTTTGCTTATTTCTGGTTTTCAAGAGAGACACAGGACTCACAGTAGCAGGAAGAGCTCCAGAGTGAAATCCATGAGATTATTTATTCCATCCGAAGAAAGAAGCATGATCTGTGTCGACAAAATGGTATTTGATACTACATCACTCAACTTGCATTTTGTAATTGTTTTTTTTTTTCCTAATATTTGTATTTTTTAAACTTACAGACAGCAACCAAACAAGGCAACGCAAACGGAGAAGACACTCAGAGAGAAGATAGTGCTGTACAACACCATTCCTGGCTGTGAAGAGAAAACTGACACCGAAGCAGCGTGCAGTCTCTCTGATGACTTTATTCTGCCTTGGGAAGCACAAGGAGATGCTCATTAATGTGTTTTATTTTTGTGCTTTTTTGAATTCACAAAATTCAGTTGATTGTTAATACAAGTAATAACACTCAGCAATTTAACACTGCCACCCAGTAAAAAAGGTGCAACATACAGTAAAGAATAACACATTATATATTCTGTTGCTATCTGAAAAATGATCTGTAATGTTCCCATATGAAGACATAGGGCCAGTTGTTCAAAGGTAAGCTGATCGGATTTTGGTTCTCGGATTGGATCAAATCTTGAAAACTGGGATGGAGTGTGAATACCTAAGCTATCTGGGATGCTGAGATGATGAAACTGATCAGGAAGATTATTAATAAAGCAATCTTTAGTGGCAGAAGTGATAGGTCTCACATATTTGAAACACGGAGTCGGCTTTGCAGCCTTGGCTAAATGTAATTTACACGAGACTAGGTAATGATCTGAGATGTCATCGCTCTGCTGCAGAATTTCAACGGCTGTTGAAAGTTTACAGTTTCATCATCTCAGCATCCCAGATAGCTTAGGTATTCACACTCCATCCCAGTAGGTGGCGGAAATGCACCAAAAGCTGGTTTGCCAACCGCCAATAAACAATAAAGAAGAAGAAGAAGATGTCAGCAGCAGGAAGTGATGTATGGCTCTCAAACTCCTAATAAAGGTTCATCTGCTTCTGTTTTTTCATCAAAAATCTAAAATTTCATTAGAATTGGAAGCTGGTAAGCATTCTCCACTTCTAAATAAGCAATTTAATGAAATATAAATACAAATTCACCGTTTAATGGTAGGCTATTAGCTATTTGTATTTGATAACGTTAACTTACTTCTACAGAAAAAAAATTCCTCCAAACATTGAAGTCCATTAAATGTGATGTGACTGTCCATTTAATTTGAATGTTCTTAGAACGTTCAAAACATCCAGATTATTTTAATGTTTTAAAAGTGATTTATCTTGGATGTGAATGTTCGCTAGCCTATGTTTAACTAATTTTGTCAACAGAATATTATTCAACTAAAATGTTTCAGAAATATAGCTATTAGCAAACACCATCGGACACCTGCAGGTGATAGCGCGTGGTAAAAACATTTAAAAAAAAGTCCAAACAATCTAGAAGGAACTCCCGCACACTATCAGTACTTGCAAATGAGTATCAACATTTTACTAGCAACATGTCGGTCTCACTCACGACCTTCATCAGGCATTTACAACTATTCAAACTCAATCCCATGTTTGTTTGTTTTTTTAATTGTTTATTATTATTATTATTATCTTTAACTTTGATATTATTAACAATTATGTTTGTAACTGTTTATGATAATGTGGTGTTAATGTATTCAGTCTTAATGTATTCTATGTAAAATTGTAATATGAATAATGACACTGTAATATTTTCATTGAGAATTTCAGCATTAAAATGACATTATAATATAGGCTACCATGGTGCTATAAATCTAACCTAAACTGGGTTATTCTCCATAAAACACACACCTTAAAGCCCTGTTTCGATATGTATAGCTTACTTTGCAAATTAAAGCTATACAAACATGCACACTAAACATGCTTATTTGTTTTTGGGCATTGATTTACACAGTGGCAATTTAATGAAATCTTCTTCTGTTACACTTTATATTCATTACTGAACCAATAAATAAAGCAGATCAAGAGCAGTGTATATTCATAAGTCACAAATGACGTAGCTTGTCTTGAGTGGGAAAAAAACCCTGTAAAATGTGTGCACATAAGCCCAGTCTATGCTCTTTGCTCTTTACACCCATCCACTTCAGTGAGTTGCAGGGTTTGTTTGTCAATTATTGGCATAGTTGTGTAAAGTAACCATCAAGAGTGTTCCCTGCTCTGCAAAATGAAGCGAAGAATAAATAAATCTGAAAGGAAGATTGCAGAAACCTAAGGATTTGAACGAGCCTGCAAGGCAAGCCATATTTGTTGTTATTATGGAAGGCATTTTCTGCCAATTTTAAATCAATTAAATGATCAAAATTAAAAATAAAAACAGATTAACAATTTCATTATAAAAAAACCTGTATGCAAAATATGTGACAATTTTTTAATTAAATGAATCATTTTTACTGTGACAATGCATCATCCTTGTCAAATTGAAAAATAAAATGCAATTGGTGATTTGACGTTTAATTTTCACTACAATCTAAAGCTAAAACTTAGAAGGTTATTTGTACAATTCATCAGGAGTTCATACCATTGCAACACAAAACATTTCATATTCAACAACTACATAATTGAGTTGTATAGCAAAGGCAAAAGCAAAACACATTGCATTGGTTTAAGAATAAATTTGTCTTTAACACATCTTGAATACAGCCCATTGGGTCAAAAATGACAGATTCTGTGAATGTTCTTTTCTTAAGATCTCAGTGGGCTTGGACTAAAATGGGACTTCTTTTGATGTGCGTGCTTTCTGCAACAATACCATTTCTAATGCATCTCTTCTCTGGTATGCAATCCCCCCCCCCCCCCCCCCCCCCATGTCATCTATATACTGTTGTAGTTTATGGATTTTTCCTATAAATGCATTTGTTTATTTCTCCAGACTATGTTGACCTCAGCCAACCTTCAGATATAGGTCTCAATCACACTATAAATATCTATCTCAAACCCGAGGAGGGGGTGAGAGTGGGCGTGTGGTTAGTTTTAAGACACCTACATTGTCACATATATACTCAAAAACTACGAAACAACAATAACAAATATTGATGTTGTCAATATATTCTTTTTCTTTGTTTTTGCATTAATTAATTTGTAGGTATACTGTACCTGCACATAGATGGAAGGAGGCGCAGGGGCAGAATCTAGAGTGGTATGAGAAAGCTCTGGGGGATGGATCGCCAATTTTCATCTACCTCCATGGCAATGCGGGTAACAGGCAAGAAACCTTTAATCAACTTGAAACACAAGAGAACACCTTTTATTCTAAGACTTTTAATCTCTGTTCACTAAAGTTTCCCTTTGATATGCTAACCATGCTGACACTATGCAATGTCTACATAATTTCTTGACATTGATCAGTGGGTCTACATATCTTTTACATACATTGAACTTCATTTTTTTTTTTTACCTTACCTTTACCTTATTAAAAAACTGCGATGGGCAACTGCAGCATATCACTCCACATTCAATCCTTTTGCAACCTCACTATTTGAAAAAAAGATCAAAGTCCAATAAAACCAAACATAAAAACTATAAGTGTGTACATATAAGTGTGTAAACACTACCACAATATTATCAACTTGTTTAGCTTAAATAAAATTACCACATATTAATTTTGGCTAATTTGCACATTGAGTTCCTTTGTGATACTATTTAAAATTGTTTCTCTTCTATATATATATATATATTAGGGGTGTAACGATACGCGTATTCGTATTCGGTACGAGGCTTTCGGTTCGGTTTTCGGTACGCATTACGTACCGAACGGTTCGTTGGACCATTTTTTTCTGCCGACCACAATTTCGTTATTTCAAATGAAGGCGCGTCGCGGTTGGCAAGCGCGGCGCGACCACAACATCAACTGGCAAACGCAATGTAAGGAACGAAACTGAGCTACTCTTGTTGTGTTTGTGTGGACCGTTTATCAGTTTTGACCTGTGAAGCGGGACTCGCGAGCCCTATGCGCGAGCCCTGTGCGCGAGCCTGATCAGGCAACACCACACAGCGCTAAGAGATCCAGACCAGTAAAGAAAGCATTTGAATTTCAAATGCTTTTTGAAATCGCCACTGAAGTAATAACATCGCTGCGAGATCTAGTGAGAAACATGCACATTTCTCTGTTATTAACGGATCAAACAGCGCTGACGTGGAAACCAGGAAGAAACATCGTGCCATGAATGAACTGGCCGGTGTCCACCTTTACTACTGTCTATGGTGTCCACAGATCAGCAACATTCACCGTGGATTTACTGTAGTAGGCTAACACTAACTGCAAGGTATGGAAGTTTGTCAGGAATAGTGGGCTATAGCCTAATGCTTTCAAGTACCCTTACGTCGGTTTTATTTTGACATTATGAATACAACTGCTGCCCTCAAATGTTAATCTGAACTAAAATAAACCTTTGTTTATAACTAGCCTACTACTACAATATTACATTTCATTTTGTCCAAGGAGCTGTTTTGTTTTATATGCTCATAAGTCAAGTATAGCTCCATTATTGCTCAGTAAAAAAAAGCAACAAAAAAAAAAAAAAGCAAAAAAAAAATCATACTTTATGACGTTAGTTTCATTAAATAAAATAATAATAATAAAAAAATTAATTCAAGGAAATTTCTCTGGCATTTATTTAATTTTGCTGCATGGAAAACGTACCGAACCGAACCGTACCGAACCGTGACACAAGTGTATCGTATCGAACCGAACCGTGAATTTTGTGAACCGTTACACCCCTAATATATATATATATATATATAAATCAATAAATAAAGTGATACATTTTGCATTATATTGAAAATACATGTAAATGATTTGCTTTTGTCTTGATGCTGTCATGACCTTTGTACCCTCAATAAACAGATCTGCACCCCATCGTATTGGAATTGCAAACGTGAGCAAACTCACTTATTTCATTATGTAGAAAGACTAAGAACTTAAATAGAGACAATGACTGAAGTGTCTTTACCATACAGGTCTTGAGTGATGTTGGATATCATGTCTTGGCGTTGGACTACAGAGGTGGGTTAAAATGTTGTCACTTCACTGTACCCACAATCATTGGAACTCATTTCAAACTTCATATGATTTTTCTATGGCAATGCTTACTCAAATGGATTAAAATCTGTCAGGTTTTGGGGACTCCACTGGGGAACCTACAGAGGCCGGTCTGAGTACTGATGCCTTATTCTTGTACCACTGGGTTAAGGCACGCAGTGGAAACAGCCTGGTGTGTGTGTGGGGGCACTCGCTTGGTAGCGGGTGTGTAGAATCTGCTTTTTTATTGACTTTTGCTAAGTTTCTACAAATGTATAAAAAAAAATCAATAAAGACAATAAATATAAAATTACTGTAAATAAAATAAGTATTTTCTACATATACAGTATAACAGTTGTATGTTTCTTTTTCAATAGTGTAACGACTAACGCTGCAGTGAAATTACTGGAGGAAGGTAAGAATTTGACTGTTGTACTTTTATGCTCTTATTTGTCTCAATGTCTCTTCAGTGTTGTTGTCTTGCTTTTTACTTTTCACTTGTCATTGTATAGCTTAGTAAGCTTCATGTAATGGGAGGCAGAACTCAGATCTAAATGCGAGGGGTTTATTGAAAAACATGAACAAGGTAAGAACAGGAAAACCAGGGAACACTGGGAGTAGATACACAATCCGTCTGCATAAATCCACAACAAACATCGGCTGATAAAGAACAAGGGAAACACAAGGGCTATACAGTTTATACAAAAGTGGTAACAAGCTAAAAAAACAACAATCAGGAAACTAATCAACATTAAAACAAGTCTACAAGAGACTACAAACATGGCACCAAAACAGAAAGTAACACAAGTCTAAACAAGACGTGGGGAACATAAAATGGGGAGCCAGGGCAGAGGGAACGGAGAGAGCTGGGAGCCAGGGAAGAGGGAGCAGAGAGAGCGGGGAGCCAGGGCAGAGAGAGCAGGGAGCCAGGGCAGAGCAGGAAGAGTGGGGAGCCAGGGCAGAGAGAGCGGGGAGCCAGGGCAGAGAGAGTGGGGAACCAGGGCAGAGGGAGCAGAGAGAGCAGGGAGCCAGGGCAGAGCAGGAAGAGTGGGGAGCCAGGGCAGAGGGAGCGGGGAACCAGGGCAGAGGGAGCAGAGAGAGCGGGGAACCAGAGTGGAGAGAGTGGGGAATCAGGGCAGAGGGAGCAGAGAGAGCGGGGAGCTAGGGCAGAGCAGGAAGAGTGGGGAGCCAGGACAGAGAGAGCGGGGAACCAGGGCAGAGGGAGCAGAGAGAGCGGGGAACCAGGGCAGAGGGAGCAGTGAGAGCGGGGAACCAGAGCAGAGAGACAGGGAACCAGGGCAGAGGGAGCAGAGAGAGCGGGGAGCCAGGGCAGAGGGAGCAGAGAGAGCGGGGAGCCAGGGCAGAGGGGGCAGAGGGAGCAGAGAGAGCGGGGAACCAGAGCGGAGAGAGTGGGGAACCAGGGCAGAGGGGGCAGAGGGAGCAGAGAGAGTGGGGAGCCAGGGCAGAGCAGGAAGAGTGGGGAGCCAGGAGAGAGAGAGCAGAGAGAGCGGGGAACCAGGGCAGAGGGAGCAGAGAGAGCCGGGAACCAGGGCAGAGGGAGCAGAGAGGGCCGGGAACCAGAGCAGAGAGACAGGGAACCAGAGCAGAGAGACAGGGAACCAGGGCAGAGGGAGCAGAGAGAGCGGGGAGCCAGGGCAGAGGGAGCGGAGAGAGCAGGGAGTCAGGGCAGAGGGAGCAGAGAGAGCGGGGAACCAGGGCAGAGGGAGCAGAGAGAGCGGGGAAGCCAGGGCAGAGGGAGCAGAGAGAGCGGGGAACCAGGGCAGAGGGAGCAGAGAGAGCGGGGAGCCAGGGCAGAGGGAGCAGAGAGAGCGGGGAGTCAGGGCAGAGGGAGCAGAGAGAGCGGGGAACCAGGGCAGAGGGAGCAGAGAGAGTGGGGAACCAGGGCAGAGGGAGCAGAGAGAGTGGGGAGCCAGGGCAGAGCAGGAAGAGTGGGGAGCCAGGACAGAGAGAGCAGAGAGAGCGGGGAACCAGGGCAGAGGGAGCAGTGAGAGCGGGGAACCAGAGCAGAGAGACAGGGAACCAGGGCAGAGAGAGCGGGGAGCCAGGGCAGAGGGAGCAGAGAGAGCGGGGAACCAGAGCGGAGAGAGTGGGGAACCAGGGCAGAGAGAGTGGGGAGCCAGGGCAGAGCAGGAAGAGTGGGGAGCCAGGACAGAGAGAGCAGAGAGAGCAGAGAGAGCGGGGAACCAGGGCAGAGGGAGCAGAGAGAGCGGGGAACCAGGGCAGAGGGAGCAGAGAGAGCCAGGAACCAGAGCAGAGAGACAGGGAACCAGGGCAGAGGGAGCAGAGGGAGCAGAGAGAGCGGGGAGTCAGGGCAGAGGGAGCAGAGAGAGCGGGGAGCCAGGGCAGAGGGAGCAGAGAGAGCCGGGAACCAGAGCAGAGAGACAGGGAACCGGAGCAGAGGGAGCAGAGAGAGCGGGGAGTCAGGGCAGAGGGAGCAGAGAGAGCGGGGAACCAGGGCAGAGGGAGCAGAGAGAGTGGGAAGCCAGGGCAGAGAGAGCGGGGAACCAGGGCAGAGGGAGCAGAGAGAGCGGTGAACCAGTGCAGAGGGTGCAGAGGGAGCAGAGAGAGCGGGGAGCCAGGGCAGAGCAGGAAGAGTGGGGAGCCAGGGCAGAGAGAGCAGAGAGAGTGGGGAACCAGGGCAGAGAGAGTGGGGAACCAGGGCAGATGGAGCAGAGAGAGCGGGGAGCCGAGGCAGAGCAGGAAGAGTGGGGAGCCAGGGCAGAGGGAGCAGAGAGAGCGGGGAACCAGGGCAGAGAGAGCAGGGAGCCAGGGCAGAGAGAGTGGGGAGCCAGAGCAGAGAGAGTGGGGAACCAGGGCAGAGAGAGTGGGGAACCAGGGCAGAGAGAGCGCAGGGCAGAGAGAACCAGGGCAGAGGGGTCAGAGAGAGCGGGGAACCAGGACAGAGGGAGCAGAGAGAGCGGGGAACCAGAGCAGAGAGAGCGGTGAACCAGTGCAGAGGGAGCAGAGAGAGCGGGGAGCCAGGGCAGAGCAGGAAGAGTGGGGAGCCAGGGCAGAGAGAGCAGAGAGAGTGGGGAACCAGGGCAGAGAGAGTGGGGAACCAGGGCAGAGAGAGCAGAGAGAGTGGGGAACCAGGGCAGATGGAGCAGAGAGAGTGGGGAACCAGGGCAGATGGAGCAGAGAGAGCGGGGAGCCAGGGCAGAGCAGGAAGAGTTGGGAGCCAGGGCAGAGAGAGTGGGGAACCAGGGCAGAGAGAGCGCGGAACCAGGGCAGAGGGGTCAGAGAGAGCGGGGAACCAGGGCAGAGGGAGCAGAGAGAGCGGGGAACCGGAGCAGAGAGAGCAGGGAGCCAGGGCAGAGGGAGCAGAGAGAGCGGGGGAACCAGGGCAGAAGGGAGCAGGGAGAGCGGGGAGCCAGGGCAGAGGGAGCAGAGAAAGCGGGGAACCAGGGCAGAGAGAGCGGGGAGCCAGGACAGAGGGAGCAGAGAGAGTGGGGAGGAGCAGAGAGAGCGGGGAGGAGCAGAGAGAGCGGGGAGCCAGGGCAGAGGGAGCAGAGAGAGCAGGGAACTAGGGCAGAGGGAGCAGAGAGAGCGGGGAACCAGGGTAGAGCAGGAAGAGTGGGGAGCCAGGGCAGAGAGAGCGGAGAGCCAGGGCAGAGGGAGCAGAGAGAGCGGGGAGCCAGGACAGAGGGAGCAGAGAGAGCGGGGAGCCAGGGCAGAGGGAGCAGAAAGAGTGGGGAACCATAGCAGAGAGAGCGAGGAACCAGGGCAGAGAGAGCAGAGAGAGCGGGGAACCAGGGCAGAGCAGGAAGAGTGGGGAGCCAGGGCAGAGAGAGCAGAGAGAATGGGGAACCAGGGCAGAGGGAGCAGAGAGAGCGGGGAACCAGGGCAGAGGGAGCAGAGAGAGCGGGGAGCCGGAGCAGAGAGAGCGGGGAGCCAGGGCAGAGGGAGCAGAGAGAGCGGGGAGCCGGAGCAGAGAGAGCGGGGAACCAGGGCAGAGCAGGAAGAGTGGGGAGCCAGGGCAGAGAGAGTGGGGAACCAGGGCAGAGGTAGCAGAGAGAGCGGGGAACCAGGGCAGAGGGAGCAGTGAGAGCGGGGAACCAGGGCAGAGGGAGCAGTGAGAGCGAGCAGTGAGAGCGGGGAACCAGGGCAGAGGGAGCAGAGAGAGCGGGGAACCAGGGCAGAGAAAACGGGGAGCCAGGGCAGAGAGAGCGGGGAGCCAGGGCAGAGCAGGAAGAGTGGGGAGCAAGGGCAGAGAGAGCAGACAGAGTGGGGAGCCAGGGCAGAGAGAGCAGACAGAGTGGGGAGCCAGGGCAGAGCAGGAAGAGTGGGGAGCCAGGGCAGAGGGAGCAGAGAGAGTGGGGAGCAAGGACAGAGAGAGCAGACAGAGTGGGGAGCCAGGGCAGAGCAGGAAGAGTGGGGAGGTTCTGGATTCTAATCCACACTTCTATAGGTTATTTTTTTTCTCATCAAAACCGATTATGTTTATCAGTGGTTGTATATCAGGCAAGGATACGTTTGTGTGCATTTTGTTTTGTAATTTCACCGGAACGAATAGAAAGTCTCCACAACGGATTGAAGCGCGAGTGAAGACTGTGCGCGAGCCACAAGAGAACACAGTATCTGCGCCACTGATCGCAGCGGCAACGATCACTTTGATCACTTTATTTAAAAAACAACACATTTAAGCGCTAGATTGCTTCTTATTAAACAAACTAACTAAATGAATGCTCTGCCAGTTAACTGGAGATGTTTTATTTATTTGTATTGGTATATTAGTGCCGCGAGATGTTTCAAAAGTGGTGGGGACATGTCCCACCCGCAAATTACGTCTATGTTAAAAATAACACTTGCCTGATGGGTTATGCTTCAGTAAGATCGGACGTTGACATCACTTCTGTGAGTTGAGAAAAGTCAGTAAAAGTCCTGGCAGAAAGAAAAGCAGGATGTAGTATGATGACGATCCGAGATGCCGTGAGATCCATGTGTTTGGCATCTTGTCCTATCTTTTAAGTCACAGTAGTCTGAAGGAAAAAGTGCTTTATTTGTAATTTAAAATAATGGTGCTGGTGATTTTTAGAGACCCCCACAGGTGTATGATTTTACTGCTTTCATGGGAACTCATTCTCTCTCTGGGAGCTCAGCTCCCACGTGGCATGACTTCTTACTTTTTGCTGACAATACAAAGGCAGAGTACAGTAACTTTAAAATAGTGGTCAAAAGTCAAGTTTGAGCTCAATATTTTTTT
Organism: Vimba vimba; assembly: GCA_022828995.1. Classification (NCBI taxonomy): domain Eukaryota; kingdom Metazoa; phylum Chordata; class Actinopteri; order Cypriniformes; family Leuciscidae; genus Vimba; species Vimba vimba. The sequence goes on along the minus strand of CM040817.1, from coordinate 55,184,177 downwards.
TATGTATATAATTTTCATTACTAAAACATCTATTTGCCAGATTTCCAGTGTCCTACCTATAATTAATTTGGCTGGACAACTAAAAATCTTTAAAGTCATTTTTCTCAGTTCAACACTCTAGCGAGTTACGGTCTTTTGCCTTTGTAGGGCAGTGTCTCAGGGAATCAGCAATCAGGGAACTAACATGAAAAACATGGGACTACAAAAATGGCACAGAAACAGGAAGTAACACAAAAGTCAAAAGACATGGGTAACATAATTTACACACCTTACATATTTTTTTTATACATATTTCTTGACTGCAAGAGGGGAATGGTGTATTTTTCTTTATTCTGTAAATATACATTTTTCTTGATTAAAAAACTGCACATTTATTGACAGGAAAACAGTTTGATGGAATAATACTTGAGGGCGCATTCCTAACCAGGGAAGTGGCACCTAATCAAATTTTTGAACACGCTTTTTCCTGGGTAAGTAACGTTTAGGATCTTAGAAATCATGGAAAAACAACTGGTCCTGACAAATGAGTTTCAGATGTTTTTATTCTAGATATTTTTATTAGGCATTTTATTGATCATCTTTTAAATGTTTTTAAAACCTACCTTTTAAAACCTACCTTGTACTTTTTAAGTACATTTTACTTTGTAAGAAAATCCCAATTCAATTCTGATGAAATTTGAATTTTGAAACTTTACATGGACAAACCACACAAGATGATATGGGTCATTAATCAGTTTGGTACCTCTCTCTTTTTTCTCTCTCTCTAGTTTTATTGGAAGTTCCCATACATTCAGTTCTTCCTTTTCAATCCACTGAAAAACAACATTGTGGTCTTTCCAACTTATAAGAAGTATGTGACATTGTTTTACTTAAGTAATTAATATATATTTAACAATATTAGTAGAAATGTGATTGAAATAGTATGCCAATGTAATGTTAGATATGACAATTTGTTGTAAAATTTTTGTCTCGCTTTTCTTATCTTTTTTTCTTTTTTGATAGTTTGCAGAAAATTAGAACTCCCATTATGATTCTCCATGCTGAAGACGACCATTTAAGACCATTCGCCACGGCTCAAGAGGTTTGAGTTTACGTGTATGAAACTTAATTTACCTTATAAAAAATAATTTGGAAGTAAATCTTTGCTTTAAATTACATTTATTCTGGTTCAGATTTACAGAATCGCAAAAAAGGCCCAGAACTCCGATGAACGGGTCAAGTTGGTACCTTTTGATGGATCGCTTGGATATCTTCATAATGGTCTCTATAAAGACCCTGGTTTGCCAAATATCATAAGGTGATGTCATGTTTTATTCATTTTTAAGATTTCAAAGAATTTTCATAGGAGATTCACGACACTTGGGGTAACATGTTACAAGTAAAGACAGCTCTGGAGAAATACTTTCAATAAAAAGTAACGTATGATGAGTAAGATATGCATTACTTTATATAATGTTGGACATAAATCACTTAATGACAGAAAAATATCAGATAATGGCAGCAAAATGAATGCCTATGTTTATCATTACAGAGAGTTTGTGCAGTCGCTGAAGGCATGAGACAGACACACGAGGGGAAGGATTTACACCAAAAAAGAGCCAGCTAAAGCTGTAACTGGTTTTGTAACTGTAAATTTAGAATTGTTGTAAACGGTATGCACTACTTTGATTAAAAACATTGAACCCCCATTAGGGTGAATTTACTGTCTTGTTATGAATAAGAAAATACAGCGCGGGAACATGTGTTAAAAAAGCACAATGAACCGTTTTGACTGAATGAACCATTTTAGCGAATATCGATGTAAACAACGGGGAATGAAATCAAATGTGTGCAAATGTCGTGCATTAGTTCTTAAAGTGGCAGCAGCCTAGCATACATGCTGCTCTATCCTTAATGTTAATCAAACAACGAGAAAAAGAAAAAAACACTTTCTGCTCTTTGATTGAATAACTTTAGTAGCTTTGAATCAATATTTAAATCATATTGTGAAGACTATGCAGTTTTAAAAAATTTTTAATATATATTTCATTATTCAATTCATTTAGAATAGGAGGCTACCAAGTGTCCACACTGTCGCCGGCTTTGCATTTGAATTTGCTGTTGAATTTGAACTCTGGAGGACATACTATTGTGCCTGGAGGAAAGAGATGTTGTCTGCTGTTTAATACATTTCCACAGCAAGTTGACTATACATGGGATGCATTTCTGTGAGCTATAATTAATAAAGCAGTTCACAACACATACCAATGAAGACTTTGACGGCAGATTTCTTCATGAGTGCACCACAACCAAAGTTAATAAATTTGACCTCTATGGTTGATGACCCGATGGAAGACACCACGCTCGCAGCAAACATTAGCGTGATGATATGACGTGCTGTCTTCTCTTCAAGGCTTTGTAACGACTGCGAGTATGAACCAAGCACAGACTAATCTTCTTCCAGAAGATTAATTCAAACTCTCCGCTTCTCGCCGAATGAGGGGGGAAGATTTGTTCAGAACGTCTCATGATCATCATCAATCGAGCCCCACGTCCTGCGCCAACCAGTCTGGCTATTTAAAAGAGCCCCCCAGCACTAACGAAATAACTGGTCAATGCTAGCTTTGTTGCCGAACACTGATTGGTTAAGAGAATGACAGAGACCAAGGTCCTCAGGGGTTAAAGTGGGCCGGAACGGTCCGGAACTGCGTTCCGGCACCTCAGATAAATTAATAAATAAATAGATTCAAATCAAATCATTCTCATCAAATTCAATTATTCTCATCATTCATCAAATCAAAACTGAATATCACCGCCTGGCCCCGCCTTCACAAACACGCTTCCTGACGTTATGTTCTCATGGTTCTCCTGTTTGATTTGAGTGCGGTTCACGCCTCCCCTCCCCGCTGAACGCCAGCGATTACTTGCGTGAAATGCACTCACGGTGGTTGAGCGCGGTAAAGTTAGTTTTAGGTTCGATATTCGCCGGACATTTGTTTTCCCTTGTAATATATTTTATTATTTATTATTATATTATATATTATATTTATACCTGAGAATGCTTTGACGCGTTTCCACAGCACATGATGCTTAAGGGAACGTCTGCCAATTCCACCAACTGCGTTATAGTCCAGTCATTTTAAGCCAAAATTGCAACAGAAGCAAACTCAACTGATTTTGTATCCTCAATATGTCCTGAGTAAGGAAAAAAAAGCCCCGAAGAATCCCATTAGGGGAAAGTTTAGAAAAAGACCCAAATATAGCCTATTCATACACCTATTCATTCTTTTACTTATGTGAATAGGGTAAAAATTTTAACCTTTAGATATCACCATGAAAATTACTGAGTTGTTTACTTACATCAAGACACAAAAAAATGTATTACAAGTTTTTTGAAATTGTTTGTTAACATGGACATACAGTGCACAATCTAATTACGTATGTGCTAATTTGCATAAATAGCACAACAGGTCTAAACATTGGGTCTAGCCACGTGAAAATGTCTTGTTTAATCTTGTTAACAGTAAAATACTTAATGTTAAGGTCTGAATGGAACCCATTTAGGCTACCCATGAACATTAATACATAGAGGCAGGAAGAAGTACTTTAGAAACCAGCCTTTATTCATTTTTAAGAGATGGGGTTTGGGGCTGGGCCCGTGGGACTGTTTCTGGGGGACGAGTCTGAGGGAAGAACAGGAGACAATGGTAAGGAGAATGCAGAAGACAAAAGGTAGGCAAAATAAAAAGTGAATCCCCAGAAACAGTCCCACGGACCCAGCCCCAAACCCTATCTCTGCAAAAATAATTAATAAAGGCTGGTTTAAAGTACTTCTTCCTGCCTCTATGTATTAATGTTCATGGGTAGCCTAAAACATGTCTCAGAAAATGATTCATAAAACATATAAATATCAGTTGAGCCTATGTATACTTTCTTCACTGACACAGACGAAAATGAAAAGACTATCAGTCAAAGTTCAGTTTTAGGAGGGGAAGAATTAGGGCAGAAGGAGACTGAGAGAAAAAGAAAGATGAAGATGAGGAGAGAGCAGGTATTGACAAATAATCTAATGACAAAGTTTTAAAGCTATTTCTTTTTTAAAAAAAATTGGCCTTCAAAAGCCCTAAATTGCACATATGTTGGTCAGAGAAATCCAAATTTTCTCTGGGGAGCATGCCCCCGAACCCCCCCTAACTACCTCACATTTTAGTCAGTTTTGGACTTCTCATTTTTATGTTTAAATTTACATTGTGAAAAACAAGGTTGTGTTCCATATCGTGGTGTTCAGCAATTTTAACATAGTATCGTCATCATATCAGTGTAGAATAGATGTAGATGGACCAAAATTAAAACATTAAAAATATTAAATAAGTATTGTGATGCTTGGTGCCACAGTGACAATCTTGTCCCAAAAAGTATTGCTATACCACGATACTCATATGTTGTCCCACGGTGAGTAATTTTTCCCTGTTGCACCTACACAAAATTTGAGGGTTCCCCCACCTGCCAAATCCCACTTTAACCACTGCACACAGAGTCTTCACATTCCAGACTCAAGTCACCAAACCCAGAGCCATAAATCACCCACAGGCTCCAGAGAGTCTGCTAACCAAAGACTTTTTATTGGTTAACTAAAGGAAGAACGTTGTCAACGTTTGATAGTTTTGCAAGATGGATCGATTCAGAGATGGTACTGCTCAGGGCCCTACCAAGAGGTCACCTGACCCCTGCAACAAAACAGACCCCATCCCCCTTTAGGACCTCTGAATGACACAGAGTAAAATCTCTTCAAACCACGAGAACTGAGATTTTACCTATAACTATACATAAAATCATTCAAGAACAATTTTCAATGGACTTATAATCAAACATCATGCAACTACATCATTCTAAGTTGTTTATACAATATATGCATGCGTGCATTTAATATACTTAGATGCCATATAATTCATGTAATTGTTATAACTATTAGGTGTGTGAATGAAAGTGTGTCGTGCTTCCTGTCAGCATGATCGTATGTTCTTAATTCAAAAGATGTCTGGAATTAAATCTGTGTAAAATGTTTCGGATTCTGATAATTAGAAATCATGTCTAAACAGTTGCATCTGGTCTCCGCTTAAAACTAGAGAACCGACACCCCCAGGGAACACATGACTTTGAAAACAAAGCAGCAGTCAGAACTCCCCTTTTGTAGGAGGAATAAACCTCTTTTTGTTTGAAAAAAAAACAGCGCAGAGCGTTAGTAAAAAGTTAAGTTCGAAAGGGTGGGGCAGAACAAAGACGGAGACAGCAGACGATGGTTATAGTAACCATGTAACAGACGAGCAGACGAAGGAACCCAAATTAAGATCAGAAGAATGGGTTCAACAGCTTTATTCAAGCCATCTTACTAGCCTACTCTCTTCTCAATTTTCTTTCTTTTCTGAGTTTTCCTTTCTTTTCCGTTGTGAGTCTCGGTTCTAAGTTAAGTTTTGCGGCAAGATTTCGGTCCACGTTTCTTCTGCAAAGCCAGCTTCAACAAAGACTTTCCATCAATCCGCCATCCACACCACGTGAGTGGCCGCCACAGACATCTATCCAGGCACGAGGAGACCAGCCAACGAACGGGAAACCCCCTTTTACCTGACGCAAGTACCTCCAGACTCTTAAAGGAGAACTCCGGTCAATTTTAACATTGAGCTAATTTTTTTGTCAATTTGGCGTGCTGTCAATACAGAGAACAACGACAAAAATCGGTGTTGCCTACACCGTGTTATCCTCTTTTTAAAATTTGCACCCTGTTGACTTCAATGGGGCAATATTTAAACCTGCTTTTAGCCTCTTAACATCCTTGATGTGTCATTACAAGTGCACAGGTCATGTGAGTGATTCCTTCAGAGTGAACACGAGTGAATCTGACTGCAGTAGATGTGCAAGAAATGGATAAAAATGATGTTATTTAAGCCAGCGCAAATACCTGTATTTATATCCTGTTTTCGGTTGAAGTCCCAAGTAGTCGATTGCTGAGTTCACGCGCGTGATCATAGGTAACTAAACCTATGCGCGTGAACTCGACAATCGACTACTTTGGACTTCAACCGAGATGACTACATTTGAACCTTGTGATTAACAATGAAGTAATCATTAATTCAAAGTTTGCTTTACCTGGTAACAGAAGGGTTTGTGTATGAAAACCAATCAAATTGTGGGGAAATTATGTAATGCAGCATGACATTTTTGCCATACCTCCTTATTCTATAAAAACGGTTGTATTCTTTTAGCTGGTGGGATTCTCAATGGAATTTGTCTGAGATCCTCCAGCCTCACTTCTTCTTGGGGGAGATCCTCCGGCCGTGATTAAAGCATTTAAAGGATATTTGCTAAGGTCTGTTTGTCAATTATGTAAGGGTTAATGCCCGACGAGGTGTCCATTGTCAGGTATTAATGGACGATGGCGAGGCGTGAACCGTCCGACACGCAGTGAAGGTCCATTAATACCTGACAGTGGACACCTCGAAGGGCATTAACCCGCTTATACCATGGTCACTTGCTAAATAACACATTTTTAAAACATTAGTTTATATTTTAATTAGCTTTACAATCGAAATCTAAAGTTTTTACTAACAATAACTTGGTTTCGGAGATAGTCCGCTCAGCTCATAGAACCCTTCAGTTTACTGCCTATTGCTATGGTTACTCACAGCTGATGTAGCCAGCGCATTTATTTATTAATTTCGAACGGTAAACAGTCAGTTTCACCAGGGGCCTGTTTCAGAAAGGAGGTTAAGTGAAAGTATGTTAACCCTGAAATGAGGGAAACTCTGAGTATTCTGTTTCAGAATGGGAGGTATGTTAAACCACTCTTCCGTTCCGATTACCATAACAAATCGATTTGCCCCGCTCAGTGAAACACCCACTGAGAATTCTGTTGATTGTGCCCTAGTAATTGGTGATTCGATCACACGGAACGTGAAAATAGAGACACCAGCGACCATAGTCACATGTTTGCCGGGAGCCAGAGCGCCTGACATCAAAGCAAATTTAAAAGTGCTGGCTAATGCTAATCGTAAATTCTCTAAGATCATTTTTCATGTCGGCACTAATGATGTTCGACTCCGCCAGTCGGAGATCACCAAAATTAATATTAAAGAGGTGTGTGAACTTGCAAGTACGATGTCAGGCACTGTAATTTGCTCTGGCCCCCTTCCTGTTCGCAGGAGTGATGAGATAGTTAGTAGATTGTGTTCACTGAATCGCTGGCTGTCTAAGTGGTGTCCGTGTAATAATATAGAATTTATAGACAATTGGAAAAGTTTTTGGGGCAAACCTGACCTGTTGAAAAGAGATGGTATTCATCCCTCCTGGGATGGTGCTGCTCTTCTCTCTAGTAATATGGCTCATAGTCTTAGAGCTCAAACATGACAAATTGGGCACCAGGTCAGGAAGCAGACAGACTGGCTTAACCGACCGTCTGCTAGCGGCCTCGCGTCACCCAGGTCAGATAAATCCCATCACGTAGAGCCTCTTTCACCTAGCTATCATCATATAGAGACTGTGTCTGTTCCCCGAATTTGGAAATCCAAAAAACGTTTAAACCCATCTAAGGTTAAAAATTTAATTGATGTTCAACAAATAAAAAAACAGCTATAATACAGATGAGCAAATGCTAAAGCTTGGGTTGCTGAATATTCGATCGCTTACTTCAAAAGCACTCATTGTTAATGATATGATTTCAGATAATAACCTAGATGTGCTGTGTTTGACAGAAACCTGGCTAAAACCAAACGATTACATTACTTTAAATGAGTCCACCCCGCAAGATTACTGTTATAAACATGAACCTCGTCTTAAACGCAAAGGGGGTGGTGTTGCTGTAATTTATAGTAATATTTTCAAAAACACTAAGAAATCAAGTTTTGAATATAATTCTTTTGAAGTGTTAGTGCTTAATGTAAAAATATATAGTATAAATGATAAATCACGTTTGAGATTTGTGCTGGCTACTGTATACAGGCCACCAGGGCACCATACAGACTTTATCAAAGAATTTGCTGACTTTCTATCAGTGTTAGTATTGCCTGCAGATAAAGTACTAATTGTTGGTGATTTTAATATACACATCGATAATGAAAAAGATGCATTGGGTTTGGCATTTAAAGACATTGTAAACTCAACTGGAGTTAGACAACACGTATCAGGACCTACTCATCGTCGTAATCATACTCTAGATCTAATATTATCACATGGAATAGATGTTGATGCCGTTGAAATTCTGCAGCAGAGCGATGACATCTCAGATCATTACCTAGTCTCGTGTAAATTACATTTAGCCAAGGCTGCAAAGCCGACTCCGTGTTTCAAATATGTTAGACCTATCACTTCTGCCACTAAAGATTGCTTTATTAATAATCTTCCTGATCAGTTTCATCATCTTAGCATCCCGGATAGCTTAGAAGAACTTGATATTGCAACAGAAACTTTTAACTCTCTCTTTTCCAGCACTTTAGACACAGTTGCTCCTTTGCACTTAAAGAAGATTAAAGAAAATAATCCAACGCCGTGGTACAACGAGCACACTCAGGCCCTTAAGAGAGCAGCCAGAAAAATGGAACGCAACTGGAAGAAAACAAAACTAGAGGTATTTCGCATTTCATGGAAAGAGAGCTCGATTGCTTACAGAGAGGCCTTAAAAGCTGCTAGATCCCAGATAGCAACATTGTTTCGGCCCGGATCCGGCCCACATCTGGCACTTGTGGAATACGGATCTGGCCCACATCACTCTTATGGTGACTTTAAATGAAACACAGAGTTAAACCTCTGTTAAATCTCAATAAAAACTTCTGTAGACATCTGACAGAAATAAAGTCAGTCTGGTTAGTAATAAGTGAAGCTGGTAATGCTGTTAGAGAGAGAATGGAGGGTACCTTTCATCACAAAAACTGACAGTTTTATTGCTTTATGACCCTCTAAGCCCCGCCCCTTTGACCGTGGGAATTTTCCACGCTAGCTCCTCCCACTTATGGGCTGTACGTACACACCGTGGGAAAATCGGACTTACGCCACACCTCCTTATGGGTTGAACATCTGAAGCGTGGGAAATTACCACGTTCAGTAGTTCTAAAACAGTGTATTTTTTAAAGAAATGTACAATAAAAACATAGTCAGAGAGATGAGATCAGTGTTTTTATTAAAGAAGACAGATGTACATTCATCACCTTTAAAACAGCAGTGGAATAAGTTAAAATTGTATTTTTTTCTCTAAAAGAGTTATTAAAAAATTAGTGTTATTTTCAAGATGTTAAAACATTAAAACAACTTTTCTCTAAAAAGAGTTATTAAAAAATTAATTAGTGTTATTTTCAAGATGTTAAAACATTAAAACAACTTTTTTCATTTACAAAAAGAATCATTTAACTTTCACATAGTATTTTGCTAAACTTTTACATGAAACACAAACTAATTTTAAAAAGCGTTACGTTTTTACATACCCAATTGTTAAAGGACTCAGAGCTTAAAAGATACAAAAGTGTTTCGTTGTGCTGATGGGGCAGAGTGGAAAACGTCCTCTCACTCCGAAGACCAGTTAGAAATGAAGTTCTCCGAGCACTACAGAGAGACAGACCCAAGCTCCACCCCTAGCTCCGCCCCCAACAGATGTCACCGTGGGAAATTCCCACACCCCTTTCAAGCTCCCAAATAGAAAACACATCCGCTCATCTCGGTGGTCGAGCTTAAATGACCCAAAGAAAACCGATGCAACGACCCAAAGAGACCACACCCCTAACGCACCCCTCTCAAACCTGAGAGGCCAATTTCGATTTAAGGACATCCCTAAAATGACGTCACGTGGGAATCCCTCCCTCCCTCCTCCGGCACATGAACTGTTTAAAATGGAGCGCAAACTTGAAGTGAAATACTACATGTGTTTTTTACAAATCATCTAATCTACAATGGCAACGGCTGCACCCCCGAATACACCTGAGAAGACCATTGATGTCGCTATGGAGGATTTAACTTTAGCTCCGCGAAAAAAACGTGGAATGCACGGACCCTGTTTAACGCAATTTCTCCACGAGCCGGCGGATCGTGTGGAATATACATTCCACCTATCTGAAGGACGTGCGTGTACGTATGTTTATGACAAAATCAACAGAGAAGTCAGATTTGTTAACGTGGATAATGACGAGAGATTTAGCACGAAATCAACGGATGATCCTGCGTTAAAATTCACTGAAAGGGATTGGATTTTATTCTATTCAAAAGTATGGCCGGATTTACAAGAAGGTATGGACATGCCTCTCTTTATTGGTGAGTGGGCTGGATTAATCATGGGTACGAGATATCGAATTTTGGCCGATCAGATAAATAAGCATTCAGAGGATTACATTTACATACTCTGTAGTGATTTTGGGAGATACCCAGAATTTTCATGGCCGGTATCTGAAAAAGACCATCTGGAATTATATGATCTGAAATTCATATTCCAATGGAAGGATCTATCTATTATGCAAAATATTTTTTCCAAGGTCAATCAGCTTTTCCAGTGGACCCATGCCTATGAGCGCTACACGAATATCAAAGTGAAACTCTTCCACCCCGAGTGGGATGTCGAATGTAGGCGTGGCTCTCAAATAACTCCACCCACAATCTACAAACATTAAAAGGCTGGGTCTTGAAAGCTTCCCTCATTCACGCACCATGTCTCAAGGAAGTGACTCTTCTTCATCATCTCAACTAATTGGAACTACTGATGGATTACCGGATACAACACAAGGATTACCGATGATGATAAATGGATTACCTGAGAAAAGCATCGATTGGATAAATACATTCTGTACTGAACTCGGATACCACAATTTGGCTTTCCTCAGAAACTACGGAGTTGCACCTGCCCCCGCGAGCGAGACCCCAGACACACCCATCGATGAGACGGATGGCTGTCTCGGGGATACAGGTCACCGGATTATAAAAGCTATTCTGGCTGTCATTTTGGAAATTCTGGTCGACAAACAAATGAAGAAAGACTGTCTCGGCTGCACAGTGGACCATCCATCTCAGACAAGACACAGCTGCTTGTTTGAACCTTCTGCATATTATTTTTACGGCTGTTTTGAAGAAATCAGTCTCAAACTTCTCACCCCGGAGTTAAAAAACATATTGGCTCAGGCCTTGAGTCAGTACGGAGGCAGACCTCATCTCCAGAGGATCGAGGGAGCTGTTGAGGCAATTTTATACGGCCTCAAAGATGAAATGTACATAGTGGAACAATTATCTTCAATACGTGACAAGCTGATTGACGAATCATGCGAGGAAATAATTTACACGGCTGTGGATAAGTGGAAACGTGTCGTATCTGAAGATCCGGAGATTACCCTAGTGTGAAAATGGGGAACTTCTGCTCTACCACTTGGATTACAAAATATTTCTTTAAATCACGTGTTAAATGTGGGATATCTAACATACTCCACAAGATTATACGGAATAATTGGAATACAAATACCACCATAACTTCGGATGAAAAACGGCTAATGGATTTAATGAATGTCGTGAGGGGATTATCGGACGAATGGAATCATATGATAAACATGTCTGTCACCGGCGACAACATACCATCTGCTGTTATCAAAAACATTATCGATCTAATGTCTAACGATCAGAACCCTCTTTTTAGAATAGGAAATATATTATGTATTTGTACGTATGTAACTGATGTCTGTAGTTTGTTAAGTAACGAAAACCCGGATGTATGTAATATTATTGATTTTTTAGTCGAATACATTATGGAGAAGAATTTTGAAATGTCTGTGAAATTTTATTTCTTGTTTGTGTGATATAATAATAAAAAAAGTTTAGTAACTTTTATGTTGTGAAATAAAAAAATGTTTGTAACTTTTATATTGTGAAATAAAAAAAAATGTTTGTGACTTTTATATTGTAAAATAAAAAAAAATGTTTGTGACTTTTGTATTGTAAAATGTTTGTGACTTTTATATTGTGAAAATAAAAAAATAAAATAAATACTGAACAAATTTGCAACTCGATTCATTATGACTGAAATCTCATAGTGTTGACATGGCAGAACTAATGAAAAAGATATACTATGACCCAGCGAACTCTGGAGCTTTTGGGGGTAAAGATAGATTAAAACAAGCTGTATTAGAACAACACGGTGTAAGACTATCTGATAATGAAGTGTCCAAATGGCTCACTAGTCAGGACACATACACTCTCCATCGAACTGCGCCAATACATTATAAGCGGAACCGCGTGGTGGTGTATGGGAAAGACCAGCAATTTCAGGCCGATTTAGTCGATATGACCGCATACGCAAAAGAGAACGACAATATCAAATATATTTTAACTATTATTGATATTTTCTCAAAATATGCGTGGACAAGGGTGCTGCAAAATAAATCATCGTCCGAAGTAACTAAAGCATTTCTGTCAGTTTTGAAAGAGGGACGAATTCCCATCAAGTTACAGACAGATAAGGGTGCCGAGTTTTTCAACAGGTCTTTTCAGCAGATGATGAAAAAATATAATATAACACATTTTGCAACAGCTTCTGAATTAAAAGCGAGTGTAGTCGAAAGGTTTAATAAAACTTTAAAAGGACGAATGTGGAGGTATCTTACAGCTATAAATTCCAAACGCTACTGTGATATATTGCAAGATTTGACAGATGGGTATAACTCCAGTTATCACAAATCCATAAAAATGCGACCGTTGGACGTAAATAAAGAAAACGAATCCGTGGTATTCAACAATTTATACGGGAAAATGCATAAAGAGACATCCGTCTTTAAATTCGCCGTAGGAGATATCGTTAGGGTATCTAAAGTCCGGAATATATTTGCCAAAGGTTATGAACAAAATTTTACCGAAAAATATTTTACAATAGCATCTTGTATACCAAGGGATGTACCGGTGTATAAATTACAGGACTATGATGGAGAAATAATACAGGGTTTTTTTTACGAAAAAGAACTCCAGAAAATCATTGTGAGCGATGATAAATCGTTTAAGGTCGAAAAAATTCTCGATAAAAAGCGTCGCGGAAAAGCCATGTACGTTTTGGTGAAATGGTTTGGATGGCCATCAAAATTCAATAGCTGGATTCGTGAAAAACAGGTGATTGATCTTCAGTCTCCTTTAAAACCCTAGGAGAGTCGTTAGCGTTCTCATTTACAAAAAAACATGTCTGAGGAGGAGGGGTTCTACGTCACGCTACCGTGTAATGCATCAGGTCATATCTACCCCGAAAATCAGATAGGTAATTACAGAACTAGACTGGCAAGAGCAATGGATTTAAAAGGATTATGGGAGGTGGCGTTGGTTGAGTTCCACTATCCAAAAACATGGTATACTTTCAACGAGGAAGACGCTAGTTTTATTATTGAATGCGAGCAATGCTTGAACGACGATGAACGTAGCAAAGTGCGAGGGGATCTAAATATTGAAACTTTCCGGAAAGCCCTAAAAATATCTACGTATCATAATAATATAAAATATGGCTATTTTGAGGATATTTCAGTATTACTCAAGGAAATAAACACAACTCTTCCACCGGGGGTGCAGCTCAGGTACGATAATATAAAGAATAAGATATTTCTCAAGTCAAATCAGAGAGCATCGTTAACGTTTTACGGAAAGCTAGCCAATATTCTAGGATTAAAAACAGGTGTTCCTATAGAAGATCTAAACAGTTCTGATGAACACGAAGAAGCTCGCACATACGCACCATACCAGGCTGACATAAGCGCGGGATTTTACACTCTATTTGTATACATAGATATAATAGAATATCAAGCAGTCGGTGACGCATATGTTCCATTATTAGAGACTGTACACATCGAGCCTACCATTAACAAAGGAGTCAGTGTCAGATACAACAAGCCTCATTACGTCCGTCTTAATAAGAACTACATTTCAGATATTGGGATCGAAATTAAAGGGGACAATAATAAAGACGTACGATTCACCTACGGCAAAGTTGTGACAAAACTTCACTTTAGACCGGTGAGAAAACATTTGTTTTAAAAAATGGCTTATCTCCATCCCTACGAAGAAGACCCCCACCGGTACATATCATATTACCAGGCCCAGACAGGACACGGTCTCCCGGGCTATGCCGGAACCGGAGTCATGTACGGCTCCGGTTTTGCGTCAGGGATCGGGGGTCTATTTCGAGGGTTATATCGTATGGCGATCCCGTTTCTAAGAAGGGGTTTCAGTATAGCAAAGCCGCACATAAAAGCTGCAGCAAAAAATATAGTAAGTGATGTTGTAACCAGTGCCTTGTCAAAGTCATTTAATAATAATGACAAGATGGAAGGACAGAGCGGTCATGGTTTTATGGTCATGCGCAGAGGGCTGAAGCCTCCAGGGACCCGTATGAGGAGGGGGCGTGGTCACGCTATAAAGAAGACTAGACGCGTCACTAAGAAACGCCCAGTTGTAAAAAGGAGACGAAGAAGTCGCACGAAACGTGTCAAAAGATCCACAAGTTTGAAAAGACGAAGCAACACTATCTTCTAAATCATGTCGTTGATTCATGCAATGTCAGACGAATGTATCAAATCCGAACTGGATATTTTTACACTCCCTTTAACGCAAACAGCTATTGAGAAATACACCTATGTGGAAATCCCTCCTGTATCTGCAATTAATGATGTTTCCCCGATCGAATTTTTTATCGCAGGCACTGGCGAGGACTACACAGATCTGAATAACACATTATTATATACTCGTGTGAAAATAACTTTGCCAAACGGAGATGATATACCGAATGGAGCTCCGGTGGGATTGATTAACTACCCGGCTTCGACGATCTTCTCTCAGGTGGACGTTTCACTAGGAGACCGCTTGGTGTCGCACTCCTCCAATACGTATCCGTACAGGTCCATTTTGGAGCTCCTTATTAATTATGGAAATGATACCCTAGAGAATAACTTTTCAGCAGGATTGTTTTACAAAGACACAGCTGGTCATATGGATAGTACGGATCCTGCGGGTGCGAATGCAGGACTGACAAAAAGAGCTGCGTTTACTGACGGAGGCAATGTTTTAGAGTTATTGGCTCCGATACACAGCGATATATTCTTTCAACCAAAATTACTTTTGAACGGGGTTGATATTCGTATCCGATTAACTAAAGCAAAAGACGAATTCTGTCTCATGCGCGGGGACGCGATCGATTATAAACTAAAAATAATCTCAGCATCTCTCTTTATCAAAAGAGTGTCAGTTTCACCCTCCCTCCGTTTGGGGCATGCGCAAGCTTTATTATCGGCCACAGCGAAATACCCGTATGATAAAGTCTGTGTGAAGAATTTTTCTCTGCCGGCTGGATCTCGCGTCTCAAACCACGAGAATCTCTTCCTCGGGACTCTACCAAAATCCATTATTATTGCACTGACGGATAATGATGCGTTCACTGGCTCATACGAAAAGAACCCTTTCGCGTTCAAGCATTTTAATCTTGAATTCTTAAATCTTACCTCAGAGGGTTTACAGATCCCAAATCGTCCTTTTCAGCCACAATTTAATTTGGGGAATGCAGTACGAGAATATTATCAACTGGTTAGCGCCACGGGGAGACATCTGAAGAATCAGGCTCTCTCTATAGACAGGGAAGATTTTCTTAACGGTTACACACTGTTCTGTTTTAATCTTTCACCAGACGATGATTGTTCCCAGCATGTTTCGCTGATTAGATCAGGAAATATTAGGTTAGAAGCCCGTTTTAGAGAGCCTCTACAAAACACCGTAAACATTATAATTTATGCCATCTACGATTCTCTACTTGAAATATCAAATCGAAGGCAGGTGTTGGCAGAACACTATTAAAGGGTTTGAGATGAACACTGTCGAGCTAACGGGTATTATGGATAACATCGCGTGTAATATAAATTTTTTAGGAGTACTTCCTTCCGACCATCTCCCCAAAGAACCGTTGATAGACGTCCCAGCTTTATTAATTTGTAATACGGATCAATCGGACGAACCGGGCCGTCATTGGTTAGCTATGTATATGGATCGAAACGGGGTCGGATGCTTTTTTGACAGCTTTGGGAATCCTCCGGATTCAGATTTTTTTCCTCCATCCATTCTCGCCTTTCTAAAAATCAATTCTACACGAGTTCATCATTCTACCAGACAAGTCCAAGATTTTACATCAGTCACCTGTGGACAGCATTGTGTATTTTTTCTGTATCATATTTCACGGGGTGTTGAGTATGAGGATATAATTAATTTTTACCATAATGATAATCTATTAAGAAATGATACTATGGTGTCTCTTTTCGTGAAAAAATTTAAACCCCTGGTGTGTGTTAGTAAAAGATTTAAATGTATCCAGTGTGTACAGTCTGGTAAAATGTTCCAGTCTTATTAACTCCTGTGTAACAAATAAATAAAGAATATGTAATGAATAAAGATTCGTAAACAGATGAATAAATTTGTTTTCTTTTTATTTGACATAAAAAACAATAACACAACATGGTGTACAATAACATACAAATTCTCACACATGATAATATTTTGTAAAAAAAAAAAAAAAAAAAACCAACAACAACAACAAAAAAAAAAAAAAAAAAAAAAAAAACCATAGGTATCCCATTACATATAATTGTTAAAAATCCATCCATTCTTTTTCATCTATACTGGCTGGGTTAAATACGTTTTCATCAGAGTCGTGTGCGTGTGTGTGTGTGTGTCGTTTTTTCAAAGACTTAGTAGGTACAGTACCAAAGTCATCTGCGTGTGTTTTTCTTTTAAACGATTCTATCATCCGTCTTACATTATGATTGGTTACAGTGGAATGAGGAATCTTTAATGCCACAAATGCATCCAGAAAGTCATACCACCCTACAGGGCGACGATTGTCATGTATCGTCTGCGGTGAAGTTAGACTTTTTACCAGATCAAATATATGGGACCCTGGAATGATTCTCCCTTTATAAATAAATTCTCCATCAACTGTCCATGAAGACACGTGTTTGGCTTTCGACATTTTATCCATAATATATTTTACATTTTTTAACCTTTTCTGAGGAATATTGGTTAAAACTTCTGAGAGGATTGGGTCATCACTGACGTCATCATTCCTAACATCGGGGGTGTGGGAGGGGGGAGGTGTCTCGTGTTCCGGTAATTTAAGAGTTAGAGTGTTACTTTCCATATCACCGTGTTTTACCACACTTAAGAATCGTTGTAAAACATTAGTGTAGAGTTTGGATTTTTCGTAAGTGTTCAAATCATGCCTCTGCAGTATATCTCTAATAGATGAATCCAAGTCATTCTCCACAACCGTATGAATATTCTCACGATGCGGCCCAGTCCTTACTCTATCCAGCTGATGTTTTGGCACAAGATACAGTTTCTCGGCATACTGCATTTTTCTCTTTAGATTCAATTTCTAGTTATTAGACTAGATAGGAAAGGAAGCGCTACACTGAGAAGGGGAAGCAGAAAACCCCCTTTTTGATTAATCATACGTCTTTTTCTTGCGATATTTATCTTTTTATTAGCAACGTATTTTATCTCTTTTTTCCTTCTTTTTAAAGTCCCGTGCTGTTTAGCAGTTAGAGGAATCTTGCCATGAATAATATTGAGAGCCACTTCACATAGAGCCAATATTAACTCGTCGGGAGACGATTGGAGAATAACACGCCGCTGCTTGGGTGAACTCTTATATAATAACTTTAAAAGGTAAAGGTTTCTGGAAAGCCGTGTGCTCATTTTTTCACTTCTGGACGTACACCACCGGATAGTCTGACAGTAAATCCGTTCTGAGCCGGAATTTTTCAGGTGTATGTGGTTTATAATCGATTAACAAATAACTGTGAGGACGTTCAGTTGCGTCGTTATACGCTTCGATAAAAAATCTACAATTCCCTGGATACATCTGCCGTCCTAAAATACCAATCTGCTGTTTATCACGAGGATTTTTAAATATAATTAAATAATTTGTATTTAGCCCGATTGTTCTGGAAGATTTACCCTGGAAAAACAGATTCTGTATTAATAGCAAACAGCTAATCTTCATGTGATGTACTAGCCGTGTAAAAACGTTCTCGACCTCAGAATTGGACGCAGCTTCTAGCATTACATCGTCCATGATAAGAAGAGAACGTCTGCCAGGAGGAAATAACGATTCATCATCCAGCTTCTTTGGTATACCTTCAATGAATTTAATATCAAAAGCATGTAACATTTCATCATACATTGTTTGCCAGGATGTATACACATAGACAAAATTGTCAAACTTGACAGAGCACATTTTCTCTGAATTATACATTAAATTCTTCACAAGAAAAGTCTTTCCCGAGCCACTAGGCCCAGCTATGATTGCCGAGAATGGGTGATCCATTCTGCAGTCAAAAACATCTGTTTCACACATTTTTAAATATATTACTAGAATCCATAAGGTAATGTTGTATAGTCTTTTTGGAGAATCCTCTTATCGTACACCACGGAAAATTTTTTCACATCTGATCTATTGTGCAGTGTGAATCTCCTCTTATCCCGGGTAATTGTGTCTGTTTTCACCGACAGGTGTAATTTGACACCTGTTTCGACATAACCACGCACAAGATCGGTCAGACTCTGTAGTGTAACTATTTCAGCATTCTCGGCTGTTAACGTGATTCCTTTAGCTTTAAGACATGCATGGCCATCGGACGTCTTAAATGCATAAGATTTAGGACCCGTCGAAACGAATTGGACTATATGCTGGTCAGGATCTAGCTCACTCGTCAGCTGACCGAGATAAGATCCTGTCTCAGGAATCCAATCAGCGTTTTTTGATACAAAAATCACAGAATCTGTATCGGCATAAATCACACGTTCGCCTAATTTATCCAAAAGATTATACAGTTCGAGTCGCCCGTAGCAGGTCGTAAACGCGCCGACGAAAATATTTACATCGCGGGTGGTAGACGGGTCTTGCGTTGAGCTAGAGCATTGAATCAGAGCCACTGAGTCAGATACGAAAGAGAAATGATGTATTACGTGGGCGTGGCTAAAGAGACGTTGAGTGAACTCTTGTGGATCTGTCAGGAGTTCACTGTGTGGAAGGTGAGATCTCAGACAAAACCTACCCCATAAGGTATTCAAGATGAGCTTAGCAATGGATCTTTTTGCCTGATTTTTTATTATTTTAGACGGATCTAACTGGATCCCTTCTTTATCCAGGTAATCAGCTATGTAAGATTGTTTTTCTGTCTCTGTCACTACATCGGGCGGATATCCCGACGCTTCCTGTTTCAGTTTGAGGAATGTTTTAACATATTCGGTGAATAATGTATCGGATGTGTCTGGGAAATGCCAGACCTCGTGTATTTTTATTATGCGATAGCCGTGTCGAACAGCCTTCTGGACTTCAAGGGTCACCCATGTGGCTGTAATACATCTCTCAGCCTCTGTGTGGCAGCATTGTCCATCCTGAATCTGATTCTCTGCACAAGTCTTACATAGAGGAAACATTAGTTTACCCCCGCATCTGTAAAGGCGGGCGTACACGGTGCGAGTTCGGACCAGGATCGGACACTCGGGAGGTCGTGAGATATTGCACACGTTGCGAGTCAGTTTAACTGATAATCGCGTCAATGCAGCTGGTACACGGCACGACTGTCCTGCACGAATTTTATCCCGAGCCGGCAGCAATCACGTGAGCTTTCGCGCTAAACACAAGAGACCGTCAATGTTGCATGCAGGCAAAGCTTCAGATAGAAAAAATGACAGAAATGTGTGTGCAAATGATTTGTTGTAAAGCAGAGAACAGTAGCCATTCAACATAAAAACTAGAGAGAGAGAGAGAGAGAGAGAGAATTATTATTTTTATTTAATCATTTGTATTTAATATTATTATTATTATTATTTTCTGTAGTAGGCTACAATGTTCAAAATAATTTTCTATGCTGTTTTGATGCTTTGGCAATACAATTGTATTTTTGTCATGCCAATGAAGCTTTATTGAATTGAACAGAATTGAATTGAGAGAAGTGTGTGTGTGGGTGTGTGAGAGTGTGAGAGAGGGAGAGAGACAGTGTATGCGCACGCTGTATGGTTGCTGCCACTGAGGTATAGCCCCACGTGGTTGTGTATAATTTGGAAATAGGGGACAGCTGGTGAAAATCGGGCCGACTCCCCGAATTTTTTAAACATGTTTAAAGATGATCGGGAGGTCGGGGAGGTGCTCATAACGTGCTCGGCTCGGCTCGTAATTCCTCTCACACGCTGCGAGCCACGACCATGCGAGCATCACCGATTCCACTCGATTTCTCCCGAGTGAAAAAAATTATCTGCGAGCTCGTAAAAACAGCAAAAATCGCACCGTGTACGCCCGCCTTAAGGCAACACAGGGTGATACAACCCACGTGGGGGAAGAACTTCCGCCTTTATGAAACCAAAGTAGTTTTCGATCGCTTCAAAGTCCTTGAAGATTATTTTAGGATGACCGATAGGATACGTTTTAGTGGCCTGTACAAAAGGGTATAACGATGTAAAGTCAAAGTAGTCGATCCTCTCATTTTCAGCTGTTTTGTGGTACAATTTGTACGCGTTTGTGCGTCCACCAAATAATGCATCCCGAGGTTTCAGCCTCTCAGGTGCCTCGTAAGATGACATGAACCGCATGACATCAGGATCTGTTTGTTTTGCTAGATCCCATTCACATTCCCAGATAGTAATCACTCGTAAGGAGTACACTTTACGAAGTGTTTCTAGTTTTACATCCGTTTGTCTTCTGAGATCACCAAAAGTCACTTTCGATAAAGGTTGAATTTCTTCTGCCTTAAATCTACAAGAATGACCGTGAAAAAAGCACCCTAGGAATTCCAAGGCTGTCTTCGTTCCATTATCATCCTCATAATAACCATCTAGGTGATATGGGCCGATACCACGCTCGCCATAGTTTAGTGCATGTTCTATCTCCACGTTTTGACTCAGTTTCACATACTCAAGCCATTGAATAGATGGGTTTGAAAACGTCTTGTACTGGTTAATATAGGCGTGGCTGTGCGTTAGAGCCAATGTGTCACGCGAGAGAAAATTTGTTTTGAATGTTTTCATACACACACCCGGTAAGGTTATTGATTTGAACGGGTCGATGTTTGTGAAATTTAGAAATTCCCTTCTGTACCGTGTACACGCTTCTCGTAGAATAATTACGTCATTCCTACAGTAAAAAGCGAGTTCCTTTTTAAAGTCGAAGATACCACCCGATACATCTGAATACCACGTATCGAATCTGACACGCTCGGTTTCACTCATTGTGTCATAACCGTAAAACTCTTTTGCAGGATAGCGACCGATATATTCTGCATTTTCTGGTTTATTGAAAAGGTGGGGAAAATACCCCTTCTCCTGTACATCTAAGTTAAGGGCCGTTGGTATTTTTGCAAGTTTGAAGGGGATGAATTGCCATGAGTCAATGAAACGCTGCTTAAACACAGGATCATACATGTATAGAATTCTACAACCTTGGATAATAACTTTTGGAGCCAACCCCTCCCCGACCAGATAATTGAGGAGTAGATAGCCATCAAACCCGGAGGAGTTATGTGCTATGAATGTATATCCTGTATATTTAGGACGTCTGAAGTGTTTAATCAGACGTGCTACACAATCCGTCCCTCCGGCTTCAAACGTCTCTCCTTCGTGTGTGATGGCGCAAACATAATTTGCTATGTGTCTCCTATCTTGAACGAATGTTTCAAAATCATAATAAATGTATTTATCGTCCTCTGGTTCAGGTTTTAGAGGCTGAATGTAACATTCGTGATTCCCCCCAGTTGCCATAATCTCGTAACAATGTACGCAATGCTCTGGAGAGCATTTGTGCGGTTTTATTTTTTCACCACCAGATGGCACTCTATAAACGACATGGCATTTTGAGCAGAATTTGACAGAGATACATTGAGATCGCTCACCAGGGGTTTGTGATTTTTTATGTGATTCGTAACAGAAGTTGTTTTTACAGAATCTCAGACAGTCTGCGCACTGTCTTGTTCTTTTCGTATACGAACGACACTCCGATGTCATACATACCTTACAAACAAACTGACATTCGTGTGTTTTTTTGTCTTTATGGCCTTTAAAACAATACTCACACACGTATGAAGCTCCTATAAACCCAGGTAAATTTTTTATCAGATGAAAATGCCCCTCGTGCAGAAATAGATGGACTGTCTTTGGGTGTAATTCGTCTGTGTTTTTGTAGACCTGGAGCTTCCCAGAGCAGTCTCTGTGAAAAACTACAATTTTTATGCCTAATTTATTTTCGAAAACAGATAAATTGTGGAGACCTATCTCCTCGTCTGTCTTAAAACCACATCCTGTATGAATCTCCATCGCAGGGGCCTGTAATTGTTGATCTGTGGATTTTGGATTGAGGAAATATGCTAGACAGTAACTCAAACACATTTTATTATCGATATTAATCGGACTAAACAAATGCATTTTATTGTGACTGATACTCTCGCTTATAGCCACGTGAGTAAGCTTTCTACGTCCTCCTCCTGTTTTATCTCGTACAATTGAGATTTGTAATGTTAAGGTCGAATCACTGGCTACATCAGTATTACTCTGAGTAAGTTGTTCAATCTGATTTATGAATAATGAGGGGTCGTGGTTGTTATCAGGCGTCAATACTGTATTTATTGATCCAGGCAGACTTTCTCCGGCCAGAGCTATGTTTATGAAGCCTGTTTGACCAGCTAGCTGTTGTGAAAAGTCCACCACATCGTTTAGAATATTATGGAGGCGTGAGTTATATTCTACAAAATCGGTGGTTTGTATTTGTCTGAGATCTAACGATCTCTGTAATTCTACGCCATTAAAACGCGGTCGTGGTGTTACCGTGAAACCCTCAATAACACCGCCGTTAGCCATCAGAGAA
Source organism: Vimba vimba (assembly GCA_022828995.1). NCBI lineage: Eukaryota > Metazoa > Chordata > Actinopteri > Cypriniformes > Leuciscidae > Vimba > Vimba vimba. The sequence goes on along the minus strand of CM040817.1, from coordinate 55,161,316 downwards.
TCTATCTGTGGACGACTTAACACCGTACGAGTTTGAGGCCCCCCTACAGTACCACCCATCTGTACACTCTCATCTCCATCATCCATAACCGGCTCTAACCAACCATGTTGGTCAATTATAATATTATTCAATCTTTCCGTATTAGACAAATCATTATTTAGACCTCTTAACTGTTCACGTATTAAAAGATTGAGTCTTTCGTTATTCTCAGACCTAGGATTTGATCTTGACTGAGATATTTCACCACACTCTGAGTCGGTACGTTGTCTTTTAGGAAACATTTTGATATGTTTTTTTTTATTTTTTAAATTGTGTGAAACAGAAGCCTACCATCAAATATAGACCACAATGTTGTTAATTGTATACATCATAATTATCAGTAAAACATAATCACACACACACCTAGATAAAAATAACAGAGAAATAGATTTGAAAAAAACTAAAAAACACAAATATAAAATCTCACATAAAACAATAACAGCCTAATGATTTTCAAACAATAACAGTGAAATGGTTTATAAAAAAAAAAAATAGTCAAGCATTCTCATGTGTCCCTCGATTGCCTCTGGATAATATTCAATCTTTCAGAGATTAAAGAAAGTACCGTTATTAACAAGGAATGATCGTTCCTCACCTCCATCAGGGCTTGCTGGAGTGATAAGACCGTGTTACGCAATTGTCTGTTTTCTTCCAAGACGCGGTCTTGGGAGACAGCGAAAAATTCCACCGCAGTTCTTAAATCAATGGTGTGTTGATTCTGTGTATCAATGAGTCTATGTAGAAGGTCTGCAATACCGCTTTGGGCTTGTGAAACTATATCCGCTGTCTGGTGGTAAGTGAGGGGTAATGTCGCGATCTCCAGAACACGTTGGAAACTTCTGTTTGCTGTGCGTAGACTGGCATAACTTAAGCCGTGTAGTTCTCCGGCGTTGAATAGAGGAGTGAAGGGCCGCTCATCTTCATAGCTACTATTTGAAGTTCTGCGTTCCGAATTGATGGTGTTCAGAACCGAGTCTTGTGAATCAAAAAACACATGGGCCTCTCTTTCGTCGGGGGTTTCTTCTAGAGTAAAAATATATATACATTATACAATTTATTTATTATGGATAAAATATAATGAAACAAGAAATATATCTTACCTTCTCGCGAAGAATTTGGACTCTCATGAGCATATTTCCCCAGTCGCTTTTTTCCTCGAGTGGTGGATGAAACAGATGGACTTTCGCTGTTTTCTTCTAAAAACAATATTATGTTATTTTAAAATTCAACACAGAAAAAAAATTATAATTGAAGATAAATAGTTTTCTTTTTTTTCCCTTACCTATCTCCGGATAGATTAATTCTTCTCCATAAATTTCCCTAAGACGTTTTATCCCTCTGCCTGGACCGTCAGTGATATTAGCCGCTCCGGTAATTCCCGATCCCAGAGACGGGGACTGAGGGAAAGAATTCTCGCCTTCGACTAGAGGTGAGACTTGACATTTGACACTCTCTACCTCTCCGGAGGGGTGATGTAAAGGTGTTGTCTCTGGGGTTAAGTCTTCGTATATTTCACTCGCGGGGGGTTGGATCGACAGCCAATGGGTGGTTACTGGGGCCCGGTGGCTGGGAGGAGTTATGACTCGGTGGATCCTCCGTGATTTCTGTTGAAATAGGCCTATGAGTTTGATTTTTTCTTTAAAACAAATATTAAAATAGTAAATATTAAAAAAAAGACATAACAAAAATATACCCCTTGCCTTGTAAAAAGTCATTTGCCGAAACCCCCGGAGGGAATGATGTGTCATCTGTAAATAAAAACCATTCGTTATCTTTGTAATTTTGTAGGTTATAATTAATGATAAAATAAAATAAAATAAAAACTCACATAGGTGATTAAGGATTTCTCCTAATTGAGGATCAAAATACTGATCCGATGAGACTTCGGCTCCTTCTGGTCCATGATAATGATTTGCAGCCATTTTCCGATCCGGTTGTGTCTCCTTCGTTGACTTGGTACACAAATGAATTAGTTAGCTCCTTTTAAAGATTACGATACGACGCGTTTTAAAAAACATTTTTTTCTACTTAATTTCAAAGAAAGCCTTCATCTCTCCACGTGGCAGGGAATCTCATACCTGATTTGGATGGCTAGGAAAGCATATGGTGAATTTGAGCGATCTCTTCAGATCTGTAATAAAACTAATTAACACAGATCCGTCAAAAAAGAGAAAAAATAAATATGTAGGATGTTATCACATAGGCCATGACACCTCATGTAGACATTATGACGCCATGTGCGTGTGTGTGTGTGTGTGTGTGTGTGTGTGTGTGTGCGTGTGTGTATGTGTGTGCGTGTGTGTATGTGTGTGTGTGATGTAGACATTATGACGCCATGCATGGGTGCGTGTGCGTGTGTGTGCGTGTGTGTATGTGTGTGCGCGCGCGCGTGTATGTGCGTGTGTGTGTGTGTTGCATGAAAGTTGAGAGGGGAATTCCCACATGACCTCATTTTAGGGATGTCCTTAAATCGAAATTGGCCTCTCAGGTTTGAGAGGGGTGTGTTAGGGGTGTGGTCTCTTTGGGTCGTTGCATCGGTTTTCTTTGGGTCATTTAAGCTCGACCACCGAGATGAGCGGATGTGTTTTCTATTTGGGAGCTTGAAAGGGGTGTGGGAATTTCCCACGGTGACATCTGTTGGGGGCGGAGCTAGGGGTGGAGCTTGGGTCTGTCTCTCTGTAGTGCTCGGAGAACTTCATTTCTAACTGGTCTTCGGAGTGAGAGGACGTTTTCCACTCTGCCCCATCAGCACAACGAAACACTTTTGTATCTTTTAAGCTCTGAGTCCTTTAACAATTGGGTATGTAAAAACGTAACGCTTTTTAAAATTAGTTTGTGTTTCATGTAAAAGTTTAGCAAAATACTATGTGAAAGTTAAATGATTCTTTTTGTAAATGAAAAAAGTTGTTTTAATGTTTTAACATCTTGAAAATAACACTAATTAATTTTTTAATAACTCTTTTTAGAGAAAAGTTGTTTTAATGTTTTAACATCTTGAAAATAACACTAATTTTTTAATAACTCTTTTAGAGAAAAAAATACAATTTTAACTTATTCCACTGCTGTTTTAAAGGTGATGAATGTACATCTGTCTTCTTTAATAAAAACACTGATCTCATCTCTCTGACTATGTTTTTATTGTACATTTCTTTAAAAAATACACTGTTTTAGAACTACTGAACGTGGAAATTTCCCACGCTTCAGATGTTCAACCCATAAGGAGGTGTGGCGTAAGTCCGATTTTCCCACGGTGTGTACGTACAGCCCATAAGTGGGAGGAGCTAGCGTGGAAAATTCCCACGGTCAAAGGGGCGGGGCTTAGAGGGTCATAAAGCAATAAAACTGTCAGTTTTTGTGATGAAAGGTACCCTCCATTCTCTCTGCTGTTTGTGGAGTTGTTTAATCCTCCTCTGCTGAGATCTTCACAGATTTAATGTCTTCTTTTCTCTTCAGTTGATTTCATCTAAGGCTGTGTCTGAAGTCAGTTGTAGATCTTGTGTTTCTGCTCTTCTCTTTTTCTGTTCTCTTCTTTCCTTCAGTGATTCTGCTTGTTAACAGGCTTATTAAGGCTGAGATGACTCCATATTTAATATACACAGACTTTGTGGCTCAGATAAGGTCCAGTTCTGGTTTATTTCTTTGCTCTTGGCTGATATGTGGCATTGCTATGGCCTGCTTCTGGCCCAGATCTGGCAAACAGTAGTGGGCCACACAAGGGCCGTCATTCCACGCTGCATGTGGGCCAGATCCGTATTCCACAAGTGTCAGATGTGGGCCAGATCCGGCCCGAAACAATGTTGCTATCTAGGATCTGCTTATTTTTCAACCCTATTAGAAGAAAATAAACATAATCCTAGGTATTTATTTGAAACAGTGGCTAAACTAACGAAAAAGAAAGCTTCAAACACAGAAGTTTCCAAGCAGCACAGCAGTAATGACTTTATGAACTTCTTCACTTATAAGATTGATAATATCAGGGACAAAATTATAACTACGCAACCGTCTACTACGGTATCGCATCAGGCAGTGCATTGTAGTCTCCCTTAGGAAAAATTTGATTCATTCGTTGCTATAGGAGAGGAAGAATTTACTAAACTCGTTAAATCATCTAAATCGACAACATGTATGTTAGACCCTATACCGACTAAGCTACTGAAAGAGATGCTTCCAGAGGTCATAGATCCTCTTCTTAATATCATTGATTCGTCTTTGTCTCTAGGATACGTACCAAAAAACTTTAAGCTGGCTATGATTAAACCGCTTGTTAAAAAAACGCAACTTGATCCTTCAGAATTAGTCAATTACAGGCCGATCTCGAATCTACCTTTTCTGTCAAAGATACTAGAAAAGGCAGTATCTTCACAACTGTGTTCCTTTTTAGAAAGAAATGATATCTGCGAGGACTTTCAGTCAGGATTTAGACCAGGGGTACTCAAGTTCAGATGCCAAGGGGGCCACATTTAAACCATATTAAATGTGAAGGGCCACAAATTACAACTTGCATCGTAAAACTTTATTTATGACAATATTTACAGTTTTTATATAGATTTCAGTGTATTATCTTGCTAGGTAAGTCTTGCTCTTTGTTCTATTTAAAGTAATACTGAACATAAAATAAAAAAATTAATTTGGATAATAATTTTCTTGCGATATTAATGCAAAAAAAAGAGAGTTCATACTCAGAGTATTAAAAAACCTTGCTAGGTAAGTCTTGCTAGTCTTTGTCCTATTTAAAGTAGGCTAATACTGAACATGAAAATAAAAAATATGGAACAAAAAGTGGATTAACAGTTTTATAGCAATATTAATTATTAATATTAAGCAAAAAAAAAAAGTTCATATTCAAACAGAGTTTTGTTTTTTGTTTTCAAAACGCTATAAATCCATCCTTTTTTCCCCAAAAAAAATCAATTATTTTTTTTTTTTTTGTATTTTTTAAAAAGTCTTTTGTCTTTTATTTTTCGTGTTTGCATTTATGAGGAAAAAACAATGTTACGTGACAGTTCTCCATTACGGACGTGAGCGGCACTAAAAGACTTTCAAACTTTCACAGAGACCTCAAACAGAAAGCACAAACCTTTCTTTAAAAATAGCGTTTATCGCGTTTATCTTTATATTTAAATATTTAACAATTATTGATTAGGCCTATAATAGGCTATATATAGGCAATTAGCCTACATCAAATGTTCAATTATTTATTAGGCTATATGTTTTCTTTAGATTACATTATACAGGGTCGCTTTACAAATTTATAAGGCTTTTATTATTAGTAGCCTATAGGCTACTAATACTAGGCCAACTATTATCCCAGTAGGCTACATCAAACTTTTAAGTTTGTCAGAATTCGTTTAAAAGCAGCTTTGATCAGTTTTTCATCCGAGCCGTGCCCCGTTCCGAACAAAACTGCCGGTTATAACTGGAGGTTTTGCAAGAGTTTTGCGAACTCATTGACGTATTGACAGCTCGTAATTGTAATGGGAGCGCTTTTTACTGTTTATAACCCATTGACAATTTGAAAATAAGTTTTGTTTTTTATGCTGTTAAGAGGATCATCGGCCAATTACACACTGCAGTAGAGATGCGCGGATCAGCTCTAACGTCACCCGAATCAGCTGTGAAAGTGCGCATCTCTGAATGCACGAGCTGCACACACAAGTTGCCTGACAGTTTTACCGCTTGTTTTGCTATTGTTGCGCTTAGCAAGTTAATGTACATTTCGGAGATATTAAGTAGCAAGTCTCACTATATTCCACACACATCACAATGACGATGATGAATGTTATTTTTTATTAATCGACCAACGGATTATCGACCGTCCGCAATATACATAGATAAAAATCACACTGTCTAATATTCGCGCAACTTTTGAGCTCAAATTATAAAAAAAAGTGCGTTCATCTTTTGCATGACGCGGGCCATAAAATTAATGCCGATGGGCCGGATGCGGCCCGCGGGCCGCCTGTTGAGTATCTGTGATTTAGACCGTACCATGACCACAACATTCTTTTAAATAGACTAGAAAACTATGTTGGCATTAGTGGAATTGCACTAGCATGGTTTAAATCATACTTATCTGACCGTTATCAATTTGTAGCAGTAAATCAATTTGTCTCATCGATCACAAGTTCAGTATGGTGTACCACAAGGCTCAGTACTAGGACCGCTGCTGTTCACTCTGTACATGCTACCATTAGGAGATATCATTAGGAAACATGGAATTAGCTTGCACTGTTATGCCGACGATACTCAGCTCTATATTTCTTCAAAACCTAACGAAACTTACCAATTCACTAAATTAACAGAATGCATAGCTGATATAAAAAATTGGATGACTCGTAATTTCCTACTTCTAAATTCTGAAAAAACAGATTCTAATTATTGGACAAAAAACTTCCTCACGTAATAACCTAGAATACTGTCTAACACTTGATGGCTGCTCTGTTAAGTCTTCGTCGTCGGTTAGGAACCTGGGTGTGCTCTTTGATACCAATCTTTCATTTGAAAGTCACGTGTCTAGTATCTGTAAAACCGCATTTTTCCATCTTAAAAATATATCTAAATTACGTCATATGCTCTCATTGACAAATGCGAAACAATTAGTTCATGCGTTCATGACATCAAGGCTAGACTATTGTAATGCTCTAGCTGTAGTTTGTTTATTAAGCGTGCAGGGCAACTACCCAGTAGTTCAAAACGCAGCAGCTCGAGTTCTTACCAGAACCAGGAAGTATGACCATATTAGCCCAGTTCTGTCAACACTGTACTGGCTGCCTATTAAACATTGCATAAATTTTAAAATATTGCTGATTACTTACAAAGCAGTAAATGGTTTAGCTCCGCAGTACTTGAGCGAGCTCTTAACGCATTATAGTCCTTCACGTCTATTGCGATCTCAAGATTCTGGCCAGTTATTAATACCTAGAATATCAAAATCGACTGCTGGCGGTAGATCCTTTTCCTATTTAGCACCAAAACTTTGGAACAGTCTTCCTAACATTGTCCGGGAAGCAGACACACTCTGTCAGTTCAAAGCTAGATTAAAGACACATCTCTTTGACCTAGCATTCACATAATACATTATAGGCTTCTATAATTCAATGTTAGGCTGCATAGATTAGGTCAGCCGGAACCGGGAACACTTCCCATAAATCCTGATGTACTCGTTACATCATAAGAAGAATGGCATCTACGCTAATTTTAGTGTCTTTGTTTATCCCAAGGTTTTCCCGCAGCCTACCGGATTCAGGCCGTATCCAGATCTGACGAAGGACCTTCGCCTGGACCCGATGACAACGCAGTGCTGAAGTGCCACCTAGTCTCTCCCTATGGAGGATCCCTTTACCACTATACAGATAAAGCGTCGTCGGGAAAACTCAATTCGCGTACCTACCCCGAAGTGACAAAATAAAATAAAATTCTGTATCAAATTTATAAGGAAAGACCAGTACTTTGTTTAGGCTTGGTTTGTAGGGAATTACAAACCTGCGCACATCAAACGCACATAACTATAGAACCACTTCTTAATGCGCATGTGAATGCCATCAGCGTTTATCACAGGTTCGCATTTAAAGTCTGTGTAGAGAGAATGGTGTCGTCTTGGCGGCCCCTAATTTAATAACAAATGATCGTTGCGACGGAAGCGAATCAATCAAAAAATAACTTAATTAAAGAACCGCTATAAAGCCAAAACAATCTCTGTAAAGCTGCTTTGAAACAATCTAAATTGTTAAAAGCGCTATATAAATGAAGATGACTTGACTTGACGTGTGTGTTTATGTTGAATTGCCGTAAAGCAGTTCGTGTTTCTCGCTCGTTCTTGCTTCACACAAGACTTCCTATTTCCAACTTACTGGGACGGTAGTCCCCATGTTGCAAGGTTGGTTTTCTGCCGGGGAACGCTGGGGGGTGCGGGGAAAGTCACCAATCTCAACCGAACAGGTTATTTAACCATCCAAATGATTTCCAAACGGATTTATTAAGTTGAAATAGTTGCCAAGTTCCCTTTTAAATCTGCTTATGAGACTTGGCAATGACAGTGCTTGTGTGACTGTGGGAACGACAGAAAGGTGATGAAGAATTTTGGAGTGATTTTTATTGAGAAATAAGAGCTGTTTGACAGTGTTTTGGGCGATTGGGTCTATTTCTCCTCTTTTACAGTTCTTCCCGTCTGGACAATCTTTCACATGGTACAGAGGAGGCCGGTGTACAAAGAAACTGCAATGCCAAAGTGTCTAGATGTGGGACACGTGTTCCTGTATTTTCCAGTATTCTAGTGGATCTGCGGCTCTTTGAATGTTCGTATCTCTCGACTTCTTCTACAGTGTCGGCTGTGGCATTTAAGCTTTGTTTGCTCTGGTCAAAAACGAGCCAAACTTTCCAGCCAAGAAATGTGAAGAGAAAAGAGTTTGAATGGAAGTCACTGTACATGGACATCGACTGAATATATATATCACACTCCAAGCATCTCACCTTCTGAATTAAGATATTACATATAATAATAAAATTAATTGAGGAAAACAAATTGCGATATGTCATTTTTTTTATTTTATTTTAAAACACCATACATACATTGGAAGTTGTAAAAATGTTCTCAAACAGAGAGGTCTTTCTTTTTCCTGGCTGATGCGACGTACTATAGTAAATAGTAAATATATACTGTAAGTAAATAGTGAATGTTGAGCTTTTGTAAAAACATAACATTCACCCTTTCACCAAACGCCAACACCAACCCCGAACCCCCACCCTATCCCCAATACCATGTGAATATGTATCACCTGTGTACTAGATACTCAATACTGCATTTAAATTAAAAATGAAATAAAGATAGATGTTATAAATCACGTATTCAACAGTAAAAATGTACCAAAACATAATTTGTTGCAAATAAAGACAGAAACAAAGATAATAAGGTGAAACAATTTTCAGCATAATTAGAAATCGAATAGTTTATTAATTTTCCGACTCAACAAAAGTGAATATTGCTTTCTTGCAAAAGAACAAATGTTCAGAATTTAGAATTGAACTAAATAGTACGAATATTCTTTTTCTTTAGACACACAGACATCAAGAATCAGCATACGAATCTCAACAATGGTGACATGCATGACAATGCATGCTGGTTTTATACCATGGTGGATCCCAACATGCATCGCAGCATGAAGCATGTCACCATTGTTGAGATTCATATGCTTATTCTTGATTTCCTTTAATGTATTTAAAAATTTAAAATGCAGAATGTCTGTTCTGAGGCTAGAAAGAATTGATTGTGAATGTAACTTTTTAATAACCAATTATCACTTTTGGTCGGTGGTAAAATTTGTGTAATATGATGCTGAAAACTATTTCAACTGATTATCTTTGTTTTTGGCTTTCTTTGCAGTAAATTATGTGTTTCAGTACACACTGTTGCAAAGATCACACACTCACATAAAATGGGAGTCAAAATGTCCAACTAAAGGAAACACTATTTCAATAAAACATCAACATCTAAACCTCTGTTAATTGTCAAAAAGAACTTCTGCTGAAATCTTGAGAGATTTATTGTCTTTTATTTGCAGTTGATTTCAGGCTGTGTGGCTTTAAGTCAGTTATAGTTGTTGTGTTTCATTTTCTGAGAGTGCATGATGTTGAACCAACATCACATTGTAACAATGATTCAATGCCATTACCATTGATTTTTGGATGAAATCTTAAAAAAAATCTACATTAATTGTGGGAGCAAAAGTGATGAGTCAAAAAGTACACATTAACTGTTGGTTGCTATCTATCTGGGATCCTAATCAAACACACCTGAACCAGCTAACCAATGTCTTCAGGATTACTAGAAAGCTACAGACAGGAGTGTTTATCAGGGTTGGAGCAAAACTCTGCAGGACAGTGGCCTTCCAGGACCGCAGTTGCCCATCCCTGGTGTACAGTTTTCCTATTCTTTATAAGGAAAGGAATGTTTTCCACTGATGCACATGTGCCATAATGTATGTATTACAGTGTTGATCTTCCTGAACCAATGCAAATGTTTTGCTCAAGGGCAAAATCCACCTTTATCTTCCCTGTATCAATACATCACTGCACGACTCATAGGTCACATAAAGACTCAGGTCAGGCTTGTTCGAAAATCTGAAAGCTTGTTCCAAAGCCTGCTACTGGTAACATGTAATCCAGCACCACCTGTTTCATGAAGACTAAGACTAAAACGGTAAATCCACTGGCCCTTTGGGGAGTGGAAGCACAGTGATGAGCACAATACTTATCATCATGCTCCTAGACCCTACACCCTGAAGAAGGAGCTAAATTAGTTCCTCCAAAATGAGTTATAAATTTAATATAGGCCTATTGTGTGTGTTTGTGTGTGTGCGAGCGACAGAGAGAGGGAGAGGGAGAGGGAGAGGGAGAGGGAGAGGTAATAAGGCATGAGGACACATGATTTCCAACAAAAATTGTTTTTATTGTGACCAACCAATCAATATGTCTCAAGTAAAGAAAACAAACTGAATCAACTTAATCCAACAAATAATAACTAGACTCAGACAATAACTGAGGTTAACAGAATAAACTGCAACCTTAAACTCAGCATGAGGAAAAACTAAGGAGAAATGACCAGAACAAAAACTGGCCCCTAACTGAGACAACAGAAAGTTATTTAAGATAAACAGTGGCCCCATTTAAACAAGACATTTATACAGCTGATCAAAGTATATATAATCAAAAATTCAAAAACAGAATAATAATACAAACAAGTTGATAATCTCTCTATAAATTACAGAAACGTCTGTCTGTCTGTGTGTCTGTGTGTCTGTCTGTCTGTCTGTCTGTGTGTCTGTTAACCACATATCTCTCGAACCGTTAGTCCGATGGATTTCAAACTTGACAGGTGTCTCGCTACGGTCACGAGTAAGTGCAGTGCCAAGTTTGACGTTGTTTGGATGAGAAATGCTAAAGATATCGTTAAATATATCATTTTTAAAAGGTTGTGGTTTAAAAGTAAACATTCTGACATTAGAGAGTTGTATCATTCAAAGAAGCCCCAAGAAGGTTGTGGTTTAAAAATAAACAATCTGACAATCAGTCAGCTACACTGTTTACTTCTGGATATTATAGTTTGGTTCCAAAATGTGATAAATCCATTTTGATTAATTTGAGTAAAAATGTGTTTTCTTTACCAAGAAACCAACAATTACTAAAAACACACACGAAAACTGATTTTGCACGGGCACTTTGCACTGCTCCCTGAATCGACGCGCTTATTCATTTGTGCATGTAAACTGAATCTATATGTCAGCTATGCTGTTTACTTCTGAATATTATGTTTCATTCTGGTGCGCTTAGCCTATGCTATTCACCAACTAAACATATCCTATTCAATGCGTTCACAGTCTCTTTCACGGGCATCATTTGTAGTAGCCCATTTTGCTGTGCAATTGTAACAATGAGCATTCAATCACACCAAACCAACAATTACTAAAAACACACACAAAAACTGATTTTGCACGGGTATTTTGCACTAGTATAGATAATAAAACAAATACATTTCAAAAAGTTGTGTTACCTTCACCCCCATGTTTTCCAACATTTCATATTTCTATATTCATAATGTTTTATTTAAAACATTAATCTCATTACATTATTTAGGCAATTATAATTGCAGTGTAAATGGATTTTGATTATTAGAAAGATGGATTTTGTTAATATGTCATTTAATTTGTATAACAGTGATAAATAGGGTAATTAACTAAAAGAGGATCAACAATAACTTTACGTTTTATTAATAATTATAAGAGGGGTGCCTTTTTTTCACTTGAGCGCCTGTCCCCAAAATGGCCCTGTCACTATCAGAGGTGGAAAATAACTAATTAATTCATTTGTTTAAGTACATGAGGATTTTTTTTTTTAATTATACTTTCTTGAATATAATTAAATTGTGGTGATTTTACTTTTACTTGAGATGAATAACAATAAAGTATTCAACTTTGCACTTTTGGTGAAAAATAAATGTTGCGAAGTACTTTGACAAAGGTGCTAACCGCTAATCAGTAACGCTACCGTTAATTTTTTAATGAATGTAAGTGAGCTATGCTCAAATTCTGATTTTAAGTTATAATTTAGGCAGCTTCTGGAATGGGTTGTACCATTGATATTACCAGAGCACTGAGCAGTTGAAGTAAATAGAGAAACCGGCTCATACTAGGATGCAGATGTTGTGTGGATGTAGCAAGAACAATGTAACCAACACCAGCAGATCAACTTTTCTCTTTGTTCATCTGGCTGTTATAACTCAGTTACAACATTCAAACAAAATCTAATGTTAATAATTGAAGGGTCCAGAGCCCAACTAAAGCAAACACTGATCACCATAATGGTGACTTGAAAAGTGAGATTTTCTCCTTCTGCTTGTTAACATCAGGTGTCTTCAATAATTCTCAGTCATCACTCAATTAATCACTTAATTAGCTTATTAACTTTAACACTGCTTCAGTGTTCATTTAACTCTTTCGAACATTTTATATACATCATCGAAATTGTGTGTTTATTGTCTTCATGTTTCATCAGTCAAAACATCTCTATCTGCATGTTATCCAGCTGAAGCGATATCTGATGTCGCTGATGCTGAATGTATTTCCTGGAACGTCATAAGTTTAATAATTTTATGAATCTCGAAGGCGCGAGGGCGAATGAAACAGAAATTACATGAGAGTGTTTAGTGCTCCATATTGCTGACCTCGCCTCATTTTGAGTATAATACTACTACTACTACTACTAAAGTACTTTGTAATGTAGTAACTTGAGTAGTTTTTCACCAAACTACTTATTTACTCTTACTTGAGTCATATTATTTTTCAGCACTTATACTTGTGCTAAAGTAAATTATTTATTAAGTTGCAATGGTTGCTTTGGTTTTTCACCAAAGTATTATGATCATGCTTTTTAGTGTAGTATTTTATAAACCTCTTTAAGGATTTCATGTGAGTCTGCCAGTGAGTGCATCTTCTGTCTGAATCTTTGTGTTTTTTCCCATGTATTTTTGTGTATTAAACTCTACATAAACTGTATATTAACTCTGAATAAAAGTTAGTGTTGTGTGATATCTCAAGTATAAGGCATGACTATGAAATCAAAAGCTTTCCAAGCACAGCCAGAAGCACAATAACGGTGATTATGTAAAGAACCAAGAAGGTATTATCTATGATCCATGCCACGCTGGTCAGGGACAGACATGTCTTCTGTTGTTGGTTTCGTTGAGTTGCAGCCCAGCACTCAGTGAGGATCTGCTTCAGACTGAGGGACTGCTCTTCATTCTGATCTGTAACTGAGGCTGGAGGGTTCTGCTGGTCTTTTACATCATCTGTGAGAGGAAAACAGCAAAGCAAGTCTCTGGATAAACACTGTTTTGTGTGGTCTGAACAATGTCAATTATATATAAGATTGTTCAATGGGGAAATTCATTTCAAATGAATTTAATGTGTGGCTTTAGAGGGGTTTGTTTCATATGCATTTGCATGGTTTAACGTGCTATTTTCATCCATCCATCCATTATCCAAGTAGCACTTGGATGCTTGAACATTTTTTTTTTCTAGTCTAATTTACTCAAAAATTAAATGTAATTGTTTTTCTTTCCATATTTACCAAAGTGACAAAACAAACAAATCTTAACCTTAATTTGTGAAATAAAATAATAAAATACAGGAAAATGTCCCTCATAATCAGATGCTGTGTCGACTCTTACCATCTTGGCCACTAACAGTAGATGTTGTTTCCACTGATCTCTTCTTAGCTCCTTTAGCCTTCATATAATTCACAAAGATAGTCTCCAAAATGCTGATGCCAATGATACAGAAAACCGCACAGCAGTAAATCCCTGTAAAAAACAGCAAACTATGACCATTATAGAGATTAATACACTAATATATATATATATATATATATATATATATATGTGTTTTTTTTTTTTTTGGGGGGGGGGGGGGGGGGATAGCCTACAGGAATTCACTGAGAATTAACAGCGCTGAAAGTTGACACTCAGAGGCTGTGTACCAAATTACACTCTATATCATCATTCACTATTCCCTACATTAGTTCCCTTACGAGAACGTTCTCTCGTACTGCGTTGCAAACGCTGTGGGGAAAACTCCTTTTCTCGAGAATATTGAAGCCTTTATTTTAAAACGCATTGCTGCAGCATAAGCGAGAGCATCAGGCTCGCGCGAGCTAGCTGATAGGCTATGCTGCATGCAACTGCACGAACCAATGGCGAGAGAGCAGAGGCGCACGAACCAATCAGAGAGCTTGGCGCCCTGCCATACTCGAGCGCGCCAAATAGGGCGTGGCAGAAGAGTATAAATACAGAGAAATCTCGCCATAAAACAGATCTAATCTCCTTCAGCTTCGAGACTCACCTCTTCGCTGAAATCTCCAGAGAGAAGCCGCTCGTCGTTGAGAAGCCCTTCAGCGGAACAGCTTCAGGTTTTGGCAGATCATCCTCGCAGATCGCCGGCTGAGCGTTTCCCTGTGGCATCCGACGAGTATCCTTTTTGCACTATCTAAAAGAGCATACCGCTGTTTTCACAGCGCGCGAACAGCGTTGTTTCAAATGTCTGTTTGCGAGTCCTGCGGGGTTTCCCTGCATGTGTCTGACAGACACACACTGTGCGCGGTCTGTCTCGGTCCTGAGCACACCGAGGCAGCGCTCACTAAAGGCGGCTGTCCACACTGCGACAGCATGACCATGGCGGTTCTCCGGTCACGTCTCGCCCTCGCTACTTCAGAGGTCGAACCCGCTTCACTTCCGTCTTCGGTGCCCCTCGAGCCCCGTAGGAAGAAGCGACGAGATCAGAGGATCCCCGAAAGCGGTGAGGTTGAAGAGCTCACGCCGGGTCTCTCCCCGCGTGCTTCACCCGCCTCCCAATCCCCGGTTCTGTTCGCGAGAAGCGACCAACGCCCCTCTCTCGAAGCGGCGGGACTCGTTTCTTTTGGCGGATCGGCGGATGAGGATGACGCTGTTTCGGTGGCGGCATCCGAGAGCGAGGAATGGTCGGGCTCTGTGGACCCCGCCCCCTCTTCTCTGAGCGATCGTCCTGACACACGTGCGAACATCGACGCCGAACTTTTCCGTGTCATGTCTCGCGCTGTCGACGAACTAGGACTCAACTGGCTTTCCCCAGCTGAACCTGCAAGAGGCCGCCTCGACGAGTGGTACCTGCCGGGCCGCCAACAGGCCCCCCGTCAGCGCGCCACTCCTTTTCTGCCGGAGGTCCACGAGGAGCTCACTAAAAGCTGGCGCGCGCCCTTTTCAGCGCGAACGCGCGCTTCCGCTTCTCACACGCTCTCCTCTGTCGACGGCGCTGAAGAGAAGGGCTACGTGTCTCTTCCCCCCATCGAAGAAGCGGTCGCCGTCCATTTATGTCCTCCCACTGCAGGCAGTTGGAGGTCTAAGATGACGCTGCCGTCTAAGCCCTGCAGGGCCACTTCAGCTTTGGCCGCCCGTGCCTACGCCACCGCTGGCCAAGCTGCCTCGGGGATTCACGCCATGGCCACACTTCAGGCGTTCCAGGCCAAACTCCTCCGTTCCATGGATGAGTCAGGCCCTTTCCCGGACACCCTGAAAGACCTCCGTAGCGCTTCAGACTTGGCGCTTCGGGCCACGAAGACCACCGCTCAAGCTCTCGGCCGCAGCATGGCCAGTTTGATTGTGCTTGAGCGCCACCTGTGGCTTAACTTGACGGAGATCAAGGACGCAGATAGAACCGCCTTCTTAGACTCTCCGATCTCCACATCTGGTCTCTTCGGCCCATCTGTCAACGGCTTCGCGGAGCGCTTCACCGAAGCACAGAAGGCTTCTAGTGCTATGAAGCACTTTCTCCCCAAACGCTCCAGCTCGGCTTCACGGCGTCCCAAGAGCGCGCCGCGGCCAGAGAAGTCAGTTCCTCAGGTTCATCAGCCCCGCCCAGCGGCTGAGACCGGTCAGCGCTTAAAGCCAGCGAAACGTTACCCTTTCCCTAAGCGCCAGGGACCCAGACCGAAGCTCACGCTCGACCTCGAGCCGAAGAAGCCGTCCTAACCGGCAGAAAGAGGGGTTCATGTCCCGCCGCGGCCGGACCAGCCCCGAAGATCGCTCGAACACTGCTCACAGCCCCCTCTTCAGTTCAGGCGGCTGGAGTAGTTTTAAATGCAGAAATAGGGCCTGCTATCTGTCATGCACCTCTGCACACAAACGCTGTTTTAACAGCGACCCACAAAAAGCACAAATCGAGCAAAATTTCACTTTCATGTCTAGTCGAGCCCCCGTCTCCGGGCGCTCAGTCTTCAGATATGATCATACCTCTGGTTCATCGGGCTCTGGCATGGCAGGCCATACCCGGAGTCTCAGAGTGGGTAATGAACATCATAAAGCGCGGTTACTCGCTTCAGTTCTCCCGCAGACCACCACGCTTTCGAGCGGTTATTCAAACTTCAGTAAGGAGCACACTAGTTCATGTCCTCCGCACCGAAGTACAGGGTCTGCTGGCAAAGGGGGCTATCGAGAGAGTTCCCGCTGCACTAAGCGAGTCAGGGTTTTACAGCCGTTACTTCCTCGTTCCGAAGAAGGACGGCGGCTTAAGACCCATTTTAGATCTCAGGCATCTGAACAAAGCCCTCATGACACGGCCGTTCAGAATGCTTACAACCAAACACATCCTGGCGCAAATTCGCCCAGGCGATTGGTTCTTTTCAGTGGATCTAAAAGACGCGTACTTTCACATCCAAGTGAACCCCCACCACAGGCCATTCTTGAGATTCGCCTTCGAGGGGCAGACATACCAGTACACAGTTCTACCTTTTGGACTGGCACTGGCACCTCGTACGTTCACGAAATGCATGGATGCAGCTCTCTCCCCCCTGAGACAGCGGGGAATGCGCATCCTGAACTACCTCGACGACTGGCTCATTTTGACTCAGTCAGAGGCGGAGTCCAATACTCACAAAGCCTGGCTTCTCAGTCATTTAGAATGCCTGGGGCTCAGGGTGAACTTCTCCAAGAGTATTCTGTCCCCCAGTCAGCGTATCACGTTCCTGGGAACAGTTCTAGACTCCGTACTTATGAGAGCGTGGCCCACTTCTACCCGCGCTCTCTCAATCCAACAGCTCGCCGCGTCGTTCACGAAGGGCACTCATGTACCCCTTCGAACGTATCAGAGGATTTTGGGCCTTATGGCTTCGGCAGCTTCAGTACTCCAACTAGGTCTACTGCGCATGCGTCCTCTTCAGCTGTGGCTAGCACCTCGGGTACCCCCTCACGCTTGGCGTACAGGTATCCTGAACATCAGGGTGGACCAGCATTGCATTCTAGCACTGGCCCCTTGGATGAACGCCAGCTGGTATCAGCAGGGCGTGAGCATGGGAGTGGTCTCAGAAAGGAGGGTCATTTCGACAGATGCCTCCAACTCAGGTTGGGGAGCCCTGTACGAGGGCAGGCCTGCCTCCGGCCTCTGGTCGAGCTCGGAGAAACGCCTACACATAAACTGCCTCGAGATGAGAGCAGTTTTTCTGGCCCTAAAAACCTTCCTTCCACACCTGGCAGGACACCATGTCTTGGTCCGGACGGACAACATGTCAGTGGTGTCCTACATAAATCGCCAGGGCGGTCTCAGATCCCGCAATCTGCTCGCCATAGCTACCCAGCTGCTACTTTGGGCTCAAACCAATCTGCGATCGCTCAGAGCAGCTCACGTGCCGGGCACGTTGAATACAGGAGCAGACATGCTCTCTCGGGGCAACGTTCCCCCAGAGGAATGGTCTCTCCACCCCCAGACAGTTCTCCTATTATGGGAAATCTTCGGACAGGCAGAGGTAGACCTCTTCGCCTCAGAAGACAACTGTCACTGCCCAATCTTCTTTTCGAAGAAAAAGGACGCGCTGGCCCACGACTGGCCCAATCGTCCCCTTTACGCGTTTCCTCCGGTCTCGATGCTGCCTCAGGTCATCGAACGGATCAGGAACACGGGGTGTGCGATCCTCTTGATAGCTCCTCTCTGGCGGTCCCAATCTTGGTTCCCAGAGCTGATGCAGCTGTCAGTTTCAGACCCTTGGCCAATTCCTCTGAGGAGCGACTTATTGGCTCAAGCGAACAGAAGGATATGGCACCCCCGTCCCGACTTGTGGGCCCTTCATGCCTGGCCGCTCAACGGCTACCCCAGGACCTCCCAGAGGGCGTCCTGAATACTATTCTGGAGGCTAGAGCTCCGTCTACTAGACCTCTCTACCACCTTAAATGGTCAGTGTTTTCCAGCTGGTGTCAGGCTCGAAACCTCGACCCTCACTCTTGTGAAGTACCGTTGGTTCTTTCCTTTCTCCAGGAGCTGTTGGACGCGGGACGTTCCCCGTCCACACTCAAAGTTTACGTGGCAGCCATCGCGGCTTTTCACGTTTTGGTGGCTGGCTCTTCTCTGGGAAAATGCGACCTTATTGTTCGCTTCCTTAAAGGAGCCAGGAGGCTCAACCCGCCTCGGCCTCCCTCAGTGCCGGCCTGGGATCTTTCTCTGGTTCTACGGGCCCTCAAGGGACCCCCCTTTGAACCCTTGGGGTCCACGGACCTAAAGTCCCTTTCCCTGAAAACTGCTCTGTTACTGGCACTGGCGTCAGTCAAAAGAGTAGGGGACTTACATGCGCTTTCCATAAGCGCTTCCTGTCTTGAGTTTGGCCCCAACGACTCTAAAGTCCTTTTGAAGCCAAAACACGGTTACGTGCCTAAGGTGCTCTCTACTCCGTTCAGAGCGCAGGTAATTTCGCTGTCGGCCCTCCCAGTTTCGGGAGAAGACAGTGATGCTCATACGCTCTGCCCTGTTAGAGCGTTGAGATTATACTTGGAGCGTTCGGCCTCGTTTAGGCAGTCCGAACAGCTCTTTGTCTGTTTCGGGGGCCGAACCAAAGGGTTGCCGGTCACGAAACTCACGCTATCCAGATGGATAGTTGATGCTATTGCTTTAGCATACACCTCACTGGGCCTTCCTTGCCCCTTGGGTGTCAGAGCTCACTCCACGAGAGGCATCGCCTCCTCGTGGGCTTGGACTAGTGGTGTCTCTATTGAAGACATTTGTGCGGCGGCAGGCTGGTCAGCTCCGTCCACATTTGCGAGATTTTATAACTTAGAGGTCCCTGCTTTACAAGCACGGGTTCTCTCAATCTAACCTCGGCTCTCCGATCCGGGTTAAATTTCTAAGTTGTATGGGAACTTTACATGGGCTGGCCCCTTTCGCCCTAGCCTACAGTGAGGAAAATAAGTATTTGAACACCCTGCTATTTTGCAAGTTCTCCCACTTAGAAATCATGGAGGGGTCTGAAATTGTCATCGTAGGTGCATGTCCACTGTGAGAGACATAATCTAAAAAAAAATAATCCAGAAATCACAATGTATGATTTTTTAACTATTTATTTGTATGATACAGCTGCAAATAAGTATTTGAACACCTGAGAAAATCAATGTTAATATTTGGTACAGTAGCCTTTGTTTGCAATTACAGAGGTGAAACGTTTCCTGTAGTTTTTCACCAGGTTTGCACACACTGCAGGAGGGATTTTGGCCCACTCCTCCACACAGATCTTCTCTAGATCAGTCAGGTTTCTGGGCTGTCGCTGAGAAACACGGAGTTTGAGCTCCCTCCAAAGATTCTCTATTGGGTTTAGGTCTGGAGACTGGCTAGGCCACGCCAGAACCTTGATATGCTTCTTACAGAGCCACTCCTTGGTTATCCTGGCTGTGTGCTTCGGGTCATTGTCATGTTGGAAGACCCAGCCTCGACCCATCTTCAATGGTCTAACTAAGGGAAGGAGGTTGTTCCCCAAAATCTCGCAATACATGGCCCCGGTCATCCTCTCCTTAATACAGTGCAGTCGCCCTGTCCCATGTGCAGAAAAACACCCCCAAAGCATGATGCTACCACCCCCATGCTTCACAGTAGGGATGGTGTTCTTGGGATGGTACTCATCATTCTTCTTCCTCCAAACACGTTTAGTGGAATTATGACCAAAAAGTTCTATTTTGGTCTCATCTGACCACATGACTTTCTCCCATTATTCCTCTGGATCATCCAAATGGTCATTGGCAAACGTAAGACGGGCCTTGACATGTGCTGGTTTAAGCAGGGGAACCTTCCGTGCCATGCATGATTTCAAACCATGACGTCTTAGTGTATTACCAACAGTAACCTTGGAAACGGTGGTCCCAGCTCTTTTCAGGTCATTGACCAGCTCCTCCCGTGTAGTTCTGGGCTGATTTCTCACCTTTCTTAGGATCATTGAGACCCCACGAGGTGAGATCTTGCATGGAGCCCCAGTCCGAGGGAGATTGACAGTCATGTTTAGCTTCTTCCATTTTCTAATGATTGCTCCAACAGTGGACCTTTTTTCACCAAGCTACTTGGCAATTCCCCCGTAGCCCTTTCCAGCCTTGTGGAGGTGTACAATTTTGTCTCTAGTGTCTTTGGACAGCTCTTTGGTCTTGGCCATGTTAGTAGTTGGATTCTTACTGATTGTATGGGGTGGACAGGTGTCTTTATGCAGCTAACGACCTCAAACAGGTGCATCTAATTTAGGATAATAAATGGAGTGGAGGTGGACATTTTAAAGGCAGACTAACAGGTCTTTGAGGGTCAGAATTCTAGCTGATAGACAGGTGTTCAAATACTTATTTGCAGCTGTATCATACAAATAAATAGTTAAAAAATCATATATTGTGATTTCTGGATTTTTTTTTTTAGATTATGTCTCTCACAGTGGACATGCCCCTACGATGACAATTTCAGACCCCTCCATGATTTCCAAGTGGGAGAACTTGCAAAATAGCAGGGTGTTCAAATACTTATTTTCCTCACTGTATGTACACACCAAGTATCTTTAGACCCGATGTTCTGGTCTGTGGTATTCTGGCTACTTTCTATCCCGGAAATTCCTGGATTAGAGTAGCCACGAGACTTAGCACGGCGTTTTAAAAAGTGTTCCCACAGCGTTTGCAACGCAGTACGAGAGAACGTTCTCGTAAGGGAACGTACTTGGTTACTTACGTAACCTCGGTTCCCTTAGAGATAAGGGAACGAGTACTGCGTTGCCCTGCCGTGCTATCCTCGAACATCAGGTATTTTCGTTCAGTCGATTAGACCTGTTTTATGGCGAGATTTCTCTGTATTTATACTCTTCTGCCACGCCCTATTTGGCGCGCTCGAGTATGGCAGGGCGCCAAGCTCTCTGATTGGTTCGTGCGCCTCTGCTCTCTCGCCATTGGTTCGTGCAGTTGCATGCAGCATAGCCTATCAGCTAGCTCGCGCGAGCCTGATGCTCTCGCTTATGCTGCAGCAATGCGTTTTAAAATAAAGGCTTCAATATTCTCGAGAAAAGGAGTTTTCCCCACAGCGTTTGCAACGCAGTACTCGTTCCCTTATCTCTAAGGGAACCGAGGTTACGTAAGTAACCAAGTACGTTCACTAATATAGTCCATGTGACAGAGTGAAAGAAAATAAGTGAGTGAATTCAGACACTGATGATTAGGCTACTTGATAAGCAGGATCACTGAAGTTCAAGAACAGAAGAAAAGAGAAGACAAAAGCAGAAACAAAATTGACTTTCAACCAGTGGTGTAGTCTAGTTTTTTGTAGTGAGTATACTGTGTTACCCAATACAGCGAAACGCTGAAAACACCACGAGCGTAACGCGTGCTTCAGTGTGTGTGTGTCTGTGAAGTGGAGCACACATTGAGCGCTCATTTCCAGAGACGCGTAGAACAGTTGCAGTCTCTTTGAACTTTAATTTACACAGACACTAGTCCATATCAAGATTTTATTCATTGTACAAAGCTACTTTTGATTTATTAATTGAAAAATGGCCAAATTCCGTGATGTTCTGCTTTATACAGCAAGTTCCATGGGAGTGGATTCCGCGATTCGATCCGTGTCGCTTCGCAAACACAGACGGGGTGAATTTATAAATGAAAGTGTTAAAGTTCTGACAAAATGAATTTGTTACGTATAAAAAATAGAGGGAATTTGATACGATTACGATGCCGATGACCATAAAACACGTCATCACAGTCTGTGAAAATTCGCCATCTGAATAGCCTAAAATATATCTTACGTGAGACAATCTCTCTTCTCCAATTGAGATATCCAATTTATTTTCTCAAATAATAATTTCTCTTTTTATATTTTTTATATTTAAGATTTACGTTAGATTGCTAATTACAACTGTCTGATAGTGAGCTAACATCATGTAAGATAAAAAAAGACTATTTACAGACCATAATAATAGTGACTGTTTGGTTCTAAGATAAACACTTATAGACCAATTTCGAGCCAACGTCACAGTTACGTCACGGTGTTAGCTGGTGGCAGAAAAAAGGGAAAACTGGAGGCGGCCAATACAAACCAGCACAGATTCGGCTACATAATAAGGAGCTTAAATTATTATTATTGTTATTAAATGTCATCTTGTTGTGTTGTTGGGTGCAACAAAGTACAGGCTCCAATTTAAAATTTTATCGCATAATGTTTTCTAAATGATTGTGATTATTTGTGAATCATATTGTATACATTGTTCTGATTGATTGTGACTAGACTTTTTGAAGAACCTGGTAAGAAAGTGTAATCAAATACATAGTTAAAAAATGAATATGCTGCATCTGGAATTTTTATTTCTAGAAAATATTCACATCATTAAAATTGTACCGTAATGTCACTCTTTACTTTGTCGTCTTCTTGGTGCTGGCTAGGCAGAACTGCGGATCGTAGGCTATCACACAAGTCTTGTGACCATTTAGTACAGTTATAGGCATCTAAAGATTTATATGCACTCAGTTTCTCTATCGGGTAGGTGTAGAAGTCAGGCCACTCAACCGGAGGTAGCGTTAACGTTAATCCTGTCAGATCGTCCATCCATTGAGTGAGCGTGTACGAGTCAGCCAATCTGGGATGTCTGTTAAAATTTACTTTTGCAAATAACAATCGCGGTCCTGGACAGTGAGCGACCTTGCACATTAAGATAACATCGAATTTTCTCCAGCTGACTTCAGACACAGCCTTAGATGAAATCAACAGAAGATGACACACACATAAATCAAAAATCAGCGTATGAATTTGGGTATTATTCTTGACCCTGCACTGACCTTCGATGCTTACATTAGTCAACTTTGTAAAGCGTCCTTTTTTCATCTGCGCCGTATTGCCAAACTCCGTCCCTATGTAAGCACTAGTACACGTGTTCATCACATCTCGCCTCGATTACTGTAATGCTCTTTTTTCTGGACTACCAGCACAGGTTGTATGGTTTGCAACCAGCTGGTCTTCACAGAACACATTCACCAAGTTTTACAAGTTGAATGTGCCGCCATAAAATGGTGTGATGGGAGTGATTAACCTCACTTAGTGAATGTGTTCTGTGAAGACCAGCTGGTTGCAAACCATACAACCCTAAATATGCTTTATCTCATCGAATGAGCTTTCATTGTAAGGGGGGGGGGGGGTACTCAATCCTTTATGGGCTCTGACCCTGAGGAGCGCGTACATCAACGGCGAGCTTGCTTCTTGTAGCTGAAGGAAAAGATTCAGAGGCAATGGCACTCAGCACCACCCTATACTGCGGGGGAGCCCGCCTCTATTTCGAGCGCTTGAACGCCATTGGCGGGCAAATTCTCACCCGCGAGATTTCATAAGGCTTCAGTAGACTCGAAGAAGGAGGGAGAACCCCATAGCGCCACCTAACGGAGAGACCGACTCGAAAGGGAACTGCAAAACTGATACTGTCGTGGGAAATTGTTAAATTTGGTTTGTTAATTAAGGATAAAAAGGTATCTTATGTAATAAATAATTTATTGCTTTTGCTGAAATATTACATACACAAATGTACATTTTTCAAAATTCCCCCACGGTTATTGATTTTTAAAGAGGAATTTCTAATATATTTGGAGACACTGAGATGGATGAAAAGTCCAAAAGCAATGTGTTTGTTTTCCTTATTGGGCGATTTTCGTTTAATATATATATAGTTTTTTTTTAAAACTACTCCCATACTTTTCCTTTTATTTTTATTTATTTACTCATTTATTGATTTAGCTTTTTTCTTTGTCTGTAACTTACTCATTGTTTGGTATGTATGTGTATAATGTGATGAATGTGATGTGACAATTGAATGTAGCTCAGTCTTTGTAAATCTTTCAGTTATGACTGCCTTTCTGTTAATTTTCAACAAGTTTAAGAATAAAAGAAATGAACAGGAAGTCAGGAGGAGGTTGATCTTGTGCTGTGTTTCCCTCTGCTGGACAGGTCATGGTGTGACAGGAGGCATCAACTTTCATTTGACTTGAATAGTATTTGCAACTTTTCTGCCTTAAATTCTCAGCTATATTTCATTTAAAGAGAATATTCTAGGTTTAATGCATATCGTTTGATTGTTGTGACTTAATTTGAGCTTAAATAAGAAATGTAAGTAATATTTAATAATTAGGTCAAAGTTAGACTCACCGATCAGAGGGAGTTGTTTAGCCGTAGAGGGCAGTGTTTCATTAAGAATCAGCAGTATCACAGAAATAGACAGCAGTAAAGTCACTTTAAAGCCCAGCTTGTCATCTCCATTTGTGTAAATGAAGAAGGAGGCCACATCCAGCAAGAGGAATAAAAATACCGGTACTAAAATGGTTATGATATACAGTTGAGGTCTCCTTTTTAAATTGATCTGTCATAGAGAGAGAGAGAGAGAGAGAGAGAGAGAGAGAGAGAGAGAGAGAGAGAGAGAGAGAGATATTCTCCATAAATCAAGACAAGTTAAAAAGCTAAGAAAATGAATAAAATATTACACTCAAGTAAAAGTATTTCAATGAAATTTGACTTAAGTAAAATTACCGGTAAAGTAAGTAAAATGTAGCTCATTATTGATGTTACTAAGTTATTTTTTAACAGCGGGGGTGGGGTTTGGGACTCTCCATTATAACAGTATGAGATTTTCATTGTATGATAACCATCCCAGAAATATAACAGTTTACGATATTAAACAATATTTAAATAAACAAACTGTATTATTAAATGATGACTATTATTATCATCAGTTAAACTTATAGTTAAAATAATGAAAACTGTTTTTTTATTTGGTTGAACAAATGCTTTATTATAACAAACTTTGTTTGTTTTTTACACATCTCAGTAAAATATGTCTAATCAACTAAATTCAATAACTGATTATGAATTAGATTAACAACTGATTTGTATCATTAATAATTTATTAAAATGTTTAAGAATAAGAGTCATCTGAAATGTATTTTATTCAGAAAAATGAATAAATTCTTCTTGTTAACAGGCTTATTAAGGCTGAGATGACTCCATATTTAATATACACAGGTTTTGTGGCTCAGATAAGGTCCAGTTCTGTTTTATTTCTTTGCTCTTGGCTGACATGTTGCATTGCTATGGCCTGCATGTGGGCCAGATCATCTTTCAACATGTGCCAGATGTGGGCCGGATCGGGGCCGAAACAATGTTGCTATGTGGGAATATTATATAGTTTACAGTATTTTATCCATTGTTTCACTATGTAATGTTCAAAGTCAGCATGTATGAAGGTTTTGCTTATAAGTAATACTCAGAGGTGGAAAGTAACGAATTACATTTACTCGCGTTACTGTAATTGAGTCGTTTTTTTGTGTGTGCTTCTACCAGTTTTTAAAATCTGTAATTTTACTTTTCTTAAGTATGTTTTATTTGAATTATTGTACTTCGCTACGTTTAAAATCATATCCGTTACCGTGTATAAAAAGAAAAAAACAAGTGACAACAAACAAGTGAAACAAATAACAAAAAATATGGAGACGGACAAGACAGATGCAGACTGAAAGTGAAATGCCGTCAAATTCTTATGAGGCGAACCGTGGCCAGTATGGGGATACTTTGGATAAAGAAAAACTAACTGAGGACAGATATCAATTAGCAAACAATGTGGATGCAAAGTGGCTGCAAAAGGAGGAAACCCATAGAACATGTTCGGGAACACCATTCCTCCGTGCAGATAAAGCTATGTCACGTTTATAACTTAAGGCAGAATGATTTCCATGATGCAAAGGGAATCCCGTTGTTGTCCCGATTTTTGACTAATGCCAAATTATTACCCCCTTCACTGAAGTCGCTACCTGAGTACCTAATCCTAACCTAATAAACCAGAACTGGATCTTATCTTAGCCACAAAGTCTGTGTATATAAAATATGGACTCATCTCAGCCTTATTAAGCCTGTTAACAAGCAGAATCACTGAAGGAAAGAAGAGAACAGAAAAAGAGACGAGCAGAAACACAAGATCTACAACTGACTTCAGACACAGCCTCAGATGAAATCCACTGAAGAGAAAAGAAGACATTAAATCTATGAAGATCTCAGCAGAGGAGGATTAAACAACTCCACAAACAGCATTACCAGCTTCACTTATTACTAACCAGGGGTGCGTTTCCCGAAAGCATCGTTGGCCAACTATGGTCGCAAGTTCCCTCGTTACCAATAGAGTTCAATGGACATTGCGATGAACTTGCGACCATAGTTGGCCAACGATGCTTTCGGGAAACGCACCCCAGACTGACTTTATTTCTGTCAGACATCTACAAAAGTTCTTATTGAGAATTAACAAAGGGTTTAACTCTAATGTGTTTTATTTACCATAACAGTGATTAGTGTTTCCATTAGTTGGGCTCTTAACTTTTATTATATATTTCATCATTTTTTGGCCGCTTTAACAGTGTGTTTGTTAAACACGTTTGCAGCAGCAAAGAAAGCTAAAGTGAAACGTGATCAGGTGATGATGGTTACCTGTTGATGGTTTATAATCATCATGAAATAACCTGATTTACAGATGTCTTTTGAACCTAACCAGATCTAACAATTTTATTGAACTATTAATACATTTATGACATGATCACTGCAGCAATCAGATTTTAACAATCATGAGTGTATAAAAATAGTTTTTAGTGTTATGGTGACACACAGACATTGCTGAGATTCATACGCTGATTGTTGATATCTGTGTGTGTCTTAGGAGATTAAATTTGTATGCTCACGTTCATTAAAATCCTCTAAATTATTGCTGTAGTATTGGTGGATCTATTGCAACAAAACATCATTGTAATGAAGGTTAAATGTAATAATTGCACACCTGAATTGTTGAAAGTGAATTGTAAAAGTGACTTGTTCATACAATTGACAATGATTCAAGCCACTTCATGACGATTATAAAACCATCAACAGGTATCCAACAAAGATGACCTGATTTAATTTCACTTTAGCTTTCTTTGCTATTGCAAATGTGCTTGTCCTACACACACTGTCACAGCAGCCAAAATAGACATAAAAGCAAATGATAGTTAAGAGCCTAACTAATGGAAACACTAATCACTGTTATGGTGACTTCAAATGAAACGTTAATTCCCAATAAGAACTTTTGTAGGTCGTCTGACAGAAATAAAGTCAGCCTGGTTAGTAATAAGTGAAGCTGGTAATGCTGTTTTGTTGTTTAATCCTCCTCTGTTGAGATCTTCACAGATTTAATGTCTTCTTTTCTCTTCAGCTGATTTCATCTTAAGCCCCTTTCACACAGAGATTCCGGAAAATACACGGATAAAGTGACATGGTATTTGACCCGGGTTCGTTTGATTTTGGTTCATTCACACTGCCAGTGATTTTCCGGAATCAGAGAGTGCGTTCACACACAACCCGTAAAAATCCCGTAAAGACACGTGACATCGATGTGATTGTAATGTCTCAGCAGCGTCTTAAGTTTGCTTATGAGCTGCGATTTCTCTCTCGAGAAACCACGCTTGTGCATTTTGTTCTCTGATTCGATCATAAACTTGCGCATTACGTATTGTTTCACTCGCTGGCGAACGATCCCGCGCTTCAGCGTCATCACACGACACGGCATTATTACGGCTTTTGTTCACACAGCGCGCGTTCCGGGACTGAACACGGCAATGTTACTAGGTCCCCAACCCGGCATCGATCCCGGCATCAATTATAATTTCACACTTTGTTCATCAAAAATGTAATTTTATTACTTGAGCCCTAATCTTTTGGAAAATAAATGAATTGCCTTTTTAAAGGTTAAAATGCAAATTTACAAATTGTATTTTGTAAATTGTATTTCATTTTGGTGCATATTTTTCACAAATTCATCAACTAGTTGTTCTTTGTTTTTTGTTTTGTTTTTTGTTGTTGTTGTTGTTTTTATATTTAATATTGGCTTGCACTTCATACCCTGTGCTCTTTACCTGATATACCAGCTGATCGAATTCAAGCCACTTAGTGATGGTAGCTTTGGAGTAACTTATATTGAGGAGCTCCCACTCTCCCTTGGCCTCAAAGAGCTCCTGTGATGAATTGGTGATCCAACTTACATTAGATATTGGTTCAACTGTAATCTTCCGCTCTGTGGGAACAGACATTAAAATTGTATTTCATATTACAGTCAAATAGTTTGGAAGAATAAACCATGTTATCTTATGTTTGTTTGTCAAAACTGATGTGTTTCAGATGTACTTGAATATGATGTAGACTGAAATGTTATATTGCAGATTTGGTAATCGAAGGAAAACCTGAAGAGATCCATCTTACAGGCCGTGGTCAGAGCTAAAAAGTCAACTGAGACTATATAGCCGTGAGAGAATAACATCACATTTGGAGACTCCTTTGTTCCAAACTCAGTCTTGATGCTAAATGAACAAAATATTAATTAACACTGATTAATAAAGACATGGTGATTAAAGACAGCAGGTATTCAAATCAAAAGTAACTTGCAGATACTGATTAACCAGCTAACCAAGAGCTGGGTCTCATTTTGAAGGCTGCACACTCTGGAGGCTGCATTTGTCGGCCACATACATCACAGAAGCTTCAAATATGTAATTTATTTGAAAAATTGTGACGGCTGCGCTTTCAACTTAAGTCATGTTTATTTTTTAAGCTCTATTTCCTCAGCAGAGTGTAGTAAGCAACATAACAAGTGTTTGTCATTTTTAAACGTTCAAAGAACAGGACTGTATATATATTTTGTGTCATCATTTGCTATATACAGCAAAATAAAGTATTGGTTTGAAGGATGATTCTCACAAAACTGTATTTTCCGCAAGTTTTTTTTCAAGGTCACAAAAAGGACACTAATTACCAAGTAACACACAGCAAAATCCCCAGTGTTAAATCAACACTGCTCAGAGTACATATGGTCCCCCTCTAAAGAGTGTTAAAGTAACTCTGACTCATTGTTAAAGTTAATTAATTAATAACTTAATTATATAAATAATTAATGAGAAAGTGATTCATTAATAAATATTGAGCATTAGTGATGAACACCTGCTGTTAACAAGCAGAATCACTGAAGGAAATAGAAATGAAGCCTAACGCAAGTTCTGCCAGGAAGACTCAGTCGTTCCAGCGTCATGTATTACCTTCTCATCTATCCAATCATATCCTAATAGCCAGTATAAAAGGGTGGTACTTACACATGTCTGAATTCATAGATGCTGTCGCTTCAACCACCTCCATCCTCCCCAACCACCACCAAGACGGGACTTTTCCTTCATCTTCCTAACATTTCTATGCTGGGTCCTCCCCTCCATCCTCCCCATCACCTCCAGACGGGCTCTCCCCTCTACCCTGAAGACGCCAGGATGTCCTCTCCTCCTTCCACCCCACCACCACCAGATGGCCCCCTTCCTTACTTCGCAGGGGGTGAGCTACGCCCCTGCCTTCGTCTTCAGGCAGGATATGCAGATTACGTACCCTCGGAATGCGAGTTACGGACGGGGCCTACGCCAAAAATTTGATTGTTTGCTGAGCTCTTAAATAAATGTTCATTGTCACAGTATTAATTCTCCCGAGTCTTTCTGGTAGAACTACAATGGACTTCAACCTCAGCCTAAGGGCCTGTTTACACGACACCATTTTCAAGTAAAAACATGCATTATGCATTTTGGCCTTTCGTTTACACTACAACAGCATTTTGAACAGAAATAAAGTCAGTCTGGTTAGTAACTAGATGTACCGCAGGGCGGTACAAAATATGACCGCCGCTCAGGCCTGCACTGGCTTTCCACAAAAATAAATGATGTGGAGCAATTTGGCTGTATTGCGTGTTTATGTATATACCTAAAAAAAGTAGTAGTATGTGCATGTCTGTGTGTATGTGTGTGTGTTTGTGTATGTGTGTGTCTGTGCATGTGGATTTGTATGTGTGTGTATGGGTGTGTGTCTGTGCGTGTGGATGTCAGTGTGTGTGCATGCTTGCGTTTGTTTGTATTCCTGCATGTGTGTGTGTGACAGTATCATCCTAAACCAGCAACCCTTCGCTCAACAGCACCATCTACAGGCCGATGAGTGTACAGTCACTAAATGTGCACATAAATGAATTTATTTTATACCCCCCCATGGATGAAATTCTACGAAACTTAGCATACCCCCAGAGGATGTCAAGTTAATCATACACATGAAATATGGTGCAGTTCTGAACATCTCAACTGAAGATAGGGGCGATTAAAGTAGAATAATATTGCATTTTAATTTTTTATGGGAGTGGCGTAAATCACAAATGAGTGATTATGGGCTAGGTTGATGTGGGCCCTTAAGACCAACATACCATAAAAATTTCTTCATCCTCGGTGCCACGGTTCAGGTAGTTCTCTTACGAGAGTTCTCTCGTACTGCGTTTGAAAAACGCTGCGGGAAAAGGTCTCTTTTCACGAAATACTGAAGCAAAATTATCCTTAATTTTCATAAATGTAAAACGCATTGCAGCAGTGCACAGCTATGGCGAGACGGCTCGCTCGCTCATAGGCTGTTCTGCGGCAACTGCATTAGCCTATCGAGCGAGGGCTGATGCAACATCAGGCCAATGAGAGCGCTTCGCGCGCTCCTCGCCACATCCCGCCGAAACGGGTGTGGCAGTCCCCTATAAAAGGAGCTCGAGTAGGCTGATTCAACTGATTTTCATCTCTTCAGCGAAGCGCACGCATCGCTGGATCACGAAGAAGCTAACGCCGTCGAGAACAAGCATCTCAGCGGGACGAGCCCTTGAAGCTGCTGGCCTTCGCCGCCTTCTACAAGCCGTACCTGCTGCGCTTTCCGGCGCTACATATCCTTTTCTGCTCTGTTTGTGTGTGTGTGTGTTGTGTTCTCCGAACACTCACCCTCTAAAAGAGCCGCGTCTTTTTTAAGATGCCATCCTGTGGTTCGTGCCGAGCCCCACTCACCGAGGGAGACCGCCATGTCATCTGCGTCTCCTGTCTGGGTGAGGATCACGCAGCGCTCGCGCTCGCTGACGGCGGCTGCCCTCACTGCGAGCTTCTGCCGATGGTGACTCTGAGGACTCGCCTCGCGCACTTCTCCGAGCCTGCACGCCCTGCCGCGATGCCGCGCCGTAAAAAGCGCCGCTCGCAACGGGCCCCGGAACCAGTTCCGTCCCGACAAAGCTCGCCGGTTCGCCCGCCTGCTTCGCCAGCTTCCCCCGAAGCACTTCCCAGTACACAGCGACCGCAGTCTGCCGCCGCTTCATCCGAGGGAGCCGCTTCTGAAGCTGAGTCGGTGGATAAAGATTCCTGCTCTCTGCTAGCATCGGGCAGTGAGGATTGGGCGAGCTCTGCGGATCTCACGCCTCCTGCTTGTAAGCCCTCGGCTAGAGCTAGCATCGAGAGGGAGCTCATGCGGGTACTCGCGCTGGCCGCGGCGAGCCTCGGCCTCGAGTGGTCTGCACCGAAGCTCCCCTCTCGCACCCGGCTGGATGGTAGCTTCCTCCCTGGCGAGCGTACTTCTCCGGAGTCTAAGCCCGCACCCTTTCTTCCTGAGCTTCACGAAGAAGTGGCTAAGGCCTGGAACGCTCCGTTTTCCACACGGACACGATCCTCGGTTTCACCAGCTTTCGCTTCCGTGGATGGTGCTCAGGACCGAGGCTACCTCTCCCTTCCGCCGGTGGAACAGGCGATAGCGACCCACCTTTGTCCGCCCTCTGCTGGACGGCGGACTAAACCGGTGTTGCCATCCAAAGCCTGTCGAACAACGTCGACGCTGCTCACGCGGATCTTCTCCGCCGCTGGGCAGGCTGCATCGGCTCTACACACCATGGCCACGCTACAGATCTTTCAGGGCGATCTCCTCCGTCGACTGGACGAGATAGGACCTGAGGATGTCTGCATCGCGGACCTGAGAAGCGCGTCGGATCTCTCCCTCCGCGCTACAAAGGCTGCAGCACAGGCCGTGGGACGGTGTATGGCTTCCGCTACCGTAGCAGAAAGGCATCTCTGGCTGACGCTCACGGAAATGGGTGACTCAGAGCGCAACGCGTTCCTCGACGCCCCGCTTTCCCCCGCTGGCCTCTTCGGATCTTCTCTCTCCGAGTTCGTGGAGAGATTTTCCGAAGCCCAGAAAGCGTCTCAGGCTTTTAAGCACTTCCTGCCGAAGCGCTCCAGCTCTACAGCGGCCCGTGAAAAACCGGCCTCACGGAGCTCTCAGCCTCAGCCCCCGCCTTCTGCATCCTCTTCACAGCGACAGCAGCGCAGCTCTCAGCCCCGCTCTCGCTCTACCAGCCGCCGCCCCACACACCGCGGGCCGCGGCCGAGGATCACGTTGAAGCCGGAAGCCCCAAAGAAGTCCTAGCACGCCTAGGAAAGCGCAGGTGTGTAAGCCCCGTTGCGGCCGGGCCCTCACCAAAGCGCACCGCTGTCTTAGTCCCAAGATTTGCGACTGCTTCAGTGTTTTCTGCAGTACACAAGCCCGCACAGCTGCCCGCTTGCCTGCACACAAAAGCCGTTTTTACGGCTACCCAGATAAATCCCGAAAAGAGTGTATTTTCTGGTGTCCCGGCCACGGCCGATGGTGCTATAAACGTAGTGCTGATGCCCACTCCTTTGTGCCCATCCCTACACAAAAGCACAGCCCCGCACACGGGGCCCGCGCTCATAAGATCGACTCAGGTCGATCGCGCTCTAAACATAGTCAAAGTGCCCACTTCCCAGTGCCCACAAACACTATGTCTGGCAGATCACAGTCTCCCCGTAAAAGCGGGATCTGTGCGCGCCCGCGCTGCTCACACAGACAGCGCGACCAAAGCAGTGAACGTGCCCGGTCCCCGCCCACGTCCACCTGCAGGCTACATGAGTCCCATGCGACCTTCTCAGACCTCCCTCGCTCAGTTAAGCACTGTAACGCGGTCGAGGATGAGCGCTATGCCCGCTGTGTTAAGCGCGCTCCCCGCCTCATATGTCACAGGCGTAACGCCTATGTTATCGCACCCCGAAGCACCACTGCCGCACTGCGGACAGAGCGAGCTTCGCATTCAGCCCCTAGCCGGCCATGCAGATGCGTGGGCCGCGCTTCCAGGGTTTTCAGACTGGGTGCTAGACATTATAAAGAGAGGCTTCTCGCTACAGTTTTGCCGACGCCCCCCCCGCTTCACAGCGCGCGTCGAAACCACGGTGAATTCAGAAGCAGCACACCTGCTTCGTGCCGAAATATCAAAACTGTTGAGCAAAGGGGCGATACAGCTTGTACCCCCAGCTCAAAGCGAAAGGGGGCTATACAGCAGATACTTTCTAGTCCCGAAAAAGGACGGAGGTATCAGACCCATTCTGGATCTAAGACGACTAAACAGAGCTTTAGTGAAACGCAGTTTCAAAATGCTCACGACCAGAAAAATCCTCGCGCATATTCGCCGAGAAGACTGGTTTATGTCGATAGATCTGAAGGACGCGTATTTCCAGATACAGATAGCGTCACGTCACAGGCGATTCTTGAGATTCGCCTTCGAGGGTCGGGCATACCAGTACACAGTCCTGCCTTTCGGCTTGTCCCTGGCACCTCGTACGTTTACGAAATGCATGGACGCAGCGCTCGCCCCCCTCAGACTCAGAGGCATGCGAGTGCTGAACTATTTGGACGACTGGCTGATCATAGCTCAATCGCGATCACAGCTCGTGGAGCACAGAACCATGTTACTCGATCACCTCGAGAATCTTGGTATTATGATCAATTGGACAAAGAGCTCCCTGAACCCCAGTCAAACTATCTCGTTTCTGGGTGTCGTTCTGGACTCGCAGTCCATGACGGCGCGGCTGTCAACACAGCGCGCGCTGCACATTCAGCACACAGCGAGAGCCTTTCGCTGCGGTGCGACTACCACGCTCAAAAAGTTTCAGAGGCTGCTGGGTCTTATGGCCTCAGCAGCATCGGTTCTCCAGTTGGGCTTGCTTCGCATGCGCCCTCTGCAGTTCTGGCTAAAAGCGCGAGTGCCTCTCAGAGCGTGGGCACTTGGCCGATTACGCCTCAGAGTCGATCAGGACTGCGTGGCAGCCCTGAGACCTTGGGCGGCGAGCGATTGGTACCGTTCGGGTGTAAGCCTGGGGACTCCCTCGAGGGTGAAAGTGGTGTCTACGGACGCATCCACCTCGGGATGGGGAGCGCTGCTCGAGGGCAGACCGTTCTTTGGCCAGTGGTCAGAACGAGAGAAGCTCCATCACATCAACTGCTTAGAAATGCTAGCAGTTCACAACGCGCTGACGCGCTTTTGTCCCCAAATCAAGGACCAGCACGTCGTAGTCCGCTCGGACAACACGGCCGTGGTGTCCTACATAAATCGCCAGGGCGGTCTCAGATCCAGTATTCTGTACAGGCTGGCCAAGCGCCTCCTGACATGGGCTCAGCGCAACTTGCGCTCGCTGAGAGCAGTGCATGTGCCTGGGGTCCACAACCTGGGTCCAGACAGACTGTCCAGGAACAACGTTCCCACGGGCGAATGGTCTCTACACCCACAAACAGTCCAGCTGCTGTGGCAGAGATTCGGCAGGGCGGAGGTGGACCTATTCGCGTCCCCAGAAAACGCTCATTGCCCCGTGTTCTTTTCAAAGAACGACAGCGCGCTGTCTCACATGTGGCCGCACTGCCCGCTATACGCGTTTCCCCCAGTCTCCCTCCTGCCTCAGGTATTAGAGCGAGTCAGGGAAGTGAAATGCCCAGTACTGCTTGTAGCACCGTTCTGGGCCAGCCAAGCCTGGTTTCCAGCCCTGATGCAGTTAGCAGACTCCGCCCCGTGGCCGATACCTTTGAGGAGAGATCTCCTCTCGCAGGCCAAGGGCTCGATTTGGCACCCACATCCGGAGTTGTGGTCCCTTCATGCGTGGGCGCTCAACGGGTATCCGTTGACCTCACGGAGGGAGTGCTGAATACCATCACTCAGGCTAGAGCACCGTCGACCAGGCGGCTTTATGCCTCGAAGTGGTCGGTTTTCTCCAGCTGGTGTGCTGCTCGGGGCCTGTCACCCCTCGATTGTGAGGTGACGGAGGTTCTCTCCTTCCTACAAGAGCTGTTGGATAAGGGCAGGTCCCCCTCCACGCTCAAAGTCTATGTGGCGGCTATCGCAGCGTTCTCGAGAGCAACGCTAAGCCAGTCACTAGGAAGGAACGATTTAGTCATCCGCTTCCTCAGAGGAGCTAGGAGGCTGAATCCCCCCAGACCTCCTTCAGTCCCGATGTGGGACCTTTCTACGGTCTTGGCGGCCATGAAAGGTGCCCCTTTTGAGCCTATTCAAACTGTCAGCCTCAAACAATCTGTCGTTCAAAACAGTGTTTTTGCTGGCCCTAGCTTCAGTGAAGCGCATAGGCGATCTGCACGCGCTCTCTGTGAGCCCAGCATGCTTAGAGTTTGGGCCTAATGACTCCAAGGTCATACTCAAACCTAGACACGGTTACGTGCCAAAATCCCTCAACACACCGTTTAGGGCTCAGGTTATCTCCCTGTCCGCCCTACCGAGTGAGGAAGGGGACTCGAGCTGTCTTTGCCCCGTTAGGGCTTTAAGAGCTTATGTGTCCCGCTCTGCTGTCTTCAGACAGACTGAGCAGCTCTTTGTCTCGTTCAGCGGTCGTTCCAAGGGAGCAGCTGTTTCGAAACAGAGTCTATCCAGATGGGTAGTTGACGCCATAGCGCTGGCTTACACCACCAAGGGCCTTCAGTGCCCCTTGGGCGTGAGAGCGCACTCCACGAGGGGCGTCGCCTCATCGTGGGCCTGGTCTAGCGGGATTTCCTTACAGGAAATATGTATGGCGGCAGGCTGGGCCTCACCGTCTACATTCATAAGGTTTTACAACCTAGAGGTTCCCGCCTTGCAGGCAAAGCTGCTTTCGGTATAGTCGAGTCAGCTGTCTAGCCCGGACACTGATTTCGCAGGCGCACAGCGCCCCGGAAAATTCTGGGCAGAATTGTGTAAGACCCACATTCCCACATTAGCCAGGCCTTCCCCTGCCTATGTGACGTTATATCGCGTCTGAGGACGCAACCTTTAAGGGCGGATGTCCCCCCCCCTTTTTTATCTCCAGACTCTCTGAGTCTACCTGGTGATTATGCACTGTATATCTGGACTGGCTTCCAGTGATCGGTGTCTTATCCCAGCACGCACGGCGTCTTACAAGTGGTTCCCGCAGCGTTTTTCAAACGCAGTACGAGAGAACTCTCGTAAGAGAACGTACTCGGTTACTAACGTAACCTCGGTTCTCTCTAGAAGAGGGAACGAGTACTGCGTTCCCTGCCGTGCGTACGGTTCGCTCTGGTTCGCTTCGGCGATGAAAACCAGTTGAATCAGCCTACTCGAGCTCCTTTTATAGGGGACTGCCACACCCGTTTCGGCGGGATGTGGCGAGGAGCGCGCGAAGCGCTCTCATTGGCCTGATGTTGCATCAGCCCTCGCTCGATAGGCTAATGCAGTTGCCGCAGAACAGCCTATGAGCGAGCGAGCCGTCTCGCCATAGCTGTGCACTGCTGCAATGCGTTTTACATTTATGAAAATTAAGGATAATTTTGCTTCAGTATTTCGTGAAAAGAGACCTTTTCCCGCAGCGTTTTTCAAACGCAGTACTCGTTCCCTCTTCTAGAGAGAACCGAGGTTACGTTAGTAACCGAGTACGTTATGTAGGAAAAACTGCATTTTTGGGGTTTTTGGGGGGCCCAGCTCAGGGGGGGAGTGGCCCCCGGGGACCAAACGAAATTTTTCCGTAAAAGTCTAGTGGGGCTACATGCCCACCAAATTTCATGTTCCCCGGTGCTTCAGTGTCCCTGGTATCGTTGACGGAAAATTCAGTAGGTGACGGGAAAAAAAAAAAAAAAACTTTGACAATCCCTATATGACCGCTTTCGCTAGCTACGCTAGCGGCGGTCATAATAAGTGAAGCTGGTAATGCTGTTTGTGGAGTTGTTTAATCCTCCTCTGCTGAGATCTTCACAGATATAATGTCTTCTTTTCTCTTCAGTTGATTTCATCTGAGGCTGTGGCTGAAATTACTCCATATTTAATATACACAGATTTTTGGGCTTCGATAAGGTCCAGTTCTCGTTTATTTCTTTGCTCTTGGCTGACATATGGTATTGCTATGCAGAGGTGTAAAGTCCAGGTTCAGAAAGTAAAAGTCCTCCTCAGTATTTTGTTCCAATCACCAGGATTTGCTAATTCAGCAGGAGACAGAACTAATTAGTGAAATCAGCTGACTGAGTTTATGGGTGGAATAAACATATGGCAGGACTTCTACTCTTTGGCCCCTGGATTTCCCAGCTCTGTTTATGTTGCTTGTCACATTTCATGGCTAAAGTCTGATTACACTGTATTCAGCACAAACTCTGCTACAAAAATATGTCAGCAGCATGTATGTAAAAGTTAGTTCTTGTTGTTTTTTTTTTTGAGAAAATGATGTTTATGCATGTTTCAGGAAAAACAAAAAAATGATTCACTGAAATAAGGCCATATAACCCATGTTGATTATTTGTTCACAAGACTTTTGAAAATTGTTTCATGTAGCCTAGAATTTTTGTTTCACAACTATGTGAATATCATCCTGCCCTATCCCTGCTCACAAGTAATATATTGATTTAAAATCTGTAAGACATATTTTGTGTAAGAATGCTTTATGCGAGGAATCATGAATATTGATGTGTTTCACACCTTGGAAAACAAAGACCCTCCCATAATGGCCCTATCAGGTGGGACTGTGAGGGAACTAGACCAAAGACTGAGGAGAGTTTAAAATGGCTTTTTGATTGTTTGGATTTATTTACAACACAACATAATCCAAAGATACACAATGAAGGATTAATTGCCTTAGGGGCATATAGCATCAAACAGGATCACTCTCTCTCTCTGTCTTTGATGCCTGTGAGGTACAGCCACACAGCAAAATCCCCAGTGTTAAATTAACACTCCTCAGTGTACATATATGTCCAAATACAGGGTGTTAAAAATTAACACTGAAGCAGTGTGGAAGTTAATGATATAATTAAGTGATTAATTAAGTGATGATTGGCCATTAGTGGTGACACCCAATGTTAATAAGCATAATCATTGAAGGAAAGAGAAACAACAAGAACAGAAAAAAGAGAAACACAAGAACTACAACTGACTTTGAGCCATTACACATTATTGCACTTATTATTACCAGTTTGACTTTATTTCTGTCATACATCTACAAAAGTTATTGAGATTCAACAGAAGTTTAGACGGTAATGTTATATGGAATTTTTCATGTGTGTGTGTGTGTGTGTGTGTGTGTGTCTGTGTGTGTGTGTGTGTGTGGAGAGAGATATTTATAATGTGACAATATGTCAGTCATTGTGTGATAAGGAAAATATGACTAGGCCTAGACTACTTGTTCTGAGCAGGTGTTGTCAGTGAACAGGCTGTAAAACTGTTGGTTAAGTTACAGACACTCATGAAAAACTGATGCTAATTATCTGTGAAATATTCTCTAGGCCTAACAGCAGTCAAGTTGTCACCGTTTGTGTCAAACAAGTTGTGAATTTGTTGTAACATTAAAACAGTAGATCATGACTTACTCTGTGCTCAAAGTGATGCTCAGGGGCCTCATTTATAAAACTTTGCGTAGGATTTGCGTCATAAGTGGCGTACGGATGAAACATAGGACGTGCGTACGCACAGAAATATTCGGATTTATAAAACCGTGCGCACGCACATCCTACGCAGTTTTCCCTTAATAAATCACAATCAATTCTAAATGTAGCGCAGCTTTTGCGGCTTCATGTCACGCCCATAGTTGCCCATAAATAGTCCGTGAAACGCCCACAAATTAATATTCATCGATTGCGAAATCATGGCAAACACAGAGAGGAAATCAAAAAACATAACTTCACTCAATGTGAAGTAGAATTTATCGTTGGCGAGGTGGAAAAGAGGAGAAAAATGTTGTTTGGAGGGTACAGTGTGGGCATTACTAATGCCAAAAAGGCACTTGAGTGGCAAAAGGTTGCAGACGCCGTTAATGCTGCAGCCTCACAACCTCGGACTGTGGCCGAAATAAAAAAGAAATGGTCGGACATCAAAGTCGAGGTAAAAAAGCGTCTAGCGCTCCATCGCCAGAGTGTGACAAGCTAGGCTACTGATGTCGGTTATAATCTACGTGGAAATGGGAAATAGTTCAGCGCAAATGTAATTTCTTGCAGCTTTCTGAATGGTTGAGACATAGCCTACGTCATACATTATTTTATCAAAAATAAAACAAACTAAAGGCATATAGGCTTTGCATGAATACCATGATTGTAGCTGATGAAGAAATTTTTACTATGAAAATAACTTTCCCCAGTGGACAATTTATACATCTATTTATCTATCTATATATCTCCCTAATTATCTATCTATCTGTCTATCTTGCATCTATCTGCTCCGCCAGATGGACACATTGACGAGAATATCAGTTTTGTACATTATTTCGTTCTGTTTACCATATTATTCATAAGGATGAATTGCATAACATGCCAATATTATTTCTTTTATTTTCGCAAACATGTGTTCATTTGCATTTCTGTTGTAATTTTCGTTTGATTTTGTTTGTTTTACACTGCAGATTGATCAAACGGGTGTTCGTGTAGGCTGACTTGCTTTGTGAAGTCTTCATGTTAGGCTATTTATGAGAGGCAGTATTGCCATTTCTTTTACACAACGGTCTACAGTTTCACACACTTTCACGTGTTTCTTCCATCTGCCGACGGTGTCGCCATTTCTCATTTCACCCGTTTTTGTGTGTACGCCAGGGTGAGAGCTTGCGTGAAGGACCGCACATTTTCCCGTCAAGTTTGCTTTTTATAAATACCAATTATTGCGTAGAGAGCGGCGTACGCCTTCTTTTGTGCGTACGCAACGTTTATAAATGAGGCCCCTGAACTCCAGTGGTTTCCTCAATAGCATCATTGCCAATCAGTGTTTCTGCTATTAATACAAATCCCCCTTTAAACCACCGCATGAACTATCTCTATTAAGTTATCTCAGATAATTGGATGTTTTATTTGATCGGGGATGTAATAAGCGACATACGAAGAATGGACCCCTGATCAGTTTATCTGAATATGCTTTATGTCACCGTTGTTGAGATTCACATGCTGATTCTTGATTTGTGTGTGTAAAAAATAAAGTAGTTAAAACATATTTGTGTGCAGAATATGATGACTTATCATCACAGTGTTGCCTGTAAACAATATTGTTAAATTAATACATCTCCCAAATAATCAGAAATTGCTGTCTGAATGATTAGATCACTATGCGATGATCATGTCACTATTAACATATAATCAACACCCAGAAACCAGGAAAGAAACATTATAAAGTCAAGTGTCAAGGGCCCAACTAAATCAAACACTGATCACCATATTGGTGACCATTTCCTTCAGTGATTCTTCTTGTTATCATCAGGTGTCTTCACTAATAGTCATTCATCATTCAATAAATCACTTAATTATCTCATAACTTTAACAATGCTTCAGAGCTGCTATTTAGTGCCATCTGCCAGGTTAACGAAAATATTAATTTGAATAAAAGAGTCTGTGAATGTGTCTCATTTCTTTTCCGTGTATAAAGTATCTTCAGCTTTTGTATTATGACAGACAAGAGTTGATCATGATCACTGCCTGATTAAACAGATATAGATTACAAAATATTAATGTGAACAATTAATCCTAAAGATCTGATTTGACAACAAAAAGCTGTTTTATGTGCAGTATGAACAAAGTCTTTGAATCTGTTTTGTCATTTCTGTTTTGTCATCCCAGTACTACGGTGGCCGAGAGAGCTCAACGCGCTGCAACTGAAGAAAACGCATGCAAATAGAAAAAACACCCGCAAATTAAGAAAACATCTTCATCAGTTTCACAACACATGTGTGCTCCAAATACTCACAACACAACCAAATACAGAAATGCGCTGCAAAAGTTCACAACACAACCAAATACAGAAACGCGCTGCAAAAGTTCACAACACAAACAAATACAGAAACGCGCTGCAAAAGTTTACAACACAAACAAATACAGAAACGCGCTGCAAATAGGACAGAACACAAACAAACACAGAAACGCGCTGCAAATAGGACAGAACACAACGGAAATGTTTCCGGGGAACCCAATAAGTGACGGACGGACGGCTGGGACGTGCTTATTGCTCGTGAGCTTTACCTATGCCCTACTCTCTTAAAAGGGCAGACGGCAGAGCCCTTGAATTGGGCACTTTGGAGGGAGCGGGGCACTTGTGTGCCATTGTGTTGATGAAGGGAGCAACGAAAGACAACGTAATTTCCTCATTATTTTCACCTGGGATGTTCCCATGACAACGCAGCGCGTGTCCATCAGCTGAATAGCTGTTCTTACCAGAAATATAGTATTATTGCTGTTAACATAACTGTTGCAAATAAATATACATTTTATACAACAAAGTTTTTAAAATATGCGTTATATCTGTGTGTGAGTGTCTCAACTTTAAAACTTGCTGTCTCATATTGGACCCTAGCTGCATTCTAACATTTCTTATGAAACTTATTTTAACATAACATGACAAAATGTGTACAATGTAACTGATGTATAGATTAATGTCTTTCCCTCATGTTCTTTTTCTCTATCTTTTTTTATTTATTTATTTTAGTCTTCAGCTCATTGTTCTTTTTAGTATTCTTATGACATTGAACATATTATAAATACATTTTGTATATTGTATACAAAGTTGTATGTCATAAACGTTTTATCTCTGTATGTATTGCAAAAAAATAAATAAAAAAAAATAAAAGTAGACAGCTGTAAGCGCGTCCCAGCTGGTCCGTCACTTATTGGGTTCCCGGAAACATTTCCGTTGTGTTCTGTCCTATTTGCAGCGCGTTTCTGTATTTGTTTGTGTTGTGAACTTTTGCAGCGCGTTTCTGTATTTGGTTGTGTTGTGAGTATTTGGAGCACGCATGTGTTTTGAAACTGATGAAGATGTTTTCTTAATTTGCAGGTGTTTTTCTATTTGCATGTGTTTTCTTCAGTTGCAGCGCGTTGAGCTCTCTCGGCCACCGTACAGTACCCTTATTCTGTCCATCATTTTGTAACTTTCTGGTCTATCGCTAAAAGGCAAAAACAACCAAAATTAAAGTTTCTGATATAAGTAATTTTTATACCTTTCCACTATACCAATGTCTGGAGTCCAAAACATATTTTTGGGGGCAACAAATGCTTTAATTCCACAAAATGTAGTTTGATCCCACAGCAAATCCTGAATTGGCCAAGCCTGGAAAAGTTATAGTTATAGTAAAGGTCAGAGTGATTATAAGACAGATACTGTGTGCTTGAAAATCAAATAAAACATCTGATCATGTCACAAAATTATGTAAATTAAGTAAAACTTTGTGAAATAAAAATGAAATAGTTTTTTAAATGCTTACTGTTATCAATTTGACCTGTGTCGTGAGACTCTGGGCTTTTTCATCCTGTAGATATAAGATGTGTTGAAAGATGATATTACAACTGCTTGACATCCCATAATGACTTGAATGAGAAGATATATCAAGCTGTACACATACCACCTTTATGATGGAGGTCACATACAGTTCCACCAAAATCTGCGAGCCATTTCTTTTGAGTATCAAGGGCTGAGAGTCATTGTTCAAGCCAAATTTTTCAAAAAGATCATTTTCAGCTTCAGCATATTCATCATCACTGCAGACTTTAGCATCAGACACCCACCCTGTAAGACATTCGGTAACACAGCATAATATAATCTCCAAGATTGCACTTGATTAACTGCAGTCCTTTGTCTGTTATTAAAGCAGACCAGTTGATCTGCTTTATC
The DNA here is from genome assembly GCA_022828995.1 of Vimba vimba. NCBI lineage: Eukaryota > Metazoa > Chordata > Actinopteri > Cypriniformes > Leuciscidae > Vimba > Vimba vimba. The sequence continues at coordinate 55,118,179 of CM040817.1, read as the reverse complement.
AATGCAGAAATGTTCTCCATGAACACCTGCAATGACTGATAAAACACAAACTCAAACATAGTCAAAGGTCAAGAGCCCAACTAAAGCAAACACTGTTCTCCATGATGGTGACCTCAAACGAAACATTTTCAATAAGACATCAACATCTAAACCTATGTTAATTCTCAATAAGAACTTCTGTAGACGGTATGGAGAGAGAATTGTGTCTTTATTACATGCGAGAAAATAAATGATCTGAGAGAAAAAAAAAAAGTTTGAGAGAAAAAGTTATCACACTGATAGCAAAAAAGCATTTCAAGAGAGAAAAAAATAATAATTGAGAGAAAAAGTTTTCATACCAATAGCAAAAAATAATAATATTTGAGACTAAAAAAAAAAGTTTTGAAAGTATTTTCTCATAGAACATAAAAAAATATCAATTTTAATTTTTTAAAATTATTTCTGAGAAAAAAAATCTCTCTCAAAATACTTTGAAAAAAACTCTCAAATATATATTTTTTGCTATCAGTGTGAAAACATTTTCTCAACAAAAAAAAAGTGTTTCTCTCAAAATGCTTTTCTTTGCTCTCGATGCAATTTCTTGCTCTTGTGTCAGGATTCTGCTTTCACTGTGAAAATTGTGTCATGGGCGGGGCCACGTTCCTATTGGCCAGTCGGGTGAGTCTTGTCCTGGGAGTCGAACTGAATCATTATACCATTGTTCAGTTCACCGACATAGATGCCGCTGTGATCATAGACCTAATAAATACATAGACGCCCTATTGGCCGCTGGATCGTACGTCAACGGCGGCGCCATACTGCGGAGGGCAACTTTCCCATACCTCTCATAACGAGAATTGAGAAAAATGCCTATTTCGTGTGCTGCTTGGGGCTTTACAAATCGCCACACAATTGAAAACAGGTCTCAGGGAATTACCTTTCACAAGCAAAACTGAAAATTTGTTCCTGGTTGTATTTCATTTACTATTTTTATTTTCAGAGGAGAAAGGCCGCGAAATTTAAAAATACTACTGTTATTGTGTCACGAAATGTAGTTTTAAGAGTTTTTCAGTCGACAATGTAGTTGTTTAAAGCTCAAATCTGTGGTCTATTTATAAAGAGAGCGCCTTTTTAAAAATGTTATCTGGCGGTTTCGGAGTTGTGAGAGCCAGCGATCACCGGGCGCTCAGCGCTCATGTACCCCGCCGAGAACAGCCTTGCCTCGGCTATAGTGCTTCTGACATTCGCCGCTGGATCTGATGTCTTTAGTCTAGTGAGAATAATTCGTCTTGTGTATATCTAACGGGCGATCTTTGGTTTCATTAATCTATTATTTGTTCCTTGGCAGATTGTTTTGGCTGAGGGCAAAGTGAAGTTTCATAACTTTATATATTTAGGCTATTTGACTTTAACGGTGTAACGTTAGCCCGCTGTATGTTTGACTGAATCGTTTACTTTATTTCTTGACTTGTATAGCTTCTTATACCTTTTAAAAACTGAAATTTAACAAAAAGAGACAGGGTTGCGTCATTTTATTTTATATAGCCTATGTAAGAATATTTAAAAATATATAAATTTACATTATTTATTATTGTTATTATAATAATATATCACTTGCGATTATCAATCTATTATAGTTATGCTGTTAAATTATTGTACTATTCATAGTAACTATTTAACTTATTTTTTATTGTCTATATTCTGTAATTGATATTTCATATTCTATTGTTATTATTATAGTATTATACATAAACTATATGCTATTATCAATATATTATTATTATTATATTAGTACTTATGATATTATATAATTATACTTTTCATTACTATTTAATTTGCTGTATAATGTTTGTTTATTTTATTGACTAAACTATTTACTATTAGCCTACTTCTCACTTTATTTTATATTTACTATTTGCATTGCACTGTAGTTGTACCATGTATTACCATAAAGGATCCATCAGTTATCTTTTTTATCGCTAAAATCGGGTCAATGACAGAATATGCTTTTCCCACAATAAGAAAACTTTATTTAATTTAATGTGAAAATTAAATTATATCTCAGTATGGGTGTTCACAATTCTTATCCAAGAATGAAAAACCAAATACATGACAACCCTGAGCTTTGGCCATTCCTTTTAAAAATAAATACATTTTATAAGTCTAACTATCGAGATTTTAAATAACTAGAAATGGAACTTTTTTGTACACCACATACAAACCACTGAAATCGGTTAATAAATATATTTTTTGGGGGTTTTATACAGAAAAACCGCAGCTCACCTGTTTACTTGCATTTGATTACAGCGCAGTCTTGCCCTCCGCAAAATGGCGGACGCGTTGACGTATCGCAGCAACGTTCCAAAGCGGCCAATAGGGCGTCTATGTATTTATTATGTCTATGGCTGTGATGAACAATCGGGTCCGGTGTGGTATGGTATTCTGTAATCGTATAGTGATATGTCCGGGCTGAGGACCCAATTAGTATGCCAGTAGTATGCCTGATATAAATCTGTTCTTGCGATACGGTAAGGCAGTATCAGTGCAGTAATATCAGGTAAAGCTCATAGCACGATCATCGGATAACGTTAGCTGTATGCTATGCTACTATCTAAGCTAACTAAAAAACACACTAACAACGAGAAATGTTTAATTTCACAATCTATAGCTTCGGTTAAATACTAGTATATGAAACGTATAATGTAAAATACATTAAATACATTGATGACTCGTTATAACGTAGTACTAACGTCTTCTATAATAAAGTGATTTTGTATGATTTATAACCAGGCACTAAAGCGATTACCCATAAAACGTGCTTTGAACCAATCGGATTGCTTGGGTCCTCAGCCCGGACCCATTACTATACGGTTACAGAATACTATACCACACCGGACCCGATTGTTCACCACACCGCCTCCGCCTTAGTTGAGCACGGACACTCCAATGTTTGGGTAAGATGATTCACGGCGATCATATGCGCCTGGTTCAGATTACAAGAATTTTGTGTCTGTTACGATAGTCACGGTGTCAGATTACACGATTTTGACTCCTAAGAATCTTGTCATGTCGTGGATGGACAAGAAATATGTCAGACTACACGTTGCTTTCCGACCAGTCACCGCGAGCCGTCTCACGCACACATTCACTCGCACATACACGCACTCACTCAAATACACACATACTCACTGATAGTGCTCTATCATCTGAGATACAGATGCTAAACACATGAATAAAAATAATTTTAGGTTATAGTTAAGTTATAGGTTCAAACAGGAAATGTATCATATTGACCTTAAAACAAAATTGTTTATTCTGAGTCCGAGTAAAACTGTACAGGAGGTTGTATATGATGAACTAGGGCTGGGCCTGGGCGATATATCGGATGACATTATTATGCGCATCTCGTCAGTAAAGCCGGTTCCTTGATTAGTAGTAAATCACCATCGCCTGCTTTCAGATGAAGCGGCATTAAACACAGAGTCGTAGTTCACTGACAAGCTGAGCAATATCGCATTAATTATCGCAGGCAATACGTCCGTGATCATCTAAGATCACCATGAATCATCTTACCCAAACATTGGAGTGTCCTTGCTCAACTAAGGCAGAGGCGGCATCTATGCCGGTGAACCGAACAATGGTATAATGATTCAGTTCGACTCCCAGGACAAGACTCACCCGACTGGCCAATAGGAACGTGGCCCCGCCCATGACACAATTTTCATAGTGAAAGCAAAATCCTGACACAAGAGCAAGAAATTGCATCGAGAGCAAAGAAAAGCATTTTGAGAGAAACACTTTTTTTTTTAAGAGAAAATGTTTTCACACTGATAGCAAAAAATATATATTTGAGAGTTTTTTTCAAAGTATTTTGAGAGAGATTTTTTTTCCTCAGAAATAATTTAAAATTCAAATTTATTTTTTTTATGTTCTATGAGAAAATACTTTCTCTCAAAACTTTTTTTAGTCTCAAATATTATTATTTTTTGCTATTGGTATGAAAACTTTTTCTCTCAAATATTTTTTTTCTCTCATGAAATGCTTTTTTGCTATCAGTGTGATAACTTTTTCTCTCAAACTTTTTTTTCTCTCTCAGATCATTTATTTTCTCGCATGTAATAAAGACACAATTCTATCTCCATATAGACGTGTCAGAAATGAAGTCAGTCTGGTTAGTAATGAAAAGTGAAGCTGGTAATGCTGTTTGTGGAGTTGTTTAATCAGATCTTGATAGAGTTAATGTCTTTTATCTTTAGTTTATCTAAGGCTGTGTCTGAAGAAAGTTGTAGTTTGTGTTCTTATTACTCTTTCGAAAGATGATTGAAAGAATGTTTCAGGAACATCACACTAACCTTTAAATAACGTTCTAGTAACATTCAGGAAACTGGATATTTTTATGTTCTTGGAATGTTAGAAAGGAACGTTCCTATAATGTTAAATTTAAAATTAAGTTGAAAGAACGTTTGAGGAACGTTATACTTTTAAAACACGTTCCTCTAACGTCAAGAAAACTGGACATTTTTCACGTTCCCAGAACCAACACTGAATATTTGGAGAACGTTCTTATAACAAAAGTCTGTTAGCTGGGAAAAGTCATAACAAAACAATAGCAAAATAACAGGAAAACAGGAACAGGAAAAAACAATGAAAATTACAGGACAATTCAGCTGCATTTATTCATGCTGCAATGCATGATGTGAGCCATGGATGCGTTGTTTTTTGTTTTGTTTTTTTCAGATTATTAAACGGATAGTTCACTTTGAAATTAATTTTTGATATGTTTTAGCTTACCTCAAGGGCATCCAAGATGTAGGTGTCTTTGTTTCCGCAGTAGTTTCAATTTTGATATTTTTAGGTCAAACCGTTCTTGTCTGTCAGTCATATAATGCAGGTCGATGGTCACTGTCTCAAAGAGCATGCACAAAGTCCAAATTAAAACAATTCCCCATCGTCCAAATGAAACAATTGCCCATCATAAGTACACATTGATGGCCTAAGACACGAAACGAGTGGTTTGTGTGAGAAAACGAACAGTATTTATATTGTTGTTATCTCTTGAAAACAGCACACGTCCAAATGATCTGACGGCGCGGGCGGGTATAGATATATACATAGATGTTGCCTTGGCTACTGCAGTTCATTGGAACGAAACCGTAGCCAAGCGACATCTAGTGTATATATCTATACCCGCCCGCAGGCGGGTATAGATGTATACACTAGATGTCGCCTTCGCTACTGCAGTTCATTGGGACGAAACCGTAGCCAAGGCGGAATCTATGTATATCTATACCCGCCCGCGCCGTCAGATCATTTGGACGTGTGCTGTTTTCAAGAGATAACAACAATATAAATACTGTTCGTTTTCTCACACAAACCACTCGTTTCGTGTCTTAGGCCATCAATGTGTACTTATGATGGGCAATTGTTTCATTTGGACGATGGGGAATTGTTTTAATTTGGACTCTGTGCTTGTGTTTTGAGACAGTGACCATAGACCTGCATGAAATGACTGACAGACAAGAACGGTTTGACCTAAAAATATCAAAATTGAAACTACTGCGGAAACAAAGACACCTACATCTTGGATGCCCTTGAGGTAAGCTAAAACATATCAAAAATTAATTTCAAAGTGAACTATCCCTTTAAAGCACTGCTGGAATTAGCTATTGTAATGAAAATGAATAAAAAACATTTGTAAAATCAGTTCAAAATGCTGCATGAGACCACTACAGGATTGTAATTTCATCATCTAAACATAACTATCATGACCTCGGCTTCGTTTCCCAAAAGCATTTTAAGCCTAACTTGATCGTAGAACAATTGCATCAAATAGTCTATATGATCAAATTAGGCTTGCAATGTTTTCAGGAAACACAGCCCAGGGCACAGTTTCATTTCCCACAACAAATGTGCTTTATAAACACATAATTGAACTAAAAAAAAAAAAAAAAAATGTTACAAAGTAAAGTGTCATGAGCCCAACTAAAACAAACAGTGATCACCATAAAAGCTTGACAAGAAACGAAACATTCCATAAAACATTACCATCTAAACTTCTGTTGAATCTAAACAAGAACGTTTGTCGATGTATGACAGAAATAAAGTCCAACTGGTAATAATAAGTGCAATAATGTGTAATTGCTCAAAGTCAGTTGTAGTTCTTGTGTTTCTCTTTTTTCTGTTCTTCTTGTTTTTCTTTCCTTCAATGATTCTTATTAACGTTGGGTGTCACCACTAATGGTTAATCATCACTTAATTAATTACTTAATTATCTCATTAACTTCAACACTGCTTCAGTGTTCATTTTTAACACCCTGTAGTGTGTAGTTGGACATATATGTACATTGAGGAGTGTTAATTTAACACTGGGGATTTTGCTGTGAAATCTTGTAAAAATGTTGTTATTTGTTGTCATTTACAGTCATGAACTAACTAATGTTACCAAATTGATCCTTATTGTTAAGTGTTATCATTAAACAATATGTACTTACCCAATGAGAACAGACAAAATATAAGCCAGTATAGATGCATGTTCAATAGCGAAAAAAATCCCAATTGTCTGATTGTCTTTACTTCTGCTGTAGAATGAGGCTTCACTCTTGAACAGATGTCAGTCATTTGGTCATATTTATACACTGTGAGTGAGCAACACATTCTCACTACCACTCCCAACCAGTGGCTGAACCAGGATAGTTTCATTTTTGCCTTTTGTCTCTCTTTTGTCTTTCTTAAAAAAATCAGTTTTTTCATCAGATTGTTTTTAAATGATGAAATATGTAAATACAGTCACCATCAATAAGATAAATGTAAAAGCCATATCATTATCATATTGACGAGGTTTCAATTTCTCTCTAAACATCACTTAATGTTTAGTGACCATAACTACAGGAACAAGTATTGTACTGCAAATAACCATGCATTCATGTCATGATTTAAATATGATTTAAATTCCTTATTTCTAGTCTTTTTTTTTTTTTTTTTTTTTAAATAAAATAAATCCAATAGGCTGTTATTCAACTTGAACATAATTATATATGCATTCACTAGTTTGCCTGCCCATTCAGCCTTAAAGGAACACTCCACCATTTTTTGAAATAGGGCTTATTCACTTTCTTTCCTACATTTAGATAGGTAGGCAAATGCATTTTTGTCTCAGTGCATGCATTGTTTTAGTTTGACAGGGTCGGTGCTAGCTTAGCTTAGCATAATGAATGGAATCCTTTGTTGCCAGCTAGCATGTCCTGAGTAAAAGTGATATATATATAAAAAAAAACACCTAATTATTTCTTGTGGCCTGCGTATTCACAACAAGTACAAATAGCGGATTAACACTAGGCGATTTCCTAGGCAGATATTGACTTAAGGACTATATTAGGGGGAAGCACAGGCGAAGCACTGCTACTTGGGCGTGATATCTCTGCGCCCAAGTAGCAGTGCTTCGCCTGTGCTTCCCCCTAATATAGTCCCAAGTCAATATCTGCCTAGGAAATCGCCTAGTGTTAATCTGCATCGCTATTTGTACTTGTTGTGAATACGCAGGCCACAAGAAGTAATTAGATGGGGTTTTTTTTTTATATATATCACTTTTACTCAGGACAGGCTAGCTGGCAACAAAGGATTCCATTCATTATGCTAAGCTAAGCTAGCACCGACCCTGTCAAACTAAAACAATGCATGCACTGAGACAAAAATGCATTTGCCCACCTATCTAAATGTAGGAAAGAAAGTGAATAAGCCCTATTTCAAAAAACGGTGGAGTGTTCCTTTAAAGGTTAATGGTAAACTAACTTGGCATGCTGTCCTTGGAGGAAGCTCAAACCTGAGACTCAGCTTGAGCTCTGAGTTAAAAGAGGACATTAAATCTGTGAAGATCTCAGCATCTAGATGTTGATGTTTTATTGACATATATTATTGTGATCAGTGTTTCCTTTAGTTGGTCAGTTTGACACTTGGCTGTTAATGTGAGTTAGTGGTCTTTGTAATGTTTGCAATGTAATGTAATGTAAACAATGTTTACCAAAACACATAAATTGTTCCAAAGAAAACCAGAAATGATGATGATGTGGTGATATAGTTTTCACCATCGTAAAGTACAATAATTCACTAATAGTTTTCTGACCAAAAGTGATTATTTGTTATTTATAGATTTTATCCATCAACAATAATTTCTTGCAACAGATAAGATATTCTGAAATTTGTTTTTTAAAAGGATAGTAGGATATTTTTCCTTATGTTGGGTACACACCAAATGATTTTTTACATTTTATAAGATTTTCAAAATGTGATAGACCACAAACATGAGTATAAAAAATCCCAGATTTAAGCGTTTTGCTCCTATTAAAAATCTGTTTGTGATTTTTCAAACAGAAATCAAAACAGAAATCAAACAGATTTTTAACCAGAGTCTCGACTGTGAACACAGGAAATCTCGCAAAATCTCGCGAGACTTCAGAATAAGCATGGCGGACGATATGCAGGAAGAAATTGCGATGATAGTGTTTGGAATGATTTTCAAAGAAAATTCACATGAAAAAAAAAAAAAAACATTGTACCCACCATAATATATAACCTTTTATTACAGAAATATATTAATTCTTTATTGTCTTTTTATTCTTTATTGGATTTATTGTCTCTTTAGAAAAAGTTATTTAATCCCTCTATAGAACCTCACTGAACCCTTAACACTCAGCTTCCTGCAAGTGTGTGTGTGTGTGAGAATGACCGTGTCTTCCATCATCTCGCTTTCTGATTGGATATTGTTTCGTTTCATGTGATAATCTCCAGAAAATGCGCGCGTTTGTCTTTCGGACTTCCCCCCACACATCAGGATTTCTGATCGTAAATATTAAACATATTTAGGATTGGTGATCGGGGCGGCTCCGATGTTCTTCAGAGCAGGTTCGGACACTCACCTCACACCAGGGGAAAATCTGATAAGATAATCTGTTGAACCATCAAGATAATCGGGACATAACTAGGATTGTTGGAAGGGGGGAAATCGGCCAAAAATCAGCCCGATTATCTTTTGCTGTGTACCCAGCATTAAGAAATCCACAGACATCAATGAGAAAAGAAGTTCACTCTGAAAACTGGTGCTAGACCAGTAGCCAAAATAATAGAAATAAAGCCAAAATAATGGAAATCAAAATATTGTACCAGTAGCCAGAAGACTTTTACTGTGAACGCTGACATGAAAAAGGTGGCAGAAATCACTGCTATGGCAATGAGAAATGAAAGTTTAACTGGAGAATCTGAAAGAAAACCCATGCACTTGAACGGAGATATATGGTGGGTGGGTGGGTGGGTGGGGTGTGGGGGGGGGGGGGGGGGCGTTTCTTTAATTGGGTAAGTAAAGGAGGAGAGCAGGTGGAATTTATTGATTCATGAACACATGAGCAGCAACTTGCTGAGGGGGTAATTGATGAGTTTGTCTGTGTCACAGGTTTGAAATGATGTCTGTTTGGAAAGCGTTTTGGAACCAATGTTTTTAAAAGAGATGTGGTTGACGAAGAGGGGATCGCAGGAGATCAATTTGTGGAACTTTGTGAACTGAAAATAAGGAAACAGACTGGTTAGGTTGGAGGGCTGTGGATATATTAACAATGAACATCGAATGGTTGCTCGTTAACGGATCCATTTAGTTATGCTTGATATTAAAGCGGATAGTGTCCCTTTATAGTAAATTTTAGAATTGCAAGTAGATTCTGATTATCTGAGAAATCGGTGGAATGAGGGGAAGAATAGAGCTTTGAATGTTCTGGTAGTGTTTTCTTAGTGACTTCCTGAACGGAGGAGAAATAATCAGTCAATACAATGTGGAGAGGCACTGGGGTGTGTGACGGGCCTGTATATGGAGCCAATGTCCTAAATCTCTGAAAGGCAGAATTTGAAAGAGAGCAATTTGGATTTTAAATCCTGTTACATGTTTTGCTTTATTTGTGAAATAATTGCAAGCGAAAGACCGGATTAGCCGTCTGAGGAATAGCATTAGTTCAGAGGAACTTCAATCATCACTCAATCATCACTTAATTATCTCATTAAATTTAACACTGCTTCAGTGTTACTTATAACACTCTGAGTGTGGATTATATAAACACTGAGCAGTGTTAATTTAACACTGGGCATTTTGCTGTGTAGGCCCTCAGCAATGGAATAAACCCATACACAAAAGAATTATATTTGAAATATATTTTCAGGATATATTTTGGATTATATGCAAATATTTGAAATTGGCCCAATAAATATATTTCATACTTGTATTTCATATATTTTTGTTATATTTCAGAATATATTTCAATGTATTTGGAATATATGCCACATATATTTTTGACACTTTTGGGGACCCATACAGAAAAAAATACATTGAAATATATTCTGAAATATAACAAAAATATATGAAATAAAAGTATGAAATATATTTATTGGGCCAATTTCAAATATTTGCATATATTCCAAAATATATCCTGAAAATATATTTCTTTTGTGTATGGGAACTACCCCCTATTCTCCGTGCCACCCCTAACCTCCAGTCCTTTAAACCGCAACTTAAAACTCATCTATTCACCATGCTCAGTAAATAATCATTTTCCTCTATACTTCTCTGTCTTACACTTTTTCAGTATTTATGTTAAGTCTACTTTATTGAAATTGAAGTTTTCTCTGATTTCTCTGAAAACCGTTTATTGCTGTTTATTTGTCCGTAAATCAACCCAGTGATTAAACGGTCAACTTCAAATTGTTTCTCTTAGTAAGATGAAACTAATCTGTTATTTAAACTGTGATTAAATTATATATAGAAAGCAAACTAAGAATGCTCCCTTTACAATCGCTGGAACTGTCAATCAAACAGCACAAGTTTACCAGTAAGTTCTGGGGCCCTATTTTAACGATCTGAAACGCAAGTGTCAAAGCGCAAAGCACAAGTAACTTTGTGGGCGGGTCTTGGCGCTGTTGCTATTTTCCTGGCGGGATAAATGACTCTTGCGCCCGGCGCAAATCTAAAATGGGTTGGTCTGAAGAGCTTCATTATTCATAGGTGTGGTTTGGGCGTAACGTGAAATAAACCAATCAGAGCGTCATCTCACATTCCCTTTAAGAGCAGGCGCGCTTGTTCTAAAGCGGATTCCTATCATAACGGCGGATCTATCTATCGTAATAATGTATGATTTGCAAAAATGAAAACTGCTGCTTCTGTGTAGATGAGAGAATCAAAGTGTGCGTTGTGCACACGCTACATTGATTATGGCCAAGCATGCGCCCTTAAAATAGCATATGAATAACATGCGCAACGCGCCACTGACTTTAAACAATTTTTTCCTGGTTAGTGGCGCAATTGTTTTCTAAACCTGCAAAATAGCATGAAGGAACATTTGCGCCGGAACACACCTCCTTTTTTGCGCTGAACCGCCCAGGGAGCGCAAGTTCATTCCCTAGTTTAGCGATGTGCTTCTGTGGAGGGAAAAGCGCGCTTTGCGCGGGTGCAAAATAGGAATGATACATGCGTCGGTGTACAAAGTCAATTGCGCTGGGTGCAAGATAGGGCCCCTGGACTCTGTAACTCTCGTTACAAATCAACTGATCTCTTATTTACATTGCGTGCAGAAATCGAGTTGCAGTGAGGAGATCACTGCATTCATGCGCTCAACATGTCTGTTGTCAGCTGTGAATGCTCACCACTACAACCTTTGAGTAGAAATCACTTGAAGTGAGAAGTAATTCTGCTTGTTAACAGGCTTATTAAGGCTAAAATGACACCATATTTAATATACACAGATTTTGTGGCTCAGATAAGGTCCAGTTCTGGTTTATTTCTTTTGCTATTGGCTGAAATGTGGCCAGAGGTGTAAAGTCCAGGTTCAGAAAGTAAAAGTCCTCCTCAGGATTTGCTAATTCAGCAGGAGATATAACTAATTAGTGAAATCAGTTCATGGGTGGAATAAACACAAGACTATACAGCTCTGCTAAATATGATTCTATAGATCTAAATATTATCCTATATCCTATCAACACATTTCATGATTAGTATAACTTGAGAGTTGTAATAGTAAAAATGTTCTAAAAGTTTTTGAGACACTTCCACATGTAATACTTCGCTATAGAGTGATGCAGGTATGATGTTACTTTGTAGGCCAGCTGACAGTTAGCATCACAATGGTTCCCTTGATTTGTCCATATAAGATGACAACATCTTAAATAAAACATGAGTAAAATAAATAAATAAATAAATAAGGGCATTTTGCTTTTGGAATTTAAATTAATAAGCACCCTTAATTAAATTCAACAGATATTGGAGATAATCAGAGATGGCAAAAGTACTGTGGCAAAACCTGTACAACAGGGGTTTTCAAATATGTTTTTTTTTCCCATTTCCTTGAAGTACAGATGAAATGATTGACAGTAGAAAGAATTCATACCAGCTGAGCAGCATTAAATGTAGTTATGCCAAAGGCCTTTGACTGTACAAAACATCTCATAAGAAGCAAAATCAGTATACACACTCATATAGTTTTGCTGCTTCACTTTATCTTTGAAAACCCCTGTTGTACAGGTTTTGCCACTGTACTTTTGCCATCTCCAATTACCTCCGATTACTATCTGTTGAATTTGATTATTAGTGCTTATTAATTATTTATTTTGAGGAACAATTCAACATTCTAGGAATGTTGATTTGAAACATTCCAATAACAAAAATGTCCAGTTTCCTTAATGTTATTAAAAGGTTAATATGATGTTCCTGAAACATTCTTTCAATCATTCAAACACCTGCTGTGAACAAGCACTGAAAGAAAGAGAAATAAGACCATAAATTACAATTTCCTTCAGCCACAGCCTTTGATGAACTGAAAGAAGACATTAGGATTAAACAACTCCACACACCGCATTACCAGAGATGAAATCAACTGAAGATAAAAAAAAAAAACATCACAGTATCTATAATACAAATTTTAAATGCATCTAATTATCCAACACAATTTTGTTTAGTTATATACAGTATCTTGGGATGAGATTTGTGAGCAAGAATGAAAAAAGAAAAAGCAGAGAAGAATTTAAAGAGTCTATAAAGAGTTATAGTTTCCCATGTTTTATAAGTACTCTCAACTAATTACATTTTGCAGTGTAAATATATTGTAAATATATATTTTTATTGTAATATATAACAGTATATTTACGCAATATATGATTTCATTTATTTTTCAGTATATTTACCTCATATAATATATTGATCATAAATATATAGAATTTCTGTAAGGGTTATATGTCATAAAAGATAATTCAACAAAGACCATATCTGAACTACAGTAGTCAACATTAGTTAGTACTAATCAAAACTAATTACATTAGTACTGATCAAAAAAGTTAATCAAAGTTGTCCTAAGACAAGAATGGGTATTGTTTAAAAATCATGTATAACTTTGATGAAAGGTTTTGATTCACTTCAAATGTTGACTACTGTAGTTTTTGACCCTGTACAGAGGTCACATGGACATCAATATTGGACGTTCAGAAGACGTAAAAAAAAAAAACGTAATAAAAACGTTCATTCTGGCTCTTCAGGGGGCGTCTTTTCAATGCATGACAAAGCCATCAAAAAACGTCTTTTGTACGTAGGCCTACATAGTGCGTTGTATACTTATTTATTAATTTTTTTCATGAGATATTTGGTACAGTCAAAGGCCTTTGTACGGTGGCCAAGAGAGCTCAACGCGCTGCAACTGAAGAAAACACATGCAAATAGAAAAACACCTGCAAATTAAAAAAAAAAAAAAAAAAAGAAAGAAAACATAAGAAAACATCTTCATCAGTTTCACAAAACATGCGTGCTCTAAATACTCACAACACAACCAAATACAGAAACGCGCTGCAAAAGTTCACAACACAACCAAATACAGAAACGCGCTGCAAAAGTTCACAACACAACCAAATACAGAAACGCGCTGCAAATAGGACAGAACACAAACAAACACAGAAACGCGCTGCAAATAGGACAGAACACAACGGAAATGTTTCTGGGGAACCCAATAAGTGACGGACGGACGGCTGGGACGTGCTTATTGCTCGTGAGCTTTACCTATGCCCTACTCTCTTAAAAGGGCAGACGGCAGAGCCTTTGAATTGGGCACTTTGGAGGGAGCGGGGCACTTGTGTGCCATTGTGTTGATGAAGGGAGCAACGAAAGACAACGTAATTTCCTCATTATTTTCACCTGGGATGTTCCCATGACAACGCAGCGCGTGTCCATCAGCTGAATAGCTGTTCTTACCAGAAATATAGTATTGTTGCTGTTAACATAACTGTTGCAAATAAATATACATTTTATACAACAAAGTTTTTAAAATATGCGTTATATCTGTGTGTGAGTGTCTCAACTTTAAAACTTGCCGTCTCATATTTGGACCCAAGCTGCATTCTAACATTTCTTATGAAACTTATTTTAACATAACATGACAAAATGTGTACAATGTAACTGATGTATAGATTAATGTCTTTCCCTCATGTTCTTTTTCTCTATCTTTATTTATTTATTTATTTTAGTCTTCAGCTCATTGTTCTTTTTAGTATTCTTATGACATTGATATTATAAATACATTTTGTATATTGTATACAAAGTTGTATGTCATAAACGTGTCATCTCTGTATGTTTTGCAAAAAAAATAATAATAATAATAATAAAAGTAGACAGCTGTAAGCGCGTCCAGCTGGTCCGTCACTTATTGGGTTCCCCGGAAACATTTCCGTTGTGTTCTGTCCTATTTGCAGCGCGTTTCTGTATTTGTTTGTGTTGTGAACTTTTGCAGCGCGTTTCTGTATTTGGTTGTGTTGTGAGTATTTGGAGCACGCATGTGTTGTGAAACTGATGAAGATGTTTTCTTAATTTGGGGGTGTTTTTTCTATTTGCATGTGTTTTCTTCAGTTGCAGCGCGTTGAGCTCTCTCGGCCACCGTACCTTTGGCATAACTACATATCATGCTGCTCAGCAGGTCTGAATTATTTGTCTATTATTTCATCTGTACTGCAAGGACATGGAATTTTTTTTTTTTTTTTGAAAACCCTGTTGTACTGTTTTTGCCACTGTACTTTTGTTCACAGCAGGTATTTGAATGATTGAAAGATTGTTTCAGGGACACTTACCTTTAAAATGGCATTCTTTGAACATTAAGGGAACTGGACATTTTTATGTTCTTGGAATGTTACAAATCAATGTTGCTAGAATAGAACACATCCCATTTTCCCAAAGAGAATAATGACGCTGAAGAGGCACAGATCTGAATTAAAGACAATTCTGATTAACTGATTGCTGTAGTTTCACAATGGTGTTGAAGTAACACTTTTGATACAGTATTTAACTATGAATGTGATAAGTGGACATGCAGGCTATATGATGATTTAGTCATCATACTCAGTATAGCTAAATGTATTCACAAACCATGTAAGTGTGCACAAGAGTGGCTTGCAAAAAAATATTTCAAGCAACAAAAGAAAAACTAATGTTAAACAGTCAAGGGTCAGGAGCCCAACTAAAGCAAACACTGATCTCCACAATGGAGACTTCAAACCAAGCCTGGCCCAGCCGCCCACTGTACACTTTCCCTCCGATCTCCCTGTTACCACAGGTAATCAAAAGAATCAGGGAAACGCGCCACTCAGTGCTCCTCATAGCCCCGCGATGGGAGAACCAAACCTGGTACCCAGAGCTGGTGAGGCTGACGCACGTAGCCCTATGGTCGATCCCGATGAGGAGAGATCGTCTCTCTCAGGCCGGTGGATCGATTTGGCATCCCCATCCAGAGCGCTGGTCTCTGCATGTGTGGATAATCAACGGATACCCGTTACTTTGCCAGAAGGGGTCTTGAACACGATCACACAGGCTAGAGCTCCTTCTACGAGAAGGCTCTACGCGTCTAAATGGTCAGTGTTTTACAAATGGTGCGCTACTAAGAGCCTGGACCCACGCACGTGTGAGGTTCCGTGGGTGCTTTCTTTCCTTCAGGAGCTGTTGGAAAAGGGCAGGTCCCCTTCCATGCTCAAAGTGTATGTTGCGGCTATTCCAGCGTTCGCTCAGCCGACGCGCAGCCGGGCGATAGGAAAGAACGAGCTCATCATCCGCTTCCTTAGGGGAGCCAGAAGGATGAACCCCCTGCGGCCCCCTTCGGTTCCTATTTGGGATCTTTCCTTGGTCCTGGGGGCCCTGAAAGCTTTCCCATTTGAACCGATAGATTCCGTGGATCTGAAATATCTCACGTTCAAAAACGTTTTTCTGACCACTCTGTCATCAGTAAAACGAGTGGGGGATCTACACGCGCTGTCTGTCAGCCCCACGTGTCTTGAGTTCGGACCAAATGACTCTAAAGTCATCCTTAAACCGAGCAATGGTTACATCCCCAAGGCGATTGGCACTCCCTTTAGAGAGCAAATTATCTCCCTATCGGCTCTGCCTGCAGCCGCTCTGTGTTTTCCCTATTATGTGCTTGTGTATTGTGCTGGCCCGCGTTGCTGGCAAACTATTCTCCACACTGACGCACAAAGGGTTAACCCCCAGAGGTCGACGGTATCGCCGGCGATACCAGCTCGCTTTTTTTTTATCAGTGTAAAAGAAACTCATAAATTCTTTGTTGACTTTGATTTTCCATTGGAGTTTCATACATCAATCGATTCTGTTAAATGTGTATTATTTTTGTGTATACTCACAATAAAAACAAAGTGTGGTGCTTTTTGCCAAATAAAGAAAAATAAACACGAAGCGAGTTCTGCCTTCTCTCTGTCCGTGTAGTCCATTCTGAAACACGTCCGAAAATGAATCATAACTCAGCGAACACTTCTCACACAGACACGTGAGTTATGTCTTTATGAAGCTTGAAATCTCTTCTTTTAAATGAAGTAATTTATATAAAAAACAAATGTTTTCAACTCATGTAATCCGTTTGAAAGCAAGGAGAGGTACCGTTTTTCCTTCTGCCTCATTATCTTTATAATCAGCTGCGGCCGCCCCGCCCCCGGCGCGATTCACATGTAAATAGTTTAGGAGATCTAGTATGCAACGCATACGCCCCCCGATCAATGCCATAAAAACACAGTTTCTATCAGACTTACTGATAGTTCATC
The DNA here is from genome assembly GCA_022828995.1 of Vimba vimba. Taxonomy (NCBI): domain Eukaryota; kingdom Metazoa; phylum Chordata; class Actinopteri; order Cypriniformes; family Leuciscidae; genus Vimba; species Vimba vimba. The sequence goes on along the minus strand of CM040817.1, from coordinate 55,101,100 downwards.
GCGTTTTGAGCATGGCACGCTTCTCCGGTAATGAAGACGCCATTCAGATGATTCTGGACAGCGAGGAAGAATGCATGATACCGGGTTGTTTCCTCAGAGGAAGATTGTAACTCAGACGACGAACGGCAGCATATTGAAGAGCGAATTCCGCCGAGGACACAATTTCGGAGTAAGTTTTACTTAAAAGTCTTTTGTCTTTTATTTTTCGTGTTCGCATTTATGAGGAAAAAAACAATATTACGTGACAGTTCTCCATTATGGACGCGAGCGCTCTAAGCACTAAAAGACTTTCAAACATTCACAGAGACCTCAAAACAGAAAGTACAAATCCTTTCTTTAAAACGAATTTCGTTTTGTATCAATTGTATCTTAATTTTAATATTTTTTTCATTAACAAATTTCCTGGATTTAAAGTAAATATAGGCTAGCTAGCAATCACAACATAAGGTCTGAACTGGAGATCATCATGAACCAGACCGTACTCGCCTCACATGTCTAAAAAAATTTGAAATATATTTACAGAAAGCTGGTTCTAAACAAAACCATCCAAAACAAAAAAACTATGTAGCCTAATATCTATGTGCATTTCTCCGGTGCGTTCACTAGCCTACTGCGAAGATCGCGAGTCAATAGCCTATCGTCAACTTCATCTTTGCCAGAAGCTATATTCAAAGTAATGAATACATAGATAAAATGTAGGCCTATAATCTTTTTTTTTTTTACAAAGAAAGAGTACACTTGAAATATTGTTGAAATTGTAATTATTGTTGTAACCTTTTTAATAAAATAGCAAAACATATTTATAGATGTAAGCAAAATCTTAAATGGTCAATATAAGTCTTCTTCTAAATATATCTTTTGTCCTTGCATTGTGGCTCAGTCAGTTTCACACCTGAGTGAATGGCTCATCATTATGCAGAGTGGGTGGGACATTGTATTTCTCAGGTGTAAACCACTCCTCGTTCACGCCCCCCTCGCATATTGGCTTTCCAAGCAAAACCTGTTTTACATCAATTCAAATCAATTTATGGTTTTATGTGAACGATAAAGCAAGACTATTTTCACATAATTTTGAAGAAAAAACTATAGGCGAGGACATCCATTAGTCAAAAGTCTTATTGCCACATATTTAGTATGTGTTTTGTGGCCTTATTTCTGCAACTTTCATTTTTCTTTTTTCCAATAACCACGCATAAACATTATTCTCTTAAAAATTCAAACATATACATTCATGTTGATCAGATATTTTGGTAGCCCTGTTTGTGCTATATAGAGTGAATTTACACCTTTGCCATTAACATGTTTATAAATAACTGAAAAAAGCACAAATGTCAGAGCATGTCAGAACACCTCCAGGGCCCAGAAAACAGCTCAGACTCCAGAGGGTTAATGCTCTCTATGCAATAGACCGGCAGAGCCGTTCTATTCTTCTCCCCGTAATGTGCTTATGTACTTGAGATGGTTCGCTTCGCTGGCCGCCTGTATTACATACGATTGTACACAGACCGGCAGAACCGCTCTGTATCCCTATGAAGTGCTTATGACATGTGCTGGCCCGCGTTGCTGGCCGCCTGTTCTGACATGATGTGTTCCCCGGGCTTCCCTGGGACTCATGCAGTGATGCTCGGCACGCACGGCGTTGACAAGGGTGTTCCCGTAGCGTAAGCAACTTACGCAATACGAGAGAACCTCTCATAAGAGAACGTACTCGGTTACCTAACGTAACCTCGGTTCTCTCTAGAAGAGGGAATGAGTATTGCGTAACCTGCCATGCTCGCGACACGAGCTTATTTGCTTCATTCAATGAAAACCAGATTTTCAGCCTGTGAGCCCCACTATTATACGCTAAGCCACATCCATTCTGGCGGGCTGTGACGCGTAGGCCTCATTGGCATGACGTCACGCCGGGCTCACCGATAGGCAGCAGCAGTTGCCGCAAGTCAGCCAATGAGCACGCTTATACAGCCTGACATGGTCCGCTGTCTGCCGCACTGCGTTGACAATAAATACAAAATTAAGGATCATTTTTGGCTTCAGATCTCGAGAAAAGATGACTTTACCCGTAGCGTAAGCAACTTACGCGATACTCGTTCCCTCTTCTAGAGAGAACCGAGGTTACGTTAGGTAACCAAGTACGTTTTAGTCAATACGTTTAAACAACAGTGGGTCAATTTAAAGCAGTCGGTTTCTGCAAGTGAAATTAGTTAACTTGAGTTTTAATTTAGTAAAAAAAAAAAAATTTAATAACAACTTTTGTAGCCGTCTGAGAAAAATAAATTCAGTCTGGTTAGTAATAAGTGAAGCTGGTAATGCTGTTTGTGGAGTTGTACTGTGTATAAGATTTGAATGCATGACTAAATAGTTATTAGGGGTGTAACAATACATCGATATGGATCGATGCATCGATATAACGTCTAACGATAAGATGCATCGATTCCCCACTTAAAATATCGATATACACCTTTATTTTGACACTCCACATTCTCACGTAACATCCTTCTGCCAAAGCGCACATTTTCGTTTACTCACCAACCGCCTGCCGGTGTGTCTTTAAAACGTTAAAGGAGAAGTTCCCTTTTAAAATGAAAATTCTGTCATCATATAATCACCCTCATGTTGTTTCAGACCTGTATGAATTTCTTTCTTCTGCTGAACAGAAAGGAAGATATTTAGAAGAATATCAGTAACCAGGCAGTTTTTGGGTCCCATTGACTTCCATAGTAGGAAAAAAATATACTATGAAAGTCAATGGGACCCAAAAACTGCCTGGTTACTGATATTCTTCTAAATATCTTCCTTTCTGTTAAGCAGAAGAAAGAAATTCATACAGGTTTGAAACAACATGAGGGTGATTATATGATGACAGAATTTTCATTTTAAAAGTGAACTTCTCCTTTAATCTCCTCATCTGAAATAGGCGCCTGACAAGACTGACTAAACCCCAAGTTTTTTCACAAAAGCCGGTTGTCCGCTGTCAAGGCATCGCAAGTTCATGTTTTACAGCAGAGAAGCACTCACACCCTTGTTGGTGAACACGATAAGTCCGCTTTAGCGACTCAGCGCGCAGTATTCAGGTCAGGTGTCACTTTGAAAAGACACGGTGGCTAAGAGGAGTTTTGTCAAAGCTGACTTTCTAAAGCAGCCCGTTTAGTGGTGAGGGAAAAGCTCTCTGTACGTGTACGTTATCACAACAACAAAGTTTTCAGGCTTCTATGTCAGCTGAGGAGATTAACGTTACGAAGATTAACCGAGTGTTGTATTATTTATCTTAGCAATTACTTGGTTTTGATTGACTCAGAAAGATGAAATGTGAATGTATCTGCTCTGCTAAAAAAAAACAAATAAAAAAAACTTTTACAATATTAAAGCATACTTTCAAATAACTTTAATTTTGTAATTTACCTGTATTTTTTAATTTATTATTATTATTATTATTAATCAAAACAACCCAGCTGCAGGTTGATTGATATTACTTGGAATGCACAATAATAATAATAAAAAACATGATTTATGAAAATGAACAAGAACGGAGTATTGCAAATGACCACTTCTGTTATAAATGTCCCAATTGGGAGAGGGTGTGTAATTTTCAAAGAGTTTAATTAAACGTTCATGTTATATATTTTGGTTGCATTTGTGAGTTAATAAAAACGTAACTGGTTGTGTGAACAGAATATCTAAATATCGATTAATCGATCGATATAGCCCTGAATCGAATCGAATCGAATCGTATCGTATCGTAGAATTTTTTGAAGTATCGGCAAATATCGTATCATTGGCTGAGAGAATCGATATCGTATAGTATCGTGATGAACTGTCCGATTTACACCCCTAATAGTTATCATCTATCCGAGAAACTACAACCTTAAATCCAACAATGTTTCTATAATCAGTTTTTCTGATGGATATTGAAATCATATATTGTATTAAGACATTTTTAAATTCTGATTGATCAGACACACACAGACATCAACAATCAGCATATGAATCTCAACAATGGTGACAATCAAGTTTCATGTAGCAATGCATGCTGGGTTCCAGGATAGTATAACACTCCCAGCATGCACTGCAGTAGGAATAAATAAATGAACAAATTATTGCCACCATTGTTGAGAGACGTGCTGATTTTTCATATCTCTGTGTTTCTACAAGACAGTGTAGCTCTGTGTCTATGGCTGTGCATGATGCATTAAAAAATGTCACTGTAATCCATTGCTGTAGTTTCTCAGTGATGTTCAAATTCAACAGATAGCAATTGGAGATAATCAGAGATGACAAAAGCACAGTGGCAAAACCTGTAAAACAGGGGTTTTCAAATATGTTTATTTCCGTTTTCTTGCAGTTCAGATGAAATGAGAGACAGTAGAAAGAATTCAGACCTGCTGAGCAGCATTAAATGTAGTTATGCCAAAGGCCTTTGACTGTACAAAACATCTCATGAGAAACAAAACCAGTATACACACTCATATAGGGTTGCGGACGCTTTATCTTTATCTTTGAAAACGTACTCGGTTACCTAATGTAACCTCGGTTCTCTCTAGAAGAGGGAACTAGTATTGCGTAAGTTGCTTACGCTACGGGAAAGTTATCTTTTCTCGAGATATGAAGCCAGAAAATTATCCTTAATTTTTGTATTTATTGTCAACGCAGTGCAGCAGCTAGCCGACCTAGAGCCGCTGCCTAGCGCGCTCATTGGCTGCCGCGCGGCAACTGCAGCAGCCAACCACTGAGCCCTGCGTGACGTCACGCCCAATTGAGGGCGCAGGCGCCCTTACACATCAGAGCCCGCCAGGATGGGCGTGGCTTTAGTGTATATTAGGACGGGCTCGGGTGCTGCTTCCCTGGTTTTCATTCGACTGAGCGAAAATCAGCTTGAGGCGTGAGCACGGCAGGTTACGCAATACTCGTTCCCTCTTATAGAGAGAACCGAGGTTACATTAGGTAACCGAGTACGTTCTCTTACGAGAGGTTCTCTCGTATTGCGTAAGTTGCTTACGCTACGGGAACCCCTTGTCAACGCCGTGCGCCGAGCATTCACTATATGAGTCCCAGGAACATAAATAGTGGGAATGAGGTGGCCAGCAACGCAGGCCAATACAAGTACATAAGCACACAGTAGGGGAATACAGAGCGGCGCTGCCAGTCTATTATAAGAACATCAACTCTAACAGTGCAGCTCAGCCAGGAGAGCTAAGTCACGTGAGAGTAGACACTGTGGGCAGAGCATACATCCCGTTAGACTGACAAAACTTTAGCCTGCAAGGCAGGAACTTCCAGGTTATAAAACCTGACAAATGTAGAGGGGGAAGCCCAGCCTGCTGCCATACAAATGTCATGAATAGAAATCCCGCTGGACCAAGCCCATGACGAGGCCATGCCTCTAGTGGAATGAGCCCTGATGCCCAACGGGCACTGCAGGTGTTTAGACGCGTATGCTGCTGCGATAGCGTCCACTATCCATCTGGACAGGCTATGTTTCGAGGCGGCGAGACCCTTGGTGCGCCCACCAAACGAAACAAAGAGCTGCTCCGAGCGCCTGAAGGCGGCGGAGTGTGTAATGTAAACTGTCAGCGCCCTGACAGGGCAAAGGAGCTTAACATCGCCCTCGCTACCGGATGCTGGCAGAGCCGATAGGGAGATAACCTGTGCTCTGAAGAGAGTGCCAATCACCTTGGGAACATAGCCTTGGTCTGAGGATGACTTTAGAGTCATTTGGTCCAAACTCGAGACATCTGACAGACAGCGCGTGTAAGTCTCCCACACGTTTGACTGATGACAGAGCTATCAGAAACTCGGTTTTGAGCGACAGATAATTCAGATCCACGGAGTCTAATGGTTCAAAGGGATGCGTCTTCATGGCCTCTAGGACCAAAGAAAGATCCCAAATTGGAACCAATGGGGGTCGTGGGGGATTCATCCTCCTGGCTCCTCTGAGGAAGCGGATGATGAGCTCGTTCCTTCCTATTGACTGGCCGCGTGTTGGCATAGCGAACGCTGCAATAGCCGCCACATACACTTTGAGCGTGGAGGAGGACCTGCCCTTGTCCAACATCTCCTGAAGGAAGCCGAGCACCCACGAGACCCCACACGTATGTGGGTCTAGATTCTTGTCGGTGCACCATGAGGAGAAAACAGACCATTTATACGCATATAGCCTTCTCATAGAAGGAGGTCTAGACTGCGTGATCGTGTTCACGACTCCTTCTGGCAAAGCAACGGGTATTCGTTGATTATACACACATGCAGAGACCAGCGCTCTGGGTGGGGATCTAGGCAGATCTCTTCTCGCCGGGATCGGCCATGGGGCTACCTGTGACAGCCGCATAAGCTCTGGGAACCAAGTCTGATTCTCCCATCGCGGGGCTATGAGGAGCACAGAGTGGCGCGCTTCCCTGATTCTCTTGATTACCTGTGGTAACGGCGAGATCTGAGGGAAAGCATATAGTGGGCGGCTGGGCCAGGTTTGTTGTCCAATCGGACTAGAACGTTGTGGCCCTGTATGTATGGGAGGAAGCGCTTCAGCGCGTTCTCGACCGCTATCATCTACAGACAGTTTATATGAAGGCGTTTCTCCCGGTCTGACCACAGGCCAAGACCGGTCTGCCCTCGAAGAGAGCGCCCCAACCTAAGTTGGAGGCATCCGTCGAGATGACCTTTCGGTACGAGACAGCTCCTATCACCACTCCTCGTTGGTACCAGTCGGCCGCTAACCAGGGCTCTAGTGCTGAACGCAGCTCTGAGTCACTCTGATTCGTCTGCCGCCGGAAGCCCATGCTCGGTGAGGCACACGAGCATTTAGCCAGCGTTGCAGCGGGCACATATGCAATAAGCCCAGCTGAAGTGCTGCTGTCGCTGACACCATACAGCCCAGCAGTCTCTGAAATTACTTCAGAGGAGCGGTGCTGCTCTTCTAACTGTGTTCCGAAGATGAACGAACGATGAACCGAAGGTCTTACAGGCTTGGAACGACATGAGGGTGAGTCATTAATGACATAATTTTAATTTTTGGGTGAACTAACCCTTTAAGAGGGGACTGAATGTGTGAGAATTGGAGGTTGGTCCGGCCTCGGCTGGACTAAAAACACTCTCTCTCCTCTTTTCGCCGGTGAGTGAGGCACGCGGGGTGCTGAACATTGCTTGTGACCATCCACTCTGACATCCCTTGTGAACGGCGCAATTTGCACAGCTCAAACGAAGGGAGAGAGCGGGAAGAGGGGTCGTAATAGGCGAAAAGCCAGAGCTTGTGATGGCGTATGTTTGCAGGCGTGCATGTAATATAACAGGCTCGTTTACTGCAATATTGATATTTCCAGTCGCCTGAATTTAGGAGGGGACTGAGAAATGTGTGAGAGAAGTTGGTCCGGCCTCGGAGCGACTAAAACACTCTCTTTTCTCCTTTCGCCGGTGAGTGACGCGTGCGAACGGGGCATGAGGGGCGGGGTGGCTTTCTTGTAATGTAAAGAAAAACTAGCCCCGTGACCGTCCACTTCTGACATCCCTTGTGAACGGCGCAGTTTGCGCGGTACAGGCAAAGGGAGAGAGAGCGGGAAGAGGGGCGAGTAGCCAAGAGCGTCATCATGTTTTGCGTCGGCGTTTGTTTGCTGGCGTACATGTATTAAAACAGGCTCGTCTACTGCAATATTGATATTTCCTGTGGAGGTGGAGCCGATTTATATATTAAATTCAAAATAGATGCAGCATCAGATTAGCGGTTGTGTGAAACGTAAATTAAAAAAGAGAAAATATCACGACCTATAGCCTACCTTCAAAAAGAACCAGCAATGTCAAGTTTTTTCTTCGACATGAAGAAAAGACAGAGACATCGATAGGCATCCCCAGCAGAAGGCAATAGCAGCGAAAAAATGCCTCAAACAATACGACTGAAGCAGCAGCTAATGTTGTGAGCAAAGGCGGTAACACAACGTCTAAAATTTGTTCTGCTAAAGGTAATGATTATTTACCATTATTTCTGGGCAAATATGTGGCACTGTTGTCGATTTTAAATTTGTGGAATGGTTTTCTCTTTTAGCTGATTGCTTTGAAATGCTTATTACATGCTTTTGTGGACTGAATTCATTCCGACTGATGGTAAATGGTAAATGGACTGCATTTATATAGCGCCTTCACAGACCTATGGCCACCAAAGGCAGCAGAGGAGGATTAAACAACTCCACACACTGAGCTCCACTTTGTGAGCTAGAATGAAAAAAGAAAAGCCAGAAAAAAATGAAAGCTAAACAATTCAAGAGTCAAGAGCCTTTTTTTTTTTAAAAGCATGTATCTGTATTGCAATGATTTTTTTAATAAATTTGTTTATTATTTAATCGATTACGTTTCATAAATGGAAATAAAAGTACAGTTTATCTTTGTCCCAACACTTGTATGTTTTTGTGCTAGCAACTTACAACTTTGAGTAAAACATCCTTGAGAAATTTTAGGCAATAGTTTCCCATGTTTTATAAGTACACTCAACTAATTACAATTTACAGTGTAAATATATTTACAATATATTTTGCAATATATGAAAATCAGCAATTCCTTATGTATTATTACATTTATTGTAATATACTGTATAACAATATATTTATGCAATATATGATTTAATTTATTTTTCAGTATATTTACCCGATATAATATATTGATCATAAATGTATGGAAAAACATTTTTGTTCTGTAAGGGTTATAAGTCATCGAAAATAATTCAACAAAGACCACATTTGAACTACAGTAGTCAACATTTGAAGGGGATCAAAAAAGTTAATCAAAGTTGTCCTTAGACAAGAGCGGGTATTTTTTAAAAAACATCATGTATAACTTGAAAATGGAAATGGAAAAAACATCTTTGAGAACCGCATTTTACAGGTTTTGCCCCTGTACTTTTTTCACAGCAGATGTTTGAATGATTGAAAGAATGTTTCAGGAACACTTACCTTTAAACAGCATTCTATGAATTATTTTATGTTCTCGGAATGTTACAAATCAACGTTCCTAGAATAGAACACAGTCCCTTTTCCCACGGCCCACAAGCCGCAAAGAATAATGGCACTGAAGTGGCACAGATCTGGATTAGAGACAAGGGCCACACAAGGGCCATAACTGGCCCGAGTCTCAGCCAAATACTAATCTATAGCCCTGCACTGGGACTAAATGGGACAATTTAAGTGCAAAAAACATTTACAGAAAAACTTCCTGAATTATTACTTACAAACACATTCACTGTAAAATGCAAATCTCTTGCAGTTAACTACATGCATGGATTAATGTGACCCCCAGCTGACAGAATTTTGTTCTACTAAGGTTGAATTGCTAGTATATGAATTCTCTCAGGTTGCGGTCAAGAAATAGTGTCTAATGCTAGGCATTTGGGACTCTATTCATACTCCGTAATAACAGCACTTTCCTCTGTCATTGTTGAATGAATGTTTGTGTGTTTTCATTAAATTACAACCCCAAATCAGAAAAAGTTGGGACACTGTACAAATTGTGAGTAAAAAATGAATGGAATAATTTACAAATCTCATAAACTTATATTTTATTCACAATAGAATATAGAAAACATATCAAATGTTGAAAGTGAGACATTTTGAAATGTCACGCCAAATATTGGCTCATTTTGGATTTCATGAGAGCTACACATTCCAAAAAAGTTGGGACAGGTAGCAATAAGAGGCCGGAAAAGTTAAATGTACATATAAGGCACAGCTGGAGGACCAATTTGCAACTTATTAGGTCAATTGGCAACATGATTGGGTATAAAAAGAGCCTCTCAGAGTGGCAGTGTCTCTCAGAAGTCAAGATGGGCAGAGGATCACCAATTCCCCCAATGCTGCGGCGAAAAATAGTGGAGCAATATCAGAAAGGAGTTCCTCAGAGAAAAATTGCAAAGAGTTTGAAGTTATCATCATCTACAGTGCATAATATCATCCAAAGATTCAGAGAATCTGGAACAATCTCTGTGTGCAAGGGTGAAGGCCGGAAAACCATACTGGATGTCCGTGATCTTCGGGCCCTTAGACGGCACTGCATCACATATAGGAATGCTACTGTAATGGAAATCACAACATGGGCTCAGGAATACTTCCAGAAAACATTGTCGGTGAACACAATCCACCGTGCCATTTGCCGTTACCAGCTAAAACTCTATAGGTCAAAAAAGAAGCCATATCTAAACAGGATCCAGAAGTGCAGGCGTTTTCTCTGGGCCAAGGCTCATTAAAAATGGACTGTGGCAAAGTGGAAAACTGTTCTGTGGTCAGACGAATCAACATTTGAAGTTCTTTTTGGAAAACTGGGACATCATGTCATCCAGACTAAAGAGGACAAGGACAACCCAAGTTGTTATCAGCGCTCAGTTCAGAAGCCTGCATCTCTGATGGTATGGGGTTGCATGAGTGCGTGTGGCATGGGCAGCTTACACATCTGGAAAGGCACCATCAATGCTGAAAGGTATATCCAAGTTCTAGAACAACATATGCTCCCATCCAGACGTCGTCTCTTTCAGGGAAGACCTTGCATTTTCCAACATGACAATGCCAGACCACATACTGCATCAATTACAATATCATGGCTGTGTAGAAGAAGGATCCGGGTACTGAAATGGCCAGCCTGCAGTCCAGATCTTTCACCCATAGAAACATTTGGTGCATCATAAAGAGGAAGATGCGGCAAAGAAGACCTAAGACAGTTGAGCAACTAGAAGCCTGTATTGGACAAGAATGGGACAACAATCCTATTCCTAAACTTGAGCAACTTGTCTCCTCAGTCTCCAGACATTTGCAGACTGTTATAAAAAGAAGAGGGGATGCCACACGGTGGAAAACATAGCCTTGTCCCAACTTTTATGAGATGTGTAGATGCCATGAAATTTAAAATCAACTTATTTTCCCTTAAAATTATACATTTTCTCAGTTTAAACATTTGATGTCATCTATGTTGTATTCTGAATAAAATATTGAAATTTGAAACTTCCACATCATTGCTTTCTGTTTTTATTCACAATTTGTTCAGTGTCCCAACTTTTTCTGATTTGGGTTGTAGTTTGTGTGTAATGGACCCCGTTCACACCGCAAGTCTTAATGCTCAATTCGGATTTTTTGCTCAGATCCGATTTTTTTTTTTTTTTTTGGCTGTTCACATTACCTTTTAAAATGTGGCCTATATCAGATTCCAGTGTGAACTGTTTGCGGTTTCGAACTGACCCGCATGCGCAAAAGAACAATAACAATGACATCAGACGCAGTACGCTGTTGCACTAAAGTTGGGGAGGTTATGGAGGAGGTAAGCATATTCGCTTTTATTTCAAAATGTTTGTGTAATGGCAGCTGTAACATTAATGTGCAGGTGCTGAGGAGGAGGAGAAGAATGAAGAGAAAGCGAGCAAAATTGGCTATTTTGGCCTTATGCGGGGCTGCAAATTCCCTACAGTGGTCTGTGTGGATGCGGAGACAAAGCCAGGAGTGATGGGAATGTGATGCGATTAGCTTCACAGACGTAAAACTTTCTGGTGTCGAGGGCAACTTTTGATTATCTCTGTCAGCGCCTCTTCTCAAGACTCCTACGGCAGGACACTCAATGTAGGCGACCCATCTCCGTGCGGAAACGTGTAGGAGTTGGACTGTATTGGCTGGCAACAGGGATCAGTTACCGCACGATGGGTAACCTGTTTGGCATTGCCAGGTCCTCTGTGTGCGCGATTGTGCACGAATTTTGCAAGGCCGTACGCCAAGTCCTCATGCGTGAGTTCATAAAACTGCCCGAAGGAGATCCCCTCCGGGAGGTCCTACAAGGCTTCCAAATGAGGTGTGGTTTTCCACAGTGTGCTGGAGCAATTGACGGGAGTCATAACCCCATCATTGCCCCAGAAGAAATTCATGTTGACTACTTCAATCACAAAGGATGGCATTCTGTCCTTCTGCAGGGAGTTGTAGATCATCAGTTCTGGTAAGCCTGCTACAATTATGAAATAATCTCTCATGTAATTTCTTTACTTTACTAGTGCTAGCCGTCATTGAGTGAAAAGTCTGATTTAGGTTTATAAAATAGTTAAATAATGCTGCCTTGTGATACAATTATGTGGTATGGCTTGTCGGTAGGCCTACTGATATTAAAATATGATAGCCCCTCTTGTTTGCAGTATCCATCTGTTTGTTTTGACAATCCGCTACTGATCATTTCAAAATTAGCCTATATTTAAATGTAGCACAGTGCAGTAATAACTGATTTGTGTTTCTTATCATAATTGTTTACATGGACAAAATTATAAAATAACACATCACATGTTCCCATAACAGTTTCACCAACATCCACACAGGATGGCCTGGAAGTGTCCATGATGCCAGGGTTCTTAGGAATGAGACCTATGAGGGACCTCCTATTCTTCAGGACCACAGGATAGCAGAAGGAGGGGCACAAGATGCTGCTGAGCCAACAAGAGTCAGAGAGGCACTGACAGAGTTTTTTTTACAGCCAACACTGATTCACAAAAGAAAACTTTAATTGACCATGTTTAAACATAATATTCTCAAAGTGTGGAGTAACAAAAAAAATGTTTTCAATACTAATGATGAAATGGTCAGCTTTGTTCTGAAAAAAATAATAAAAATGAAATGCATCCCTGTAAAATTCTCAGTTGTGCAGGTTTATGTAAACAACTAATCCATATAAAAATCGTCATCAAATTTTCACACAAGGATTTTTCTTGGCCAAAAAATAAGAAAACCTGCTCATTTCTATGTTCTACTTTGAATAAATACTCTGAAAATATTCATGTTCAAAATAAAAATGATTCTGCTATAGTGCAAGTCTCTGTTGGTTTAATAACACTACATAACGTTCAAACTGTAACCTGAAATCAAACTGTCAAATATAATCTGAACTGTAATTAACCTTTATAATGATGGATACACTTTGCATAGATTGACCAACAATACTGAAAGCAATTCACAATTTCGTGATCTGATTTACTTTTCCTCATCATCTGGAGGTCGGTAGAATGGTGGATATCCTAAGGCCTGGCTGAAGGGCTGAGGTAGATCTGGAGGATGTGCAGGGGAATGGTTGAAAGGTAGAGGTTGAGCCAGATCTTGCAGAAAAGATAGAGGCTGGTTGGTTGTCTCGTTACATGGTGGAGGCTGAGGTGAACCCATGCTAAATTTAGGGGGCTGAGTAAAGTTGTAAAAGGTAGGCTTAGGCGGCAGTTGTCTTGAGTTGTACTGTGAGGGCTGGACTGGTGCCTGGTAGAAAGGTGGACATGGGCAGGGGCGCAACTACCCAGTGTCAGAGGGGTATGCAGCAACAATTTTGGCGCCCCCTTCAAATTCAAACCTTTTTTAGTAACAGTGTCTGTCTACATTACACTACTACATAATAATAGTTATTAGTCCCATAACAGTAATAGCCATATATTGTAAAACAAATGCACTGAAAAATAAAGGAAACTTTCATAATTAGTTTTGTACTAATTTCTATACATTACAGATGTGATTGGGCCAGCCCAGTGTCAATCAAGAAAAGAACCAATGGGCCACTAGCCTACGTGTTTAATGAAAAATGTCAAAAAAAGAAACTTTTTTTTTTTTTGACCAATGTATTACAACGGCACTAACCCAGCGTGGCGCCGCCAATTAAGCAAAACAAACCGAATGGGCCGCCGATGTACGAGTTTTGTGGGCCGTATAGACAAAGACAAAAAAAATAGCCTATTAGATGTATCGGCCCAAAAAGCACGTCGGCCCACCGGGAATCTCCTAGCCTACATGTGTGGACATCACACTTTAAATCCTACCTGTTGCCTTTGACCATCCACTTATTTAGCTGCTGGTACATCAATTGACATGCCATCTCCTTTTCCCTCTTTCTTTTTCTATTTTTAGTCCCGACAGCTTTTTTGCTGTATCCATCTTTTTCGACTCGTACCTGCTCGCTCAGCGCTCACGGCGCCCCCACCTGCTCGCAATATTATCCCCCCCTCTCAGTCTCTATGTCAAAATTCTATGATGGAATCTTATGAAAATCCTACTCTAGCCTGTTAGTCCTCTAAAAAGTTATATAACACTGAGGAAATGCAGAAATTATTTAGAAACGCACAACAGCAGCTACATATAGATTTAAAAAAATAAAAATAAAAATAAAAAATAATTACCATCGCTTTGGCGCCCCCCTGGTGCTGCGCCCCTATGCGCCGCATATAGCGCATACCCACTTTTTGCGCCACTGGACATGGGGAATTTGACCTTGCAAGAAACTGTGTGAACATTGAGAGTATTTTAAACTGATGTTTGTGCTGTGCTGCTTGTATTTTCAATTGAAGCTCAGCAGTGTCGTCTGTGTTGTTGAGGGCACTGCTGATCTTTTCAGTGAAGATTTCCAGTGTTGCTTCCATCTTGGTCTTCCTTTTCCTGCTCTTGGCAGATGTAGCTGTAAGAAAGAGGAGAAAGTGTTTGGCTATTGTATCACAATTACAAAAATAAATAGTTAGGCTTGGAGGGTAGACATGAGCATAGGGAAAAACTTAGCAGTAATACAGTACAGTAATAACAGAATACAAAATATTAATGGATGTGTTAGCTAAGCAAATACTTTACTTGTGATTTAGCAACAGCCTGATAAAAACATGATGATTCTTACTTCCAGAGGACTTGGTGGCTGTTGTGCTTCTTCCGGTGGTCTTTGTAATGCCTGCAGTACATCTCTAGATGTACAGTGGGGAGAACAAGTATTTGATACACTGCCGATTCTGCAGGTTTTCCCACTTACAAAGCATGTAGAAGTCTTTCATTTTTACCATAGGTACTCTTCAACTGTGAGTGACGGAATCTAAAACAAAAATCCAGTAATTAATAAGTAAAAATAAGTCATTAATTTGCATTGTATTGCATGAGAGAAGTATTTGATGCATCAGAAAAGCAAAACTTAATATTTGGTACAGAAACCTTTGTTTGCAATTACAGAGATCATACTTTTCCTATAGTTCTTGACCAGGTTGGCACACACTGCAGCAGGGATTCTGGCCCACTCCTCCATACAGACCTTCTCCAGATCCTTCAGGTTTCGGGGCTGTCGGTGGGCAATACGGACTTTCAGCTCCCTCCAAAGATTTTCTATTGGGTTCAGGTCTGGAGACTGGCTAGGCCACTCCAGGACCTTGAGATGCTTCTTACGGAGCCGCTTCTTAGTTGCCCTGGCTGTGTGTTTCGGGTCGTTGTCATGCTGGAAGACCCAGCCACGACCCATCTTCAATGCTCTTACTGAGGGAAGGAGGTTGTTGGCCAAGATTTGTGATACATGGCCTCATCCATCCTCCTCTCAATACGGTGCAGTCGTCCTGTCCCCTTTGCAGAAAAGCATCCCCAAAGAATGATGTTTCCACCTCCGTGCTTCACGTTTGGGATGGTGTTCTTGGGGTTGTACTCATCCTTCTTCTTCCTCCAAACACGGCGAGTGGAGTTTAGACCAAAAAGCTCTATTTTTGTCTCATCAGACCACATGACCTTCTCCCATTCCTCCTCTGGATCATCCAGATGGTCATTGGCAAACTTCAGACGGGCCTGGACACACGCTGACTTGAGCAGGGGGACCTTGCATGCGCTGCAGGATTTTAATCCATGACAGCGTAGTGTTACTAATGGTTTTCTTTGGGACTGTGGTCCCAGCTCTCTTCAGGTCATTGACCAGGTCCTGCCGTGTAGTTCTGGGCTGATCCCTCATCTTCCTCATGATCATTGATGCCCCACGAGGTGAGATCTTGCATGGTTCCCCAGACCGAGGGAGATTGACCGTCATCTTGAACTTCTTCCATTTTCTAATGATTGCGCCAACAGTTGTTGCCTTCTCACCAAGCTGCTTGCCTATTGTCCTGTAGCCCATCCCAGCCTTGTGCAGGTCTACAATTTTATCCCTGATGTCCTTACACAGCTCTCTGGTCTTGGCCATTGTGGAGAGGTTGGAGTCTGTTTGATTGAGTGTGTGGACAGGTGTCTTTTATACAGGGAATGTATGAATGAATATTTCTGGATTTTTGTTTTAGATTCCGTCTCTCACAGTTGAAGAGTACCTATGATAAAAATTACAGACCACTACATGCTTTGTAAGTAGGAAAACCTGCAAAATCGGCAGTGTATCAAATACTTGTTCTCCCCACTGTAGATGCTGCAGAAGACACAGAAGATGCAGATGGGAGTGACTCTGTTCTTGTATCATATGGTGCAAGCAAACATATCATGTTATGCTATAATGTGATGTATTCAATGCAAATATTAAGAGCTGGTTCACATTACCACTTTACATGACACCCTCAACACACACACACACGTTACCCTGAGAAGATGAGGATCACATGGTAGGATCTTATATGTTAAGTTATAATATGGGATTTGGTTCTGCAGAGCCAGGTCACCAGTGCACTGGATCAGATCGTAGACAGACTGTGTACATTTTTGAATGACAGACACGTACAGGGTAGTCTCTGCTTCTTTGATGGGTTTCCGAGCTCTGCAAAGAAAACTGGGAGAAGCTGACTGGCTCGTTTATTCTGTTAACATAATTGTCCTCTAATAAACACGCCAACTTTCTAGTTTCCAAATGTAAAACTTCTTTATTTAATATTAAAGTGTGTTTCCATTTAAGACTTTCTATATGCGTAGGCTATGTATGTCAAGACTGAAAACGTACCTGTCCTGCCATCTATATCCAGGCTGTCTGCCGAACGCCTCAGAGTTTCAGGCTCCTCTTCGCCTGCTTCGTAGCTATCCAGCAGCTCCAACGGCTGACAGCTGGGTTTATCGCCCATAACACGGCTAAGCTCGTTATAAAATGGGCAGGTGATGCGACCACGACCGCTTCGGTTATTGGAATCATTCACTTCTTTAAATTTAGCTTTAAGGCTCTTCACCTTCCTTTGGCACTGCAGCCATGTTCTCCTGTGTCCCCATTATTCCATTTCGCTTATTATTTTTTTTAAAACGGAGCGGTTACAGTATGATCCTTCTAGTTTTGCTTGAATTGAAGTATCTCCCCATATACTAATTGGGTCTAACACCTCACTCTCCCTCCATTGACTTGCTCCATCACTGTTCTCTATTTTGTATGCCTAGTCAAGTTTTTCATTTTACTGTCTGTGTCTAGGGCTAACTCGCCGGCGCATAATTGTGACAAATGTCGATGTAGATTTAACGTAAAAGGTGCATCAAATCTGCCTTGGTTGTTCACACTGCGGCCGCATTGAAAAAACTTAGACCTTGGTCTGATTCAGGACCACATATGGAAGTGGTCTAAATCTGATTTGAAAAAATTAGATCTGGGCAAGATTTGAGTGTCCACACTACTTCTGAAGAAGTCTGACCTGGTCACTTGACACCAAAAAAAAAAAACGGTTTTGGGCCACTTTTGCCTGCAGTCTGAACGGGGTCTAAAAGTCCTCCTCAGTATTTTGTTCCAATCACCTGGATTTGCTAATTCAGCCAGGAGATATAACTAATTAGTGAAATCAGCTGGCTGAGTTCATGGGTGGAATAAACATATGGTAGGCCTTCTACTTTTTGATCCCTGGACTATACACCTCTGACTAGATCACATCTCAAGATTTATCACTGAATGACATGTGATAAAAAACATTTGTTAAATATCGTATTATAAAAAGTGTGAAACTATATCAAAAGATCAGACGTAGTGGTAATCAGATACTTTTAAAGGCCTTCTGAAGTGAAGCGATGTGTAAGAAAAATATCCATATTTAAAACTTTATAGACTAAAATAACTAGCTAACAGAACTAACAGAAATGGCCATTCAATGCCATTATAAAGCTTGGAAGAGCCTTTTTAACATAACTCTGATTGTATTTGTCTGAAAGAAGCTAGTCATATGCACCTAGTATGGCTTGAGGGTGAGTAAATCATGGGAGAATTTTCAGTTTTGGGTGAACTATCCCTTTAACAGCAGGTGTTCACTAATCACTAATGCACAATCATCACTTAATTATCTCATTAACATTAACTCTGAGGGCCTGTTTACACGACACTGTTTTCAACAAAAAACTGTAAAAATTATGCGTTTTGGCCGTTCGTTTACACGACAACGGCGTTTTGGGGCCTGAACACGCAAACTTTTGAAAACAGGTTTCAAAGTGCAAGTTTCTGAAAACGGTCTCCATGTAAACAACAAAAACGTGAATCTCTGAAGACGATGACGTTATGCACATGCGTATTATAGGGCTTAAAGTGAAAAAAAAATCCTGAGCCTGAACTTTATGTGGCTCAACCAGGACTTTTACCAAGCCCGTTTCACCCATCCGTTTCAGGATGGGTATCGTTAAGTATTTATTGATTCTACTCCTCTTATCGATACTCCTTATCGATCCGGTACTTTAACAGTACTTTAAAAGAAAAAAACAACAACTGCGTGTCTTTCCCGTGCACACCTGTCTCACCGCGCGCACGGCTGCAGAAGGGAGGCACGTAGCGGAGCGGGGATGGTCCGACACCGTGCTCTCGTGCGGGGTACTACCGGGTATGGACAGATCCGATGCAGCGAATGAATTCATGAGAGTGACAGAGCCTTTTAGTGCTTATTTTAGCGCCGGTGATAAGCGCGGCAAAGCAGCGACCACGTTTAGAATTTGCTGCTCTTCGCCTTTTTATCTGATGACTCGTCTGGTCGATCATTAGCGTCCATTTTGCAAAACTTCTTTTGCATAATCCACAACAACAGGCCTGTCTTCCACCTGCCCATCGCCACTTCTTTTAGATGTTTAAAGTTGTAAATAAGCCATTAACACTAGCTACAGCATCCGCTTAGTCATTGTTTTGGTTTCCGAGATAAGCACGTTAGAGCGAGGCTGCGTGTGAGATGCATTCAGGGACCGTAAGAAGTGCGGGAAAGCCGAGGGGCTTTTTTTCCACAAATGCACGGAAAATCGGGACAAATATATAACAGTCGAGTTCTCCAGCGGGTGGCAATAGTGGTGACAGGTAGGTTGAAGGGGACCGGTGTGTTATTCAAGTCAGATTAAAGTGCCCTGACTGTAATTTGCAGCCTAATAAATAAATTTTGCCTGCGCAGGAGGCCGGACCTGCCCTCAAGCCGGAAATCCGGCACCCCGCCGGAATACTTCAAGCCCTGGTATTACGTGTTCAGTCCACAGTGTTTCATCACCATCTACTGGCCTGGCAGCAGAATACAGCGTTTTTAGCCGTTTTCGCAGATCCGTGTGAACGGGGATCGTTTTGACAAAGTCTGTACACGGAAAACTCAAAGGAAATACTTCTCCACTTTAAGCATATCGTTATCATGTAAACATACCCTGATTCAGAGTTACTTTAACACTAATTTAACTGGGGATTTTGCCAAAGACAGCAGACATATGAAAAAAGATTCCATTTGACAATTGCGGTTTGGCAAACTTTTATTAAATATATTGTGCACCATTCACTCTGCTGTTTGTAACCAAAATAATATGCCAATAAATACATTATACAGTTTTTTCAATTCTGTACAATCCAAGGCAAGTGAAGCTGTTAGTTGATGTTTCCGTCTACGCATCGTAATAATGTCCCTGATGTTGTCTGTATGCTACAAACACACACAAAACAATAATCAGTCATCAGATTATAACTCAAATCTATTGTTTTATACAACGGTCTTACCATTCTACTAACTCTGCTCCCACTATATCATGAATGTGATACTTCATCTGGAATTTAACCTGTGAAGTTGTGCGGCGTCCCTCAAGTTCAGTCTTCAGGATTTCACCGTATTTGGATTTCTTCACCATGCCCAGAACCGCTTTCCGCCCTGTTATAAAATCGGATATAATCCAGTAGTACTAGTTAAAGCGCTATGGAAGCTTGTTTCCGCCACAGAATAAAACATTTTAAAATATAATTGCGACTTTTTATCTCACAATTGCGAGTTTACATCTCGCAATTCTGACTTTATTTCTCAGAATTGCGAGATATAAAGTCAGAATTGCGTGTTATAAAGTCAGAATTCTGACTTTTTTCTCGCAAATTGCGACTTTATATCACGCAATTCTGACTTTATATCTCGCAATTGGGAGATATAAAGTCAGAATTGTGAGATATAAACTATTCTGAGGTAAAAAAAAAAAAAAAGTCTGACTTTATATCTCACAATTCTGAGAAAAGATGTCAGAATTCTGACATTATAAGACGCAATTGCGACTTTATATCTTGCAATTCTGACTTTATATCTCAGAATTCTGACTTTATATCACTCAATTGCGACTTTATTTCTCAGAATTGCGACTTTATATCTCACAATTCTGACTTCATATCTCGCAATTCTGAGAAAAAAAAGTCAGAATTGTGAGATAAAAAGTCGCAATTTTTTTTTTTTTTTTTTTTCTGTGGCGGAAACAAGCTTCCATAAAGCGCTGATCGTGAATTTTGTGGTAAACACACACACCTACCCTTAATGAAGTACTTAATGAATTTGCCAGAGTTTGGGATTGAAAGCCACCAGCTGCCCGCGTCCCTCACCGTGAGGACGCCTGACTTCACCAGCTGCCTGCGAGACAGAAACCATCTTTAGATAAAGTGACTGAATGAACGACACTTGTGTGCTTTTGTTAACTAGCTTGAAAATAAGAAACTAGAGCTGCGTTTCCACTGTCGGGCCTTGGGATCTCTTTCACGATTCCAAGCTCAAAACTCACGTTTCCACTGTCACTTCCGGGGCTTGATCAGGCCTTATCAGGGCTCCTCTGGGCCAACGGCCAGGGTTTTTTTGTCCCGCCGAATACCTTGGTCCAAAGCGGGCCAACTCGGGCTTGAGTTTACCTGAGTCTGGAGACGGCAGCGCCGGATGATTCCACATACCAGCTAACATCAGCTTTAAAGACTTGCAAAATCATTTTAGCTCAAAACTCACTTTCATGATTGAATACCTTCTGTTTGTGATCCGATGTGGATTCTGATCACCGCAGAAATATTAGACTGCAATAACCATTACCATAGTAAACATGGTAAATATGACCACGTGAAGAAATCAGACAAGTCATAAAGGCTATCACAATCGTGCATTTATTTTATCTATCATCTCTTTAAACCGGACTGTCTGATATCCATATTTAGCTCCACATATGTCGTAAAATAAACCAACTCCGGTTTTTCGAGAGCTTCCTCTGTTTCTCTGACTGAAAATATAACTTTATTGGGAGAGAGTGCTAAAGCTCCTCAGGTCGTATTTTTGGTGGCATTTTTGTAGAAATGATCATTCTTTCTAAATGTGATATAAATACACTGTCCTGTGACTAAATAAACAGAAACAGACACGACTGAATAGTAGCTACACATGTCCTCTTTATTTTGTGAAATAAAGGTAAACCACTTTATTTCAATGTGACTTATGTGCAGTCTTGACACAAATTAATTCATTATGATCAATGTATCACTTTTTATTGTAAACCTGTGCTTGGGTTTTTACCAAATGCCAACAAACGTTCGGTTTTATCATGATTGATTTGCGATCTTGTTAGTTTCTAGTGATTTCTTTCTGATTAGTGTTCTGATAAAACTTCCATTTGTTGGTAAAATGAAGGGTTTGTGTGACGTTGTTCCAGAGAGGCATGTTACGAATGGGTTTTTGTAAACCACTGAGGAGCGTCAGGCCCGACCGTGGGGACGCAGTGAGCTCGGTGCTCCAGGTTCGAGGCTATTGGCCCCGCCCACCCTGTTTAACGCCCCGGCTCGCACTGGCCCGACAGTGGAAACACGGCTAATGAACAACATACCAGCATTCGTGTCCTTACGTGATCTCAGAGTCTGTGAAGTGGAACTCCTTCAGCATCTTTTCTTTGTTGAAGCTCAGATCGGAGCAGCCGGGAATTAGTTTACCCAGGAACTTCTCCACAGTTTCCAGCGTTTCTCTTCCGGCTTCCCCCTGCAGGACTTTGGCTCTGTAGTCTTCAGCGAACACCAGAGCGAAAGCCTCCGAGTCGAAGCCCAGCTGGAACATCAACAGCTCGCCGCTCGCCCTCAACTCATTCTGAGCGGGAGAAACACAGATAAGAGCTAGTCTGACCAGCTAGCTGTTAGCCAAGGGGTCATCAGGCTTACTTTTCACATTCAAATTAGACCAATCTACCCATTTGAGTGACTGACTTAAACCTCATCCTTCCCTCGGGTCCTTTTGACCTGAAACAAACTTTTAAAAATTGTTCATTAAAGGGGTCCAAGACCCTTGGACTTTTGTCGCACTTAAACCACGAATACACACACACACACACACACACACACACAAAAAAACTGAATGGATTCGAGGAGTTTTGTGGTTGAAATGTAAAAAAGTAACAAATCCTTCCCTCACGGGTCAATTTGACCCCCTTAGGAATGAATGTAATGTTTCAGTACACACAGAAACCCCTAAAAATGCTCAAAATTCAAACTAAAAATGCTAAAACTTTCTTAAAAGATTATTTAAAAAAAAAAATTCCACAAGAGGTCGGCAAAGACACCCAATGTAAGATATTTTGAGCTGAATTAAAAGGGTTATGCATGAAATTGTGAGTTATTTTGAATTTAAGTCGAAAGAATGTGCTTAAATTACTATTTATTAGGGGTGTAACGATACACGTATTGGTATTGAACTGTTCAGTACGAGACTTTCGGTTCAGTACACGTTACAAACTGGACCATTTTTCCTGCCGAACAATATTTAGTTTTGCGACCACCACAACTTTGCCCAACATCAATTGCCAAGCGTAATGAAAGCGGAACGAAACTGTGCTACTCATTAGTTTATGCCTCACGGACCATTTATCAGTTTGGACCATCAATGTCGCTGCAGCGAGAGCCGATCTTGATCAAGCGACACTGTTTCTACACAGCGCTAAGAGATCCAGTGAAGAAAGCATCTGAATTCGCCACAGAAGTAATAACATCGCTGCGAGATCTAGTGAGAAGCATTCAGATTTCTCCGTTATTAACTGTAGAGCTCTATTAGATCAAACAGCACTGACGTAGAAACCAGGAGAAACATTGTGCCATTAATGAATGTTATTATAGGTAACTAGTAAATAAGTCCACAGATCTACAACATTCACCATGGATTTACTGTAGTAACACTTACTGTAACCATGGAAGTGTGGCAGGAATAGTAAAATGCTTTCAAGTACGTCAAACATCTTTTCCCAGCTCTTCAAAACTCAAATATTATCATATTTAAATGTCATTTTTAATGTGATGACCAAAACATTATTTGTTCATCTTTCAAATATTACCCCCATTTATAAAACTATAAGTTTCAAGATGCAGGAAAACTCACACTTAAAAATGGCACTTCTCTCTCGGCATGATCATTGACTACTTTCATTGCATGTATGGTTGCCTGTGCCTCCTGATATCTGCTTGATTCGGCCAAAGATCCGGGTCAATTTCAAGGAACGTAATGTAATTTTTTTAACCAAAAAATGTGCTCTAAACCCAAACAGTAACCAAGGTGATCATCAATAGAAATATGTATTGATTCCACCAGGAAAGGTAATTCTGCTAAACCGGGTCATGGATGGATTAATTTGGATTTAGTTTCTACAATGAGTAAACTGAGATATGTATCTAAAATACATATTTAGGAATATATGGTGCATTAGATGTTTTTATGGAGATTTTTTGGGGAATTTTACTAGCCAGGTACAATACCAATTCAAATGATCTGTTTTTACGAAAATCATCAAAATCTCAGAAAGTTTAAAGCTATTGAGCTACCAGTAATTATTATGTTACTGCCATAAAAATTGGCATGCTGTATTTTCTTATATAAAGGAACAATTTGAAGGGTTAAGAGCATGACAATTGGAGACTTTAAAAATAAGGACCACCCTAATAACTAGCCTACTACTATACATTTAAAAAAAATAATAATTATAAGGAGCTGTTTTTGTTTTATATGCTAAGAAGACACCCAGAAGATGGGTTAAGTATAGCTCCATCATTGTTCAAATAAAGTTGTTTATGATGTTAGTTTTAATATATATATAAATATATATATATATATATATATATATATTTTTTTTTTTTTTTTTTTTTTTTTTTTTTAAATCAAGGAAATTTCTCTGCCATTTCTTTCTTTTTGCTGTATCGAAAATGTACCGAACCGTGACACCACTGTGTCATATCGAACCAAACCGTGAATTTTGTGAACCTTTACACCCCTACTATTTCTACTATCAAATCTAGTCATTCAAAAAAAAAAAATTCAAAAGAATTACATTAAAAAAATATTTAAAAAATTATCAAAATGAAATAAAATAAGCTTTCTGGACAAAAAAAACCCCAACACATCATTTTAGGGCTTGCGTCATTTTGATCCACGAGAGAAAGAAGTTACAAAGTGCGAGGGAAAGATGAAGGTTGAAGTTATGACCAGTTTTTAAAGAAAATGTGCTGCTGGCCACATAACTTATGACTGTGCTGAGGTCATTATTAAATCATGGATTAAATCATCTAGCACCGCGTCTACTTTGCGAGGATGAATACTTCAGCACGAGCGGATCTCACCAGCTGCTTGTCCACGGAGGTTCTGTCGCTGTGTAAACTGTACAGCTGGTGCTTCAGGACCACTGGAGGGAGGCTGTCGTTGAAGAGTTTGCGTGGAAACAGTGTCATGAGGTCCTGCAAACTCGAGCGGACATCAGCTGCTCCTTCTGCTGAACAAACACCTTCATTTCATTACTTACATCAGATGCACACATTTGTGTATGACTTCATTTAACCCGGTTTCACAGACAAAGGATTAAGATAGTCCAAGACTAAAATGAGCAGTTTTAACTGAATGTTAACAAAAACAGTTGGAGATAAACAACAGTGGCCGAGTGATGCAGTGAAACTGATAGCATATATTCATATTTATATCTGGAGCCTAACAGAAGTAATATATTAAGGAGGACAGACGTTAACTGACACGTTACTTTATAATGTCTGTTTAATGTTAAGTGTTTTTGATCTGCATGAGGGTAAATGACAGATCTTACCATGACTGTCTCCGGGAGCAGTGTCAGCTGCGGATCTGCGTCTCTTCGGCAAACAGAAAGTGTCTGCGATCAGCGCTCGCTTTCTGCTCATTTCTCACTCTTTACAGAGATCATTTATCTGTTCTCACTCATATAGCGACTGTATACTCGCTGAGAAGAGCGCTTAACCATCTATACATGACATATATCCCCAATGAAGAGACTTAAATCGAAACACAGGTTTGTTCTCAAGAATATATTGGTATATCTACTGTTGTAACTCGACCTCGCATGTTTGTTCCACAGACAGCTCATCAAACACACACACACACACACACACACACCAGCTGACTGAGACTCTTCTTCGATGGTTACAGGATGAATGAGCGCGTCTGCTGCCCTCTGGCGGACTGTTTTAAAACACGCTCACACACAGATCTGATTGTTCCTTTATATATATATATATATATATATATATATATATATATATATATATATATATATATATATATATATATATATATTTTTTTTTTTTTTTTTTTTTTTTTTTTTTTTTTGAGAAGAAACCCGTGTTTCGTGCATAAGCTGTAAATCTCTCTCTCCAGCGACTGCGAGTTTGTTTGCGCGCCCCTTGTTTTAATTTCCCGGAAGTGATGTAGTCGAAGATGCGTATTTTACGTCATGATTGCTTTTTAATAATAAAACCGATGAAAAACTATATCTTTCAAATAGTGTACCCAGAAAAATGTGAATTGTCTCACCCTTTCTTTCGAATAATCTTATTATTGAGTTCTTAAATTATGATTTTTGAACATCTGTTGTTCCATTGGCTGGTGGACGCTTGTGTTGCATCACGGGAAATTGTTCGCCACAAAATAAAACGAAACGTTTTTGCTGTTGTTGCTGCTATTAAAAGCTCGACTAACAGCGAAACTTTAACGTAAACACGCGGAAACATGAATGTTCATCTAGATGCCGTTGACTCGTGTGGAGTGACTTAGTGTCCCTCACCGTCACTGAGACCCGTGTTCGCTGAAGTGACTCTCCCTCAGACTCGCTGAGGAACTCATACTTACCTGGCAGGGGAGACACCATGATCAAGACGGTGGTTCACCCAAGGCGAGACTCAGCCATTGCACATTAGGCTTTGTTGACCTTTGCGAATTCCTCAAATGTGGGAATCTCGACTGCATAATTTATGGTAGTGGGGGACTGCGTTCGCGCTCTCCCTTGATCACGTGGTTAATATAAGAAATGAATATCGGACAGTTCTAGAGAGAATCACAATTATTGTGATGGATAGAACTAATCAGTGAATCTGCTATGGATTAACTGTGGTGAGATTTTAAAGCCGAGAATCAACAGCTACCATATAGTAATGGGAAGTCCGGTTCTTTCGGACAGTTCGTTTCAATGAACCGGTTAAAAAAAACGGTTCACCAGGTCATCACGTAATGACGTCAATTCTATCATCCCGGCGGATAAATATACATTCAAATAAAGGCATTTGTAATCATAAATTCAGTTAAATTATAGTACTCATCTTCAGGGGCGGTTCTAAGGTCAGTGGATATTCGGGGCTTTAGCCCAAACTAAAATGTGTTTTTTCGACATTATTTTTGTGGGTGGAGCTTGGTACCTCTAGGGGGGTCCGGGGGCATGCCCCCCCGGAAGAAATTTTGGTACATTTTAAAGATAAATTCATTAATCTGGTGCACTTTGAGTCACCCAAATCCACTGTTAAAAATAAATAATCCACCCGCAAACCGTCCATATTCGTTGATTTAGATATCTGCATCTGATCACATTACAATTATTCAAATTCTCAGTGTTAAGCATGATAATATGGTAACATATCACACTGAAGTTGGCTAATTAAAAATGAACATTTGTTTTAAATAAAAGTTATTCTTTTGGCAAAATTACATATCGCCTTAACAGAGGCTTTACTCCATTCAAACTTAAATGGTCAGTTTCATTACATCACTGTTTGAAAACACTCAGAATCATTTTTTGTACCTTTATAAGGTTTTATTTTATTAAATGTTTGCTCCATCTTTCATTTCAAATTCTTAAATTTGATCAATATATTCAATTTAAATAATAAGACATTAGGCTGTTACCAATCAAATTAAATAATTTACATTGAAAAAATATAACTGTATTAAATTAGATTATTTTAAATATTTTTGAATATACAAATAAGGAATGTTGAAAAGAATGATACTTTATGAAACTAAACCGCCAGTAGGAGGCGGCAGGCGACCGTCTTAATGAGCGAGTCATTGAGTCATTCATTTAAACGATTCGTTCAAACGGCGGATTTATTCAGAATGAGGCAGTTTATAAATGGGTAATTGAAAATTAGACTCAATAGATTCGTTCAAAACGCTGAATCATTCATTAATGAAACACGGCTGAGTGTTGCTGTGAGATGCGCTATGGTTCTGCTGGGATCTTTGTTTGGGACGATTTTCGCTGCTGAAACAGAACAAAAACAGTTATTGCGTCTCAAATGTAAGTGACTTAATTTTAACTATTTGTTTATTGAACTGCTATGAAATCAGTCTCGGTTTCAATCTTGATGGCATTCAGGAAAACAGCTCTCTGGTCGTGTGTAGCCTAGGCTATATATTGTTTCTTAACTATAATATGTTATAAACATAGACTGTAAATAAATAACAGCACGAGCCTCAACAGCGCAACTTTGTTACCGTCTCTCATAATTCTCTATGAAGGAAAAAAACATTACTTAAATAATTGTAACTATTTGCAAATCATATTTTATTTTTAATTAGGCATGCATTCTCTCTAAATGAATCAAGGAAATAATAGCATCTTGTAAATTCAAAAATGCTAAATTTAATAAATAAAAAAGTTGACTAATTTGCGTCCCCAGATATGTCGGTAGTTGAACATTTTTATTGTAAAACAGTCAAATATTTAATGTTTATCTTACATTTTACCAGGCATTCGTTCACTTCTTTAATCATTTTGACATTGATGAGCTAGACCGCTGAACTTTTAGTCATCCTAACAAACAGAGCGGTGCGTAATGGAGTGCATCAGAGAGCAGCATCAAGAATATCAAATACATTGCAGTGAATCTCTTATTTGCATCTTAAGTTTATTGCCAATAATAATGACAGGTTTGCGAAAGTGTAGAACTATGTGAGCTCGCGCAAAATACATCTTCAGCACAGCGACTCATTTAAACGCCTCTGATTGGCCGATGCGTTCAACAGACATGTCTGTGATTGGCTACAATGCTCAATACTACAAACACACGTCGTAACGTACCTTTAATGCAAAGGGAAACATAAATAAAACTGTAATATGCACTTTTCATGATTAGGTAATCGCGGCTGCTGTAGGCTAATCTTATTTACATTTGTTTTTCTGATTAATTGTTTTGCTCTATGAGAAAGACAAGGTAACAAATTATTCGGGGCTTTACTAAAAACATTCGGGGCTTAAGCCCCCTTAGCCCCAACATTATGAAGCTGCAGACTCGGAGCCTGCATCTACAGTCCCGCACCCAGAGTCCCGCATTCTCAGACCCCTCGTTTTTCGAGACAGCGCCTCCTACTGTTTCGAAGATCGTATAACACCCTTAAATGCCATTGAAAACAATAGGATGCAATATTACGGTCTCGTTTTATTTAAAGTGATCCAAATAAATATTTGCGTTCCCTGCTTTAATGCATGTGCCAGAAAAACTCATTGTGTTCTCTGACTAACAAATTACCCAGTAGTTATTTTTTGAGCATGGGTGTAATTGAAAGAAAATTACTGATGGAAGGGATACAATTACAGATTGAACTACCTTCTGAAAAATATTGTGATATTATATTGCTACAATGTTTTTTTTATTCAAATTCCAATTTTCTTTCAGTTCAAATGGTCTAATTAACATTATACCATGCTAACATTCCAAACCTGTTTTTTGATATTTTAAATGCAAAGCAAAACTCAAATAAGAGTAGACAAAACACCAATAATAAACAATTCTGTACTTTATTTAACGATCACCTAAACATCATCTTGCTGTAAACAGGACAAAGCAAAGAAAAAAGGAAGAAAGAATTGTGTTAGTGACTTTACTTTTCATCTTCAATTGCATTAAAAAAAACTCCTCATTTATAAGTCGCTTTGGATAAAAGCGTCTGCTAAATGAATAAATGTGAAATGTAATGTAAATGCATAAGCTAAAATAATTACTTTCTGGTATATAGGCGAATGTTTCTTCTTTTTTCATTCTTTTTGCAATCGCTCTGTCAAATTCCTCGACTTCACTAAAATAAAAGATGAATGCCATTGTCAAAAATATTGTGTAATAATATATATATATATATATATATATATATATATATATATATATATATATATATATATTATTTTTTTTTATTTTTTTGCAAATGCAAATTACAAGCATACCTAGGGTGATAAGTAGGGCCACAGAGGAACACCTCCTCAGCCTCCTGCCAGAATAATGCCTGCATCTCACATAGGCCATGAATGATGGCCTGTCCATATAAATAAATAAATTAATATATAAAACATTTCAGTCAATACAAATTAAAAGAAGGAACCCAAACAAAAGGCCAAATGACACATTCTAGCTCACATGTTAATATAGACTGGTTAATATATAGTGAAGGCATAGTAAATTTGATTATTAGGCAATTGTATGAGTTGTAAATGGCTGGCAACAACTTCATATCACAGTTAAATTAATATTGATTAATTTTAATACTTACGTTTTATAAGAACTAATTTAGGTAGGCCTAGTCTACATAAATTATATAAAGTAAAATAATTACTCCTGCATTTATAGTTTTTGGAGAAAAGGTCCGGTAATTAAAAAAAGGTCAAAAGGTAAATCTGATTAAATAATTAATGATGACATTCTTTGATATTAACACACTTAATGTATTTAATTGGTCTACTTTAATGTAAACTAATTTTAATACAATTTTTACAATGGCTTGTCTACAAAAAGTCCAAGGTTAAAGGCTAACAGCTATCAAAATATTTTTTAATATTTTGATATTTTTTAAAAAAAGGCGAAAAAACATACATTAACGGCTCAAATTTTGTTACAAACTATCTTTACAAATATTAAATGGACTATTCATATGTTGGTGTATCGATGAGATATAAAGTAGTTTGATTAAAAAAGAAATCGAATGAGTAGCTATGATTCGCTAAATAAAATTGACATACTCGCGTTTCGGCTTAAGTTCTTCAAATATTTATCCGATTGATAGGAGGCGCTGTCTCGAAAAACGAGGGGTCTGAGAATGCGGGACTCTGGGTGCGGGACTGTAGATGCAGGCTCCGAGTCTGCAGCTTCATACTACTCCTTAGCCCAGCCCTAGCGCCGCCCCTGCTCATCTTCATAATCATCTTGGATAGGTTTCTTTTACGTTTTGAGAATGAACCCTGTAGGCCTAAGGCGATGCGCAAACTCGGATGTTTTACATGTCTTAAAGTGAATAAACTGGTTGTTGAATGACGAGCGGCAAGGCAAAGGTTTGTTTAACAACATATAACTTTACTAGAGGAGATGCAGAAGTTCAACATACAAGCATATAACTTCATCACCGTAACACATACTCGCGCATGCGTAGAAACCAGCTTTTACAACTTAGCTCGTTGGATTTAAAGCTACAGAGCACTCTGTTCTACACTGGTCTTCATCATTTTTATTTAATTTGTAATTAAATAAACATTTCGCCGAATTCGGCCCCTCATTCAAGTCCTTGGTTCACCCGTGCTCATGTATCAGCACAGCACATAGACAGTATAAACAGCATCAGTTGGCCAAAAGAAAGTTCGGTTCAGAGACGGTGCGATCACGCATGCGCAGTCTCTCCAGCTCGTCGGTTCTCTGTGTCGAACGTGTCCGAAAGAAACAGTTCTCGGTTCTGTGCTGGTGATCCGAGAACTGCTGCAACAACCAGTTCTTGACTCGAGAACCGTAGCATGCCTGTGTGTGCTGAGCTGAGAACTACTGAAACCTTACTAGGCTATAGCCGTATTCAGTCGACAAAACTAAAAACTTGATGCATATCTGTTTAATACGTTAATGTTTTGATTAACACATTATAAACTTTTACTTTGCACCCTTTAAAACCTTGGCAAGAGTTTACGTCAAAAATGTATATCAACTTACTTAGAAATTAAATGATCTGTTCCAGAAAATAATGTTTTATTATAATAATAAATGTTTAGTTTTACAATCCATTCTTTGCGTTTCCAATCTTTAAAATAATACAGTGAAAAGGCAGTAGCCTATGTGATAAACATGTTTCTAACATGTGTTATTTTGTTACACTTCGTCCCTCTGAAAAAATTGCACGCATGCTCAGCTCATCAGCTCATCGGTTCTCCGTATCGAACGTGTCCGAAAGAAACAGTTCTCGGTTCTGTACTGGTGATCCGAGAAGCGCTGTACCTGTATGTTCGGTAGTGCGCGCATGCTCAGTATCAACTGCTCGTGCTCATCACTTCTCTCAGCACAACATGTCTCAGTTCAGTGAACTGTTGGATTTACTGGAGTAACATATGCCTACTGGCATTGGTTTATTTTGAGTCGAAGGGACTGTCAGGACTCAGGCATGTCCGAAAGTGAGTAACTTTAGTAACTTGTTGTGGATCAGCGCTGACGCAAGACGCGAACTGTTTCGAACGATTCAGTCCGATTTAGTGTACTGGTTCGACCAGTTCACTAAAAAGAACCGGTTCAAAAGAACGATTCGTTCACGAACCGGACATCACTACTACCATACACTCGAAACATGAATGTTCATCGAGTTACTTTTACTTCCCTGACACCATGATCAATTGCACAAGTGTTGATATCAATATTATAAAAATATATTTTAAAGTGATGGAATGTACAGATCAGTTTATTGACGTTTTTTGTTCGATCTCATTCTTCAAAATGAAAGGTATATTTTTTTAGAGTCAATTCGTGACAATCTTTATTCTGTATCAACACAATCATCCAGTGTTTTACTCTGAAATGTAAAATATAAAAAAATAAATAGTAAAACCAAAGTGAGCTTTTCCACCCTGCTCTCTTTGCAGGCGATGCAACACTTGGCCTACAGGACTTTAGTGAGCTGGCGCTGGGGTTTCCTTGGAAGAAGTGTCCGAGTCGGGAGTTTCCGGATGCTTCAGGGCAGTACGTCGGGTTCAGACCCCGCCTTGACTGAACCGTGACACATGCCTGTCAAGCTGAGCACAGGTCCTGGGGCACTGGGACCCGCTGGACACCATCCACATAAGGAAGGGGGTCATGGATGATCTCCTCGAACACCAGTCGCATCAGGTCTAAGACATAGCCTGTTGAGTGTGAATCGATAACAGTTACATTTAGTGCCTATACAATTACACATTTTGATTTACTGTTTGTAATAAAAAATATATATGTTTTTAAACTTACAAATTGTTGGCTCTGTCTTCACTTGTTTGACCCTTTTTGCCTTTGGGAACACGAGTCTGTGCATCCTTTTCCCCATGGCTGTCTTCCGTTGAGGGCGCTCAACGTTCTCATTGAAGTGCATGGCTGCAAGGTACAACCTAAACCAGACGAGAAATTTCTTAACGCAATAGCAAAAGTCTTCTTGTATGCACACACTCCTGTTAACTCACAGCAAA
Organism: Vimba vimba; assembly: GCA_022828995.1. Classification (NCBI taxonomy): domain Eukaryota; kingdom Metazoa; phylum Chordata; class Actinopteri; order Cypriniformes; family Leuciscidae; genus Vimba; species Vimba vimba. The sequence continues at coordinate 55,068,470 of CM040817.1, read as the reverse complement.
AGTATTTGCTAAACCTGGATGCTGTGTCAAAGCGGTCCTATATAAAGCGGCGTATTTTTTCAGTTGTTTTCAATGGGAGCGGCGAGTTTTTAAAACGCCATGAGCGTAACTAGGCGCTGAGCGCTCGGCGTTTTTTACAGGTCGCCGAGAGTTGAAGAATGTTCAACTTTGGGTAAAATTTGAAGGGTAATGGAAACGCGGCTAGTGATGAGCTGCAGTCATCACTAGCCGCGTTTCCATTACCCTTCAAATTGCGCAAATTGAAATCGCGAATTGAAAATACGCCCAATGGAAACACGTCAATTTCACAAAAACTCCCATTTATCGCAAAAAGGTTTTTTTTTTTTCAGGCAATTTGAAAAATAAATATTTCGCAAAACTGCAATGCAAACAGTTTTTGCGCATTTACAGGTCACCTGACGTAGATGACGCGGTGTGTTTGGACAGAATATGAGAGAGAGTTCTTTATTAAATTCATAAAAGACAAAATAATTACAGGAATAATGGATTCTAAACCTCAGATAAATGCCACAATCAAGACCTCGAAGCAGATCTGAGGGAGAAACACCCAGAAACTCCTCATATGTGCCACTCACAAGTATAAGGGTCTTTCCTTGCCATTAATGCTTGGATAACACGCCTACGTTTCCTTCCATTAATAATAATAATAATGTCTAGTGCGGTACGTGGCTGTGATATATATAAACTTACCAACGTCCGTTGCCATGATTTTTGGAATGACTAATCGCGAGAGGGAAAAAAATTAAGTTTTAGTCGCATAATATCGGTTAATGGAAACGGCGTCATTTCGCAATGGTTTTTTATCGATATTTAAAAAAAAAAAAAAAAAAAAGCAAAAGTTTTGCGCAAATCTTTAATGGAAACGCGCCTACTGTCACTTTTTACCCAACCGTCCAATCACAGTGGAGGAGGGGCGGGACTAATATCCCACCAACCAATCGCCACATTCTCCTCGTACAATGTCAACAGACGACGACAACAAGCTTATTAACGGAACAAAATCGTTTAAAACAAGAGCCAAAGAAAAAACGTTACATTGTATCGACATTTTAATATAGAATCAACACAGAAACAAAAATATGTGTGAAATGAGATACTAGTAACACTTTCGCGGATATTCCGTATCATAACAAGCAAAGCGTCTCAACTGAAAAAATGAATGCGCTCGTGCGCTGCCGAAACGCTCTCAAGCGCCCATAGCTAGGCGTTTTCAGCAGAGCCTAGCGCTTTCAGCTTTGGCGGACACACGGCCTAAAACTGAAATGATTTTCATTTTGATGGCCGGCAATTAGGCCTGATGTCTCCAGACCGTTACTGTGCGTTCACACCAAACGCGAATAGTGCGTCAAATTCGCGTCTTCCGCATCTAGTTGGACGCTTGAACATTTTGAATCCATTCGCGCGTCCAGAGCGAAATTGATGCGCGTAAAAAGCAAAAGTTTGAAGCGAAATTGACGCGCGTCTGAGGCGAAATCCGCTTGTCTGTTTGCAAGATGGCTGATGTTGATCGAGCATTCATCGAGAGAGTTACTGCATCAGAGCGAGGATCACCCTTCAGGACACCAACTACAGGCGCGCTATCCCAGCTGCAGACACCTGGTCTTCGTTAGAAAATCTATATGAAATTTTAAATACAGTATTAAATATTGAAAAACTATCAATGTTTTTCAAACTGTGGTACGGATACCACTGTTGGTGCTCTTTCTCACTAGTTTATACTCACTTTCTAGTGATACTCAGTTACTTGTTATTGAATATTATATTATGCTATATTGCTATACTCCATTTTGAATGAGTGACTCCGGGCGTGAGTTTATCCCGTCACTTCACCACGTGACAGCAGCAAGCAGGCTCCTGATTGGTTAACGTGGCGCGAACAGACGCCAAAGTTCAGATTTTTAAACTCAGGCGTCAGACGCGGACACGCTAGACGGCTCATTCGCGCCGCAGGATCTCCAGACGAGCGTAAACGCGTCTTTACATTGACTTAACATTGAAATCACTCGCGCCAGACGCTCTGTTCGCATTAGGTGTGAACGCAGCATTACTCATGTCTCACACCTTCACTGTACAAAACAAATTTCTGCAGATAATTTGTCCCCCGTTCACATTTGCCTTTATAAAGACTTGTTTTAGCATGGTGGGGTTCTTCTGGACTGTGCATACCTGCATAGCATTCCAGTGAAGGGGAAAACCACATTTTTTGGAGCAAACCTCTGGATGACACCGTGGAAAGACTCCACAGTTGATGTTTGGGAATGATGGCTAAGCTTTGCAACATCAGTAAGGAACCTCTTGTTGGTTAGGACCTTGTCAAGTCTGTTCAGAGCGGAAGAACCTACGAAAAAGTACATTTAAATTGTAATTTAAAACCATGTATATTGATGAACGTGTAATGATTGCTTTAGAATACAGACCCGGTTGAAACCACTTGCTACGGTCCTTTGAGGCCTTTGGTTGATGTACACACTTGGGGAACGCTGGGTCAGAGTGACTGTGGACATCTTGAATGTGGTTCGACACGGACTTCCACTTCGCAACCCTTTCCGCCCCGGAGACGGAGCTCGTGGCACACCAGTACAGGTGGTTGACGATGCTTTTATGCCACTTTCTCACCAAAGCACAGTCCTTGTCTTTGCCGATTCGTTCCAGCTTCTTTGACAACCCTAATGAAACGAGTTTACATGCCAAACATGCATATAAAAGATACAAATTGTTTAGTGAATATATAAATAAAACGTTGCATTACCTTTTGCTACATGCCAAACGTGGTAGTAGTGTGGGATTTTACGATCTCTCAGGAACTTTTTGATCTGAGGGTGACGATCTGTGATGATACAGTCCAACTTCACACCACTTCCTTGTAGGAGGTCCAAGCTTCTCATAAGACCCTCCTTCTCCAAGCATGAGCTTCCCCTCACCTCGCTGCTCTGTGTAGAAACACACACACATACAATAGGTATCCATGAACTTTCTTCCATTCTGTAACATAACTGAGGATTGTGTACACACACTAGGGTGACCAAACGTCCTCTTTTGCCCGGACACGTCCACTTTTTACGAGCTGTCCGGGGCGGTTTTATAAATTCATGAAAATGTCCGGTTTTCACTGTTTTTCATGGGACCATTAAGCGTGTACTTTAAATTGACTCATTGGTCTGTCACTGCTCGTCAATGTCAGAATATTTGAAATGACCAATCAAATCAAAGTAGGCGGGCTTTATGTTCACAGAATTTTAGCAGCATGACTCGACGCTTCAGTTTATGGTCAAGTGCGAGATAAGATGTAAGTAGCTAACAGTAAAAAAAAAAAAAATAATCCTGTGTTTTCGTTTCGGTGGGGATTAGTGTCAAATAAAGGTGCTAGCGACCTAGAAGCCCACATAAGGAAAGTAAAGGCTACAAGAGAACATCAGGAGGATTGAAATAGTTTTTTCCTGAAATAGTGTAGTAGATTTATTTATTTATTTTTTAACCTATGGCCATGAAAAGAAACAGTGTCACGTAAAAGGTGTTATAAAAGCTAAACTATTATAATTTTTTTATAATTTTTTATTGTTGTGGGCCAAACGTTGAATGGAAAGGATGTATTACTTTATGTATTAAAGAACAATAACTTAGTTGCAAGGTCGTGAATGCATTTCTCAAGTATTTTTTGATGCATTCAACCCCCAACCATGCCCCCACCCATTAACCACGCCCCATCCATTAACCACACCCCCACCCATTAACCACACCCCCAAACTACACCCCCACCCATCAACCACGCCACCGTCTAGATAGATATAGATGGATAGATGGATAGATAGATAGATAAAGGTAGAAAGAAAGAAAAAATATTAGAAAGAAAGAAAGAAAGAAAGAAAGAAAGAAAGATGGATTAATTAGAAAGAAAGATTAGTTAGAAAGAAAGAAAGATAGATAGATTAGTTAGAAAGATTAGTTAGAAAGAAAAAGATTAGTTAGAAAGAAAGATAAAAGATTAGTAAAAAAAGAAAGAAAGAAAGAAAGAAAGAAAGATGGATTAGTTAGAAAGAAAGATTTGTTAGAAAGAAAGAAAGAAAGATGGATTAGTTAGAAAGAAAGAAAGAAAGAAAGAAAGAAAGAAAGAAAGAAAGAAAGAAAGAAAGAACGATTAGTTAGAAAGAAAGAAAGATTAGTTCGAAAAAAAGAAAGATTAGTTAGAGAGAAAGAAAAAAAGAATGATTTGTTAGAAAGATTAACCATTAACCATGCCCCTAAACCACACCCCCACCCATTAACCACGCCCACCGTCCTCTTTTCTGAAAACTAAAATATGGTCACCCTAACACACACACTTTTCTGACCATTTTGACCACATATGTATAACATTGATAAGATGGATAAATCTACTGACAGGGTTTCCAATGACACTATTGTCAGTACCACTTGTGTATACGCATGTGATGTATTGCGTTAGTCCTAATGATTTCAAATACCTGCACCAGCTGTACGTCTACGATTTCGTTGGCCTGCACATCCATCATTGTGTAGCTCCCATACTTCGCAGAATATCCTACAATGTAAATGATTTTACAATAAACATACTCACTGTAGGGCAACACATCACATGCACATATTGGTATAATGCAAACACATTCAAACGGAAAGAAAACTGAGTACCTGGTGAGTCTGCCCGCATATCACCCCCGAGAATGACGGTTTTAGCCTTGCTCAGCATTTGAAGCTTTTTTGATTGCCATTCAGTCCAGCTGTGGATTACAGCCGGCTCCAAAAACGTCCTGGCATGTCTTCTGAAGGCATCATGAGTGTGTGTTCTCAGCCGCATTGCCTCAAACATCTATAAAAGAATTAAAAGTACATCATTTGTGAAGGTTAGACAAACACATTACGCAGGGGACTATGATCACGGTACCTTTTTCATCTTCGGAAATGAAGCTCCACAAAAGTAGATGGCAGCAGACAACTGGAGCGACCCGGCAGGGATGCTCCCAATCACAGGCTGGCTCTTCCACTGTCTGAAGAAGCGGCAGTGAGGGCACAGCTGGTCAACGGCTAAGAATGACCCTCTTCTGTGTGGTCGTACATCACAGAGCCTTGCGCACACAGGGCAGGTCTTGAACAGGCTGAGGAGGCATTGCTCAAAAACAATGTATTTGGCATCGCCATAAGATGACACTGGTGGTTCACTACTACAGATAATGAAGAAAGAACAACATTGTCCATCTCAGTCAAAAATCCACTGCACAATCTGATAACAGTCACAATTTACAGGACATTGTGCAAATGTTTGTGTATTTCAGTAATTCAAATTAAAAGGTGAAACTAATACATTTAGTATGTATAACTATATACATATGCATTATTATACTTTTCAGAGGGCCGACATTTGTGTATTTATAATCCTTTTTTTTTGGATTTCATGTAATATTCTAATTTTCTGAGATTTTCAATTTGGGGTTTTCATAAGCTGTAAACCATAATCATCAGAATTATACGTTTTTGCACGATATTGCCATTTTTCGAGTTTCACCTGTGTGTAAACAACACTGCTGCGTTGTGAGAGTTGTAACTTTGCTTACAAAGGCAGAGATGATTCTGTCTCTGTTGTAACTGACTGTGCTGAATCTTGAGGGTCAGTGCCTACATTGGAAACACCTTCCTCCTCCTCCTCCTCCTCCTCCTCCTCCTCCTCCTCCTCCTCCTCTTCCTCCTCCTCCTCTTCCTCCTCTTCCTCCTCCTCCTCCTCCTCCTCCTCTTCCTCCTCCTCTTCCTCCTCCTCAAATTCAAGGCGTGGTCTCTTTGCTGGCCTCGAAACCTTCAAATGAGTTGAAGATAATGGTACATGGTCTGAAGGAGCATCTGTTCCTACTGCCCCACTTTGGCATAGTAGTGTCGTCTGTATGCCTATAGAGGGGGAGGGAAGGGGTGGGGAAGAGACAATTATGCCGCTTTTCCACTGCATGGCACGGTTCGGCGCGGCAGGGTTCGGCTCGCTTCACTTTTCCACTGCGTGGTACGACTCGGCTCAGATCGGTTCGCTTTACCTCGGTTTGCTTTTCCACTGCATTTAGCACCGCTTCAAAGTGGGTGGGATTATAGACTGATCGTTATAGTTGTGGCAACCAACTATAACCAACGTCTGCACTTCGTCCACTGACCACCATTCAGCCATTTATTTTTGTGACGGTTTTTTTTTTTTTTTTTTTTTTTTTCCTTCAAGCAAGTCAAGCAAGTAGTTTAAAAACAGCGGTGGCTGTTAGCTATTTAAATCTTGCGGGTTTGGTGTCTCGTGTTGCAAATACAATGACGCTGGTAGAGACGATTCTGTCTGACAAATCAGTGATCTGCAGTGTTCTCACGTCACATGTTTGTATCGGTACGGTACGCTTGGAACCTCAACAGAGGTGGTACCATTTAAAGCGAGCCGTACCGTACCATGCAGTGGAAAAGCGCCACAAAGTGAGCCGTACCGTACCATGGGACGATTACCGGTTTCACTATAAACCACGATAAAATGTACTGACGGTTATTGTCATTTAAAATTGAATTATCATTAAAACCGTGTTGATTATCGTGATTTTAATAACTCACTGTAAATCGTGTCCAGTCAGCAACAGGCTGACGCAGGCGATAATGTTGTTGTTGTTTTTATTCTAGAAGGAATGGCGGAAGGCAGATTAATGTTTAAAATCTTACATGATCACAAAAATATGATCAAACTCGGTAAACAATAAATCAACTCTGATTTACAATTGAAAACGGAGACGCAAGATGGCAAGTTGTATTTGAATGAAACGAGAGAGCGTGTCCGTTGTGATACGGATGTGCGCTGTGTTATAATGCGTTGTTATTGACGACGGTCATTTTAAGGAAGGAAATGCCACAGAATATAATCTTGCTTAATAAAGTGCATAGAGCTGCTTGATTTATTTGTTGATTTTTGATTTTCAAATATAAAACTTGTTGAAATGTTTTCAGTGTGCGCAGCATCAGTTATTTTTGAACACTTTTAATCTCGTTTTAACAAAACTGTGATAATATTGATAATCACGATAATTTTGGTCACTATTATCGTGATATGAAATTTCCATACGTCCCATCCCTATACCGTACCATACAGTGGAAAACAGTGGGGTGTCTGATGGACTGCTCAGTGCCTAAATACAATTTAATGCAGTGATACAATAGCATAATATATTGAAAAGGCATCTTCAACACACAATTTACAACTCAGACATATTTTTGGTATAAACCCATTCCTATCTTTTGACCAAATAATTTGCACCAGCCTCTCCCGCAAAAGATAATTAATTGAATTAAGACTAGACCAATTGCTAAATGTCCCCTGTCATCATAGTAAACATGCATGGAAACACTCCCTTGCTAATACCAGTCATAATGCTACACATGTAACACACACACTCTTGTATCTCTAAACATAATAATGATTAGAGAGGACACCTTTGCTTCGCAGGTGAGGTCTCAGTGTTGTTGCAGAGAGCTGTGTTCCTCGCGATGCCAGTCTGGGAGGATCTGTTTGGCAGCAAGCGTCTTTCGTGCGTTGTGATGTAACGTTACTCTGAAATAAAAACGTGCGGATAAATACAGTGCATCTAAACTACTAATGAATAAATATTTAAATTAAAGATTTACATTTTTTCATTTAGCAGACGCTTTTATCCAAAGCGACTTACAAATGAGAACAATAGAAGCAGTGAAACTAACAGTAGGACAACAATATGCAAGTGCTATGACCCTTCTCAGTATAATTTCTATTTTTTATAGAATAGAATAGAATAGAATAGAATAGAATAGAATAGAAAGTGTTCCAAACCGTCACACTAACTGTACCTGCTAGATAACTGTAGCATTGTTAATAACTATTGCTTACAGTTTGCGGTGTTGATGTCAACATGGTCGGAACAGCCCCTCTCTTCAGAAGTAGCCGTGCAGAAAAGCCTTCTTGAAACTGTCCAAGGTTCTCGAAACAGTCTGGGGTGAAGTGGTTCGAGCATACTGACAATTTCACGTTGAAGCTCACAGGGATCTTGTTGTATAAAAACATCAACCATGCCCGTTGAATGTTTGGTTCCTTGGGAAGACAATGAAAAGTGCCAACAGCATTCCCTGTGCAGCCGGGAACACTGCAGTAACGACCGTGACTCATTTGGAAGATCCTTTAAAACGTGCAAACTTTCTTATTTGTAATTCCAGAAGCAGTAAACATAGCGCGCCGGCTAAACCTGGATACTATTGGACCGCACGACCATGCGCACGACCACCATTGATAGAACTTCCTGGACCCAGAAAGTGGGCGGTGTGTATGCAAATTTAGGGGCGTAACAAATGTACAGACCAGATCCAAATAAGGAAATCCCCCAAGTGTGACGTCACATCTGAGCTGATTAGAGATCCAACCCAGAGCCGTTGAAAAATATCATATTTAACGGCTCTGATCCTATGGCAAGCCGTTTTAACTTTTATTCATTTCCAGGATACTAATTCTTGATATCAACAATTAAAATTTTACTAGTTAAAATGATAGTTATTGATATCAGGAATTAGATTTCTACTAGTAACAATGGCAATTTTTGATATAAGAAATTACATTTCTTCTAGTAACAATGCTAATTCTTGATATCCACAATTAAATTTTCACTAGTTAAAATGCTAATTCTTGATATCAACAATTTCATTTCAAGTAGTAAAAACTATAATCCTTGATATCTGTAATTGTATTTTCACTAGTGAAATGTCACCATAGACTGCCATTCAAAATCAATTGTTGATATCACGAATTGATTTTACTTGTTGAAATTCCAATTTCACATCAGAAATACAATTCTTACTAGTAGAAACCTTTATTTTTGATATCAACAATTAAACTGTCACTAGTTGAAATGTCTATTCTTGATAGGCCTATACAATTGAATTGCTACTAGTAACAATGTTCATTTTTTATATCAATAATTCAATTTTCACTAGTGACAATGTTAATTTCTGATATCATGAATGTGATTGGTACTAGTAGGAAAGCCATTTTAGATATCTGAAATAATATTGATATCAGAAATACATTTTCAGATATCAAAAATGAACAATTTTACTAGTAGCAATTCAATTGTTGATATCAAGAATAGACATTTCAACTAGTGACAATTGAATTATTGATATCAGTCATTTGCATTTTTACTAGTAACAATGTAATTATTGATATCAAAAATGATATTTCTACTAGTAAGAAATAAATTCTTGATATCAACAATTGATTTTGAATGGCAGCCTATGGTGACATTTCACTAGAGAAAATATAATTACAGATATCAAGAATTCATATCCTGGAAATGAATAAAAGTTAAAACGGCTTGCCATGCCATACTGATCCGACCTTTTACAGCTGCAGTTTAAAGTTTTGAGATTTTCATATATTAAAGAGGTGACATAGGATTTTGATATTCTGTGTATGGCCTTTTTACGCACCGAGCTGCTGTTATTCAACTATGCCAAGGTAATCTTGGTTTTGCATTCTTTATCACCCCTTTAAAGTGGCTTTAAATGTTATACTTTTAACAGGCAAATTCCCCGAACACATCCACCTACGCAATCTTGATCATATGCTGAATTAAGAAATCATTATAATGCAGTCAAAACTAATTTACAGTGAATATAAATAATTACTTTACCTTGACAGACGCAATGAATGATGGATCGTTCATGAATGACCCATCATTACTGTTTTGATGCTTATTTTTATGGGATTTTGTTCTATCATTATCATGATTGTATGATTCTTTTGCGAAAATAGTATGAATTGCTATTTGTTCCCCAACAACATTCAGCTCTGAACTGTAAACACTGCTTCTTAGATGCTTGAAATGTTCTTTCAGTCTGTTATTGTCTTGAAATAAATATTCTTGTAGTGACTTTATTTTGTTACAGCTGGTTACTGTGTTTATATACATAATACTTGTTTTATGTTTTACATGTTTCTATGTTTCAGTGTTTTTAAAGCATCCTGATAGCATAGATTAATAAAGGACCAATTTATCTTTACTATGTAGTTCATTATAATACATTATTGTACATTGTAGACGATGCATGGCCTAATATGGGAGAGTGTAACATCATTTATGAATTATGAAAGTCTTGACAGCATGCATACTTCAGTTATAAAAATTCTGTGCTGTTCATATACACAATATAACTAATTACTTTATAACACTAACAAACATACTGCTTTAAAACAGATCACCATCAACAATTTATGAAAGCCAGTTGATTGAATGTTATTTCACATCATCATATTTAACTTTTGATAATATGCATTATATGTTTTTGTTAATACGTTGAGGAATATGCTATTGTTTAATGTAGTATGTCAGATTAAATGCATGAATTACGTTTTAATTAGGGGTACAATGTCATTTAGAGTAAGCCTAGTATGAGTCAGATATGATATATTAGGCTATACCGAATGTCCAGCATCAAATGCCAGTATACAGGCTATATACTGTATGGACTGTAACTTTCTGCAGCGATCAATTCAACAAGATGAGCTAGGCTAATCAAGCTAATCAAGTGTCATTCGGTGAGGTACAATCATAATAGATATTGATATACCTCGGAATCACTCGTTTTTTGGGTTTTATGCAGATCCAATACAAAACTTTGCCTTCGCTATGGATGTGTGACATATCGATAAACTAATATATGCAGGGTCTCTCTGCTGCGATTGGTTGTCTACAATCGAAATTCTGCAATCTGATTGGTAGTCTACGGTCAGTGACTGTAGACTCTCGGCCAATCAGAACGCGTAATTGTCTACGGTCACTGCAGACTTTGCACAACCGTAGAAACAACAATCTCGTACCCTGTTAAAACTTTGCACTGATGTAGATGTTAAATGTGATTTCTGTGGGACTGACTAAGAAAATGTTGTCCACGATTATTTTTTAATTGCATTTATAGCTAAATGGTTTGGATAGATTTGGAATGTTTAAAAGTTTACTCTTCTGAATTTTTTTTTTTTTTTTTTTAACAGACAAAGATTACCACCAATTGTGGCCTTTATTGTTAGTCTTTGTTTGATTATAGGGAAATACCATATACATGGTATAATGGCTAAAGGAAAACCCAACTTTTTGTAATTTCAGATAGATATGAAAAATTATATTCAGTTACTTGGGTTGAAAAATTGTAAAGCAAACCGCACTAGGTGGAGCTTTCATTGTGAAAACAATATAGGATGTAACTGCGTTGGCCTTTAGGACAATGAAATGTGAGGCTATTCTTTTAAAAATCTAGTTGTCTCCCTCTATGCCATCAAACGTAATTAAACCCCATATTGTTTGCTAATGTGCAGTGATTGTTCTCATGACCTTGTCCTGTGCCTTTGTGAAGCACTTTAGATCGGCCTCCTGTTTGACTGGTCAAAGCCCTGCAAGTAATTACTGCTCTGTTGTGATGTTTAACAATGAAATGAATGCTGAGATCTTTAAAAATCCCATTATCTATAGTCCTATAACAAGACAAGCTTACACAATATATAGGATCAAATTTAATTAGACATTTCAGGTTCAGATATTTTGTTTGCCTTGCGTAACAACATTCGTGTCATATTCAAAGAGCTGTGGCCCTTTAAAAGAGCCAAATGTCCTCGTTTCCCTCAGAAACTATAAAAAAGTCACGGGTGAAGTTTGTCGGAATCTGATCCAAGTTTCCTAATTTTTCAGCATTTGCTACCAAAGGTAAATGTTATCAGTTTTACATTCTTATAGAAATTGATTCAGCTAAAAGAATGTGTAATTGCTTATTTTTGTTGTTGTTTGTAGGAGCTGAAATGGCTCTTCAGCGCAGGATCTCTTTGCTGCTCCTCCTCTGTTCATCTCCACTTGGTAAACTCTCCATTTAAAGCACTTTGTGATTTAAATACCATGTGCTTATATTTATTACTCACGTGATAAATAAGCCTTCTCAAAAGGATGAGCTTGATTTTAATAGATGAATACAGAGTGAAGTCTGAGACTTCAGAGTTTCAGTACAAATGTTTTTATCAGCATAAGATTTGGAGTGAAATAAGTGAAATCTGGATCTGGGGGGGGAATCTGGATCTGGCTCGGAGGAGCCTTGTTTCCCCTCTCAGGCCTGTGAGTTTTCGTCTGTTCTTACGGACGGAGTCTATAGAGCTTGCGGGCAATCCTTCTGACTTGTCAAATTTTAGACCAATATCCAAACTACCTTTTATCTCGAAAATCATAGAGAAAATAGTACTGCAACAAATACAAAGCTATCTGAACATGAATAACATTTCGGAAATATTTCAGTCAGGTTTCAGGAAATATCATAGCACAGAGTCTGCCCTGCTGAAAGTTCTAAATGACATTTTTTTAACTGTGGACACAGGTGATCATTGCTATTCTGGTATTATTGGATTTGAGCGCAGCATTCGATACTATAGACCAGGCGTTCTCAACCCTGGTCCTGGAGGGCCACTTTCCTGCAGAGTTTAGCTCCAACCCTAATCAAACACACCTGAACCAACTAATTAAGCTCTTCAGGATTATGAGATAACTACAGACAGGTGAGTTTGATCAAGGTTGGAGCTAAACTCTGCAGGAAAGTGGCCCTCCAGGACCAGGGTTGAGAACGCCTGCTATAGACCATAATATCCTTATGTCCCGTCTTGAACATTGTGGAGGGATCAAGGGAAATGCTCTAAAATGGTTCAATTCTTTTCTGTCAAACAGAAGCTTTTCAGTTTGTCTTGGAGAATTTTCTTCTGCTGCAGCCCCTCTAAATTATGGTGTTCCGCAGGGATCTATTCTAGTGCCTATTCTTTTTTCTCTTTACATGCTTCCGTTGGGCACCATCTTTAGGAAACATGGTGTTTCTTTCCACTGTTTTGCAGATGACACTCAAATCTATCTGCCAATGAAACTGAAGGATTCAAATACACTGCAACCTTTATTTGACTGCTTAACTGACATAAAACGCTGGATGTCACTAAATTTTTTAAATCTAAATGAATCCAAAACAGAGGTTGTTGTGTTTAGTCCCTCCGATAGGTCTGATGCTCAACATCCTAACTTGGAGCAGCTGTCTTGTTTTCAAAAACCGTGTGTTAAAAACTTAGGAGTTCTATTTGATGGCTCCCTTAAATTTGATAAGCAGATAAATTCGGTGGTAAAATCTAAGAGTTGTGGCAGAAGTAAAGCCCTGGCTCTCCCGTAAAGACTGCGAAAAGGTAATCCATGCATTTGTCTCTACCCGACTTGATTACTGTAATTCTCTCTATGTGGGAATAAACCAAAGATCGATTTCCCGACTTCAAATGGTGTAAAACTCTGCAGCTAGACTTTTGTTGGGTGTACGTAAGCGTGATCATATTACTCCCATTTTAATGTCTCTTCATTGGCTTCCTGTTTTTTATAGAATTGATTTTAAAATCCTCTTATTGGTTTTCAAATCCCTAAACGGATTGGCGCCTGCTTACTTGTCAAGCCTTTTGTCTATTCATAAGCCATCGAGATCTCTCAGATCTTCAGAACACAGGCTGTTGACTGTTCCTAGGGCAAGACTAAAAATGAGAGGGGATCGGGCTTTCTCTGTTGTTGCCCCCAAACTGTGGAATAGTCTCCCACTGTGTATCAGAACTGCTCAGACACGGTCTGATTTTAAATCCAAGTTAAAAACTCATCTTTTTTCTTTGGCTTTTAATGTAGTGTAGAAACTGCAAAAGCTCTTTTATTGTTTGTGTGTTTTGTTTCCTGTGTAAATGGTGCTATCTATGGGATTGTAAAGCACTTTGGTCAACTCTGAGTTGTTTTAAATTGTGCTATAGAAATACACTTGACATTGACATTGACATTGCTTCCTCTCTGCATGCCATGGCGTTGTTACAGGTCTACCAGGCCAAAACACTCATGGATATGCACGAGGGTAGTCTAAACTGTGTGCTCATGAGTGAGCTCCACACTGCAACTGACTTGGCTCTCCGGAGCGCAAGCGTTGCGGCCTGCGCGATCGGTCTAGCGATGTCCACCCTGGTGGTTCAGAAGCGTCATAGTTGGCTCAGCCCGTGTTCAGAGGCATTTGTTTCACTTCGTTGTCGAGCGAAAGAGCCCCTGTCATGCGTGCGGAAATTGCAGTCCTACTGGCGAAGGATGCAATAGAGCCGGTTCCACTAGCCGAACTGAGGTACGGGACACTTGAGGACGTGTAAATGAGGACGCTTTGGCACGACGATTTGGCACGACTTTCAGCATGGTTACTACGCTGATATGTTTATGTTTTACGTGGCGTGAAAAAGTGACACAAAGGCAAAAGAGGTATGTGAAATTCTAAGAGCAGTGAGATAGTAACGGATTTCCAGAAATGTGATTTAAATAGGATTTCAAACCACATGTGATTTTTTGCCATTCACACTTGCTAATTACAATCGGATATGCATTAAATCGGATTTGGGCAGACAGTCTGAACAAACAAGGATTTCAAACCACATATGGATGTAGTTTGAAATGGATTTCATCATATTTCGATTGTATTTCATGTTTTTTTTTTGTTGTTGTTGTTGTTGCTGTTAACACTTGCCATATATGATTGGATTCCAATCGGATATGTACAAAAATGGATTTGGATTGACAGTCTGAACAAAGCTTTTAGTAACAGGCCCATTGTCACAAATTTTCTTATTTGATTACAGGGACAGAAATAGTGCAGAATCCTACGATTTTTTTCCCCCATTTGTATCATAACTGTTCTTTTTGTTCTCTTTTTGCATGTCTAAATGAGTGAACTCCCTCATTTTCCTGTGACTGATAACATGTTTGTCTGGTCCTATAGTGTTCGTTGCTGGTAACTCCACAGAGGCCGCCTGTGACCGACGCTGTCTGGCGAACGATCGGGTTAAGAAAGAACTGTTCAGCGCGCCACAGAACGATAACTGTACCGTCGTAGTAAACATCACTTCCATACAATATCAGATGTTGTCTTTCGTGAGTTTCACGTTTGTCCTGTTGATCTCCTTCTATGTTTGAAAAGCACAAATATACTTGCATAACAACTGTATCTCATAATTCTGTCACCATTTCTTAGGATACAAAGGGCATGGAAATGACCAGCCGTATCAAGATAAACATGGTGAGTAGTTCTTGTAGCATTAGTAATTCATTTCAAGATCTTGGGCCCTATCTTACACCCGGCGCAATGCAGCGCTAAGCGGGACGCAAGAGTTTTTTTCAGTCCGATGCAGTTATCATTTTCACGTCCTGCATTTGTGTGCCCATGGGCGTGCTGGTCTGAAAACGAGGTGTGTTCTGGCACATTGTTGACACGTTGCTATTTTGAGGTAATAGAAATAGACTGCGCCATTAACCAACTGAAACCTGGTCTGAAAATCTGGCTGTTATAACTGAATTGCAGCAGCCAAACTAAAACTAAAGTTAAAGATGTAAGGGTCAAGAGCCAATCTAAAGCAGACACTGATCTCCATAATGGTGACTTAAAATGTGTGATTTTGCTTTGTAAGCTCGCGCTAAATCGGCCCAAAGTCCGGCGTCCGACCAGCGCAGAAGGTCTTAACGTGTTACTGTCCTTTTCTCGAGACAAAGTATTTTGTGATTAAATGCAATATATTAATCATATATCTTTACACGTTAATTCATCTGACTCCATAAATGAAAGGTTTTGATAATATCTGTGCCTCACTAAAAGTGAGCGAATGTTTGACTATTCCTTTAAACCATTAAATGAACAATGTCAAGGTCAGTTAGAATAATCACATGTAACCATTTATTATGTCAGGTAAATGTATCATGCCAATTTCATAATCAATTCAAAGATAATCGATACAAAACATCAAATGCTCTGGAATAGAGAGAAGATGCAAACCCAACTTTAAGAAATACGTGAGGCTAAGAGATCGCTCTCTCAGCCTCACGGGCCAATCTGAGGTACAGAAAAAGGTCCCGATCTCCCTGCTGAATTTCATTAAATAGCCAGACCTCTTTCACATGGAAACATGTGCTAACAAAAGAAATTTGCATTCAGAGGTAGCACCTCTGGGTGTAGGGAGATCATTTGTCTAGAAGCCAACCACTCCTTGTGTGCTAGTTATCCATAAACCTTCAAAAACCTTATTACCTTTTGTTTTACTTATTTGGAAATAGGACATTTGTACCAGTCGCACTGTGACATTTTAAATGATACCAAACATGAAAATACTCTCTGGTAATCATTCACATTAAACTATACATTTTCTTGGGTGACTTCAGGTGATCATCTGAGCATGAGAGAGAGGGGGTGAGGGGAGAGGGAAAGAGATGTAGATGAAGTTGAAAAGTTAAAAATATGTACTGTAGCATGCTGTAATTGACCAATCAGAATCAAGCATTTCATTTTGTAAAACAAAATGAGAGGCTGTTTATTTCACTAAAACTTTTGGACAAATTTTCTGCCCAACAGGAATGGATGGACCCTGATCTTGGATGGATGCAGGACAAATATAGATTTCCAACAATTATTTTACCTGTTGATAAAATCTGGATTCCTGTGATAGTTTTGGACAATGCGTGAGTTGAACTCAAGACTTATGGCACATATTCTAATAATTGACCTGTTTTAATGATAAGGTCGGAGAGATACACATTCAGTGATTGATTCAGTACTGACTTCAGTTCTGGCATAGTTGAGATAGAATGTCAGAAATGTACTTTATTATTAAGAGGCATGAAATACATTTTCAGTCTGAACAACTAGGGCTGATAGCTATGAAATCATACCAGTTTTGGGTTAAGAGACACTGAGCTCCACATTCATCAACATGGCCTGGAATATAATATTTGGAAATATATCAAATGTTAGATGGCAGATACCTTTTGCCACCATATTTAGAAACAATATTCTGTGGCGTTATCCCACAGAGCAATATTCTTTCAGCCCATATCCAGCCCACATATGGCATATGTGGAATGATGATCTGGCCCACATGCAGTGTGGAATGACGGCACTTGGGTGGACCGCTCCTGTTTGCCTGATCTGGGCCACAAGCAGGCCATAGCAATGCCACATGTCAGCCAAGAGCAAAGAAATCAACCAGAACTGGGCCCAGTTCCCCAAAACTTTCTTATTGCTAAGTAGTTCTTAACCTATTCCTTAACCTCTCTCTTAACGTTATGGCACGATTCCCGACACGCTAAGTTTATCTTCTGTAAGTCACACTTTCGTAAGGTTGGTCTGGACCACTCTTAGCTTTACCTTATCACTGCTGCAGGTCTATATGAATATAATTCTGAAGTTTTAATACACCCAGACAGTGTTCAATTAGGCTAATTCAAGTGTTTTCATGCAAAGAATAAAATTGTCATTACACTGATTGTTGTTAGATTTTTAATTATATTATTATACAATATTATTAATTTAATTAAAAAGCGCTTTTAAAGGCCAGTGAAAGCATAGGCTACTGTCAGTTAAGTCCTATTCGGACGCTAATATTGTTTCTCATGGGCTTGTATGGTATTTTAAACATTTACAGGGGTAAGTCTGTGATTTTAGTACCGTCTGAATCCATAATATCAGTGTTTTTCTCACCCAACCTGCGTAAAAATCCCTGGCCAAATTAGTACCTACTGTTTTTTGACAAACAGGTCGTGTGGTAATTTAATTGAGATTCAAAATCCACTGTTTAAACCCTTTTTGATCACTGCCGAGCACCGAGATGTAGGCCTACACTTTTATTACTGAAATGCTGGAAAGTATTTACAAGAACAATATTTCATCGCAGCTCCACCTCAGTGAACAAAAATGGGAAAGAGAAGAAAGCACGTACAATTTTGAAATGGTTATTATGGCAGCAATATATGATACAATTGAAAAATATGTAGGCTAGGCTATTTTAGGCTATTATAGTTTGGATTATTTTTTATAATATCCCATGAGTCCTAATAAATGCAATTTCAACTATTTCTGAAGTGCTTCTTTTATAAAGAACACGCTTCCTCACATAAACAGCCCCTGCACGAGAGAATAATTGATTCTTGAGCCATCGATATCAACCAATTCAGCGCCATCGCCATGGAAAGCGCCGTGTAACGTCGCACGTAAGAAGGTATATCTTAAGCAGCTTCCTAAGGTATGGTTCGGGGAACACACTTAGGAACATAAACAACTTTGGTAAGATATATCTTTCGAGTCTTCTTAGCGCGCTAAGAGTAAGCGTTATCGGGGAACCGGGCCCAGGACCTTATCTGAGCCACAAAATCTGTGTATATTAAATATGGAGTCATCTAAGCCTTAATAAGCCTGTTAACAAGCAGAATCACTGAAGGAAAGAAGAGAACAGAAAAAGAGACGAGCAGAAACACAAGAACTACAACTGACTTCAGACATAGTCTTAGATGAAATCAACTGAAGAGAAAAGAAGACATTAAATCTGTGAAGATCTCAGCAGAGGAGGATTAAACAACTCCACAAACAGCATTACCAGCTTCACTTATTACTAACCAGACTGACTTTATTTCTGTCAGACGTCTACAGAAGTTGTTATTGAGAATTAACAGAGGTTTAACTATAATGTGTTTAATTTGAAGTCACCGTAACGGTGATCAGTGTTTCCATTAGTTGGGCTCTTAATTCTTTTTATCTTATGTTTTTTTGTTTTGTTTTTTACTGCTGTGACAATGTGGTATTAAACACATTTGCAACAGCAAAGAAAGCTAAAGTGAAGTGAGATCAGGTGATGATGGTTATCTCTTGAGGGTCTTAAAATCTTAAATGTGAGATAAGCCCTGGTTGATTTCCGCCGCAGTTAAGATGCCATAAACTCTCTCTCTCTCTACGCTCTCAGAGTCGATGCGACCGTGGAGCCGTACACTAAGGACGTACAGGTGAGGAGGGATGGGGTGGTGACCCATGCGCTGGTTCTGTTCACGACGGTGAGCTGTGAAATCAACCTGTTCAGCTACCCCTTTGTGACTGGAAATTGTCCTGTGGCCATCAATGGATGGAGCCAGAAATGTAAGAAAATAATTGTTGGGAAGTGTATTATGTGCCTGCCTTTCCATGGTTTGCCCCAAGCACATAGAGTTATGTAAATATGGTCTACAGTAGCCTAGTTTACTTAGAAAGGAGACATGTTTGCATTGATAAGAATGACAGTGACTTAATTTAAATATCTCACGGCCTGATTAAGGTGTATCTGCAGCTCTTTAGTCAATGGCCCCGGTGGGAGTTATATTTATAATGAATATGTCCTCTTGTTTGTTTAATCTAGCTTGTGAGCTCAAACTCCAGATGGCTGATAATGTGTCTTCAGTTCCCAGTTCAGGAGGAGAATGGCAGGCTTTGAACATCACCAAAAATGTGGATCCATCAGGGCGCGTTTATCTCGAAGTAAATGAATTATTCAATTCTAACCCTCTTATCAAGAGTATTGAGTTTAGAGAGTTTGTCAGTGTTACCTTGAACCCTCAAAGCAACCCTCCTTTAATTAATTATTTAAATTAATATATTATTATGAAGTATTATTAATATGATTATTAATAGTAAACTACATAATCTAAAATGCTAATAAAAACATAGAATCATGTAAACTGAAATCATATATCATTTTTCCCCCTCAACAAACACGCTGCAAAAAAACAAACAAAAATTTTGTTACCTTTATTTTTAAGAAGTTACACTGAAAAGTCAGCTAGTGGGATGCCAAGAAACAGATAGTAATGGTTTAGCTTGTGAAGTGAAGAATTGAACCAATAATTGTTTGTTAATGAATGTCTTTTGGTCTTTGAACAGGTCGAATTGTCTATTAACTCCTTTGGTGCTGTTGTGACCCTGATCCTACCCAGCGCATTAATAATGCTGGCTGACCTGGTGAGCTTTGCTCTGCCATTTGAAGGAGGAGAACGCAACTCTTTTAAGGTCACCTTGGTCCTGAGCTTCACCATGTTCCTCCTCATCCTCAACGAACACCTGCCCAACGGGGGCAACTGCAGCCCTCTCCTCCGTAAGTGAAACAACAGAGAGAAAGAGAGAGAAAATCTGCTCCATTTTAAACAAAACACTGTTTTTTGGTGGTATTATGGATTAAAATTAATGCTAAATATAATTTAATTAAAAAAGCATGTTGAATTGCAATAATTAAAAAAAAAAAGAAAAAAAAAAGAAAGAAATGCATTGCATTTAAAGGATTAGTTCACCTCAAAATGAAAATTTCCTGATAATTTACTCACCTCAATGCCATCCAAGATGTCCTTGTCTTTCTTTCTTCAGTGGAAAAGAAATTAAGTTTTTTGAGGAAAACATTTCAGGATTTTTCTCCACACGATGGACTTCAATGGCAACCATTTCATTTTCTCTTCCAACTTCAAAATCGTCCGACATCTTTGTTTTAATTTATTATTAATATTTTTTTTTCGTGACCTTTCCAACGTGATTACGTAATGCATGGCGCGTCGCAGACCAGCACAAGACGAACAATTGTGGTTAAAAAGTATATAAATTGGTTGTTTTTTTTTTGAAAATGACCAATCGTTTCGCTAGACAAGACCCTTATTTCTTGACTGGGATCGTGCAGAGCCCTTTGAAGCTCTTCAGAGCCCTTTGAAACGGCATTGATTTGGACTTCAACATTCTGGTTGCCATTGAAGTCCATTGTGTGGAGAAAAATCCTGAAATGTTTTCCTCAAAATACTTAATTTCTTTTCCACTGAAGAAAGAAAGACATGAACATCTTGGATGGCATTGGGGCGAGTAAATTATCAGGAAATTTTCATTTTGAGGTGAACTAATCCTTTAACCCTGCTTGCATTTTCATGCATTGTCCATGCATTATTTTTAGGGCTTGCATTGGCGATTATGAATAGGTAATCTACTGCTATTCCTGCAGTTCCTGGATGTGAAATGTTGAATTTTCTGTCGAATTTTGAACCACTAAATTTGTGGAAGCTAATTTGTAAAGATAAATGAAATGGACCGAAAATTGCCTGTTGAATATTATAGGTTGTATTGTTTAAACAGAATGAATATTTTGGAAGTTAAATCTGAAAGGTGAATATGGATTATTGAATTTTTTTTTAATAATGAAAATGTGTGTCAAATATTTTTAATTGAAATATTCACAGCTTAAATATATGAATTTCTGCCCATAAAAATGCAAGCCCTAAAAATACAATGCATTGAAATGCAAACAGGGTTTAATGCAATGCATATTTTTTTCAAGTATTGCAATTCAACAGGCTTTTTTGTTTCAAAGACATTTGCCATTTATTTTACTTCTATATGGTACATGTTTGTAAAGTTATACTGTAGTGATGTAAAGTGATACTGTTTAGTCCTAATGTTAGATCCTAATGAAAAGCAGTCAGGCAGTCGAGACAACATTATCGTGGAAAATGTTTATGTAGTATGTAGAATTAAAATTGTTAAATAAATGTCTGTTTTGGGGACGAGAGACTTGATCAAGGCAAGTCTCCTTTATTTATATAGCACTTTCTTCATTAAATACAAATTGTTTTAAAGCAGCTTTACAGAGATAACAGTAAAATGAGACAGTCAAACCCAAATTTATTCAGACACCGTCAACATTTCTCACATTATCACAAGTTTGCTCGCTGTAGTTTAGAAAATGGTAGTAAAATATGACTCAGAATCAGTGGATATTTCACTGGTTTTGTCCGTCCTTCTGTTAGACTGTCTCTCAGATGAATTATGTTGAATATCTGTCAGCTGTTAAATTTAACTACACAATTAGATAATACCAGTTTAGATCAACCAGTTACCAAGCAATGCTTCATTGTGTTCAGTCTGTGTGTAAAAAGAGCATTAGCAATTAAAGACAAAACACTTCAGCAAAACATGATCAGGTCAAATTGTCTGAATCATTTTTGGTCCCAAATTTGTATAAATGTTACTGGTAGTCACTGTATGAAGAGTTTTTGGGTAAAATATATCAGGTGTCGGAATAATCTTTGGTTTGATTGTACATTATGAAGATCAGACCTTTTTTCCACCTTGCATTTATGAGAAATTTGTTTATGTCACTGACTCTATGCATAAAGCATTACAGCATACTTTGAAAAGGCATTGTTTTGATAGACTAGTATTAGATCATGATGTGAATGGCATGCTCTCTGTTTCCTCCTCTAAAGACTATCACTTCAGCTTCTGTCTGGTGTGTCTGGTTGTGAGTATGCTGACGTCTATAGTGTTGACGCGTCTGTCTGTAGAGGACAGCTTCCTTCTGTGTAGACGACGCTCCGCCAAGATTCACCCATCAAACAACAGCAAAACACAACATGACAGCCTGGATCAGGAGAAAGGTAAGGGATGACCGGGAACACAAAGGCTCATGAAAGCTTCATAAAAAACATTCATAAAGTCAACAGTCACTTGCTTCTTTCATGAATGAATCGGCCGGTTTGAACAAATCGGTTGAATTAATGATTCACTTATTACCAGTTGCTGCCACATATTGGAGGTTTTAGTTTCATACAGTATCATTTCATTTTTTCATATTTCTATATCTACATTATATAGGCAATCGTAATTGCAGTGTAAATGGATTTTGATAAATGGATTTTGTGTTTTTTGTTTGTTTGTTTTTTGGTTGATACTGCCTGTCATTTAATTGGTATAACAGCCCTATAGTGTTAAATAGTGTAATTAATTAAAAGATGATCAACAATATGCAACTTTACTTATTTATAAATAATTATACGAGGGATACCCCAACAAAATGTCTGTGCACGGCCCTGATTGTTTATTATAAATACTGCAATATTCCATAAAATAAAAACAAGAATTGTCAGTTTTTTCTTGTTAACCGGCTCGAGGGCGGGGCAACCTGTCACTCATATGACATCACTGTAATAGCAAACCACACCCATTAAACTATCCAATCAATTACACATGGACAAAATCAAGCCCCGCCCTACATTTGTTCTCATTTGAGAAGCCGTTTCACTCAGATATACGTCACGATAGGGAAGAAAAGACTCTCGTAACTTCTGTTTCATGCTGACTTTCTCCTATCCTGGCTTGAAGTCAACATTTGCAAACCATTTTGCTCTTGTAATTTGTCCTGTTTCTGGGCAAAACGGGATATTCTGCATTAAAAATGAATTTATCTAACAGCGATTCATATCGATCCACCTTTTATGCTAATAAAAAGCTTTTATCTATTAAAATGGGTAAAATTGACCAAAATCTGCATAATTGATTGACAAAATTATTTTTCAGTATCAGTAAGCAATCATGATTTGTGCTTATTCTGCTCAAATCACACAAAAATAACAACTATAGGCAACTTTAAGACAGGACTTTGTTATCATACCAAACTGTGTTTTACTGCAAAAGTCGCAAATGTTTAGTGAATAATTTTTTCAACTCCTTTTGATGACAGAAATGAAACGCAACATCTTTAACTGAAGCTCTAGATCAACATTGCAATAACATGAATAATGTGGTATGCATTCACAGATACAGGCGTGATTACACCAAAGTCTGGTGATCTGGCTTCAGAGGGGGCTTCACTCCAGAGAATAGTAAACCTTTTGGAGAACTTGGATAAAGGAGAAGAGGAGAAAAGTAGAAAAGCGGCCTTTGCTTACCGCCTAGACCGATTCTGCTTTGGCTTTTTTCTAAGCATCTACATACTTTATGTCATAATCCTTATTAGCATCACCCGGACAGATATTTGTAAGGTTAATAATCTAAACTTCTGGGATAATTCTGACCGTGGCGATGACAACTTTGACTACTCGGACACAGACACGACCTCCATCATTTCGATTATCGTTTGAACAGAGCTTCTCAGATCTGCTCTGTTTGCTGCACGTCAGCTGTAGCAAACTGGCAATTATCGGAATAAGTTCATATATTACGCATTTAAAAAGCTCGGGGATGAATGAATACAAGGCAAACCACACAAGATAGCAAAACTTGTAATTCTATAAGTAAACTTAGTGCTTGCTATATGAGATGAGATGCCATTTTAATTGTATTAAAAGATAGAAGCATGAATTACAAATAATATATTATTCTGATGATCTCCTGTTAAAACTACTATTAATGTGTCTTAATCTAAACTGGAATGAGGAAATATTGTCATATGTGACTACATAATGTACTAATGATGTAATTAAAATCTAAATTGTATGTTGTGGATGATTTATCAGTGCATGTTATTCCAAATAAATGACAGAATTGCTAAAAGAAGACCTGTTAGTGTCTTTAATTATATAAAGCGGTCTCTCTTAAAATCGGCCCACATTTCCCGTGACTTGTGTGCTGTTATGACCCTGGTTTCTGGTGGGCTGTTAGAAGTAATTGTCTTAATGTCTAATTAGACTAGTTGTGGAAGTAGAAAACATTTTGGTTTGATTTTGTTTCCGCTCTCTCCATGAACTCCTTTCAAAAACTGAGGACATTATTTCTATCCCAACCACAGCTTTATCAGGCTAGTACACAGTCCAAATATATATATACATTTTAGTAGTAAATTATAGTATTATACTAAATTATAGTAAATTATAATATTATAGTAAATTTTATGTATATATATATATATATATAGTACTTTTGCTGTAGTGTGTCAGTAGGAAATATTAGTTTACTTATTACTTAATTTATTATTGTAATAATCCAGTGAGATTTGTGTATGCACAAGGAGTCTGACAACAGCCGGTATGATCTGAACTCTCCATCATCGAGTCCGTCTGTGATTACATGAAGAAACAGAAGAAAGTGAGACGGACTAAATCCAGAGGAACTGCGGGAATGTCTCCAAGACGCTTGAAGAAACCTTCCTGCAAAGCTACCTGAAGACCTATGTGCAAGTGTACCTGGACAAAAGCCGTTTTAAACACAAAGGGTCGTTACACCATATATTGATTTGAATTAGTTAATAGAAGTTAAATCATAAATAAATTCAATTTGTGATTTTATTTTTGAAAGCATTCTCACTTTACAGCATTTTAACACAAGTGCCAGTACTTTTCACAGTACTGTAGCTTTGCAGGAAGGTTTGGAAATGTTTGGAAATGTAAACTGATATCTCCTACTGACACACTACAGCAAAATATATAAATAACTGACTTAAAACCATTTTTTGGGGGGGTATTAACATGCCTAAGACTTTTGCACAGTACTGTATATACGTATATATATTAAATTTACTATTTAACCATAATTTCACTGTATATCATTAAGTTGACATTAAGCACTCTGGACAGAACATGCTTGAGGCGAAATCTAATGTACAACTCTCCAATGATGAGTCTGTTTTCTTACAGAGGAAAGCATGTGTAATCTGAGAAGACTGACTGTTGTTGACAGCTATCATAACATGATTAAATGCACTATTGTTCCCTTCATTATCATCACACACAGGAAAAGCACTCACTGACATAAAGAGTTAGCAAATATCACTGATCTGTCCTGTGAATCGGCTCTGTTTGGAGGAAACGGCTGCTTGGCTGGACTTGGATGTGGTCAAATGAGCCGTTACTGGCATTTGCAGTAAAAGCTTGATTCACCCTTGAGTCGGTCCAAACTTGAGACTTTCTTTTGGGCACACAAACAGAATTTTTTAAAGAATCAACTAGTGTTTTTTCCCCTCTTGCAGTTATAATGAATAGGGACATATTTCTCCTTTTGCATTCAGAGGGAGGCATACATGTTTGTTTTTTTAGGTGAAATATTCCTTTAACAGAGACCTGATACTACTATGAAACAGTGTAGTATAAATTAAGATTAAGAATGTGCACAGCAAAATCCCCAGTGTTAACTCTGCTCAGAGTACATATGGTCCCACTCTACAAAATGTTGAAGTAACATTGTTACTAATGTAAGTTAATGAGATGATTAAGTGATTAAGTGATGATTGAGCATTAGTGATGCACACCTGCTGTTAACAAGCAGAATCGCTGAAGGAAAGAGAAACACGAGAACTACAACAAGTTAAAAACGGTGTCGAGTGTAAACAGCCCCTTAATGTCTTCTTTTATCATCAGTTGATTTCATCTAAGGCTGCGGCTGAAGTCAGTTGTAGTTCTTGTGTTTCTCTTTTTTTTGTTTTGTTCTTGTTGTTGCTCTTTCCTTCAGTGATTCTCCTTGTTAAAAGCAGTATTCACTAATCACATAATTAATCACTTAATTATCTCATTAACTTTAACTCTGATTCAGAGTTACTTCAACACTCTTTAGAGTGGGGCCATATGTACTCTGAGCAGAGATAATTTAACTCTGGGGATTTTGCTGTCTAGCATAATTAAACCGCACCATTGCAAAAGGTTATTTATTTTAAATGTATCCTGCATGCATAAACCTAAAGTTTGCAAAGTTGATCATACTTCACATGAATATAGATTAGCTTTGTGCAGAATGTTTAAACTCGTTTGCAAATAATGTTTCATTATTTCATACATGTGGCTCAGAGCCGGACAGTAACGGAGTACATTTACTTGAGTACAGTACTTAAGTACAATTTTGAGGGATCTGTACTTTACTCGAGTATCATTTTTGGGGAGTACTCATGACTTTACTCAAGTACATTTGAGAGGCAAATATTGTACTCTTTACTCCACTACATTTCCATAACCGTGAGTACCCGTTACTTCTTCTAAAAAAAAAAAAAAAAAAAAGGAAAAAATAAAAATCTCGGAAACCCTCAATTTGTTGTTTCCCTCTCAAATGTGATTGGATTGTGCAGGCGCCACTGATTGGGACAGCCTATCAGCAATCACTTTCAGCTTTCCGCCAAAGTCAACTCCATGGTCAGATTTAGATAAGAGACGAAACCATGGACGAAACGATGGATGAAGACACAGCAGGTCCATCCCGGGAATGTGCCAACCCGTGGCCCCACCTCGCCAGACTATTTCAATTTTCTGAACAAGTTAATGATAGTTTTCGCTTCAAGTGTTTGCTGTGTTTACCAATGTAAGCACTGTGGCAGTAGTAATGCAATATTTAGAAAATGTACTCTTGTACTCTTCATACTCAAGTACTTTTAAAAACAAGTACTTCAGTACTTTTACTTAAGTAGACATCTGACTGTAGTACTTTTACTTGTACTTGAGTAAAATTTAGCAAGGGGTATCTGTACTTTTACTCAAGTAATGTAGCTGTGTACTCTGTCCGCTTCTGATGTGGCTCTTATAAATGTAAAAACAATGGTTTCATATAAATTAAAGGCAGTTATTGCTTTGTCATTATGGCTTGTAGATTGATGTCAAAGAAACATGAATATTAATGCATGTAATCTTAAGGTTGCAACATAACAAAATATGAAAAAATGAAGCGGGTTGTAAGTGTTAACTTAGTTATCGATATGATGTAATTGATTAATTAATGTACTACTCATTTGTCCTGCATTCATTCCCGTAGAGTTACTGATTATGTATGAAAATGAAAATATAAGATTCTGCATCTGTGCAATCTATGTAAGATTGAAGATCTATGTAAGAATCTATCTACGCAATTTAAGCATCTTCAGGCAATAAAACCTCTTCTGACTTTTAAAAACAGTTGGGTTTACATACAAGCATGGCTCAGTGATTATTGTCTTTGTTAACATCATGGCACATCTAAAAGCTCCGGCAAAACAAAGAGCTTGCAAATGAGGATTACAGACTCTTCTGAATGAGTTGTCCTTCATGAAGCTGCTAATAGACTGGTGTGTTTGTCTGAGAGGAGGATGACGGGCCTGGAGGTACAGTACAGTAGCTGACGCTGCACTAACCGGCTTTTGTACTCATGCCTTGAAGCTCTTTCAGGAGCTCATCAGAATCTCAAAAACTAAAGTTTACATAAAATGTGAAATTTAATATGAGCTGGCTCAATTTTGTTTGTTCTTCTGTACTTTAACGTAGTATTCAAAGAGCTCCTAGCCTTTAAAAAGACGACTGATGCTTGTTCATATAAAGTGGTGACAGCTGAAGTTTGTGAAACTCTGGGAGAATATAATCGTTCATTCACAATGGCTAGCAAAGGTAAAGTTTATCAGTTTCTTAATTGCTTCTTAAACTACTATAGATATACATACAGTATGCCTATTTTCTTTCTCTCTCTTTTTTTTTTGGTAGTGTCTGAAATGGTTCTTCAACACAGGATCTCATTGTTGTTCCTCATCTTTTCATGTCTGATTGGTAATCTACTGTATTTCTATAGACTTTCTAGTGTAATTTTGAGGATTCTCAAATGCTTTGTCGACGTCTACAATGCCTTTTAATTTAATAAGTAATGTTTTTAACGTGTTTAAATCTGGTCTAACAGTGTTGACAGATTCATGTAACAATAGATGTCTGGCAAATATATTAATTGCTAAGAAATTGAAGAGCGCGCCACAGGGTAATGATTGTTCTGTCAACGTAACCATCACTTCAATGAAGTATGAGACAATGTCTTTTGTAAGTAGCAGATTGTTTTTATTGTTTTATCATTATAATTTCTGTCTTTTTTCATGCTCGAAAAACAAATCTAATTAATAATAAAACACAAATGCCACTGTTAAAAATTGTATATATATTGTAATACTTTATTTCAATGGTTTATACTTTAAGCATTCTACTAACTATAACTTTGCAAATACATGTCAACTTATTCTACTATCCCGAATCCTAACACCTAATAACACTCTAATGAGAGTTAGATGACATGTAGTTGCAAAAATAATTATAGTTAGTACAATGTCTAAAGTGGACCATCAAAATAAAGTGTAACCAATATATCTTATATTAACTCAAATGCTTTAAGAATTACTCGCTTTTTTCCATATGACAAAAAAGTTGATTTGACTTATTTCTATTATTATACAATTAAAATAAATTCGAAGTAAATCTTACTATTCATTTTTTTTCAATGTAATAATTTTTACGTTTAAAATGTATAACCTTTTCACCATGTTTAGGATACAAAAAACATGCAAATGAGCAGCCGTGTCAAGGTAAACATGGTAAGTTTAGATACATTTTTGATGTTCACTTTCAAAAGAAAAAAAAACCACTTGCATCTCCTCTAAAAACTCATAAAGCAGCAACAGAAGTATATTTAGTTACACTTTATTTCGATGATCCATTAGACAGTCTCCTAACTAAGGCCCTGTTTACACCTGGAATTAACCCAGCTAACAGACTTGTGTTATAAGAACATTCTCCAAATATTAAGTGTTGGTTCTGGGAACGTAAAAAATGTCCAGTTTTCTTGACGTTAGAGGAACGTTTTTTAAAAGGTATAATGTTCCTCAAACGTTCTTTCAACTTAATTGTGATTTAAAAATTCAACATTCTAGTAACGTTGATTTGTAATATTCCAAGAACATAAAAATGTCCAGTTTCCTGAATGTTCATATAATGTTATTTAAAGGTTAGTGTGATGTTCCTGAAACATTCTTTCAATCATTCAAACACCGGCTGTGAACAAGCACTGAAAGAAAGAGAAATAAGAAGACAAACTAAAACTTTCTTCAGCCACAGCCTTAGATGAACTGAAGATAAAAGACATAATCTCTCTCAAGATCTGATGAAACAACTCCACAAACAGCATTACCAGCTTAACTTATTACTAACCAGACTGACTTTATTTCTGTCAGACGTCTACAGAAGATCTCATTGAGAATTAACAGATGTTTGATTATGTTTGGTTGAAAATGTTTCGTTTGAGGTCACCATCATGGAGATCAGTGTTTGCTTTAGGTGGGCTCTCGACCCTTGACTTTAGTTAAGTTAGTGCTTTATCAGCAATTGCAGGTGTTTATTGAGAACATTTCTACATTGATAAAGCAGATCAACAGATAGAAGTAGAATGTTTGTCGGGAGAATCAAAATAAAGAGTTAGCAGATATTAAGCAGACAGTCTACTAATACTCTAATGAGAGTTAGTTGATATGTAGATGCAAATTTACTTATAGTAAGTAGAATGTCTAAAGTGGACCATCAATAAAGTGTTACCATTTATTTTTTTCTCCATAGGTGTGGAGGGATCTTGAACTAGAGTGGAATGCAACAACATCTAATGCTACAGCCGTTATGTTACCATTTGACAAAATCTGGACTCCTGCGTTGGTTTTGGACAATGCGTAAGTGACCTCAGAACAGATTTTTTTTTTTTTGGCATGGCATGCATTTTTCCGTTTAGTATAAGCAAACACAGCCTGTCCAGTGGGGTAAAATGAGCCTGTCCAGTAGGGTAAGATGACCCTCCACAATTTTTACTCTTGACCATAGACGGCACAAAATCTCATCTCAACTCTTTTGATGGATGTCCATTATATTGTTTCTCTGGAAAATAGTGATTTGTGACATTGTATTATGTTGAATATCAATTTGTGGACAACTGCTCTAGAAATGACTGTTACCATGTAGAGTATAAAGAGTGTATACAGATAAACCAAAGCTAAACGTGACAACAGACTCATGATTGGTTCCCATCTTGGGTGAAAGTCATATTCTCTCTCTTTATGAATTAAGGATAGATGTAACCGTGAAGCCTTACACTGAGGACTTACAGGTGAGGAAGGATGGAACCGTGGACTATGCCGTTATCTTGTTCATAACAGTGAGCTGTGATGATATCAACCTTTTCAACTACCCCTTTGTGAGTGGAGAATGTTCTGTGGCCATCAATGGATGGAACCAAAGCCGTAAGATAACATTTTTAAGAGAACAGAAATTGATAATTTGTTGTTAACCATGTAAAACAACATGTAAAAGATATCTGAATAAGTGCTAAACATTCTTTTGCTTGTGTTGATCTATAGAATGTAACATTAGCCTCAGCCATCCACCTAACATATCTAATGTTGGAGGCATTCAAGGAGAGTGGGAGACTGTGAATGTGACAATAAAACAAGACCAAACGTTTCAAAACAGCAGATATATCTCGGTAACTACTGACTTCATTCTGATTCTTATTGATATGCCCGGTTTCACAGACAAGGCTTAAGCTAGTCCCAGGCTGAAATGCATGTTTGAGCTGTTTTAATTGAAAGAAACTTGCACTGGCATATCTTAAAATATGTCATTGTGATTTTTTTTTTTCCGCAAGATGCACACCAGTAATGTTTTATTCAAAGGCATGTTTAAAAAAGCTACTTGCATGTCCTTATTTAACTAATGCCTAATCCTGGCTTAATCTAAACCCTGTCTGTGAAACCAGATGTCAGTATTAACTTAAACTCTTAAAGGCAACATGACATGAAATACCTTATTTACTGTCTTAACATATGTTTGGTCTTAGGACATATACACACTGCGAAGTTGTAGAGATGAATTCCACTCTTAAGAATGGGAGTGGATTAAAGTGCTTATTATGCTATTTTAAAGGTTCCTAATTTTGATTTCGAGGTCTCCTACACTAGGTTAACAACAAAGTCAAAAACACTTTTCAAAAACAATTTTCTCATAATATACATTACAGCATCAGCGGTTTTTTCACAGTGTCAGAAACTATTCATTGTTCATTGTGATTGGTCTACTCTGCTCTGATTGGTCAGATGGCCCAGTCTGTTATGATTGGTCTACTCTGCTCTGATTGGTCAGATGGTCCAGTCTGTTGTGATTGGTCTACTCTGCTCTGATTGGTCAGATGGTCCAGTCTGTTGTGATTGGTCTACTCTGCTCTGATTGGTCAGATGGCCCAGTCTGTTGTGATTGGTCTACTCTGCTCTGATTGGTCAGATGGTCCAGTCTGTTGTGATTGGTCTACTCTGCTCTGATTGGTCAGATGGTCCAGTCTGTTGTGATTGGTCTACTCTGCTCTGATTGGTCAGATGGCCCAGTCTGTTGTGATTGGTCTACTCTGCTCTGATTGGTCAGATGGTCCAGTCTGTTGTGATTGGTCTACTCTGCTCTGATTGGTCAGATGGTCCAGTCTGTTGTGATTGGTCTACTCTGCTCTGATTGGTCAGATGGCCCAGTCTGTTGTGATTGGTCTACTCTGCTCTGATTGGTCAGATGGTCCAGTCTGTTGTGATTGGTCTACTCTGCTCTGATTGGTCAGATGGTCCAGTCTGTTGTGATTGGTCTACTCTGCTCTGATTGGTCAGATGGCCCAGTCTGTTGTGATTGGTCTACTCTGCTCTGATTGGTCAGATGGTCCAGTCTGTTGTGATTGGTCTACTCTGCTCTGATTGGTCAGATGGTCCAGTCTGTTGTGATTGGTCTACTCTGCTCTGATTGGTCAGATGGTCCAGTCTGTTGTGATTGGTCTACTCTGCTCTGATTGGTCAGATGGTCCAGTCTGTTGTGATTGGTCTACTCTGCTCTGATTGGTCAGATGGCCCAGTCTGTTGAGACTGGTCTACTCTGCTCTGATTGGTCAGATGGTCCAGTCTGTTGTGATTGGTCTACTCTGCTCTGATTGGTCAGATGGCCCAGTCTGTTGTGATTGGTCTACTCTGCTCTGATTGGTCAGATGGTCCAGTCTGTTGTGATTGGTCTACTCTGCTCTGATTGGTCAGATGGCCCAGTCTGTTGTGATTGGTCTACTCTGCTCTGATTGGTCAGATGGCCCAGTCTGTTGTGATTGGTCTACTCTGCTCTGATTGGTCAGATGGCCCAGTCTGTTGTGATTGGTCTACTCTGCTCTGATTGGTCAGATGGTCCAGTCTGTTGTGATTGTTCTACTCTGCTCTGATTGGTCAGATGGTCCAGTCTGTTGTGATTGGTCTACTCTGCTCTGATTGGTCAGATGGCCCAGTCTGTTGAGACTGGTCTACTCTGCTCTGATTGGTCAGATGTCCCAGTCTGTTGTGATTGGTCTACTCTACTCTGATTGGTCAGATGGTCCAGTCTGTTGTGATTGGTCTACTCTGCTCTGATTGGTCAGATGGTCCAGTCTGTTGTGATTGGTCTACTCTGCTCTGATTGGCCAGATGGTCCAGTCTGTTGAGATTGGTCTACTCTGCTCTGATTGGTCAGATGGTCCAGTCTGTTGTGATTGGTCTACTCTGCTCTGATTGGTCAGATGGCCCAGTCTGTTGTGATTGGTCTACTCTGCTCTGATTGGTCAGATGGTCCAGTCTGTTGTGATTGGTCTACTCTGCTCTGATTGGTCAGATGGTCCAGTCTGTTGAGATTGGTCTACTCTGCTCTGATTGGTCAGATGACTCAGTCTGTTATGATTGGTCTACTCTGCTCTGATTGGTCAGATGGCCCAGTCTGTTGAGATTGGTCTACTCTGCTCTGATTGGTCAGATGGTCCAGTCTGTTGTGATTGGTCTACTCTGCTCTGATTGGTCAAATGGCCCAGTCTGTTGTGATTGGTCTACTCTGCTCTGATTGGTCAGATGGTCCAGTCTGTTGTGATTGGTCTACTCTGCTCTGATTGGTCAGATGGCCCAGTCTGTTGTGATTGGTCTACTCTGCTCTGATTGGTCAGATGGTCCAGTCTGTTGTGATTGGTCTACTCTGTTCTGATTGGTCAGATGGCCCAGTCTGTTGTGATTGGTCTACTCTGCTCTGATTGGTCAGATGGTCCAGTCTGTTGTGATTGGTCTACTCTGCTCTGATTGGTCAGATGGTCCAGTTCGTTGTGATTGGTTGACTGCTTAAAGCATGTGTCGGAAATGAAACACCTATTACCATATTTGAATTTCAGCCCTTCATCAGTACAACGGTCCCAGGTGGAGTCGAGGGAGTTAGGAGCCATCGTGGTGCCAACTCGATGGGTCGAGGTAGAGTAATATGGTCAGCAGCCATATCACCCTGTAGCCCAAGACTGGTTGCCCACTGAAGCTAAGCAGGGCTGAGCCTGGTTAGTACCTGAATGGGAGACTCCTGAGAAAACAGGTTGCTGCTGGAAGAGGTGTTAGTGAGGCCAGCAGGGGGTGCTCACCATGTGGTCTGTGTGGGTCCTAACACCCCAGTGTAGTGATCAAGACACTATACTGTCAAAAGAGCACCGTCCTTCGGATGAGATGTTAAACCGAGGTCCTGACTCTCTGTGGTCATTAAAAATCCCAGGATGTCCTTCGGAAAAGAGTAGGGGTTTAACCCCGGCATCCTGGCCAAATTTGCCCCTTGGCTCCTGTCCATCATGGCCTCCTAATCATCCCCATGTACTGATTGGCTTCACCACTGTCTCCTCTCCACCAGTAAGCTGGTGTGTGGTGGGAGATCTGGTGCAATATGGCTGCCGTCGCATCATCCAGGTGGATGCTGCACATAGGTGGTGGTTGAGGAGATTCCCCCTTCCATGTAAAGCACTTTGAATACCTAGAAAAGTGCTATATAAATGTAACGAATTATTATAATTATAGTAATGGGTTTGGAGGCCGACAAAGGAGACCTGGAGCTGGGTGGAACTAGTGGCGACAAAGAAGAATGGAGATAGGAGACTGGACAGGACCAGCGAAGACTGGAGGCTTTGAGATATGACAAAAATTAAATTCATCATACCATTTTATGGGGATCGGGCAAAGCACACCCTCAGTGACAGGAGTATGGGTGGGGCTCCACTTCATGCAATTGTGAATACCCTAGAATGCCCTCAATGATGGATGTTGGTGCAGACTCACGCACCTGGTCAAACTCTAAATCGCTTGGGCTCTGGCTCAAGGTCCGTGGTGGAAGTGGCTGAAGGCTGGCTGGTCACTGGACATCTCCATGAATAGGAAATACAGATACTTTAATGAACACAGAGAACACATAACACACTACAGATGTAGTATTAACAATGACAAACATAACTGGGAAAACTAAGGGCTTATATACACAGTGAATGATCATTAACAAAACAAGGAACAGGTGTGCACTGATTAGAAACCATAGTAACAAACAAGGATGAGAACTCAGGCAATCGGAAAAGTGAAAACAAAACCAAAATAGAATATGACTATTACAAATGTGGCCTTTATGTGCACAATTTATTAACAAAACTTATTTTAAATTCATCATGTCCTATGAATTTCCATGTTTAAATTTAAAATGACATGAGCATTTTCTACCCTGTCTTTTACCTTCTGAATGAAATGCTTTTAAGACTTCAAAATAAACACCCACTATTGTTAGGCATAATGCTAGCCAAAGCATCTTTTACAGCTGGATTACATCCATATATGTTTAAGGGAGAACCTGATCCCAAATCAGTGTATGGATTCCTTCAAAAGCACTTAATCCCTAGAATTAAAGCTTGCATGGCAAAATACTGCAAATTTAGTGCTAAAATAACTACAATGAGTACAAAATAAAAGATAGTATCTTTATTATCTTTAAATGAACTTTTTCTTCTTTTCATATAATATAATAATATTACCCCAAACAAATATGCCATATCAGCTTATGTTTTTATTTGATAATCACTGTTTATTACTTTCTTTGCCTTATGGCTGACTCTACATTATGCCTAACAAACACTGGCAAATTAATTATTATTAAAAATATTATTTTTACTTACTGCCATTGCTGTTACTGCAGAGTGGAAAAAAATGTTTTTGGTCTACAGATGACCTTTTGAGTGTTAAAATGTACTTTTTTTCTAATTCAGTACTTATTGGTAGGTGTTCATCTGTGCATGTTTAGAGTGAAGACATAAATATTCAACTGATACGTATTCTTTCTCCTGTCATCTGTTAACAGGTCTCTTTATCCGTCAGTCCTTTCAGTGCTTTTGTGACCCTGATCCTGCCCAGTGTGTTAATAATGCTGGCTGACCTGGTGACCTTTGCTCTGCCAGTTCAAGGTGGAGAACGCAACAACCTTAAGGTCACCTTAGTCCTAAGCTTCACCATGTTCCTCCTCATCCTCAATGATCACCTAGGCAGTGGTGGACGATGTAGCCCCATCCTTCGTAAGTGAAATAAAAAAATAAAAATAACAGGCCTCTTGCACACCTGTCAGTGTAGTCCTGGGTGGCAGTCATATTGTGATGCAGTACAACAGAAATGTCCTTTACGCATACTTTACGCAGGTTTGCTCGTTTCACTTTTGCTTTCTTTGCTGCTGCAAATATGTTTGAAAATCACACTGTCACAGCAGCCGAAAAAGACAAAAGACTTAATAAGAGCTAAAAGACCAACTAATGGAAACACTAATCACTGTTATGGTGACTTCAAATGAAACACATTAGAGTTAAACCTCTGTTAATTCTCAATAAAAACTTCTGTAGATGTCTGACAGAAATAAAGTCAGTCTGGTTAGTAATAAGTGAAGCTGGTAATGCTGTTTGTGGAGTTGTTTAATCCTCCTCTGCTGAGATCTTCACTGATTTAATGTCTTCTTTTCTCTTCAGGTGCACTGATGGTGTTGGTTGTGTTTTAACATAATCATTTTTGACCTGACACCAACAGGTCAAAAATTATTATGGTCAAAAAGTATTAGGGTTAACCAACACCGTCAGATCACATTTTCTCTTTGTTCATCTGGCAGTTATTAGTCTGGATTCGGACGGCAATAAAATCTCCGATTAACCCCTGTAAAGGAAAATATCGTACAACCCCCTGAGAAACAATTACTGTCCGAATAGGGCTAATGAGAACCTTTTCTTGTTTAGGATTAGTTGGAAGTAGTGTTATTTCATAAAAGCCTAGATGTGTGATCTCTGAAATCAGTGGTAGAACCGTTTGTGGTAACACTTTAGAATACTGTTCCTTCGTTAATGAATAACTACTAATTATTTGGATCAGTATCTAAAGTGAAAAACATGATAACTACCTAATATTGACTAAAGTCATTGTAAGCTTTTGAGAATTTTGTACAATTTTGGATAGTAATTGCTTCTGATGGATTTGGTAACACTTCAGTCATTACTAGTGTGTTCCCATGATCGTCACTTTAGAATACTGATCCAAATTATTAGTAGTTAATTTAGTAGTAACGTAGTAATGTAGTAACACTTGAGTCAGTACCATCCAAAACCTTACAAAAACCTCAAAAGCTTACAATGACTTCAGTCAATATTAGGTAGTTATCAAGCTTTTCACTTTAGAATACTGATCCAAATAATTATTAGTTGTTTAGAAGGATGTAGTAACACTTGATTCATTACTAATGGGTTACCATTACCTTATATTATACATTATGCATTATTAATATTAATTATGAACCTGTATATAGTAGTTCTTAGTAGTCTTCAGAGAGGTATCAAAAATAGTAGTTACTGATTAGCTAATAGTGAACTACCACATTCAACTGAGCGCTATTACTTACTAATTCATTAATCAGAGTTCCTTGTTAGTTAATAGTAGTTACTAGAATGTTAATAGTGCGTTACTCATTTTTTCCAGTGTAGTTATTCATTAATGAAGGAACAGTATTCTAAAGTGTTACCCTGCTTGTTGTTGGCATATCAGTGGTAAGAAGAACTTTGTGAACAGATTAAAGGTCTTAGCGATGTTGTATTCTGAGAAGAGGAGGGTCCCCAGCAATGAACCCTGAGGTACCCCAGTGGTTAGCTGATGTGACGTGACAAAATATGATTCATCATTAATAATATTGTACAGTTTATTTTTTATTCTTCTACAATTATGCAATGCACAGGTAAATTATACATTTTTCTGTATTTTGCTCCAAAGATTATCATTTCTGCTTCTGTCTGGTCAATCTGGTGTTGAGCATGGTGGTGTCTATTTTGTTGACACATCTGGCATTGGGTGACAGAATCCTGCTCTGTAAATGCTCAAAGAACATAAAAAAACACAAAAAAACTGCCAGCCTGGGTCAGGATGAAGGTAAGAGAATACTAAATACACACAGCAAAAACTCCAGTGTTAAATTAACACTCCTGGGAGTGTATATGAGTCCACACTCAAGAGTGTAAAGTGTTAAAATATGAGTGTTAAATTAACACTCAAGAGTGTTAAAGTTAATGAGCTAATTAAGTGATTAGTTTAGTGATGATTGAGCATTATTGAAGACACCTGATGTTAACAAGCAGAATCACTGAAGGAGAAAAATACAAATTGTAAGTCACCATTATGGTGATCAGTGTTTGATTTAGTTGGGCTCTTGACCCTTATATGTTTACTTTAAATTTTGCTTGTCTGCTGTTATTGATTTATAACAGTCAGATGAACAAAGAGACAATGTGATCTGATGGTGTTGGTTATGTAGTGACATAATCATGTTGTCATCCGAAAAACGAAACTTATTGAGATAGTTTAACTTGTTAATTACAACAGCTCTGTGATTCTACAGCATATGATTTTCAGTATTTTTCATATAATCCAAAATATTTAATACACATTGTTCCGATCAAAAGACTTTGAAATGAATTTATTTAGAAACACAGACATCAATAATCAGCCTGTGAATCTCAACAATGGTGACAATAATAAAGCATGTTGCAGTGGCTGCCACCAATCACAACTCATTAATGGCTCCCATCATGCATTGCGGTATGAATAAATTATGATCTGAATTGTCTATATAATTTACTTTTCCTAATTGAATATTCTGCTCGTCACCATTGTTGAGATGCATAGACTGAATCTTGACGTCTGTGTGTGCATAAAAGAAAGATTTTTTTTTTTCCAAAACTTTTAAGAAATCCTTTGTATTATATCTAAAATTCTGGATATTTATGCAGAATCACAGTTATGCCGTAACCAACAACATAAATCTAAGTCAGAAAGAAGGAGCTTAGTGAGTTCAGTGATCAAGTTCAAATGATGATTGTCATAATATAACCAACACCATCAGATCACTTTTTTTCTTTGTTCATCTGGTAGTTATAACTCAGATACAACAGCCAAAGAAAATCTAAAGTAAACATGTAAGGGTCAAGAGCCCAACTAAAGCAAACAATGATCACCATAATGGTGGCTTACAATTTGAGATTTTCTCCTTCAGTGATTCTGTTAGTTAACATCAGGTGTCTTCAATAATGATCAATCATCACTCAATTAATCACTTAATTATCTAATTAACTTTAACACTCTTGAGTGTTAATTTAACACTCATATTTTAACACTTTACACTCTTGAGTGTGGACTCATATACACTCCCAGGAGTGTTAATTTAACACTGGAGTTTTTGCTGTGCAGCAAACATAAATACATAATAGATTGATACAGACTTGTAGTGTGTTCATATATATATATATATACAGTGCAATGCATAAGTGAATACACCCATGCTAAAGTTGACTAAAAAGAGGAATAAAAAATCATATTTTGGAAATTGAACTTAATGCCTTAATTTAAAAAATTAGGAAAAATCCAACCTTTAAGGGCACCAATTTTCTTTGTGAATGAATAATGTATCGTAAATAAATAAATGTTCTTCCTTAGAATACAGGGTGCATAAGTGAGTACACCCCTATGTTAAATTCCCATAGAGTCAGGCAGATTTTTATTTTTAAGTATTTTTTTTTTTTTTTTTTTTTTTAGGATACTATGCATCCTGATAAAGTTCCCTTGCCCTTTGGAATTAAAATAGCCCCACATTATCACATAGCCTTCACCATACCTAGAGATTGGCATGGGGTACTTTCCATAAGATCATCTCTCAATGCAAATCAAACTAGCTTTTAGGCTAACTGAAATAAAACCATGCCAATCTCTAGGTATGGTGAAGGCTATGTGATGATGTGGGGCTATTTTAATTCCAAAGGCCAAGGGAACTTTATCAGGATGCATAGTATCCTAAAAAAAAATTTAAAAAAATACTTAAAAATAAAAATCTGCCTGCCTCTATGGGAATTTAACATAGGGGTGTCCAAACTTATGCACCCTGTATTTTAAGGAAGAACATTTATTTATTTACGATAACATTATTCATTCCCAAAGAAAATTGGTGTCCTTAAAGGTTGGATTTTTCCTAATTTTTTTAATTAAGGCATTAAGTTCAATTTCCAAAATATGATTTTTTATTCCTCTTTTTAGTCAACTTTAGCATGGGTGTATTCACTTATGCATTGCACTGTATATATATATATATATATTTGTTTAATTTTTTTTTTATCATTTTATTTTTTTCATTAGCAGATGCTGGTGTGATTGCAGCAACAAAGTCCAGCGATCTGCCTTCAGAGGTGGCTTCCCTCCAAAAAATAGTGAACTTTTTGGAAAACATTGACCAAAAAGAGCAAGTGGCAAACAGCAACCAGGCTTTTATAGATCGCTTGGATAAAATCATTTTCTGTTTTTTTTTATTCATTGACATAATTTATATCATCATTGTTGTCGTTATCACCAGAACAGACTTGTGCAAAGAAAAAAAGAAGGTATTTTGGGATACAGAAGATTTGGATTATTATTTTATTGGTAGTCCTGTATATTATTACAACGTCACAGAATATGAAGGTGATTATAACATAACATATTATGATTAGATTTTGCAAAATTGACATTGGTGATTTGGATCTACATCATTTCTGTATGCGATTTCCATGAAACAGAATTTGATTTTATGTCGTCTTTAAACCTTTGCATATTTTTTTTTTATTTTCAAACAATACACTAGCCAGGCTAACAATATACTATATTGTGCATATTAATTTACACATTTGAGGATTTTTTATTAACTCTGTCATCAATAAAGGCTATAACTAGGAGATTTACTTTTATTGTTTTTATGTTGGAAATTAAAAACCTATATGTCGTCATATGTTTATAGGGGATTTGGGGTAGAAGGCTCCTAGTAGCTTATTGTTGCTCGAAGAAAGTGTGTGTCTGTGTAATGTAACGCATTACTTTTAAATTCACAACAATTTGTACTTTTTAAATAAGTAGCACAAGTTACTTTGTTTTCCCACACTCAAAAAAATAATCTGTTGAACGAACTTAATTAAATTAAAGAAAGGTTTTCCACGAAATTGAATTACATTTTTCCAACAAAATCGAATTAGTTTGAAATAATTTGTTGTAATCTTGTTGTATGAATTTAAATTCATTTAGTCATTCCTGCTAGATAAAGTTTTGTCAGGTTAACTACATTTAGTTTTTGTCCTGCCTTAAATCACCAACATTATAATTTTAGCTAATTTGCCTCTACGGTCACTTCTAATGATAGACACTACTAGTGTTCAATTGAATTAAAACCATTTTTTACATAGTAATATAATATTACTTGTGCAGGTCTGTGAGTGAAGTTTACACATAGTGTATCTGTATACTGAGTGCCCACAGCCTGAACACGAGGTTTAATGCACATATAGTGTAATGCTGAGCCCACAGCCTAAACACAGTCGCCACTCTTCTGCATAATGGTAACCACAAAATTCAAAAACATTACAGGAAGTCTTCTAAGTTTCTAACATAACTGAACATTAAACACTAACATTAACTAACAACATCTTTCCATTTACTGAAAAACACATAAAATAACACTTTTTCCCTAAATTGACCCTCTTAATGCAGTCCCTTGCAAAGCATGCTGGGAACTACAGATCCACTGCCCAGTTAGATGTCAACAACAATGATTCATGTAGTTTTCACACAAATGAATTAAGTTGATTGAACACAATTAAATTGTGACAATATTAAACAATGGTGTTACTTTTGCTTATTTTAATTAATTATTTTAACAAGAGGCCAAAATTCATTTTTTGAGTGACATCCGGTTAAGACGAACGAAAAATATTCATGTTGACTCAATTAAAAAAAATTTGGTAAACCCAATTTTTTAAAAATTACATTGATTACATTTAATGAAATTAAGCTGGAATCATTTCTATGAAGGGTTGTGTCGTATATGCTCATTTTAATTAATGAAATTGAACAAAGAGCTAAAATATTTTTTTGAGTGCATGTATTGACTGACACTTCTTCAGTCCACGTGTTGAGAGAAATCAGGAGTGAGTGCAGAGGCGTTGTGAAACGGTAATTTCAGGCTATGTCTTTCAACACTTTCTATGGTGGACAGAAGGGACAGTGTCAGTTTATTGATATATAAAAGCCTGGTGTAGAAAATATGATACTCAACAAAAAACATATTAAGCTAAGTGAATATATGTAAATGTACATAAATGTATTATAATAGGAGCATACTGATGAATATAGTTAAAGGTGCAGTCTGTAAGAATGACTAGTGGTTGAAATAGGTACTGCAGTCCAAATTCAAAATATCGGAGATCGTCGTTTCTCCCGCCTCCTCCTCAGACTGGACGGCGCTCACACGGGTCGCCAGTTTGAGCTCACGCAACAGGAACGAGTACAATAGACAATGAAAATTGACAACGTGCAATATCACAGACCAAAACAAAAACAAACATTCCAGCCTGGAAACATACATTTCAAAGTAAAATAACTGGCTGTAGAAGTGTTTTCCAGAGAAACAAGAATGTGAACTTATGTTTCCTCAATATATGCAAACATATTATGGTATTTTTATGCTTTAGTAGAGTGAGAAAGTTACATACAGCACCTTTAAACACGATTCAGTGTTGAATTCTGTCTGGTTAGTGTTGATTTCTATACTGGCTGCTGTCGTGACTGCAGATGGCAGTGCAAGCTCAAAGCTGTGTGTGTAGAAATACCTGGAGAGCTGTAAATGAACAATCCCATTCATCTCAGGAAAATCATGGATATCATGACAACACTGTTTGGCACGCCACAAACACACGTATAGTCTCAAAGCCCATATATTGTCATTATTGTCATTATTAGTTCAACTTGTACTTGATGTGGTAACGTCTACAATTACTGGGTTTGTTGAAATGAAATACAGTCGTCAACATTCGAAGTGGATCAAAACCTTTCATCAAAGTTATACGTGAATTTTGAACAATACCCGTTCTTGTCTAAGGACAACTTTGATGAACTGTTTTGATCCACTTCACTGTATTTGATTAAAGATGACTGATTATAACTGAATTCAACCAACCTGGAAAAACAAAGTTTTACTGAAGCATATCTGTCAGTAGATATAACCTAATTTCCCAGATAAGTCAAATTGCATAAGTTTGTAACTTCTTTTTTGTTTCATAAGATGAAAATCATTTTCCACCTTAATGGAAATAGACTCATTACCTTTGTGTCATTGAAGACATTTTTACACACAACTTAATTTAGCTTACTCTAAATTAAATTAGTGTAGTTTGGTCAACAGTGTCATTCAACATCATGGTCAGTGTATTTAATGAACTACTAAGTAAAGACTCGGGTCAGTAATGAATTTAAATCTCTGAGTTCCCACAGTCTG
Source organism: Vimba vimba (assembly GCA_022828995.1). Lineage (NCBI taxonomy): Eukaryota > Metazoa > Chordata > Actinopteri > Cypriniformes > Leuciscidae > Vimba > Vimba vimba. The sequence goes on along the minus strand of CM040817.1, from coordinate 55,025,391 downwards.
AACACAAGAGCTACTCTTCAGCACGATGACCACAACATTCAATAACAGAAACTGAACATTAAACATCAACATAAACTACCAACACTGAAAAACACATAAAATATCCCTAAATTTACTCTCCTAATGCAGTTCCCAGCATGCTTTGCAAGGGATTGCATTAGGGGAGTAAATTTAGGGATTAACCCAGCTAACAGAGTTTTGTTATAAGAACATTCTCCAAACATTCAGTGTTGGTTCTGAGGACGTAAAAAACATAGTTTTCTTGACGTTGGAAGAACGTGTTTTAAAAGGTATAATGTTCTTTCAACTTCATTTTGATTGAAAAACTCAACATTCAATTGAACAATTTTAAAAAATTCAAAATTCAACATCCATTTCTTGAATGTTACTAGAAGGATATTTTAAGGTTAGTATGATCAAGAATCAGCATATGAATGCCGCAATGCATCCTGGGAGCCACCACAGTATAAACCCATGACTCCCAGCATGCATTGCGGCATAAAGAATGTTACCATTGTTGAGATTCATATGCTGATTCTTGATGTCTATGTATTTAAAAATAAACAACAAAACAAAAAATCTGAAAGTGTATTTAAAAATTAAAATTAAAATTGTCTAAACGGTGCAGACAAAATATTGTTAAAGAAACTCTATTAATATCAAATAACATTTCATCAGTTATGAGTTTAGTCGATCATTTTTCTTTACGATAATTAAAACTTTTCATTTGATCGTTTCTGTTCATGGTTTATTTTGCAACAGATGATGTGCTTGCACTGTCAAAAAACCCATTAAAAGCAAAGACTTATAAACTGCCCAACTAAAGGAAACACCGATCACCAACATTTTCCATACAATCAACATCTAAACCTCTGTTCATTCTCAAAAATAACTGTAGACGAATGACAGAAATACATTTTGCCTGGTTAGTAATTCGATTAGTCTGTTAATCAGATATTTTTGTTAAAATTGTAATTCAATTAATTTGATTCATTCTTACTCAATTCTTATTTGTTACATTTAATTAATAATATTGCTTGTAATCTGTTGCCACAATTTTATTGAGTACATATAGCGCAGGGGTCGGGAACCTTTTTTGACCAAAGAGCCATTTTTTTCATTTTTGGATAATGTATTTTTACAAAAGAGCCACAGTAGAAAAAAAAATTATATATATATATAATTAAAGACATGCTTTTTTTTCCCCAATAAAAAAATCAACAGTAGTAATTATTAGGTCCATAGACAACTAAAAACAAACAAATATTCAGCAAACAATAATTAAGTTGCAATATGGAATTATTTGTGCAGGGCTTTCACTGTGAGGTTGAGTTACCAAGTGATGAGCATAAATCCTCTTTTGTGTGCGTGTGTGTGTGAGAGAGAGTGAATGCACACAGTATTATCTGCTGTGTTTACGTGAATACTCGACTTGGCATTTTGATATATTTCTGTTTATTTGGCCGTTTAGGCGCGCAACCAAAGACAAAGGCTACTATGCTTATCCGTGTTGCGCTCGGAGCGCGCGCACAGCATCCTGTCAGTAGAGTTCAGTTCTCTTTCGCGACTTATCGCGCTTTTAATGTTTATTTTCAATATAAAGCACATCCTGTTCTTTTCTTTCTCATCCATTCATGTTTTGTTATTAATAACTTTAAACAGAATCGTGAACTGAAATCTGCGCGGATTATCAAAAATACGACACATTCATAGGACATAAAGGGTCTCTGCGCAAAAGTGAAAGTACCAGCGGGTGAAATGTCTCTTTGCACAGCAAAGCACCCGTTTCAATAAATTGATATATTAAAGTTTATAAAGCCTACTTTTACATTTTCGCTGCTGTTCTAGAATGGTTTTCGCCTGCTTGAATCCAGTGCAGGACCTGTAGGTTACCACAGAAACGTAAGCGGTTAGTTGATTGCTGTGGTGACTCGTGACTCTCGCGAACAGCACTGAACACGCACCTTTGCCGGTACAACTTTAATATTATTATTATCATAAACTTTTCATTAACTTCAGTAGGCTGTACTACAACAAGGGAATTGTAATTGGCTGCTTTTTCTGCAGAGAGCCGATCTCTGTTGATGTGTTTTAATTGTTTCATCGATGGTTTGTTGGTAAAGGGTGAGAAACCTCGCGAGCCACATGATTTTTGCCAAAGAGCCTGATGTGGCTCGCGAGCCATAGGTTCCCGACCACTGATATAGCGTATTCATTTTTCAGTAGAACCCATGAAAGTTTAACTTATATAAATCTAGGTCTATTTGGTCATAGAGATAATTAAAAAATATTTGTGTTATTATCACAACCTAATTTATACATATCAATTTTCATCAAAAGTCTTTGTCAGTAAAAAAAGTTACATATGTGTCAACTAGTTCTGGAGGTTGGAGAAGAAAATAACCTTAAAAGGCAAAGAAAGAACAGCACAATGTAAAACTTCATTGATTTTAGAGAGGTGCAGAAACAGTGTGGACTGCGTTCAAAGAAAGAAACCTAACTGTTATTCTTATAACCATGGTAAATCAGACAATTAAAAACATCTTAAGGCTGTTTGAATACGGCTTTCACAAGAGGACAATGTAGGCTAAGCATTATCCTCTCGAGAAATAACGGGATCAAACTAAACTGAATGTTGGCAAGTTCATTTGTGTAACAAAAGGGGAAAGAATCAAGATGGTCTTTACTCACAAACATAATTTACACAAAAATATTTAGTATTGCATCAGTCTCCTGTTGTTAGAGTATTACCCAGAAGATTTTATGTGGTTATAGTATAACAAATGAGCATAATGTCATTTTATTTGCCTATATACTTGGAAAGCAACAAATAATCATTTACAGTGAAATGAAAAGGAAAAAAAAAGGCTTTTTGAAATGACTGTATTTAATGGCTGTATGACTGTACGTGTTGCAATATGAACAAATATCATAAAAGCAGGTTAGTGACGCATTTTGTCAGATAAAAATTAGGAAATTGCAGCAATGTTGGCACATAAATGTGGATTCATCCTAACTTTGACTGAGAGTGAAGGAGCTGGGTATGACTGTCTAGATAATATTTTATGAATAATAATAATAATAATGATAACAACAACAATAATAAAAGTTTAATGGCTCCACAAAGGATCTGTGTCAAGAGAAAGAAAGGCAGATATTCATATAATTCTGCACATCATCATCCTCAGTAATGTAAGAATGTAAATCGCTTTGGATAAAAGCGTCTGCCAAATGAATAAATGTAAATGTAAATGTAATAATTAAGGCTTGAATTCAGGTTGATTTGGGACACTTTTAGCCATTGAGATGACTGGAAAAAGTGTCCCAATCAACACTTTAGCATATATTTTTATAAATAGTATACTTTAAAAGAATATGTAAACAAATTTTTTTTAATTATTTAAAATTTTTAATTAATTAAAAAAGTTTAGTCTATTAGTCTATTAAATGATTTTGAACTTAACATTGACTTAAGTGCATTTTCACATGTAACTTCATAATTATTTCTATAGTATTTGAAATATGGTTAAAGTGTACTGCTGAATTAAAGTAAAATTAATTTCTATTGAAATAAATTTGCAATTACAAATTTGTAATGATGACATTGCGATTTAGTAGAACTTTAAATGTATTCAAAATAAAATAACACAACTTATAAAATAATAATCAAGTGCTTCACGTCGACACATTAAAATAAGTGCACTTCTATAAAGCATGGCAAAGGTTTATTAAAACATAATGATTTAATAAGTAAAACTTTTAATTTGACATTATTATGAAGTGCACTCTTTAAAAAGTGTATTAAGCAACAGTCATAAAGTGTATGGCCGTTTATTTCATTAATATTATATGACAGTTTTAAGATTTGAAGTACACTGTATGTTGAAGTGCACATTCAATACACTTAAGCACACTTGTTTTTCACAAGGACTTGCAAATTAATTTATTAGATATTTTGACTAAGTTGTTGAAATTTTCAGCTACAAATGCTTGTTTTAACACATTGTATTTTTTTTTTTTTTTTTTACTGATTCCATATAAAACTTAGGAAACACTTTACAATAAGGTTAATTTGTTAACATTAGTTAATGTTTTAACAAACTAACGATGAGCAATACAGTTATTTCTGTATTTGTTAAACTTTGTTAATGTTAGTTAATAAAAATCCAGCCGTTCATTGTTTGTTCATATTGGTTCACAGTGCATTAACTAATGTTAACAAGATTTTAATGAAGTATTAGTAAATGTTGAAATTAACATTAACAAAGATTAATAAATGCTGTATACATGCAGTTCATTATTAATTCATGTAACGAACCTTATTGTAAAGTGTTCCCAAAACTTCCCAAAAGCAGAGCAGAAAATGTGAAAAATCTCTGTTTGACCCCATTTATGACTTGATGAAATGAAAAAATATTACATAATGTAGTCAGGTTGATTCATACAAATAGCCAGAGATTTCAGTGTCGCACACAGACATAATCGAGCATCACTGAACAAGCTTCAGTTGAAAAGCAAGACACAATAGCATCAGACCTCTGATGTTTCCTCAGCTGTCTCACACTTTCCCCACAGAACACACCCTTCAAATCACACTGTCATCATGACTGCCATCTTTATTCTTCCAGCTCCATCATGAACAGCTCGCCATTTATTAATGAATTATTAACCGAATGCAAACACACAAGCTCACCTTGAGCCACAGCTGTGACCTCAGTAATATCAATTACTTTATGACTCCAAAATAAACTCTTTAATGTTCCTCAATAAAGATATTAAGTGGGTTGTAGTGCAGAACAATCAAAATAGCTTTATGATTATATAATTATGAGAGAGTATTTGTCATTTAGTGCAGAAAACTTTTTTTTTAAGTCAACAGATGCTTATACAGACCCCATGAAATCAAGGTTTGAAGCCTCTGTTTTAAGATTTACTGTCTTTCTCTTTGAACTTGACAAACAAAACAACCCAAAACTATTCATCACCATTTTTTTTCTTCAATAAAATGCTCATTGAGAATGAAAATGTCCTTTTCCCCTATAGCAATAGCAACAACAGCCAAAAAAAAGGTCCCGCCCCAGATCCCTCTCTTTTAAGAGGAAGTCAAGAGAAAACTCGTCAAGCCATTCTTTGTGCTCTTTTCGAAGAATTTTCTTTTTCAAAACGCATTTTGAAATCGGTATAAATTCAGTGATTCTGCTTGTTAACAGCAGGTGTTCATCACTAATGCTCAATCATCACTTAATTAATCACTTAATTATACAATTATCATGCTGGGATCTAGAAATGTTCTATAACTGATTCAGTTTGAGATCTGTTTCAGTCATTGTGTCCACATAACTTTCAGTAATATTTGAGTGCAGTGAACTCAATTTTATTTAGTACATATAACTGTTATAGGTTTAACAGTGTTCTTACCTCCGAGACTGTGTTATGATCTAGATGACCTTATTATTTTTATTGTGAGTATTAGGCTTATCATTATTGCTGATCACTGTTGATATGCGATATTTTTACTATAAAACTCTTACGACAAACATGTCTTCAAATATCTTCAGTTGTTGTGTATACCGACACATTTGTGAAGGACTTTACTCGGACCCATTGTGCGAGCTGTCTCTTTAACACCGCGTGGGTTATACACATGTTGCTGCTGATTGGCTGACATTTTTGACACACCCATCAAACAAGAGAAAACGTATCTCAAACCCCGTTGCACACCGTTTCCTGGAAACATGTTGTGCAACCCGGAAATCGTAGGAAAACGCTGCGCACCGGTTTGAGCTTGAACGTGGCCCAGGTGTTCATCACTAATGCTCAACAATCACTTACATATTCACATAATTATATAACTTCAACACTGTATCAATGTTCACCATTGTGCAGAAGAGTAGACCCTGTGCTTCAGTCCAGGAGAAGATCTACAAACATTGATGATATGCTGCATGTTGCTTTATTTAACAGTCGGTGACTGTGTAGTTGCTGATCCAGTGGAAATCTCTTTATTTAAGATATATTTTTTAGTGATCTCAAATGTAATAAGTTCACAGTAATAATATGCTTGCATTATTAGTGCATTATAAATATTAGTTTAGAATCTTAGACGGCAATTGGTCAATTGAAGGCAGATGAGTTTTGCAAATGAAGTGAGTGCACAGTATTTTTACAGTAACATACTGTAGATTACAGTAAAGAACTGTACAATTAACAGTAAAATACTGGAAACAGTGTTGCCAGTATTTTACCATTAATTTGCAGGACAATGTTATACAGTGAAGTATCAAAGACTCTACACAGTCTACAGCATAATCAGTTTATACCGCATTGCATGCTGGGTTTGCTCTGTAGAAATACAGTATAATGTTGTTTGTTTACAGTCATTTTTGTGTTTTCCAAAACTGTAAACTCACAGTAAAAGCAAGCTCTTTTTACAGTACAATTGTATAAATCTTACTAAAATGGCCAGTAAAGTACTGTAGATTTTACAGTAGATTTCTGAGAGTGCAATTCAATACAAGATAAGTCCTACTGTGAAATTACCGCAATTATTAACCTGGGACATACTATAATTTTACACAAAAATAATTAACAGTGCAGCCATGATCTATCATCAAGGTTGTGATACAGTTCACATATTCATATTTTCGTTAATTTAACTATAGATTTACAACTAAAACTGGGTGCATTCTCATACAACAAATCATTCAAGTTCTATAACACAGATTGTTTCAAAGCAGCTTCACAGTAGGCTCGTTTCCATTACAGATTTGCGCAAATGTAGACAAAAAACAATTGCGAAATGACTGCGTTTCCATTAACCGATGTTATGCGACTAAAACTTCATTTTTTCTTCTCACGATCAGTAAAATCATTCCAAAAACCATGGTAACGCACGTTGGTAGGATTATGTACTATATCCCAGCCACTGCACTAGCCATTATTATTAATCGAAGGAGATGTATGTGTGTTTTCCAAGCATTAATGGTAAGGAACGACCCTTATTATACTTGTGAGCGGCACATATGAGGTGTTTATGGGTGTTTCTCCCTCATTTCTGCTTCGAGGTCTTAATTGTGGCATTTATTTGAGGTTTAGAATCCATTATTGCTGTAATTATTTTGTCTTTTATGAATTTAATAAAGAACTCTGTCTCGTATTCTGTCCAAACACACTGCGTCATCTCCGTCAGGTGACCTGTAAATGTGCAAAAACTGTTTCCATTGCAGTTTTGCGAAATATTCCTTTTTCGATTTGCCTGAAAAACCCCCTCATGTGAGCGTAAAAACTTTTTTGCAATAAATGGGAGTTTTTGCGAAATTGACGTGTTTCCATTGGGCGTATTTTCAATTCGCAATTTCAATTGGCGCAATTTGAAGGGTAATGGAAACGCGGCTAGTGATACACAGGAAAATATCAATCAATAATGCAAATAGGAGAAATTCTAATTCAATACAATAGTAAAGAATACAATAGAAGACAATAGTGCCTTTGTTTAGCTCAAGTCAGATCATTGCTGAATCAGTTCAGTTCAATTGTGTAAAGCATTATTGAAACACGTTTTAATAGAAAATATACACCAACAATACTTTTTTGCCACACACTCAACCAAAAAAAAAAAAAAATAGAGGAGAGCATTGCCAAATATTATGTAATCAAGATTCCCGCATTTGGAAATATATATCGGAATTGCCCCAACTGGAATGACATATAGATATATACAAGGAAAAGGACTGTTGTGTAATTTTGCAGATAAAAAGTGTTTGCACCCTTAACATTATTTAAAAAAACAAAACATAGTAAATGCACCTGCAAATGTGTGCAAACAGTTTTATTATTCATCAAGTGTGTTATGTCACCGCGTCTACACTGTGTACACACAGCTTAACAGAGCACACACAGTGAATGAATAGCAGGCTAACAAGCCCCAGACTTCTAACGTTTCAAAAAGTCAAGGTTGTTTCATATCTAATTTCATTTCAATAAATTCATTTCAACTCCGCTCGCACCATCTCACCATGTGACCACTCCGATGTCTCTGTGCAGCCCAAATGAACCCAAAGGTCCTGAAACGGCTCAACTCAAAGATAAGGATGCGCTGCAGATAAGCACATTATCCAAATTGGACACACCCATGGTGATCTTATAAGATTGTCTAGAGATAATCCATATCATCTCTGATCAGAAAACGGGATAAGATATCAAAATCATCACATATAAATATCTAACAGACCAGAAGATTGGATTGAAATTCCATTACATTAACGCATTTGGCAGATGCTTTTATCCAAAGCGACTTTTTGCATTTTTGCATTGCATTTCAAGGAACACATTTACATTCTTATCAATTCTTGCTTTCCTTGACAATCAAACCCGTGACCTTGACAATCAAACCCATGACCTTGACATTACAAGTGCCAAAGCTCCACTGTTTGAGCCACAGGAATGCTTCACTAAATAAACCTGTGATAAGTGTGCAGACTAGACCGCGATCCCTTATGTAACAATATACTGCAAAGTATAATATATATTACATAATACATTTCCATATATGGGAAACTAGTCCTTATATTTTTCAATATACTGCAATATACTGTATGCATTGGCCATGTATGGCTATATATTAATACATATCAAATATTTATAAATGAAGACATAAATAGCATTACATGTAATATTCACAAGTTGTATCCCTTTTTTGTGTACATATATTGCACTTACATGTTCCCATAATGTGAATGTATGTTCACACACATATATACAGTCGTGCTCAGAATTAATAATACCCCTGGTAAATATGATCAAAAGTGGCTGTAAAAAATAAATCTGCATCACTTATCCTTTTGATCTTTCATTCAAAAAATTGGCAAAAAATTAACCTTTTATTGAAGTAAAAGAATTGAACGTGGGTTAGGGAAATCACATTATGAAATAAATGTTTTTCTCCAAAACAAGTTGCCCACAATTATTGATACCCCTAGAATTTTTTATGAATAAAATATCTCTGAAGTATATTCTCTATATTCTATTTACCTTTTTCAGCACACCAGGGTGACTAGGAACATGAAATTGTCCAGCTATGACTTCTTGTTTCACAGGAGTTTAAATATGAGGAAACACAAAGGCCAAATTTCTTTAATCATCCATCACAATGAGTAAAACCAAAGAATATAGTTCTGATGCGCAGCAAAAGATTGTTGAGCGTCACAAAATAGAAAGTGGCTGTAAGAAAATGGCTAAAGAATTGAAAATACCCATTTTGACCATCAGGGCAATAATTAAGAAGTTCCAATCAACTAAAGATGTTATGAATCTGCCAGGAAAAGGACGTGTGTCTATATTGTATTAATGCACGGCGAGTATGAAAGTTTGAGTGGCCAAAGACTCTCCAAGGATCACAGATGGAGAATTGCAGAGATTAGTTGAGTCTTAGGGTCAGAAAGCCTAAAAAAAAAATTATCAAACAACCCCTACATCCCCACATGTTGTTTGGGAGGGTTTAAAAAAAAACCTCCTCGCTCATCCAAAAACAAATTCCAGCAAATGTAATTGTCAGACACGACTGGATCTTCAAACCGCACAGGGTTCTGTGGTCAGATGAAACTAAAAAAGAGCTTTTTGGCAGCAAACACACTAGATGGGTTTGGTGCACACAAGGATAAAAAGTACCCCATGTGTACAATTTAATATACCATTGGATCTTTAATGTTGTGGGCCTATTTTTCAGCTGGAGGTCCTGGACATCTTATTCAGATACATGACATCGTGGATTCTATCAAATATCAACAGATAAAAAATGAAAACCTTATGCCTCTGCTAGAAATCTTATAATGGGCCGTGGTTGGATCTTCCATCAGGACAACGATCCAAAACAAACATCAAAATCAACACAAAAATGTGTTAGGGAGCACAAAATGAAGCTTCTGCCATGACCGTCTCAGTTCCCTGACCTGATGAGTGGAGTGAACTGAAGAGGAGAAGCACCAACATGGATCTGGGAATCTGAAGGATCTGGAGAGATTCTGTATGGAGGAATGGTCTCTGATCTCTTGTCAGTTATTCTCCAAACTCATCAGGCATTATAGAAGAAGACTCAGAGCTGTTATCTTGGCAAAAGGAGATTGCAAAAAGGTATTTAATAAAAGGGTATCAATAATTGTGGCCAACGTGTTTTGGAGAAAAACATTTATTTCATAATGTGATTTACCCCCCACTTTCAATTCTTTTACTTCAATGAAAAGTTAGGATTTTGCCAATTATTTGAATGAAAGATCAAAAGGATAAGTGATGCAGATTTATTTTTTACAGCCATTTTTGATCATATTTACCAGGGGTATGATTAATTCTGAGCACGACTGTATACACACACACACACACACACACACACACACACACACACACACACACACACACACACACACACACACACATTCACGGAATGAGTTACAACAGATTTCTAGTTCCCAGCATGCTTTGCTTCTGACTGTTAAAGTTAAAATTAAGAGTTATTTGATGTGTTTTGCTCAATATTAATGTAGCGGGGAGATCTGTTAGTGTTTAATGCTCTATTATTTTGGAATTTAAAAGTTGTTCTGGTGTGTGTGAGTTTTTGGGGTTATAATTCGGCTGACGACTGGCCATAAACCACTAAGATATAATTACTATATTTTAAAAGTAATGGTTGGGCACGCTTCAACACAGTGAAAGTCTTGAAAAAAAAAACTGTGCTTTTGTTAGCAAGCTTGACAATATGAAACATTTATAATGTAAATAATTCAAAAAATATAAGAGATTTGTCACATTATATATTTCTCTATATATGTGTGTGTTTATAATGCATATAGCTGCAATATATTACACATGCAGTGCCATATCTGATCACATATACATCTGTATATTACTGAATATAAAATTACATACATTGTGATGTATTAATAATATATTAACACAATGTATTATTCTGTATATTTTCATTTAATACATTGATCGTTCATATATAGGGAAATATATTTTCTTTTCATAAGGGATGGCTGGATGATTTTAGAGTCAGGAGTGATTACCTCTCAAACCAAGTCATTTTATCTGTATATTTGCAGATTCAAAGCAGAAAATCAATGTCTTAAAGCCACAAGTGAGCAACTCATCTGTCCATCCTCCTCTGATGTTCATAAACTCAGTCATTTAGTTAGTCCGTTTAATACAATTGCATGTTAAATCAATAAAATAAGTGGATTTTCCTTTCTAAATTTTTAATATTAATACAATATTGCTCAAAACTGTCAATGAAGAGGTAAAGATCATGATGCAACAATTGTACAATTGCAAAAATGTAAAGTCGTTAAACCAGTTCAGGCTGTAGGATTAAAAGTGGATCTGTTGATAAAAGGAAGCATGCATGACTCATTTTAAGGGTTATTGCCTTTATGACGCAAGCTAGTAATTCTTTTGCAAAAAATGAGAGTCGTCTATTATAGAGTGAAGAAAAATGGACTAGGAGTGTGTATTGAAGGTCATATAAACAACCTGTGTTGTAAAAGAGTAAAGGGAGCTAACCAATGAGATCACTTCTGGGAATGTCTGTGTTTGCCGAAGAGACGTTCAGAGATTGCAAAGCGGATTTAACACTGGTTTTCTAAGAATTTCGACTGACCTGAGAGTCAAAGGTGGCTTAGGAAGTCTGAGACTCACCTATAAGAAGGCCTTTACTCTGTCTGGGCGTGGATTTTGACACTTGTCGGCACACGGAAGAGTTAAGTAAGTACGTTTTAATTTATTTGATTCCGGTCTCTGATAACTTGAGCCTGCTTAGAGCTAAAATGACAAATGAGTGTTTTAATGTTTGTTGAAATTAAGACGCGTTACTATTAATGCCATTACATTATTGGATGAGAGAATGCTCTCAAAGCAGCTGATTAATATTAATGACCCAATCAGTACTTTTCAATGCTTTCGAAGAAAATCTGTTGCTGGTTGGTTGGTTGGTCGGCGAAGTTAAGAATTAAATTGATTGAAAACTTATTGACATGGATTACCCATCCATTTTATTGGTTCATTGTTTTAATTTTTTTTATTATTGTGCCTTTTGTGTGTTTTTGTTATTTTATTGTAAAAAGCACATTGGTCAACCTGGGTTGTATTTAATGGTGCTATTTGATCAACACACACACAACAGTTATGGAGTAAAGTCTGTGATTTAGGGTTTTACAAGACAGCGATGTACTAAAAATGAGTTTTTTCGCATACAGCTTTGCGACAGTGTTGTCAAAATGATCGTGATTTTAACAGTAAAAGACTGTAAAAATGCTACAGTGAAAAACTGTTAATTGGTTAACAGAAAGTTTCTGTGCTATATATGGTGAATAAGTTTTTGGAAGTGAAAATAACAAGTCATTGTATATTTTACAGTGAAAACAACGTAAATTGACATTCCCATAATTCTCTGCGTGACACTTCACATTTATTTTTGTTAAAATAAATAGTTTCCTCATAGTTTTTTCTAATCATTTACGTACATTAGGGTTTTATGTTACATTACATTAATCTTGTTAAATTAATGTTTATTGCATTTTAAAATTGTCATGTGTGATCACATGACACTGTGAAGCTTCATTGATTGTTTATGATGAGCTTTGATTCATCATGTGACTCTCATCACCACTGTGATAGTCCATGTATTACATCGGTACAAAAGAGTTATTAGTACTTCAACAGGTGGGTAAATTAACATTATATCAGATTGTGATATGTTTGTTTGTTTTGTTTTTTACTGTAAATTGAAGTTAAGTCTGAAAAACCTAAAATGTTGCTATGTTTTATACATGAAATGTATTTTTACATAACATTTTTACATTAAAAAAACTAAAAAAATTCAAGGTCAGAGTCTAAACAGACTCTGAAAAACACTCTGAAAATGTTTTTAAATAAAAATTACATTTTTTTTTTTTTTACATTTATAAAAAATAAAATACAATTTCTTTTGTAAAAAACTTTTTTTATTACTTTTTTTTTTACGTTTACATAAAATAAAATACAATTTCTTTTTACATAATTTGATTTAATTTAATAATGTTTTAATTTTAAAAAAACTTTTTTTTACCGTAAATTTAATGAATTATTTTTTTACAGTGCGTTCACACAAATCCGTGAAATCGACTAAAACGACTCATGTCAGGCCCAGTAAATGGAGATGTCACTTATGTAATGTGATGATGTAATGTGTTTGATGTAAAGTTGGGATCTCCACCACCATCACTCCCACCTAATCTCCATCCCAGCTCCGAATCCGAATCCGGCCGAATCCGAAAAGTAACCCTGAACAGCTCGATTAGCTGGTCCAGACTAGTTTATTTTAAGTAAACATAGTCTATAGGAAACATAGACTAGAAACATAGTGTTTCTTTACAACAGGGAGCTGCAACTGATCACGTAATTAAATTAAATTGATGACGTTGACCTTGACTCTACTTTTTATATTACAGGAAAGATTACCTTTATTGTCCACATGGGGAAATTCTTTTACACGGCACTGCACTTGTTTAACACAATACATAATACAGATAAAAATAATAATGATTATATTCATGTAATACACATGCGCATGAGGTCACTGTTTTCACAAAACACTGTTTTCACAGTGTTTTCACAACACTGTGACGATAACGGTATAATTTCCAGAAACGTGCACTCTGAAACCCGTTCTCAAAAGGGAATGGCATTGTCGTGTAAATGCACGGCTGAAACGCATAACAAGTTTTCTGTTTTTAGTTGAAAACGGTGTCTTGTAAATGTTCCCCAAGTATGGTGTAAAACTGATTGGTGGAGATATATCTTTGCGTTTGCAGGTTTGCTTTTATTGAGCAAGTTACTTTGTGCACATATATAAAATGGACTCTTTCACACGACTGGATCATATGGAAACTCAAAAGGGTCTGAGGTTAAACACCTGACGATGCCGTTTCAAGATAACAGTCCAATAATCATCACTGATGTGTTATCATCTTCCAGTTCAAGGTCTAGATTTTCCACATTTTGGTAGGAGGGTGCCACACATTGGTGCTTAATTGGTGTTCGTCCCGTAACTATATTATCAGTTTTTCATTGAATTATCTCACACTATAGATATTGTCTTATTCAAACAGATATGACAGATAGACATCAGCTATAATAGATAAAAGGCAATCGTTATCGTTGTATGCAATGGAGCGCAAGGTGATTAAAGTGTTGTTGTAATGGGATTAGACAGCAGTGTTGATACCATGATAGCAGACTCTGCTGATACCAACAAACACTTGATTATCTTCTGGCGTCGAGTGTGGTGATGATGATGATGGAGGAAGATGGCGTGAGAATATGCCATGCACTTTCTACATCTAAACTGAGATTTAAGGAAATTAATAGGAATGCACAATATATCGGCTGCCATTTCAGTATCGATATATGTTCATTTTTAATGTTATCGTTATCGGCCCGATAAGATGATTTGGCCGATATATTAAAGCCGATAAATAATGTATTATTTTCTTCAGCTGAGACACTTCAGATGCTTGAAATATGATTGGAATCACTTTGAAAAAGGAAAATACAGTAAAGTGCAACACAAGTCATATCGGCTACATAAAATTATAATGAGAACATCATTATAATTGTGTTTGGGACATGGATTTTAATGGTGAGACTTTTGTTTTTTGTAATCAGGCTCTCAAAACTTATATATAAATTTGGATTTAGATTTATCAGCCAATCTATCAATTATCGGCTTTCAAATATAAAGAATTATCGGTTATCGGTATCGGCCAAAATCGGTGCATCCCTAGAAATTAAGGAAAGAAATTGATATAAGGATAGTTGATATTCATGTTTGCTCATTTTCATCTAACTTGAATTCATTGGCTATGGAAATGTGGACATGTTTAATATATTTATATATAAATGGACTCAAATTTAGAGAAATGCATTTAATCAGTTGAGAGACAATGTATACAGTATCAGGGAATAAATATATCATTATTGAAGTAATGTTGAAAATCGTTGTGGTTCCCAATTTAATTTGCAATTAATTAATTAATTAATTAAAAGAGAGCCAATTCTTCAGTTCTGAATGTTTTATGTAGTTTAGAAGACATACAAGCTTTTAAAATGTACAGTGGGAAAATGAGTATTGAGATCTTGCTCTTGGACAATACACACATTTTTGTCCAAAATACACGGCAAGGGAGACTATGCTTTTAGGATCTTTAAGATATTTTGCTTAATATTCTTAGTTCATGATTTAGTCATCTAAAATAGCAAACACATTGTTACAATTTATTTATTTTTGGTCTCAGTTGTGATATTGTCAATGCTGGTTTATGTCTATAGAAAACGTCATTGTGTCTGTGTTTGGTGTGCTCACATGAGACAAACAATACACGGGAACAATAAAGGTTCTGGTTCACTGGAATAGAGATTACTAGAAAGCCGAAATAGGGCAGAGAACCAGCATGTCAACACTTGGCCTATAGCCTATACTTCATGACTTAAACCTTTCAGGGCGACTTGTAGTCAATCATTTTATCCCTTAAAACTCATCTTTGATCAACAAAACGAAAAAATCCTTGGAAAAAAAACCCTCTTCATGCCTTAAAGTATCTTGAATGTAAATCGACACCCTTGCCTCATTTAGTATGCATGGTTAAATGAATATGCAAATGAGCCCCGCCTCCACTCACTCACTCAGCTCAGAGATCCACTGGTTGACGATCACACGCTGATCTGGGTTGCGTTTCCCGAAAGCATCGTTAGCCAACTATGGTCGCAAGTTCATCGCAATGTCCATTGAACTGTATTGGTAACGACGGAACTTGCGACCATAGTTGGCTAACGATGCTTTCGGGAAACGTACCCCAGATTGGTTACAAGGTAGTTTGTGACATCAGAAACACCAGCGATTTTAAAGCGTGTTTTTGAGACTGTCTTTGGTTCACTGCAGTTTTAAGGAGAAAATACTCAGCAATGGTGTCGACTTATGAATTTACACATGAGTTTGTCTTAAAGCATATTAAAAACACCACATAGACACATAAACAACATTAAAAGCGTTATTTTTACCACTTCTCTCCTGGTGCTTCTAGATGTTTTCGCTTTGGTAAAAATAGTGAGGGTCAGCAAAGACGTTCAAAATTAATGTATTTTTAACAAAAAAGCCTTGGTTAGAAAGTATAATATCTACCAAATGCATTAAAATAAAGCAACGGCTTCATACACAATTCATTCTGCTTATGTTTCAGGCTCATAAACATATTGGCTGAGCTACAAGAGTGTCTGAATTACCACGGTAAATTAGCTTGCGTTGGTGTCTATTAGCATTGCATAATTCAATATATTTATAGATGTGACAGAATAGGTCAGTTTGATTAGTAGAAATCACATGGTCTAAAAAAGCCAGTTTCACTAGGTTCACAAGACCACGACAGTGGACTGACAGTTTAATGATTTGTAATGTAAATAAACATATTTATGATTATTCATAATGAAAATGATTGTGAATGTTGAGGTGTTTTAATACGTGTCAAATCTCCCTATTCTGTGGACGGTATCATTTTAAACACAGTTTTATTCTCACTTTTAGTACTTGAGATCTTAATATATATTTCCTCAAATATTGATTATAGACAAAAATACAGCGTTTTTGATACAAGAGAGACACCTGGAGACCAACTGAAGAAACACCACAAACTGAAGAAGACTTCATTATGCTTTTTGATGAGAATTATTATTCTCCAGTATTATCTGAAATTATATATTTAATTTTAATATATACAAATTATTATCCAACAAACAGTCACATACTGTTAGGCTAACACAACACAGTTTGACCATTTAAGCAAAAAAGAAAATATTTTCACTGGAAACATGAAGAAATAATAATTTATCATAAGAAATGACAATGATTAGAGAAACAACCAGACAGAATTCTCGCTAGTCAATAACATTGGGTCAGCCACATCACGTCAGGGTCCTTCCGGCTGGTTTAATACCTGTAAGAGAATAAAGCACGGTTAAGAAGTGTTTATGAATGCGTTATATATGGGATGGTATTTCTCTTTACCTTTTTGAAGAGCTTAAAGCCGAAGTAGTTCGTTGCCATGTTCCTCAGTTTAGTTCCACCGCCGACTTTACATCGAACGTATCCGTAAAGGTTAGCCCACTGCAACACGACTCCCATTATCACAACCGCCTGCTCACACACACACACACACACACACACACACACACACACACACACACACACACACACACACACACACACACACACACACGCGTCAGGAAGGTTACAGCTCTCAGAGGTTTTTCACAGTAAAAAAAGCTGATGTATTTATTAAAAAATAATTAAAAAAAACTCACCAACCACTTTATGTTGAAGGACAAAAGCGAGCTGAACACAAAGAAACCCCAAAACACCGGACACACAATCAGACCGAACCAGAAAATGCGGGAATCGGAGTTTGAGACCACCTTTTTACTGGTTTCCTATGAGAAAATACATCAAACAGGAATTAAAGGAATAGTTCAATTCTCTCAGTATTCATTCTCCCTTATACGTTTCAAACTAGAAGTAACTTTGCAACCACATGTCAACTAACTCTCATTAGAGCATCAGTAGATAATAGACTGTGTTGGGTTAGTAGAATAAGTTGACATGTAGTTGTGAAGTTACTTATAGTCAGTAGAAAGTCTAAAGTGGACAATCGAAATAAAGTGTAACCAGATTATTGTTTTTTTTATCTTTGCACAAGTTCTTTTTTTCTCCATAAAACGATGGTTCACAATGACAAGCTCCAAAAAACAGGACAAAATTTACTCATAATGCATAATTACATAACGTATGCATGATCAGCATGTTCGAATGCGCAGATTGGAGAATAATTTTTGAGATTTTTACTGTTTTATTGTTCACAGTAAATATGTATTTAAACTGTTCTTAACACAAAGCTCTCATGTGACTCAAGAACACTTTAATGGTGTTGTTTTACTCTGTTTGGTGCTTGACAGTCCTGAACGCCCTTAACAAGTTTCCTTTAGTGCTTCATAGAACAAAGAGTTCAGAATTTAGTTTTTCTATGAATTGATTGTTCTTTTAATATTTGAACACTGTGACGTAAAAGTGGAAATTCCTCTCTTTAAAATAATTACACAACTGAAGGTGTTGTGCATTCACTAACAGTGACAAAACATGGCCATTACACTTTGATCGCTATAGCTATATATTAAAGTTGTACATTACCTCAGAATTGTTAGTGACGATCATAAACTTGATTTTTATTATATGATTGCCTTCTTCCAGAGTTGCAAAAATGCTTAATTTCCTGCAATATTGTAAAGTTGTGGGTGGCGAGACTCACTGATCTGGATTCAAACATCCATTGACTGCGACCGTCTTCATCAACCTGATTCCACCATCTCAAGCCCACCAACAGCCGTCCCGTCACGTTCTCAAATAAAAACAACACACACACACACACACACACACACACACACACACACACACACACACACACACACACATAAAGAAGAACAGGTTTATTATACATTCTTGAAGTCTCATCACAACCCGTTTTTCTTCTATAAACTGGTGCATTTCAACTTTTCAACTTGGGACTTTAATTTTGACAGGCTAATTGTTTCCGCCCATTCCGACATGATGATGTCAGCAAAAATGGAAAATTGATTCAAAGACAGAGCAAGTCATTTTAATGAAAGATTAACGAAGACTAGCACTTTTAAAATTTGAAACAACATGCATAATAAGACCAGGAACATGGTGCGTTTTGATCATTTTTAATAATTTTCTTCATCGGAATGGTACGAAACTTGGTAAAGGTTTTGGCACTTGCTATGTGAACACACACACACACACACACACACACACACACACACACACACACACACACACACACACACACACACACACACACAAAATCATGGACATGATTCGAACAGGTTAAATAATCCTGAAAAAAATAGTCACATTGTGCTCGTCGCGGTCAAAAACGAGCACGTTGGAAATTTATTTCATCTAGTGGAAACTTTTGGTACTGCAGCCAAACAAAATCTGACCGAAAGCTCTTTTTTTTCTTTCGCTTTTATATAAAAAAATATATCAAGCTAAAATATATAAGATATCAAGCTATAATTTTGAACAACTTGTTTAGATTTATGGCTTTGATTTTCTCACAGTTTTAGAGTAAAACATGTTTTTGAAAATATATATTTCATATAAAAAATTTCACATTTTTCATAACAACAAATGTAATATTCTGTAACTTTTTTTTTAAGTTCACTTTTTAAACTTTCCCTTATCTGCCGAGTGTCGTCTTCGAAAAGAGATCGAACTTAAGTCTGTTGCTCTAAAGATATTCTAGATTTACCACAGTTTAAATTGGAAGTTTAATTTTCAGGTTAATGCTCAAAAAGTGAATAAATGGATTATAAATACAGCGTAAATATAATTTAGTACTATAAAAATCACCTAAAAATACAAAATATTAAATAAAAAACATTATCGAACTAAAATAGTACTTTAATTTCATAGAAATAAAAAATAAATGTCGGAAGGGTTAAGAAAGTAAACGTAAGATTTCGTGTTGATTCCATATGCTCACCTTTACTGTCCAGAAGTCACATGACAGAAGTAAAATGATGGTGACCATGTTGGCAATAAAACTTCGGCTGAGAAACTCACAAAAGAGGTAGACCAGGACTGCATTCGTGCGGAAGAAGAGATGAAAGAAACAGGCCAGCGGATGTCTGACAACAACAACAACAATATGCTACTTTATGGGAAAACTGCTCTATGAGACCTAGATAATCACAGTTTTAAATGTCACTTAATGTCAGTTTCTCAAGTCCATTTGTTTTCCCAAACCTAAAAACTCACTTGATATTTGATTTCTTCTCCCTAAATGCAGTTTCATCCTCGTGAAATAATGGCACTTCACCCAGAGAGTCCTTCAAAACAAACGATCCCAGTTCAGTTTTTACCACTAACGTTACATCTTTTAAAATATATAGTGCTAAAAGATATATATTATAAAGTGTCTCTGAATAAGTTTTTTGTATATATTAGTGCAACGGTTATTTAGTTATCCTTCATCCAAAAGTCATGCAGAAATCTGCACTTAAACTTGACAGCACATCCAAAAGTATGCATACGATAATATTTAAGCATTGAGAGCTCTTTAATAAAATATTTCTTTAAAGGGAATATAAGTGACAACTCACCTGTCTGATCATGTTGGCGAAGGTAGTCTTATTTCCTGCTTACGTGTATGTAAACACACGCGTCCACACACACACACTCTATGAGAAGCAAAAGTTCCTGATATTTCATTTGAGCTTTACTTCCTTTAGGGGGCGCTTGGTGGCTCAAATAATGAGTCCTCAAATTGAGTCACAGGGCAAATCTCACGACGTTTTAAACTTTTTAAACATAAAAAGATTGTTACATCTAATTTAAAAAAAAAAAAAATCTACCGTAGAAATAAAAAAAATAAAAAAAATAATTTTTAAACATTATTCTCCAGCATTCATAAACGATTGTGATTGGCCGATTATCTGAATAGCGGCGGTTAGAAAAACACCATATATCACGTGACAACGCCGTCTTCATTCATGCAGTTTCAGCACCGGTCCTGCCCAAACATAAGGTTTTGTATTTTAACTAATACATATACAATAAAGCTGATAAGCTGTTCTGAAACTAAAGTAAAAGGTCAACAAAGTCCAAGATGAAAAGAGTTTTGCTTATCTTGGTACGTTGTTTAAAGTCAACATTCCCTTATTTTAGTCAAGTCCACTTCATTTGTATTGTGCTTTTCACATTGTTTCAAAGCAGCTTTACAGAAAATCATGATGTTGAAGTTCATATTATTTTAATTTTTTAATGTTTTATACATTTCTCTAGAGCTGGGTGATAATAGTTTACATTTTGCTATGATACAAGCAGTTGAGATATGCTAGGCCAGCATATTTTTCGCCCTAAGCAAGTACTGTATGCCGATAAAGTTGGACATACTTATATAATATAGTATAATATAATATATTATTGTTACATTTTGCTACAAAAAATCAAGAAGTTGAGATTTGCTAAATTAGGCCTATTGTTTTTCATGAGTGTATACTGTATGCATTCATATGAGTGTACTGTAAGTTGGATATAAATTATGTACAACTTTACATAGAGTAGGAAATATACATTTTATATAGATAGTATAGTTTACATTTTGCAACGATAAACAATCACACCAGGCAAGATTTTCAGCCTAGATATTTAGCTTAAAGTGAGTGTACTGTATGTATGCAGGCAAGGTTGAATATACTTAGTTTTATAATTCATTATTAGTCAGTACATTAAATTAAGGTAGCTATTAATTGATTATGTTGTGATAACGAGAATTCTGTAACCTGAGGTTTAGTTAAATTTGATAACAATTTGGTGTAGTGACACGGTTAAAGTGATGCATGACAGGGTTAAAACATTTTGATCGTATCACCCATCCCTCAATTTCGGATTATACCACCTACATCTGTGTAACAGAGAAGCTTTTTAGTGCTGAGTAATAAGCAATATAAGAGAGGGAGAGAAAATGTTTTTTGATTTACATGTCCCAGGTAGTACTAGGGTAACTTGGAGAACTAATCATAGTAAATGCTTATCCTGAAAGGTGCTGTATGTTTTTGTTTTATTAAATGGCTTGAAGAAACACTTCATCTCTGAAGTATCCTGCCCTTTTCAGCCAATCAGAAACACAATTTGCCTGTCAATCATTTTGCATGTTTGGGTTTTCTGGCATGGAATTGGCTGTCGTGTCTTTGGTGGTTGTAGTGATGGGACTAGTCTAATTCAGTGGCTAATCTGGCGAAGTTAGCAAAATGGTGGAAATGGCTCACAGCGTTTTTCAGTACTGAAGTAGCATGGCATTGTAATCTGGCAACATGGCATCATTTAAGAAGAAATGAGAGAGAGAGAGAGAGAGAGAGAGAGAGAGAGAGGGAGGTAAGGTAAGAAAGCATTTTCTCTCCTTCCCTACGTCATGTTTTTCTGCTAGAAGTACGCAATAGAGGTCCAACAGTTGGCCTATTAAATATTCCACAGTCATCCCAATGTGTGCCTTTGTCGTCATCGTAGTAGATGTTTTACTGACAAAACAGCTCTTGTGAATTTTTCACCAAGTTATAGCTTGGACTCTCATGTGACGGTCAGCGTCAGAGCAAAGGTCGTTCTGTGTGTTTCTCATTCCTCTCACGATGGCTCTTGGACACAACGTCCTGCTTTTCCTATGCATTTTAAATCCATTTGCCAATGCTCTCTACAAGCAATGGATCCCAGACACCAATTTTGAGAACGCAACCAACTGGGATAAAGGCTCTGTTCCCTGCGGGAATGACCAAGTGGTGTTTCTAGCTCAGAGGAAAGTGTCGGTGTACGTGGAAACGTCTCACACTCTCACTGGGATGAGTTTGCCGGTGGATGGACAGCTGATCCTGGCGTCTGGTTCTGGGTTTTCCGTGAGAGAAGGAGGAGATCCCGGATGTGGATCTGGAGTCACGGCACAGTTTAAAGACCCTGAGTCTCTGAAATGGTTCGACCCGTCACTGTGGTTAGCCGCGACTTCTATCGACGACCTGCACGGAGGAACATATCAGTTTTCCGTCCACGAGGAGAGCGTCCCGTGCCAGTTTGATGACGTCGTGTTTCAAGAGGCCTCCTCTTTCCGTGTGGACGTCTCATGCGATCATGATGTGCTGGTGAAAAGTGTGTCTGTTCTTGGGAAGAAGTTCACCAGCAGCTCTGAGTTTTCCCAGTACTTATCATCAGATTTCGGGCAGCTCCAGTTCCACGGATCCTCACCCGTTAGCATTGGTGGATCAAGTTGCGGCGATATAACGGGATGCATCTGCGACAACTCTAAGAATCGCGACGAGATCTGCGCGAACGTGAAATGCGATCCATTGGAGTGCAAGAAGCCCCTGCATCCAGTCGGACATTGTTGCGACGTTTGCGGCGCCGTCGTGGACGTTCGCTTCTCTTCGAACTTCAACTTTGAGTTGTATCGTAATCGACTCCTGCATCTCTTTCTCAGCCTGCCTAAATACAAAACTATAAAGATGGCCATGTCGAAAGTTTCAAAGGAGCAAAGGCTGCTAGCGTTGATTCCTTTCGGATCCACCCAGGAGATACAGGTGCTGCTTCTGGATCGGGAAACGGGTCAAGATGCCGGGAATCTGGCTGAGAGTCTCGCTCGTGAGATAGTGAAGGATGTGCACGACCACGGATCGAACATCGGCGTCACCAGTGCAGATTTCCAGGCGTCATCGGGAGCGAGTAGCAGTGAAATGGCGGGAAACAATGCGGGAGTGGTGGTCGGAGCCGTTCTGGGATCCCTGATCGGACTGGGCTTACTCGCAGGCGTTGTTCTCCTCTATCGGCGTGGCTTTGTCACGATGCCCAAAATGCCTAGCATCCCCTCTTTCAGTAAATGGAGGAACAATGGCGACGTCGGGGAGCTTGGTGGCCCGTTGGACCGGGGCTACGACAACCCAATGTTCGACAAGCCGACGATGATGCCAGAAGTACCGGGGCTGTACGGGACAGAGATGGCAAGCTCAGTGACCCTAACCCACTCGGGAGTGCATTTCGTCAATCCTGTGTATGATGAAACTGATTTTAATGCATGAATGGTGTGGTTTCAGCTTATCTGATTGTGGATGTGTTGACAAAATAACCTGAATGTGACGATTTCTTAAAGATTTTAACAATCTCTGATGTTTTGAATCAATAGCTAAATGAAAATGTACCCTAGTAAAAAAAAAACTATACCAAAAATTATTTAAAATACATTTATTTCATACTAAGTATACTACAAATCCATTATTATCGCTTGTGACTTACTGATATAAATATTATAATTAAACTTTATTTGGAGTACTTCTTTATTGCACAATGCACATTTCTTAATATCAACCCTTAAAATAAATGTTTAACATCACTATTAGAAAGGATAGTATGATCTCAGTCTTTAAATGCACTTTAGCACAGTCAAATAAACAAAAATAACCTGAATGTGACAATTTCTTAAAGATAAATAAATAAGGCTTTTTAACAATCACTGATGTTTAAATCTGCAGAATTGAATCAATAACTAAATGAAAATGTACCCTAGTGAAAAAAAACCTATATCAAAATGTACTTAATATACATTTATTTCATACTAAGTATATATTTATTAACATATTTACTGACATGTCAATTGAGACATAAATATAAATATAATTAAACTTTATTTAGAGTACTTCTTTATTGCACAATGCACCTTTATTAATATGATGTGTACCTAATGTAACTTGCAATAGTCCCACTTTAGCACAATCATATATACTTTAGTTTATCTTTAGTTGAACTTCAGCACTATTTCTGGATAACTAAAGTGCATTAAGCACAAAATTAGTTGTTCCAATTTAGCAGACTTTAAGTATAACAATTTAGTGTACCAACAGTACAATTGCAGGGTATTAAGTACATAAATATATAAATGTATTTGTAGTGTACTTAGCATAACATACATGTACAGTATTTGTAGTGTACTTAGCATAACATACATGTATTTCAAATGTAATATTGTATTTTAAATGTAATAAATTTTCATTTTACAATATTTATGTTTCACTTAGTGCTTGTGGTAAATGGAAAATTCACACATGCTAAATTGTCTGTACTTTCATCCCACACAATGGTATTTCTCGTGATTAAAAAATAAAATAAAACCATGGTCATCTGGTATTTTGCCTATAATATTGTGTTATACTACTCTTTTAAATCCGGGTTAAATTCTTGGAGTTTAACTCGAACCTGCATTTGAATGAATAAATAAATAAATAAATAAATAAATAATATGTGCATTTGCCAGTGTTTATATTCAATAATCCCGTGTGAAGTTTGTTGCCACAACATTTACCTTTCCAATATCAAAGAAAACTCTCCTCATCCGAAGCCAGTCTGTGCAAACAAGTCATTAATATCAGGTTAAACCTCCGATTTTGAGGTGACAACTTTTAATGCAAGACTGACTCTGCTTATGACAAATACTAGTATTCACTAGTATTCCCATAGTGTCGGCCCAGATCCGGCCCACATCCGGAGAACCACAGCTGCACATTTTTATGTCTTTTTTTTATCTGACATGACTTATTTAGGGGGGATTGGGGGGATGTAAAAAAAAATGTGCATCACAATAAGTGTATTGTGATTGTCACTAACATTTTAGTAACTAAACTGAATTTTATTAGGTTTAGTGACAACATGTTACAATGTTTACATGGTACAATTTCTGGTAAGCTACGCTTTTTTATTATTTCAATTCAATTCAGTTATTGTGATTTGATTTAATATTGACTCATTTAGATAAATATTAGGTACACAAGATAGGCGTTAATTTTTCTCAAGAAAAAAACAACTCACCTAATGCTGTAAACATACAGAGAGCCCTATCAGCTGGCAGTATTAAGGTTAAAAATAACTCAAATTAAATATAATGCATTTTTTTATTATAATAACAACTTTATTTAATGATATAAGTAAAAAATATAATAAATATGTAGGCTAATATAGTACACATATTTAGCAAAATACTCTCTATAGCTCTTTTTTCCTAGCCAACCTATTATGGACATTAAATGGCTTTCCTGAGGTAAATGTTATGCGACATAATTGTTCTCCAGCTGTTTTATTGACCCCTTTGTTTGTTTGACTGATTGGTCGATATTATGTATGAGGAATATACATTTCGGTAAGTTGTACTGTATCTTTAAACTATTAGTAGAGATGATCGGGTCACATGCTGCTAGCGATCTGTCACGTAACATTTACAAGCGCCAAAACGGTATTTATTGTTTGAATTTCGCAATAAAATTGACAGAATCTGAGAGCTGAGATTTTTTTATATCATAATAACCTGCTCTGTTTAGTCTGTCGGTTTCCGTGTCCTCTTTGCTTCGCGATCTTTCGCGTGAGAAAATGGATCACGTGAGAGCGTGTGAAAAGTGTCAATTGCGTGAGTCTCATGCATAGAGTTGGCAGCTCTTGTATACTGTAAATTTAGTATAATTATATATCCTGTAGGGATCATTGAGGTTATTGCTCATAACAAATTTGTTACTTTTTACAGTCATGACATTTACAGCCTTTTCGTTCGGGATACTGTAGTATGAAACAATAGATAAAGTTCATTAATACTTAACAAAATGACTATTCTCCATTTTTAAACGTTAACACATTATTCAACAAACGATCAGACGAACAAAACCACACTTCACACAAAAAAATATCGCAAGTTTATGAATTTGTTTAATAGTTACATAAGCAAATGTCATCATAAATGAAGTTGATGTATGCGTTATAAAACATGGCTGTTATAAATATTAAAGGAAGACATCATGTAATAATTCAATCACAGACGGACGTTAAAGAACCTGCTGTACTTGCAGACCTGTGCATGAACCTGTTTACTGACAATATAAAAAAAAAAGTTCACAGTTCAACAAAAGAAACTGCGGTTGTGATAAGCGAAACGACTCGTGGTAATGAGTTCTGCAGGATCAACAAAGGGCTCTCTGTGTAAGCCAACTCAACCATGCAGCACACACAACTCATCCAATTACTCGTGTTTCAAAAAACATGTTATGGCCAGATACATGTAAACATTATGTGTAACATAATGTGAGGGTGTAGACAAACGCTTTTATCCTACATACAGTCCCCACAACAGCAACACTGACATTAAGATTGTATTAATCCATGTATTCAAATCTCCCTGTGTGTAAATAAAAAGACTAGCAAAGCTACAATTACCACCATGTACTGATCTTCGCTTGTCCAACAAAGAACTATGAAACATTTGTCAAATTATATACACAAAGTTATGTCTTAAATGACATTTTGTATAGAAATGTGCAGGCACTGAGAAATATGCCCCATGGGGGCAGAAATATTATAAGACTAAGAGTGCGTGTAATGAGATGTGACCTCATTTTTGCTCTCTACATTTGCCACACGACACGTGATAACCATTACATTTGAACTTAATTACCATTTTTATGCATATTGCGCTGTTTGTGTCAGTTAGAGGTAATATAGTCTTTCAGCTACTTCAACATCGGCCCACTATAAACCTTTACTTGAAAAGTTTTATTGCATTATTACAAGAGACTCTTTCTTCATACCACAGGTTGTTTTTTAGTTCTGCCTGATTTTGAGTTGATTTAGGCCAAGGGTGTTCAATCCTGCTCCATTTCCCTAATTAAACATTCCTGAACTAGTTAAAATCAGTTGGGATCACTAGAAACTTCCGAGCAGGTGTTTTCAGGTGTATCCAGTTAAGTTAATGACTAATGATCTTTGCAACGGAAGTGAATCAACCAAAAACTAACTTTAGCTGGACAATAACTTTATTCTAGAGCTGCTGTAAAGCCAAAACCAATCTCTGTTACTTTAATATCCTATTATCACTGTAAAGCTGCTTTGAAACAATCTAAATGGTTAAAAGCGCTATATAAATGAAGGTGACTTGACTTTTGGTGTGACAGAAGCAAGCTAATAAGAGCTGTGCATGTAAACTTCACTATACCACCTGGGGCCGGTTTCACAGAGATAGACTTTGACTGTGGCTTAGATATAGTAGATAGTCAGACTTCAGATAGACCTCTAAATCAGACCGTTGCACAAAGCACTTAAGACTCTGACTATCTTAAGTAGGACTACACTGCAATGCATTCTGGGTAACATAACACACTTTTCAAAACAAAAAACATGGCGGATCGAGTAAGCACATTCAGCCGCTCAGTGCAGTTTACTCCAGTGGAAATGATGTGTTTGTTGGAGGAGTATAACAGTTACAGGGACATTTTACTTGGGAAATTTAGCAGAGAATGTAGTAACAAGAAGAAATGTTTAAATTATGAGCCATTTTCCCTTTTCTTTTGGCTGTTTGTAATGTAACTGATTGTTACTGCTGGTTGCCAAGGTAACAGAGTCTTAGACCTAAGTTAGCCTGAGGTGTCTAATTTTTTTGGTCTAAATTAAGTCAGTCTTTATATTTGTGAAACAGTCTAACTTGCATTAGACTAGTCTATGAGCAAATTTTAGACTTGTCTAACACTATAGGCTGGTCTAAAATAGCTTTGTGAAACCGGCCCCAGGTCTCAAAAGGCCCACTAGCGGCTGTTCTTTAGCGTCCTTGTTAGCGCGCGTGCCTCCCATGCCAGAGACGCCAGTTCGAATCCCGCTTGAATTGGGTCGTGTAAGACCGGTTACATTGGTGCTAAACTCTGCAGGAAGGTGATTGTCCAGGAGCAGGATTGGACACTCTTAGGGTTTACACGACACCGTTATCAACTAAAAACGTAAAACAAACTTTTTATGCATTTTGGCCATTCGTTTTCGCGACAACGGCGTCTGAAAACGCGAACTTTTGAAAACGGGTTTCAAAGTGCAAGTTTTTGTAAATGGTCTCCATGTAAACACCAAAAACGCGAATCTCTGAAGACGATGACGTCATGCGCATGCGTATTACGTGTTCAGTCTATAGTGTTTCATCGCCATCTACTGGCCTGGCAGCAGAATACAGCGTTTTTAGCCGACTTCGCGGATCCGTGTGGATGGGGATCGTGTTTTGACAAAAGTGTCGTCTGTACACAGAAAACTTTTTCCGTTTTAAGCGTATCGTTGTCGTGTACACGTGCCCTTAGTTTAGGCTTCTGTCTCTTTAGCATCTCTGCTGCATTGTTTCATTGGCCAAATGTTGACAAAGTAACTTTTCCCATCTTCAAAAAAAAAGAAAAAAAAAAAGTGTACAATGGTTCTGTAACTCTTACCAATTCTTCAACTTTAAACATTCATTGAGGTAAAAACAAGGCTATAATGGAAGACCTTCACAACTCAGTGTCTTCTATGCAACCTGGCTCCTCGATGGCCTCCAGTCGGCGCTGGCATGCGTCTATGATCTTCTTTCGGGGTCCCAACGGGATGTGAATGCTCTTGAGGTCGGCATCGGAGCACAGCAGCAGGGCATCCAGGTCGATCTTTTCTCTTTTGAAGACGGGAATGAACTCGTTCATGTTTTGAGTGGCCAGGAACACTTCCAGTGGGCTTGTTTCCGGCTCGTCATCGTCATCCAGTCCCAGCTCAACCTCGTCCCAAGGCAGCTCTTGCACGTTCCTCTCTTGAAGGCTATGGGCGCTACCAATGCTATCGTCATCTAAACTGGGTGCGCGATGCATTCGACTGCGAAGGCGCACATTATCGACCCGATCGCTGCCTGCAAGGCTGCCTTCATCTCTTCTACCAATGCCAAAAAGTCCACCGCTCACGTAGTTTCGCCGGAAAACCATTGTGCCCAAACCGGGACGGTTAAAGAGCGAGTCGTGGCCCGAGTCGGTGCTGATCTCTGAGTAGTCCACATCTTGACCATGCAGGTCGGGTTCACTGATGGCACGCGAGACGGCATCGTCGTTGTCGTTGGGGAACATGTCACGTATGTTGCGACGAGCCCGGTCCTTAGGGTTGACGTACGTGCCCTGCTTCAGAAACATGACGTCATTGCCTAGTTGTAGGCCGGACAAAGAGCGGACACTCTTCCGGCCATCTTCGTAAATCTTGAATGTCCCGTCACCTTGCTGCTTCTTCTTCTCAAGCTTCCTCTGGATTTTAGTTTTGCCCCTGGCTGTGGCGTGGAGAGTAGCCTAGAGCGACAAAATTGGCGAAAGGGTTAAAAATCTGCTTCAGTGACTGTGGCTTGTAACTAACATCAAATATTTAAAGTCCCCCTGTAGTCAAAAATCTTATCCCTTAAAACTTATCTTTGATCACCAAAATGACATATTTAAACGTTTTTCCCTGTAAAACAAAATCTACATGTCTTAAAATAGCTTGAATGTAACTCTACACCCTTGCCTCATTTAGTAAACGCGATTCTATGAATATGCAAATGAGCCCCGCCTCCACTCATTCAAACCGTGTTTTTGAGACTGTCTTTGGTTCACTGCAGTTTTAAGGACAAAATGCTCAGCAATGGTGTCGACTTATGAATTTACACATGGTTTGTCTTAAAACACATTAAAAACACCACATGGATGTATAAACAACATTAAAAACTTTATTTTCACCACAGGGGGACTCTTTAAGTATTGAAAATCGATAGCCTAGAGCGACAAAGTTGGCAAAAGGGTAAAAATCTGCCTCAGTGACTGTGGCTTGTAACTAACATCAATAACCATCGAAGAGCAATCTGAGAGTTTCTGACCTGGGAGTATGGCACATTAGTGGCAGTGCTGAAGTGGTGTAACTTGCGACTCAAGGTGCTGCTGGCGTAGCTGGAGAAGCTCATGGCGTCCGAAACCGAAGCTTCGGTTGTCTCTCTCTGAAACTTACGCTCCATACGCCGCCGGTGTTTCTGCTGCATTTTAACACACTCCTTGATGCGCCGCTCGGCGTCACGGAAAGCCCGGTCCTTCAGTTTGCTCACGAGCTTGGGGTTGAGCGCCGTCTGCTTGGCAGCGATGGAGTCCAGATAGCGCACACTATCCATGTGGTTCTTGGTGGCGGCCATGTCCAAAGGCGTGTGGTAATCGTTGTCCAGGCACCAAACATTGGCACCAAACGACACCAGGAAGGACAGGCAGTTGAGATGGCCATTGGAGGCAGCCAGGTGGAGTGGCGTGTTCCCCCATATGTCACACTTGTCTGGGTTCCCCCTGAAAGTAGAGCCGGGATAGAGATCCATATCAGGTGTGGCATTTAACGGTGACCTTTATGAAACTAGTAATCCTGTTACTGGAGATCTACCTTCCTGCCAAGTTCTGCTCCAACCCTGATCAAACACAACTGAACCAGATAATTAAGATCTCCAGGAGCACTTGATAATTACAGACAGGTGTGCTGGATCAGGGTTGGATCTGAAGTCTTCAGGTAGTTAGATCTCCAGGAACAGGATTGGGCACCCCTGACCCTATAATATAAGTTATATACAGGGTTTGAAATGAACTTTTTCACTCACCGGCCAATTTGGCTACTTAATTTTTAAGTTATCGGCCATTCAGAACTTACATACTAGCCAAAAAAAAAAAGTCAGACACCAGATATAATTTTTTATATTTTTTTTTACTAGTGTGCGCAGGACACTATAGTTCATTTATGTAAGTGAGGAGAGCAAAATAAAGTAAACTGTGACATATTATACCCAAAAACTCTTCATACAGTGACTACCAGTAACATTTATACAAATTTGGGTTCAAAAATCATTCAGACACTTTGACCTGATCATGTTTTGCTGAAGTGTTTTTTCTTTAATTGGTAATGTGACCTTTTTACAGACAGACTGAACAAAATGAAGCATTGCTTGGTAATCGGTTGAGCTAAACTGGTATTATATAATTGTGTAGTTAAATTTAACAGCTGACAGATATTCAACATAATTCATCTGAGAGACAGTCTAACAGAAGGACGGACAAAACCAGTGAAATATCAACTGATCTGAGAACTCTGAGTTCTTGTCATATTTTATTACCATTTTCTAAACTATAGCGAATAAACTGTGATAATGTGAGAAATGTTGAAGGTGTCTGAATACATTTTTGATTTGACTGCATATATAAATAAATATATTATAAAATTTTGATTTCATAAATTCTTATTCAAACAAAATCCTGTCATCCAGCATCTCTCTTCCTCTTTCATCCTCCTCCTTTTCACCATAAATGTGTTTTAAGTGGAAAGATCAATACAGTACAAAGAACATCAAACAAATGTAGGATGTTGGAAAATAACAATGTCTTCTCTGTTCAATGCTTTTTAATCTTCGCTATTGCTTCAATGCAAACGAACAAGCGTGCCGTTATTTGTTGCGTAGTGACGTGTGTGTTCAAGTAAGCCAGATATGAGCAGATTCTGTGCAATACGCTGTATTTAATATATCATTATGACTCACGAGTATTTGTGCTAAATCTGGCAGATTTGGCTACACGAACTTCCCCAGCAAAGTGAGTAAACATAATAAGTAACACGCCAAATTGGCTCGTGATGTGACAGCGTTACCCGCCACAGTTGATTTTTACCCGCATTTTGCGGCTGTTAATTTTAAACCCTAGTTATATTTAATACATAGCATGGCAACATAATTCACACTTTCATGTGTTAGGTGAAACTGGATAAGGCTGTCATTATCACTTGTTTTATACCCCCAAGAATAGCTGAGACCACACTGGCAATCCCATGATTTTTTGATCATGTTTTCAGCACTGGCTTGTCATCCATGAAGGCCAGTGAATAATGCATAGGTCTATGAAACCGAAACAACCCGCTCAGCACATGTGATATATCTAAATTCATCAAATGTCATAAAAGAGCAAACAGGTGTGTTATATAACGCAAAACAATCTCATAAAGCAAATCTTAGTATGTTTTCTTATATAAGCCAGTAATCCGGAGACTTCTCTGCTAATGCCGACCCAGAGCACTGGATCTGTAATACGATCTCCTGCCTGAATAAGAGTAACTAACTAGGTGTCTCCTTACTAGGGGGAATGATAGTTGCTCAGGTGATGTCACACTAAATTCCTGCATAACCACAGGCCTGATCTACAAAGAAGCTGATTTCTGAATTAATGTCACAGCATGCCATCATTTGACCGCTAGAAACAACATACTTTTCACTATTCCTTCCAGAAAAGTGTGTATTTTAAGCACACAATTAATCAAATCTGGTTCATTGAAGTGTTTTGTTGAAACATCTACAAACACATACAGAGTACAACTGTATAAAATGATAATTTGCATCAAGTTCTCTGTTAGATATGATCACACATTTCAATTAGAGCTCGGTATGTATGTTATAAGTACTTGCTATACGATGCACTTTGCATTATGAAATTAAAAAGCATGATAATATAATATAATACTATGATTTGTCCAGCCCTAATTTTCACAATACAGTTAAGCTGTATCTCTCTGTTTTCTATAACTAGTGCTGGCTGAGCCTAATTCATATTTAATGGGTGACAGGTGAAGCCTTGCAGTGATGCATTATGGATGAGAAAAGCTGCAAGGTTTTCACAGTTAGCAAAGGGAGCCGTGTGCTGTACTGGGTCAAGCCAGAATTCGGATTATGACCCGCTAACCTGCTTGACCTTGATTTTTTGCATGCCAATACTTCCATCACTTATTTTATCACATTACATGTATTGCCCTATAAAATAAGAGAGAATAAATCTATAATATAGATCCTCATCCAAAACAATCAGACATGTACTGCAGATGTCTTGTGTGAGTTATGAACTGTCATTTTTATCCCACCAATACTGTCAGATAATAAGATGTACGACTGTCAGAACATTATAACATACTGGAATAGGACTATTGTATAATATCATATGCTATCTCCTAACATCACTTAACAAATGACTGCTATACGATCCCCACCACCCATAAATGTCCATTTTTACTGGCATTACTATTTTTACCATCACTTTATGGTCCCTTTTCTTGGCAACTTCTAATAGCATGAATCTTTATGAGTCACAAACTCTGTTCTCATGTACTGTAATGCACTAACAACCTTTTTTCTTGGCATTATCGTGGGAATTCATGCTTCAGGGATCCATGCGGTGCATTGACTTAATCACTACAGAGAAGAAACACTCAAATGAGAGGATTAATTACTGAATCCCTATGTGTACATGGGCATAAGTTGGCACTAATACAGAAAAATGATGTTTGCTTTGCTTCATGTGGAGATCACAGTGGCTTTCAATGGTCAAAGAATCCGATTATCCATTCAGGACTGGGAGAACTTCTGACAATTAAGAGCTTTTATAAAGGGCCACTGGGAAACCAGGTCAGCTCCAATGAAAGCTTTTGTGTGTTTCGCTTTTATCTGCCTTCTATCGGCATTAAACAGAGTGGCCTTCGATCAAATCATGTAGAATTGTTAATGGATCCTTAGTGATAAAACAACTCAAATGACACTGCAAACAAATAAGGGCCACAAAGAAGTATCAAGGGCTGTATATCCGTCTTAAGGTGCATTCAAGGTATAAATGTTTAATCAGCCCATACATTAACAGGGAATTGAACCTATAACCTTGGTGTTGCTAACAGCATACTCTCCCAGTCGAGCTACAGGAACTCAAAAACATGAAAAAAACAAAACCCAGCAATATATACCAGTACAAAAACAGATCACTAGAGCTACAGGACCTTAAAAACATATATATATAAAAACAGTACAAAAACAGATCACAAGAACTACAGGAACTCAAAAAACATGAAAAAAAATACCAGTACAAAAACCGATCACTAGAGCTACAGGAACTTAAAAATAATAAGAAAAAACTGCAATAACTACTAGTACAATACAGATCACTAGAACCACAGGAACTCAAAAACATGGGGGAAAAAAATCGGCAAAAAATACCAGTACAAAACCGATCACTAGAACAACAGGAACTCAAAAACATGGGGGAAAAAAATCGGCAAAAAATACCAGTACAAAAACCGATCAGTAGAACTACAGGAACTCAAAAACGTGAAAAAAAAAAAAAAAACAGGAGAAAATGCTATAATAATAATAATAAAAAAAGAAACAGATCACTAGAATTACAGGAACTCAAAAGCATAAAAAACCTGGCAGAAAATACCATTACAAAAGCAGATCCCTAGAACTACAGGAACTGAAAAACTTGGGAAAAAAAAAATCGGCAAAAAAGTACCAGTACAAAAACCGATCACTAGAACTACAGGAACTCAAAAGCATAAAAAAAACAGGAGAAAATACTATAATAAAAAAACAGATCACTAGAATTACAGGAACTCAAAAAACACGGCAAAAATACCAGTACCAAAGCAGATCCCTAGAACTACAGGAATTGAAAAACTTGAAAAAAATGGCAATAAATACCATTACAAAATAGATCACTAGAACTACAGGCCCTTAAAAACATGAAGAAGAAAAAAACAGAAAAAATAACAGTACAAAATTGGATAATTAGAACAACAGGAACTCTAAAACATGAAATAACAACAAATACCAGAACAAAAACAATAATAGCCTATATTTGTGTCTATAAATATTTGGTTTTCATGCTTGATAGTATTATAAAGTGCGGTTGATTTTTATTTTACAGTATCTGACTCTTAAAAATGGCTTTTGTGGATGTAATCAAATGTAGTAAGTGTTGAGATTCAGTTTTACATAATGTTTTTGACTTGAATAAAACCAGTTAGAATATGTTACCAGAGGTACGTTTTGGGGTAACTGGTAACACTTTACAATAAGGATCATTAGTTAACATTAGTTCATGTATTAACTAACATGAACTAACCATAAGCAATACATTTGTTGCAGTATTTATTAATCTTTTTTTAACGTTAGTTAATAAAAAAATACAGCTGTTCATTGTTTGTTCACAGTGCATTAACTAATGTTAGCAAGATTTTAATAAAGTATTAGTAAATGTTGAAATTAAAATTAATAAATGCTGTATACGTGCAGTTCATTATTAGTTCATGCTAATTAATGTTAACTAATGAACTTGGTATATTAATATAACGTTGGACGGTGAATAAACCTAACCATTTATGGTGTCCTGTTAATCTGACCTAATGGCCTCTGCAAACTGACATATTACATAAAACCACCATAAATATCACGAGTACAAATTTAAGGAAGTAGATTTGAGATTGAGAACTGCACACTCAATTAACCCAATAAAATCATCAAGCGTGGTGAAGGATCACCCGTGACACCTGCATTAGGTTGTGCTGATATTATGACTGTGGCCAGCAATGCCGGTCTCTGCGTGACACCTCTCACACACGCAAACATGCGGGCTAAAGACTTCAGCTAAAGTTACGGACTAACCCAGTTCATGAATGTGAGTGTAAACGCGGGCCATGACGCGCAGTCTTACCCTCTCGCGACGATCATCCGCAGCGCGTCGAGGTTGCCGTGGTACGCGGCCCATAGCGTAGGCGTCATGCCATCCTCGTCCGGCGCGTTCAGGTCCTTGCGCGTCGCTTCCTTCAGCAGGTCGAGGTACCCATCTCGAGCTGCCTTGTGGTATTTGTCATTCATGGTGATCTCGAACCTCAGCCTCCATCACTCTTTCACTCCTCCACGCGCGCGCGGTGCTTCAGGTCTGAACCCGTGTTGCGCGCGAGAGGCGCGCGGAGTTTCCAAGGACACGTAGGACGCGCGCGCCTCTCGTGAGGGAGTGGCTTCGGCTCAGTCCTCACAAAAAGCAATCTTTTTTCCCATTTGGGATTTAAATAATATATTATCTGATTAAAGAAAGACTTTCGGTAACACTTTATTTTGATGGTCCCTTTTGAACATTCAAGTAACTTTGCAACTTCATGTCACACTATAAGAGTATTAGTCGACAGTCTGCTTAATATCTGTAAACTCTTTACTGTGATGCTCCTCCAAACACTTTCTGCTGACTATAAGCAACTTTGCAAGTACATGTTGTTGTGTTCTAGTGTCCTTTAATGTTTTTCTACAACACACGTCAACTTATTCTAACCTTAACCATACCAGTCTCCTAATACTCTATTAATACTCTAATGAGAGTTAGTAGACCACAGAATGTGTTAAAGGGACCATCAAAATAAAGTGAACCCAGACTTTCTTGCAAAAGAGCCCTTCTTCCAAAGCGTACACACATATACTCATACGCCGCATTAAGCAAAACTATTATGTTGTTTAATAGATTATTAGTTCATATATATTCAATTAAAGTGGCCCCCAAAATGTAAGAAGTGCAAATAATGCATCAAACCACGTGATATTATATTTATATATGAACCCAGTGAACCCACTTTTTAGGCTAAACATTTCACACACACACACACACAAAAAGGTTTGAAATATACAATATTGTATATTTCAAACCTTTTTTTTGTGTGTGTGTGTGTGTGTGTGTGTGTGTGTGTGTGTGTGTGTGTGTGTGTGTGTGTGTGTGTGTGTGTGTGTGAAATGTTTAGCCTGGAAAGTGTGTTCATGCTCTTGCTTTGACATTTTGTTATGAAAATATCGTTTTTCATATCTTTATTTTGTGGCTTTAGCGGCCAAATATTAACGGAATAGTCATGCTTTAACACGAAATATTGATGCACATTAAATGAGACGTTATTTTCTTCCCATTAATGTTGTTACAGCTTTAAATGTAAGCAATTATTCATATATAACCTCTGTGAGTTCCTACCGGGCATTAACACCTCAATCAATAATTGCATACTGTTATTTATTGGGGTTATTATGCATGGCATTTATTTCACGATGTCCCATATTCTGTGGCATTATCATACACAGCTCCACTGATGTTTGAAGATTTATTATTTAATTGCACATTGTCTCCTAGATGTTCATTTTTTTTTCTAATTATTTGTGTACTGTGTGTTGTGTCTGACAGGTTACAGGTCCTTCAGTGTTACTACAGTAAATCACTGTCAGCGAGTGTATATATGTGCCATGAAGTGGCACGCTCCTCAGAAGGCCAGCGGTTTCTACTCGTGGTAAGTGGAGGACACTAAACGTGCCACTTTTGTTAAACTACTCTCTTGTAAGTGCTTTTTGCTAATTTAATAAATGTATCTGCCAAATAATCTTCAACTTTTGCACTGTAAAAAAAAGCTGCCGCCTTAATTTTCTTTAAGTACAATCAAATTGGATGTTTAAGTAATTTCAACTTAAATTACATTAATCTGACTTAAATAAATTGAGTTGAATCTTGTATAACTTTAAAAAATGAGTTAAAGCATTGTAATAACGGTAACACTTTACAATAAGGTTATGTTAACATTAATGTATTAACTATCATGAACTAACAATGAGTAATACATTTGTTACAGTATTTATTCATCTTTGTTAATGTTAATATAAATCCAGCTGTTCATTGTTTGTTCATGTTAGTTCACAGTGCATTAACTAATGTTAACAAATACAACCTTTGATTTTAATAATGTATTAGTAAATGTTGAAATTAATATTAACTGAGATTAATAAATGCTGTCGAAGTATAAACCTTACTTAACTAATAAAACTAAGTATAAAACTTACTTAACTAATAAACCTTATTGTAAAGTGTTACAGTGAAAACATGTTGTCATAACTTATTGCTCGCTTATTACAGTGTGTATCATGTTCACTCTTGAAATGCTGTGTTGCGGATCTTGCTAATATCGTTGCAAGTCGCTTTGAATAAAAGAGCCTGTTAAATGATTAAATGTGAATATATAAATACCAACTACCTAAGCATGAATGATAATGCTGCTTTAAATATTGGTGCGTGGTGTTAACATTAATAATTGCCATTAATGCATAGCACTCATAGGTCACAAAAGAAACAATGGCACAATTCATCTCAAACTGTTCAACTGTACTCACAAATTTACAATGAAATTGGGTGAGGCTCAATATCGCACTGATCCGGAAAAGCAGAGTAAATAAAGGCTTAATATTTTGAAAACAGATACGGCTGAGGTAAATAACAGCGTAATATTTGTTGATGACTCAAGGGTGAGGGTGTCTGATCAGAACTTCACGTTTCCTCCGTCACCAAACACACACACACACACACTGAGAGAGTGGAGGTGGTACAGGTAGTGCTCTTGTTAAACACTGTTATCACAATAGCTGAGGGCCATTGGCTGGCTCTGGTCCAGTGCAAGCAAAGGTAAATCTTTTTAGATTTCCAATATTGTCAGGTCAGATTTGAGGATGCAGGTCTCCTTCAGATGAGGGGCCGACGCAGGACTAGACGTAAGCGGAAGAAAGGGGAGGTGATTGGTTAGATGCGGGTTCAAGTATTTAAACAGCTCGAGGAAGCTAGACTTCTTCTAACTCTTTGGCTTGACAGCTGGTCTTAACACGCTTCATACTCCATACATCCAGAAGACTCTTTGCAACTTGGACTCAATTGCAACTTCACTTGTGTTTTCTTGTGGACAGCTCTTCTAACTCAATCAACATGACGACCAAGGAAGACCTTGAAGCCATCGAGAACCAGATATCCACCATCCAAGTTAGTACCAATGATCGTGATTTTTACAGTAAAAATGCTTACGGTGAAAAACTATTAATTGATTAACAGAAAGTTTCCGTGTTATATATACGGTGAATGATCAAACCGTAGATTTAGTGTAATTTTTACAGTAAAATATCGTTAAATTTACAGTTTTTGGAAGTGAAAAATAAAGTCATTGCATAATTTACAGTAATAAAAACGTAAATTGACATTCCCACAATTTCCACAAATTAATATTATATCGCATAATGAAATAACTTTTTTTACTGTAAATTTAAGTCTGTAAAACCTAAAATGTCGCTACCGTATTTTTTACGGTAAATTTCTGACAGCCGTTTTTTTTACCGTAAATTAAACTGATTTTTTTTTTACAGTGCCATGGAGAGACGGCACTTCACCACACCGGCCCGGGTCTTGCCCACGGCAAGTTAAAAACAGTAGAGAAGCGGCGAAACTGGGGATGGCTTCTGTCTGGGTTCATCTCCTTAAATATCCTCCTCCTGGGAATCGCCATCGTGAGCGGGAGTGTCTTCAACAAGATCCAGATCTCTTCTTCTCATCTCCTGATTTTCCTCATCTTACTCGTCATCCTCACCACCATATGGATGGTTTACTACAAAGTCCACACTTCTCGGGTGCACCGGGCGGTTCTCTACAAAGACAGTCATGCTGGACCGGTTTGGCTGAGAGGTACGAGTAACACTTCATTCGTACGATCAGATCTGGTTCTGACAAATGGCTGCAAACTGAATTGAATTAAAAATTTCAGAAAGAACATTTGGGATGTTTTCACATCTACACTCAAACCAAAATTTATTCAGACACCGTCAACATTTCTCACATTATCAGAGTTTATTTGCTGTAGTTTGGAAAACGGTACTAAAATATGACTCAGAATCAGTTGATATTTCACTGGTTTTGTCCGTCCTTCTGTTAGACTGTCTCTCAGATGAATTATGTTGAATATCTGTCAGCTGTACAGATAATACCAGTTTAGATCAACCAGTTACCAAGCAATGCTTCATTTTGTTCAGTCTGTGTGTAAAAGGGTCGCATTAGCAATTAAAGAAAAAACACTTCAGCAAAACATGGTCAGGTCAAAGTGTCTGAATCATTTTTGGTCCCAAATTTGTATAAGTGTTACTGGTAGTCACTGTATGAAGAGTTTTGGGGTATAATATGTCACAGTTTACTTTATTTTACATAAATTAACTATAGTGTCCTGCACACACTAGTAGAAAAAAAAATCACAAATGATATCTGGTGTCTAAATTATTTTTGGTTGGTCTGTATATCCTCAAGTGCTTATACTGTGCTTGTGTGTTCATCAGCTGGACTGGTTCTGTTTGGCATCTGCAGTGTAATCATGGATATTTTCAAGATCATTTATTACGCGGGTCGAATGCACTGCGATTCGCCTGTGAAAATCGCCTTCCCTGTTGTGCAAGCTCTGTTTGTCATCGTCCAGGTATGAAGAACTTCTCCTGCTCTTTTAGGTTATTCATTCTTGTGTTTATAGATCACTTAAATATACTCTCTTCCAAATTCCAGACGTACGTCCTCTGGGTCCATGCCAAAGACTGCGTACAGATACAGCAAATCATTACACGGTGAGTCCTTGCACTGAAAAAAAAGAACTTTTTTACTTGATAAAATCCTCGTAACAATTTTTAACACATTTATAAACATAAATGTTACTGATACTGCTCTGTATAACCTGTTATTATCACGTAAAACATCAAACTTAACATTCATTTGACATTTAATTGAAGCAATTAAGTAAATATTATTTAATTATATTTATTTCACATATAGAATTAAGTAACATCTACTTAACTAAGTTAAGTAAATTTAACAAAATTATCTTTTTACTCAAACAATTTAACATTGAATTAAACCACACTTAGAAACATCTAAGGTAATAATACAATAGATATTGTATAAACTCCATACTGTATCTACATAATAGAAATAACATGGCACTTGACAACAGAGACCTAACCCATACACAATACACAATGACGATAACATTCGATAGATCGTTTTTGAGTATCAACCTTATTAATTATTCATGCCCCAGTGCATGATGGGAACACTTGTATTAGAAAAGTTGAGTTGGTTTTACTTCATTTTATATCGTTGATATTTACGCTTTAATGATAAGCTTGAATTGAGTACAAATATAGGATTTACTTCGTTTTTATTTTTTAATCCTTCCCTGAACTTACTTTTTTCATGTAGAAATTACATTAGTTTCTTTCCGTATCATTTACTTTAATTTTTTATCAGTGTGGTTTCAAGAGAATGTGTGGGTTGTTATAT
Source organism: Vimba vimba (assembly GCA_022828995.1). NCBI lineage: Eukaryota > Metazoa > Chordata > Actinopteri > Cypriniformes > Leuciscidae > Vimba > Vimba vimba. Next base: position 54,983,961 of record CM040817.1, on the reverse strand, counting down.
GGTTTAGTCATTTTATTTCCTTGTCTTTTGCCATCTTGACCTCCTCATGTAGTCAGGAAGGGAAATTAATGGGAAAGTCTGACAAATGTAGGCAAATGATCACACCCTTTCAGATCCGTGAAGGAAACGATCCGTTTGTAACCGACACTTCAAGCCCATTGACTGTAGAGTTGTGTGAAGCAATGAGCACACATTTTAAAGTTAGTTCAAGGAAATATTTGGTTCTGATAGGACACCTAACTCATGTATGCTTCTAGTGTTACTGTATAGTGATATTATTTACTCTCTCTCTTGTTGTAGATGTGGCCTGATGTTGACCTTGTCCACGAACCTCATGGTGTGGATGATGGCTGTGACTGAAGAGTCGCTCCATCAAACAGTGGCTCCAATGGACCCTTCGTACAACGGTTCCTCAAACAGCGGCTACAGCTTCAACGGCACCATACAAGGTGCTTGACGTGCACACTTTTGAGACTTGCGTGATTATACATCCAAAGTACACTGTAAAACAAATTCCGTTAAATTTACGGTAAAAAAAATTACTACCAGAAATTTACCGTAAAAAATAGCAACATTTTAGGTTTTTACAGATTTGACTTAAATTTACAGTAAAAAAAACCTATTTCATTATCTGATATAATGTTAATTTACCGACATATTGAAGTGCTAAAATCTGTTTTGTACAACCACCAATCACAGCGGTGATGAGAGTCACATGATCAATCAAAGCTCATCTCAAGCTGAGGAAGTTAATATTAATATATAGAAGCTGCTCAGAGTCATTCACACAAACACTAAACACCAAACATAAATTTTCCAACATTAAATGTAACTTAAAACCCTAATGTTAATAACTGATCTCAAAAACTATGAAGAAACAGGTATTTCAACAAAAATACATCAAATGTGAAGTGTCACGCTGGGAATTGTGGGAATGTCAATTTACAGTTTTTCACTGTAAATTATACAATGATTTGCTCTTTTTCACATCCAAAAACTGTAAATTTTATGTTATTGTACTGTAATGTTATATAGTATGGAAACTTTGTTAACTAATTAACAGTTTTTCACCGTAGCATTTTTTTTTTTTTACCGTTAAATTACAATCATTTCAGTTTGTCATTAGCAAAGTTGCAATTCCCAATCAAACCTCATTCCTTGCCCAGACAACAATATAGTCTCGGCCCAGATCTGGCCCACATCCGGTTACATCCGTGCTGAATCCAATGTGGGCCGGATCTGGGCAGACTGTCTGATTGATATGCTTAATTTGGCTATATGTAGAGCATCTCTTTGACGTTCTCTGTTGTCTTTCTTTCAGGTCGTGCTGAAGACAGCGAATGCAAGTGTAGCCATAACTTGTGTGACGTTTTCGAGAAGGCTTTTTACTACCTGTACCCCTTCAACATCGAGTACAGCCTCTTCGCCTCCGCCTTAGCCTACGTCATGTGGAAGAACGTGGGCCGGCAGATGGACGAGCACCACAGTCACAAGCTGCGCTTCAGCCCGTGGGACGTCCTCGTCGGGCCAGTGGCGGGTCTGATCGTCCTAGTGGCGGGTCTGGCAACATTCGTGGTCTACGAGGTGGACGTGGCCAAAGGAGACCAGAAAAAGACTGAGAGAGCGTTAACAATGCATTACATCATGAACATAGTCGCAATCATTCTCATGTCCATCACATGTCTAATCGGCTGTGTGATTTTCCGCATGGATAAGAGGGAGCAAGTGTCGGGGAAGAACCCAACGAGGAGTCTGGATGTCGGGCTTCTCGTGGGAGCCTCTCTAGGACAGTTCCTCATTTGTTACTTCATTATCGTCGCGGTTCTGGCGTCAGGGGTCATGGGGAACACGAACGGGCTCAACCTGGCCTGCGCTGTCCTGACCGTGATCCAGTTGTGTCTGCAGAACGCTTTCCTCATCAAGGGCCTCCACCGGGAGCCGTTCATCGAGACGGAGGCGGAGACGAGCACCGTGTTCGCCAACGTCATGGCCGTGAGAGAGAGAGACCCGGAGAGGAGGAGCAGCTCGATTGTCCCGTCTCACACGCTCCCCATCCCGCTGGGGATCCTTCAGGGGCGCCTCTCCTGGAAGAGGAGGATCATTAAGGAGATCTGCGCATTCCTGTTGCTCTGCAACGTCATTGTGAGTATCTGACCCTTGATGCTTTTTATTTTGTTAGGGGGGATACACATATTTCTTCTTTAAAGTCCCACTGAAGTGCCTTGAAATGCACAGCTTTGTTTAATGCGTTGACGTAACTTCCACTGAAACAGGAAGCTAAGGCGGGACATATTGAACGGCTCCGCCCCCTTTTCAAACAGCCAATAGCGTTTAGTTTACCTCACAGACTGTCATTGTAAGTATCTTACCCTTGATACTTTTTATTGAGTTAAGGTCTTGCACACTGAGTCCGAAATTTGCGCACATTAAAAAATAAATACGACCTAAATCGCGTTTACACACAACCTCCGAATCTTCGTCCGTCATAAACAAATTCGGATCGGGTTCAATTATCTGCGTTTTCCGCATCAGTAGCAAGTGTTTTGAGAGGCGTTTTGACAATTCAGAGCCACCGAATGACGAATACGAAAATATTTCCTATTACATTATTATTTATTTGTTACACAAAGCTTAAAATTAGGCCGTTTACAGCTGGTATTAAGATGCATTTTGGTCGATCGGATCAAGTGGACGACGCTAAATATAGGTGTAAACGGGGTCTAAAACGTTTTGCGCTTGTCCACTTTCAACCACTTCCAGAGTGAGTTGAAAACACATCTGACTGGATTGCTTTCGTAGTGTAAACGCTCATGTGATCGAATGTGTTTGAACAGCCACAAAAGATCGTCTACTTTTCTCCAACTGACCTCATGCGTGAACATTATGAGAAGAGCTCTAGCCAGACGGGGTTTACACTTTCACAGCTGAAGACCCAAGTTTGTTTACAAGATGAAAACATACCAAACACAATGTTCTCTCATCATTCCTGATTTCTAACACACTCGCAGCGTTCGGCTGGTCTTGAGTCTGTCAGAGCAGAAACTAAAGCTGATGCTCTCCGTGTGTTTTTCCGTCGTCTCTGGACGCGTTCATAGCCTATGTAAATTCGACCCTCCCCTCGAAGAAATCAGGACAGAAGTGTTTGAAAGTGGACAAAAGAGATGGAATAAAACACGGGAATGTGTCTCCTTCATCCACTTGTGATCCGATCGACCAAAACGCATCTTAATACCAGGTGTAAACATAGCCTAAAAACCATATAATAACAAATTTTAGTGCCTTTAGAAGAAGCTGGAGGCGGAGAAATCAATGGGTCTACTCTCTATTTTTGTCCTATTCGCCTTAATTTTGACAAGCCTGCATTAAAAATCTGAGTTTTGCTCGTTCTGAATAGTCTTTTGTCTCTTTAAAACATCAGTCAGACCAGTTTTATATTGTAATTCTGTACGTTGCTTGTGTGTTTTGCAGCTGTGGATCATGCCTGCCTTCGGAGCCCGGCCTCAGTTCGACAACACCGTCGGATCGGACGTTTACGAGTTTCAAACGTGGGCAGTCGTGGTGAACATCGGGATGCCGTTCGGGATCTTCTACCGGTTGCACTCAGTGGCCAGTCTGTTCGAGGTCTGCCTCACCTCGTAAACCAGCGGACCACTTGTTATGAACTGTACGCGCTTATGCACATTGTAAAATATATATATATATTTTTTTTAAAGTATATTTTTGTGTAGTTCAAAGTGACATTTTGTACATTTTTATTGGATAGTTTGTTAGTGTGAGTGTGTGTGTGGAGATCTTAGACCACTGAAATCCTTTTTTAATATATTGTGAATAAATATGTTCTGAGATATGGCCCCTGTTACAGGTGACTGCAGTGAAATCCTCGGGAATTAATCCCGGAGATCTTGCCCTCTCATTCCCAGTTTCTGTTTATTCTGGTCACCCAGATTAAAACGAGCACACATAATGCTGTACTCCCCCTGTTTTACTGATGCTCTCCTTCATTATGAATAAATGAAGTCAAAAACGTGACAGTGAGAAGCGTGTTTTTTTATTTTTTTATATTCTCTCAATATATTGGAACAAATTTTGCACAAATACACAAACATTAAAACACATGTCTTGATCTGCGCCACAAAGCTCTCTTATATAAATACTGCCACAAATCAAGAGCAACATTCGGGTTACAGTTATCGGCACTTTAAACAACATGATGAACGTGTGCAGAAATTCAAAAACCACAAGCTAATCTTTCTATTTGATTGTTTATCATATTTTTTCATATCTGCAGCCAGTAGTTCCACTTCAAACATCAAGCGATATTTACACGATCTCAATAGCAAAACTGATATGCAGACAAAAATAGAGATATTGATATACCATCAAACAACTGCTTTATAATACTTTGGAAACAACATTTTTTTTGTAAATTTTCATGAGTCATAAGTTTTGGATCGGTTAATATTTTTAATGTTTTTAAAAGAAGTCTATTCTGCTCACCAAGGCTGCATTTATTTGATCCAAAAAAAAAAAAACATTTTAAAATATAATAAAATAGAAAAGTTATGCTCAAGAAACATTAATGATTAATATCAGTTGAAAACAGCTGTGTACAATTGTTTTCACGATTCTTTGATGAATAGAAAGTTCAAAAGAACAGCATTTATCTGAAATATAATCTTTTGTAATATTATAAATGTCTTTACTGTAACTTTTGATCAATTTAATTCATCCTTGATGAATAAAAGTATTGATTTCTTTTATTTCTTTCCCCCAAAAAATAAAATAGAAATTCTTACTGACCCCAAACTTCTGAACGGTAGTGTTTAATGTGACAAAAGCTTCTTTTTCAGATAAATGCTGTTCTTTTGAACTTTATATTCATCAAAGAATCCTGAAATAAAGATGTAAATAACTGTTTTCAACATTGATAATAATAATAATAATAAATGTTTCTTGAGCATCAGATCATCATATTAGAATGATTTCTGAAGGATCATGTGACACTGAAGACTGGAGTAATGATGCTGAAAATTCAGCTTTGATCACAGGAATAAATTACACTTTACTATATATTCACATAGAAAACAGTTATTTTAAATTGTAATAATATATATATTTTTCAATCAAATAAATGCAGCCTTGGTGAGCATAAGAGACTTCTTTTAAAAACATTAAAAATCTTCCCGACCCAAAACGTTTGACTGGTAGAGTGTGTGAATACTGATGGAATTAATCTAAACCAGCTTTTTGATTTTTCTTCCAGTTATTCTTCATCCCAGACTTGACTATAGTGAAAATTGGGAGAAATGTAAAACATATGCATGTTCCAACAAGTAACAAAAAAGGAGGATTCAGCAATATCACCCTCTTGTGGCGACATTAATACAATCCAAAGGTCTTTGTCAATGCTTGATAACTTCTAAAAGCCTCCTAGAAATTATTCACAAGGTTTTTTCGATACTATAAATAGCATTCCTTCTTATAATAAGCACTTTATTCCTATAAAAAGCACAGTGAGAGAGAGTTTCACATGTCTGGGCTGCTGAACACAGTATGCTTGTACTATGGAGCGATGGTTTATATATAGACGTGTTATCATCTGAACACCAGCCAGCGCTGGCGGCTCGACTGGCAGCTTTAGTGGAGTCTCACAGTTCTCTGGGGAACGGGAACGGGTTAAAGCGAAAGGTCAAGGCCAGGTGAGGTCTCAGTGTCACGGATCATTTCTACATCCTCTGGATCTCGAAGAGACGCACGTCGGTGTCGTACCAGATCGGAGGATCCACGTTACTGGAGCGAGAGGAGAAACCATGTTAAACTCACCAGAGTATTACAGTCACACACATATCCAGCACTGTTTCTTACTCCAGAGATCAACAGAAAGAAATGTGCCCTCTAATAAAATAATACAATTAAAAAAAAATAAAAAAAAATATACAATTAAATAAAAAATATTAATTTTTTTTTAAAAATTACATAAAAATGTGTTTTTAATAACTTAAATTAAACAAAAAATAAAATTAAAATAATTTATTAAAAAATAAATAAATATTAAATTTAATTTAAACATTTATTAAAATATAAATACATATGAAAAAAAAATTAATATATTTTTTAAATAAAAATTAAATTAAATAACAAATAAAATACAAATTAAATGTAATAATAATATATATATATATATATATATATATATATATATAGAGAGAGAGAGAGAGAGAGAGAGAGAGAGATGTACCCTCTCATAAAATAATAAAATTAAATAAAATTAAAAAAATAATACAATTAAATAGAAATTATTTAAATAAAAAAATACATAAAAATGTGTTTTTAATAAATAAAATTAAACAAAAAATAAAATTAAAATAATTTATTAAAAAATAAATAAATATTAAATTAAATTAAAATTAAATATATTTTTAAATAAAATAAAAATAAAATAAAATTACAAATAAAATACAAATTAAATTTAATAAAAAATTGTATTAAAAAATAAATAAATATTAAATTAAATTAAAAAAATATCTATATTTTTTAAATAAAATAAAAATTAATTAAATAAAATGACAAATAAAATACAAATTAAATGTAATAAATATATACAGTGCTCTGCATAAGTGAATACACCCATGCTAAAGTTGACTAAAAAGAGGAATAAAAAATCATATTTTGGAAATTGAACTTAATGCCTTAATTTAAAAAATTAGGAAAAATCCAACCTTTAAGGACACCAATTTTCTTTGTGAATGAATAATGTATCGTAAATAAATAAATGTTCTTCCTTAAAATACAGGGTGCATAAGTGAGTACACCCCTATGTTAAATTCCCATAGAGGCAGTTTTTTTTTTTAGGATACTATGCATCCTGATAAAGTTCCCTTGGCCTTTGGAATTAAAATAGCCCCACATCATCACATAGCCTTCACCATACCTAGAGATTGGCATGGGGTACTTTCCATAAGATCATCTCTCAATGCAAATCAAACTAGCTTTTAGGCTAACTGAAATAAAACCATGCCAATCTCTAGGTATGGGGGAAAGAAAATTGGTGTCCTTAAAGGTTGGATTTTTCCTAATTTTTTAAATTAAGGCATTAAGTTCAATTTCCAAAATATGATTTTTTATTCCTCTTTTTAGTCAACTTTAGCATGGGTGTATACACTTATGCAGAGCACTGTATATATATATATAGAGAGAGAGAGAATGTGAGTATTTTTATTGGTTTCTTTTAAGGAGCATTTTTTCGAGGTGAAATGTGACCTGACCAAACCAAAACTGTGTCAAATACAATTTTATGCTAAGAGTCGGGCAAAAACATTTTTAAGGCACATTGTGCTAGTCTCTTTAAATCCAACATATTACTTAATAACAGAATATTCTGTTTGAAATAATGTAGAGCGGGATTTGATTTAATCTGTCGGATATGTTAGGGGTGAAACAAGCTATGATATTTGTATATTACTTTATATTCATGTGCATTCATTGTATATTATTCTCTCCCATATAGTCTTGTTTATAAGAAAGTCATTTCAGAGACATTTTGATGACATTTCTGTTATGACCGGTCCACCGCACAGACCCATACTGGCGTTATGAAACCATCTTCAAGCAAGAGGAACTGGATGAATATTTGATCCTGATCTGAATTCTGACTTATGAATCATAATCATATGCTGTTCGTTCACTGGCAAGAGGAGAACTGAGCGACTGATCCTGGTTTCTATTCTGTCACCTGACGGAGATTTTACGATCTCGCCACTGTCGCATCTGGGTTGCTAAATATTCAACACTATTATTGATCTGACTGTAGTGACGCTGTTAAATGAGAACTGAGCTGGACGATGACATCACGGTTTTCTCCCGAACTGCTTTATAGATGAAATAAACTCATTTAATAATTGATCTGAATCAACACTGAGTAACTTCAGCTGAACAATGACAGTTTTCTTGTACAGCAGAAATGAACTCTGTTTGAATCACTGAATCATTTTCCTGTTTTCACTGTAAAGCTGCTTTACCGTACATTTTGTTTGAATAAGAAATGAATGTATGGAATCTAAATTTTATAATATATATATATTGTAAGCTGTGATGTAGTTAATCTGGTTTATTCCTTGTCTTTCGGCTAGTAGAAGTTCTGAATGGCCGGTAACTTCAAAATTGATCCGGTGAGTGAAAAAGTTCATTTCAAACCCTGAGCACAATATAAATAAAGTATAAATATAAATAAACTTGACCTCACTCGACTCTCGGGAGTGGTTGGTAATGGATGACAATGTCAATATGTTTGGTTTTCTCAAAATGACTTTTCTCTCATTCTCCAAGTCTGAAATCTCCACTTCAGTAGCACCTCTATATACACCACACTTTCCAGTCTTGTACCTAGTTATATTATGAAGACATTTACAGAGGGATTTGTAAATATATTATTCCTAGCCTGATTTATATAGCATTTTATTCCAAAAAAACATGGTGAAAATCATTTTTTTAAGGCTATTGACAGTATTTTCTGATTTACAGGATAACAAAAGTAGATATCCATAAATCCCTCTGTAATGTTTTTCCCATCTAATATGTGAACACAATGAAAAAATAATTTTTAACCTGGCTTTATTCAATACTCAGATTGCCTAATTTGCATATTTAAACATTAAATTACAGAAAACTTGTAATACATTTTTTTCTCATCTTAATGAAGGTAATCAACTGGGGAAGTTTCATGGTGATATCTGCTAGTTAAACATTTTGCCCTATTCACCTGTCTGAAAGTAAAACATGAAGGAAACTTGACAGCTCATTGAGTCACACTGACGGATCAGCGTTATTTGTAGGGCAACCTTATGATTTTAAATGATTCGTTTCAGTCTTTTTTAACGAAATTCCCCCCCCACCCATAACTGAACACACAGTGAGCTCGTCAGGAATAAGGTGGATCGCATGTTTTCGACTGTAGTGTCATACTAACCGCAAGTAAATGACTCCCCACATGTACGTGCGAAACCACATGGCGGTTCCCGCGTTGGCCTGGTATTTCCGGATGAGAATGGGATGGGGAACGGGAAGCAGACCCACTAGAGTGCCATGCTGAAGGAACTTCAGGATCTCCGATTCATCCGTCAGACCCCTGAAAAGAACACGCCGTCATATTTCACATCAGACCACATGCAGCGATCAGGGACTGACTCTCCTCTTACTTGTCAATGCAGATCTTCTCCACCTGTGGCACCAGCACTTGCAGCAAGCGCATGATGGTTTGCAGTGGGAGTTTACTCTTCCAGGACAGGACCTGATGTGAGTGCAAATCAAGTTAAAATGGTTAACTTTACATTTACGTAAGCGACTTCAAGGTACACATTTACATTCTTATCAGTTCTTGCTTTTCCCTGGGGATCGAACCCATGACCGTGACGTTGCAAGCGCCAACGCTCTACTGTTCTTATTATTTATAATTACTATAATTACTATAATAAACGGTTCTTATTATTTATCTTGATAGTGTAAATGGTGACATAATTACAATAGAGCGGGATATGTATACATAGCTGAGTAAATAATGATAATGATTATTATTATATATTATTGTTGTTATTGTAAAACTCTGATTAAACAATGTGCTAGGATATGGTTATATTTTATATATGATGTGATTATTATAAATATCGGGACATATTTGAATGTTTACGATAATGAGGATTATCATATAGCATTATTGTGATTATTCAGACGGCATAATGTAACTGTAAGAAACTATAATATCAAATAAATATCAAAACAAATAAATTATTACTTTATAACTGTTAATGGCAGCGGCTATATGGGGTAGTATATGGGAAGGAAATGGGGGTGGGAGCAAATATTATTAGTCTAAATAATGTATGTGGATATGTGTATCAAAATTGTAATGTGTGTGTACAGGTACACGTGTATATGTATATGTATATGTGTGTATGTATATGTGTATATGTATATGTGTATAGTTATTATTTGTAATGTATATGTGTGTATGTATGTGGCATACATTTTGTGTACATTTACAAATGTAAATTTTTTTTTGTTTTGTTTTTTTGCTCGAAATAAACTTCAATCAAATCAAATAAAAAAATGTACATCCGAGTACAACAGGTTTTGTTGTTGAGTGGATGTTGAGATGTGGATGTTGAGGTTTTAGGGGCGGGGACTAAAACGGACATAAGTTATGATATTTTGATTATAAATTACAAAAAAAATAAAAAACAAACAGCTGAATGTTTATTGTGATGTCTTATTAAATCATGCATAATATGTTCTGTTATATAACAAAAAAAAAAAAAAAAAAACTAAAACTGACAATAATTCCTGCAGTCAGTCAGTGTGTGTTCTGCACATCTGATGACAAACGAAAATACTAAATACTTTATTTTTCTTTTGATTTTTTTTCTATGGGGAGTGTTATGTGCTTTTTAGACAAACTGAACCAAACAAGTTTAAGCCAATATAAAAGCATGATTTTTGATTACACCAATATAAACATTCACTTCAAATAAATGACATGGTGGTTTCATATCTTTCAGGGTGGTGAAATGTGGGTTGCTGAAACAAACAAACGAACAAAAAAAAAGACCAAATCATCAATTCTTTCTATGAGGAAGGGGAAATTAAATGCTAACCAAAAGAAACGGAAAAACTGATGATATGGCAAATGTGCCACAGAACCTTATTAAACAAACTGCTCATGAAACATGTTACACATTATACTTGTCCAAGTAAGGAATAATTGACTCCGAGCCATTGAATAATTAGAAAAATAATGCACACGCTCTTGTGTGTAGGACTACTTTATCTGTGCATTTACTGGGAAATAACTGCACACCTTAGTGTGTTCGTCAACCAATCAGAATCAAGCATTCAACAGCCCCGTAGTATAATCAATGTTATTAACCGGTTAAATATGCAAATGAGAAGATTATTCCATAAACATGAAATATGATTGATGATTATGTTAAAGGACTAAGATCACCCAAAATGGAAAACTCTGCTATTATTTACTCACTCTAGTGTTGTTACAAACCTCTATGCTGTTATTTTCCCATGAAAACACAAAGGGAACTAAATTTGAAGAATCTTTATTTAGACGCGTCTTTCAAACTGTTATTTTGTGTTCACTGAAACATACAGGTTTGGAATAACGTGAAGGGCACGTAAAAAAATAAATAATATTAATTTCTGGGCGAATGGTTTCTTTAAAAGGGATTGATGCACTTTTATGGACTTCAAAACAGAAAGAGCAATCCACTGCCATTATAAAGCTTGGAAGAGCCAGGACAATTTTTAAATTTAATATGATTGTATTCATCTGAAAGAGCAATAGGCGCGTTTCCATTACAGATTTGTGCAAAACTATTGCGAAATGACGGCGTTTCCATTAATCGATGTTATGCGACTAAAACTTCATTTTTTCCTCTCGCGATCAGTAAAATCATTCCAAAATGGAGGTTTGTGTACTATATCACAGCCTCTGCACTAGCCATTATTATTAATCGAAGGAGATGTATGTGTGTTTTCCAAGCATTAATGGCAAGGAACGACCCTCATTATACTTGTGAGCGGCACATATGAGGAGTTTCTGGGTGTTTCTCCCTCATATCTGCTTCAAGGTCTTGATTGTGGCATTTATTTGAGGTTTAGAATCCATTATTGCTGTAATTATTTTGTCTTTTATGAATTTAATAAAGAACTCTGTCTCGTATTCTGTCCAAACACACTGCGTCATCTACGTCAGGTGACCTGTAAATGCGCAAAAACTGTTTCCACTACAGTTTTGCGGAATATTTCTTTTTCGAATTGCCTGAAAAACCAACTCATGCGAGCGTAAAAACTTTTTTGCGATAAATGGGAGTTTTTGCGAAATTGACGTGTTTCCATTGGGCGTATTTTCAATTCGCAATTTCAATTTGCGCAATTTGAAGGGTAACGGAAACGCGGCTAATGTCATATATACCTAGGATGAGTAAATCATGGGCTAATTTTCATTTTTGGGTGAACTATCCCTTTAACTCAAGGGTTTAAAATAACACTTGCCTAACAATTTCCAGTTTAAAATCATTCGGAAGGACAACTGTCACCTTTTTTGCCTTTGTTGTCTTTTTTCACATTTGTTGTCATTCGCTTTTGGCTTGCTTAATTAAGGACAAAAGAGTTCCCTTTCAAAAGAGACCAAAACCATGCATTTACTCCAAATGGTTCAAGAACAGCATGCAATTTATTTTGGGTATGCCTTTTTTTTAGGCGTTTTATAGGATTTTTGAAACAATCTGCGCTATATAAATAAAGGTGACTTGACTTGACTTATGACTAATCCTAAAGGCAGGGATGATGAAGGTTTTCTCACCCAGTCGGGTTTGGGATTCCAGTGGCTGACGGATGATGAAGAGCTGGACAGACGTCTCCTCGCCATCTCTGCCTCGGTGTAGAAGACATCCTAGCAAGAGAATCACTGTTATCACCTGCGTTTGAAGAGCGAGTAGTGAACGTGACGGTGCGTCGGCTCCTCTGACCTCAGTGTCTCGTCCGGAGATGGACTCGGTGTCGCTGGTTCCCGCCGCAGCGCTGTGTTCAGGGGTTTGTGGGTATTCGGCCTGTGGCACTGCTATCATAGTGCCGTCTTCTGAAACCTGGGACTTCTCCGTCAGTTTGTCGATGTCTGATGAGAGTTAGCCTGTCTTAAATGAAGTGCCACTATCTCATGGTCTTCACTTACACCAGTGTTGGGGGATGTTACTTGTAGGGTACGTTTACACAACAACGATACGCTTTAAACGAAGAAGTTTTTCCTTTGAGTTTTCCTCGTACGGACAACACCATTGTCAAAACGATCCCCATTCACACGGGTCCGCGAAAACGGCTAAAAACGCTGTATTCTGCTGCCAGGCCAGTAGATGGCGATGAAACACTGTGGACTGAACACGTAATACGCATGTGCATGACGTCATCGTCTTCACAGATTCACGTTTTTGTTGTTAAATAGAGACCGTTTTCAAAAACATGAGCTTTGAAACCCGTTTTCAAAAGTCGTCGCCATTGTCGCCCAAAACGCCGTTGTCGTGTAAACGAACGGCCAAAACGCATAAAAAGTTGTACGTTTTTTGTTGAAAATGGTCTCTGTGTAAATGGAGTAAATCTCTGAAGACGATGACGTCGTGCACATGTGTATTACATGTTCAGTCTAAAGTGTCGCCATCTACTGGCCTGGCAGCAGAATACAGCGTTTTTAGCCGTTTTCAAGGATCCGTGTGAACGGAGATCGTTTTGACAATGGTTTTTTAAGTGTAAAACATTTTAAGCATATCGTTGTCGCGTAAACGTACCCTTAAAAGTAACACATTACAATATTGTATTACTCCCTAAAAAAGTAACTAATTGTGTTACTTTTTATAAAAAGTAATGTGTTGCATTACATTTGCGTTACTTGTTGTCACCTGGGCTGAGCCTGCTGGGTTTTTAATGACAAAAAAAGTTATATTTTTGGCAAAATAAAGGCCCTTTCACACCAAAAGTGAAATGAATAAGCCTCAGGCTGAAGGAAATGCAAATTCACTCCTGTACAGTAGAGGGCGCCGCTCAAACAAACCTTTCGGATGTGCTGCCATTCTGAACCACAGAAGAAGAAGACGCAAGGAGAAGAACAATGCTCTTAATTAAAAAAAATCAAACACTAATGTGATATTTAACTTAAGTCATTGTTGTTTATCAGTATGGTTAAGTTAGATCATCGCAGGTCAGCAGCAAAGACATTGGTTAATAAAGTGAGATTAAATACATAAAGTATATTTGTGTTATTTAACATATTTAATTACTGTGTAATATTCTGAGTTAGCATTTCACTGTTTTTATTCATTTTGAGGAATACTGACTCTGTTTTTTGTGCAAGTGAGATGAGTAAATGCATGCGCACATTTAGTCTAGATCTACAGTAACCGTCATGTTCACACACAGCGCCTCTGCACTTACTCACGATTCCTCTCATCATGGGGACTGAAGAAGAAGTGTCAATCAAATCAAATTTGGGAAAACAAAGTTACTTGCGTTACTTATTTGAAAAAGTAACAGAGATTTTGCTGTACAATTTAAAAGTAATGCATTACTTTACTTGAAAAAAGTAATCTGATTACATAACTGTACTGGTTACTCCCAACACTGGCTAATACTACTATATAATGCACAGTCAAACCAAAAATTATTCAGACACCAGATATAATTTGTGATATTTTTTCTACTAGTGTGTGCAGGACACTATAGTTCATTTATGTAAAATAAAGTAAACTGTGACATATTATACCCAAAAACTCTTCATACAGTGACTACCAGTAACATTTACACAAATTTGGGACTAAAAATGATTCAGACACTTTGACCTGAGCATGTTTTGCTTTTAATTTAATGTTTTTTCTTTAATTGCTAATGCTCTTTTTACACACAGACTGAACAAAATGAAGCATTGCTTGGTAACTGGTTGATCTAAACTGGTATTATCTAATTGTGTAGTTAAATTTAACAGCTGACAGATATTCAACATAATTCATCTGAGAGACAGTCTAACAGAAGGACGGACAAAACCAGTGAAATATCAACTAATTCTGAGTCATATTTGATCACCATTTTCTAAACTATAGCGAATAAACCGTGATATTGTGAGAAATGTGTCTGAATAAATGTTGGTTTGAGTGTAGATGATCCAGTTAACACAGCAATAAGCAGATCTACCTGGTATGGCCACGAGACTGGCCTTCAGTGTCCCGGGTTCAGCGGGAACAGCCGGTCTCGATCCCTCCATGGACACCGTCTCCTGGGAGCTGGTCCGGGATATAGCGTTCGGAGATTTCCTCTTCCTCTGCAAGGCCTTCTGGATGGTGGCGGCGTCGGAGGGCAGGTTGGCCAGCTGGTGGAAGACGTTGCGTTTCCGAATGATGGCGTACACCAGATTACAGTTACCTGATCAAAACAGCATCAGAGTTGGGGTCAGGGGTCAGTGGAAATCAATGGGGCAAATATGCCACCAAAATGATCAAAAACGCCCATCAAAAAAATTATTAAAAAAGATAAGGGGGCAAAAAATTCCCCAGCACAATTAAACTAAATCTATGACTGTCTCGATTAATGTGAAATGAATGAAAAGTGTCGATTGCATTACATTTAGATCTGCTCACTTACACATTTTTATGCAGCGTTGAGCATCATAACCAATCACACATTTCTGTTAAACTATGAATGCAATGGCTAATCAGAGGCGTTTAGTTTAGCCTCAGCTGAAAAAGGACGGAGTTTGTTTCAATAAAGCAGCAACCGTCCAGTCTCTCTCTCTTGAATCCAACACGGAAGTGACTTAAGCTGCAGTTCATCGACTGGCCACTAGAGACAGGCTGCAAAAGAGACTCAATCCCATAGACCCCCATGTTAAAATGCCCAACTTTACAGTGGAAAAAAACATGTTTACAGGCTGGTGCAAAAAGTGCTTTTGGTCTATAAAGCTAATTTTGCCCTTCATGACGACTGTGAGGGAGGTGAATTTTATTATAACTCATCCGTTTAAATTATATTAAGCCTTAAAGTTGGGCATAATTGAGGGCGTGGCCACTTGAGTGACAGGTGGATTGCCGCTGCTTCATTACCAGCCGTTTGTCGGCTGTCTGTTAGCGTCACGTCACCTCAGCTAATCCGCCTCGCTGCACATTTTAGGTAATCCAAGATGGCGACGACCGGCTCCGCCCACTTTGGGCTTTAAAAATGCTCTTCAGAAACATACGGGTGACGTCACGTCCATATTTGTTTACAGTCTATGGTTTCAACGCATGTTTACTGGCTGAATTCTTTATGATATGACGCAAGTAAGAGATTAATTTGACAGTTTTGACAGCTTTAGTGAGTTTAACCAGAGTTTTTGCGAGAGTGCAGAACTCACGCTAGACTGAATTCATGGAGCGCTTCAGTGAAGGGGAACGCTGTTGGCTTGCTTTATGCGTATAATTTATATAATAAAACTTCAGAAAGACTACTAACTATAAGTAACTTTGCAACTATATGTCAGCTAACTCTAGATTATAAGTAGACTGTTAGGTTAGGTTAACAAATTTCTGACCCTGGTCATCTTTATGTAACCTTTTAGAAGAAGTAAGACCACAGTTTGACCAAGAGTATACACATGGACTTCTATTAACAGAGTTGGCAGAACAGTAAGAGAACATCTAAAAGCAGAGATGAACGAGAGTGTGGATCTCACCGTCAAACTGGTACTGAATGATGTTATTGAAGGCCTCCAGCAGAAAGAAGGACAGATGGTGGTTCTGAGGAGCAGAGAACAGGAACCAGTTGGTGGAGAACGCCTCCAGGAGATGCAGGAGCTTGTTGGCCGCAACCATGGAGAGACTCTTCAGGTACGGAGACACTAAACAACGACACAATGTCATGTGACAGAGAACGCAAAGAACACAACATCTGAATGACACGCACCAAACTACACACGTGAAACATTCTAAACATTCTACATTAATCTGAACATTCCATTTGGAATAAAGGCCTTTTGATCTCAGGAAACCGATCTCAGAAAAAAATGTAATGGATTCGAAGAGTTTTGTGGTTGAAAATGTAAGAAAGTAACAAATCCTTCGCTTGCGGGTCAATTTGACCCCCATAGGAATGAATGGGATGCGAGGAATGCTTCAGTACACATAAAAAAAACTCAAAATGCTCAAAATTCAAACTAAAAATGCTAAAACTTAAAAAAAAAATTTTTTTTATAATGTCTACATGTGTATCTGAATGCACACTGAAGATAAACTGACTTTAGGACCCAGAGGAACAGCTCATTTGTTCCATATAGAGCTATAAGGCCATCTATTGGCTAGAGTCATGAAATATCATGTTATATTATTATTTTTCCCACAAGAGGTCAGCAAAGACACCCAATGTAAGATATTTTGAGCTGAATTAAAAGGGTTATGCATGAAATTGTGAGTTATTTTGAATTCAAGTTGAAAGAATGTGAGGAATGTGCTTACATTACTATTTATTTATTATTGATTGATCAAATCTAGTAATTTAAAAGATAAATATAATAAAAAATAACAAAAATTTACCAAAAAAATACATTAAAAACTAGAAAAAATATTATCAAAATGAAATAAAAAAAAGTTTAATTTTAGGGCTTCGGGTCATTTTGACCCGCGAGGGAAAGATGTGTTAGAAAGTGCGAGGGAAGGATGAAGGTTTAGCCTCACTCTAAGTGGAATAAATCATCTAGTCTCTCAGCACATGAAAGAAAAAAACTGTCACCTCCAGTTTTGTGTGACATAACAAATGATGAAATGTGAATCCAGGTAAAGCCCTGTGCAAACGCAGACACTGTCATTACTCACCGTTCACCACAATAGTGAGCAGGCAGTCATAGAGAGGCTGTAAGCGCTGATGGCCACTGGTTATTATCTTGTGGAAAACCTGCAGACATAACCAGTTTAAAGAGATTAAAAACACCTCATATGATTCTATTCAAACTAGACGCAAAACCAACATATTTAACCTTTTGTGCGAATTGAAAGAAAGACTACACGCCTGTGCACACACATATTCAAACGCTCATATCTATAGACTTAACACATAATACACATGTCAGCATTCTCACAGGTTCGCGTTTTTGAAGTTTGCACGGCGATGATAATGTTTTTCACAAATTTTCAACGCTTGCACCTTGGACCCTGTTTCAAAGTTAGGGTTCTCGAGCCCCAAACACTGTTGTTATGCGAATGAACGGCCAGAGCACATTAAAAGGGTTATTAAGGGTTTTCTGTTATAACAGTGTTGTGTAAGCGGCCCCTAAGTTAATAACTAATGATCTCACCACTATGAGCAGGTCTGCGTGTGTGCCGGTGAACACTGGGATGTCCATGGGGACGTGAAGCGAGTACGGTTTGTTCAGACGCACACCGAAGTTCCTCTCTCCGCTCAGCAGAAGCAGAATGAAGACGCCGATGTGCATGAGCCCGACCCGTGCTGAAGATCAACACACACACACTCACAACATCACGAGACGAGCATGACAACAGTCGTCTACATGCAGACCGTGACAGGTACAGAAACAGTTCAAATCCAAGGGACAGAGTATATTTGCTGTATATTTGAATAAAATACCAATTTAAATCTGCATATCATATAAAGCAATCGTATCTCTTCAGAAGAATTGGATTAAACCACTTGATCCACTTTTACGATGTCATTTTGTGATCCTTTGTAACCAAAGGAGGGAGAGCATTTTCACATTTGGCTCCGAAACTCTGGAATAGTCTTCCCGATACTGTTCGTTGCTCGGACTCGCTCTCCCAGTTTAAAACTAGATTAAAGACGCATCTTTTCAGCCAGGCATTCATATAATATTGTTAATCTCACAGTTTCAAACTACAATCCGGCCTCTAGTTCATAAATGCCAGAGGAGAACTGGCCCCCGACTGAGCCTGGGTTCTCCCAAGGTTTTTTTTTTTTCTCCATTAGGTCACCTGATGGAGTTTTAGGACACCATTAGGTCACTTGATGGAGTTTTTTCGGTTCCTTGCCACTGTTGCCTTTGGCTTGCTCAGTTGGGGATATTTTGGGGATATTTAATTTTATTCTATCAATCAATAAATTCCACTAGAAACAAACTTTGTTGTATTATTTTATTTTAATACTGTGAAGCTGCTTTGATACAATCTGTATTGTGAAAAGCGCTATACAAATATACGTGATTTGATTTGATTTGATACTTTTTAATGCGTGAATGTTTGGACCTACAATGAAAATCATAAACTGAATAAATAAGCTTTCCATGGATGTTTGGTTTATTAGGATAGGACAATATTTGGTCGAGATACGACTATTACGAAGATCTGGAATCTGAGGGTGCAAAAAATCGAAACATTGAGAAAATCTCCTTTAAAGTTGTTCATTTATGTTGGCGATTGTGCTGCATTCACTCACAAAAATAAATGTTTTATATATTTACGGTAGGAAATTTACTAAATATCTTCATGGAACATGATCTTCACTGAATATCCTCATGATTTTTGGCATAAAAGAAAAATCGATAATTTTGATTAAAAGCCATGCAATGTATTGTTGGCTATTGCCACAAATATACCCGTGCGACTCGTGACTGGTTTTGTGGTCCAGGGTCACATGTGTGTTCCGAAGATGAACGAATGTTTTATGGGCTTGGAACGACACAAAGGTGAGTAAATGAAGTAACTCTTCAAAAGCACTTACACTGGTCGGCTCGGGCGTCGTTCAGGTAGAACAGGATCGGCACTAATATGTCCAACACATCGCTGCTCTTCAGCACAAAGAACAGGAATTTCTGAAACAGAGAACACAGGGATTACGTGCGATGTTTCGGATCTGGACTGTTATTAAAGGGGTGGTTGATCATGATTTCACTTTTCTAGCTTTAGTTAGTGTGTAATGTTGCTGTTTGAGCATAAACAACATCTGCAAAGTTACAACTCTCAAAGTTCAAAGCAAAGGGAGATATTTGCTTTTACAGAAATCGCTCTTTAAGGACTACAACAAACGGCTGGTAGAGACTACACCACATTCCTCCTGGGTTAGTGACATCACAAACCCTAGAATTTACATAAACCCCGCCCCCAGAACACGATTTATAGATTATCATGACCGAATATGCTAATCAATGACTAGAAGATAATTACAGCTACATAAATTCACCAACTAACCATTCAGAAATGTCCTGTTGTTTTACATGTTGTCACTTCTTCTTGAGTCTCTCCATCTTTGACTGAATCAGTTTTGAACATAAAAGGCTAAAAGTTTTTGAAATGTTCAGTGTGTCTGTGTGAGGTAAAAGGACACAAGCTGTTGAAGCTCCGCCCCCTGTGCTGGGAGCAGCAGCTCATTTGCACTTAAAGGAACAGACACAGTCACAAAAGTGACAACTTTAACATGCTATATAAAAATATCTGTGGGGTATTTTGAGCTAAAACTTCACATACACACTCTGGGGACATCAGAGACTTATTTTACATCTTGTGAAAGGGCATTATACCACCCCTTTAAAGCACCCGATCTCTTACTTTGTTGAAGTCGCAGAGCTTCCAGAACAGCACCAGCAGTTCCTGGTGAAACTGGATCTTCTTGGTGGAGTTGGGCAGGTATGTCTGGGTGAGCGGGTTGGTCAGCAGGCGCGCCAATCCTTTCAGGACAAAGTCGTAATCCTGCAGACATGAGGAACAGCAGCTCGCACACATCAACAGAACAATGCTGTGTATTATCTGGACGTATCGTAAGAGTTTCTCCGTACCTCCTCCCTGTGGATTCTGGACAGGTAATTCACGAACAGGTTATTCGGACCGACGGACTATGAGCAGAGAGAAAAAGAGGTGGTGTAATGTTACAAAAGCTTATATTTCAGATAAATGCTGTTCTTTGAACTTTCTATTCATCAAAGAATCCTGAAATAAAAACGTAATTAACTGTTTTCAACATTGATAATAATCATAAATGATTCTTGAGCATCAAATCATCATATTATACTGATTTCTGAAGGATCATGTGACACTGAAGACTGGAGTAATGATGCTGAAACTTCAGCTTTGATCACAGGAATAAATTACAGTTTACTAGATATTCACATAGAAAACAGTTATTTAAAATTGTCATAATATTTAACAATATTACTGTTTTTTTTATTTTTTAATCAAATAAATGCAGCCTTGGTGAGCAGAAGAGACTTTTTTTAAAAACATTAAAAATCGTTTCAGCGGATGTGTTGAGTGTGTGTCGTGTGCATAATGGGGTGTGTGTTGCTCACGTCCTGCTCCTCCATGCTGGCGGGGGAGGGGGGGCGGCCCTCGTGCTCCAGGCTCACGATGAGGATCTGCACCGCCTGCTCCACCAGCTGCTCCCGGTAGTCGGAGAACAGCAGGTGGTTGTAGGGGATCCCGTAGCCCACGGGGTCGTAAGCGCACACCACGTTCAGCAGAGAGGTGAAGAGAGGCAGAGCGTGCCTGAGAGAGAGAGAGAGACTCACATGGTTTACTGCACTTTTATATTGCTGATGCTTTAACAGCAATGCTAGGTGGTTCCTAAGGTGCTCTGCTCTGGATGGTTGTTAGGGAGTCACTATGCAGTTACAAGACAGTTCTGGACGGTTGTTAGGGAGTCGCTATGCAGTTACAAGACAGTTCTGGACGGTTGTTAGGGAGTCGCTATGCAGTTACAAGACAGTTCTGGACGGTTGTTAAGGTGTCGCTATGCAGTTACTAGACAGTTCTGGATGGTTGTTAGGGAGTCGCTATGCAGTTACAAGACAGTTCTGGACGTTTGTTAAGGTGTCGCTATGCAGTTACTAGAGAGTTCTGGACAGTTGTTAGGGAGTCGCTTTGCAGTTACTAGAGAGTTCTAGATAGGTGTAAGTGAGTCGCTATGCAGTTACTAGACAGTTCTAGATGGGATGGTTGCTAGGGAGTCGCTATGCAGTTACTAGACAGTTCTGTATGGTTGTTAGGGAGTCACTATGCAGTTACTAGAGAGTTCTGTATGGTTGTTAGGGAGTCGCTATGCAGTTACTAGACAGTTCTGGATGGTTGTTAGGGAGTCGCTATGCAGTTACTAGACAGTTCTGGATTGGATGGTTGTTAGGGAGTCGCTATGCAGTTACTAGACAGTTCTGTATGGTTGTTAGGGAGTCGCTATGCAGTTACTAGACAGTTCTGGATGGTTGTTAGGGAGTCGCTATGCAGTTACTAGAGAGTTCTGTATGGTTGTTAGGGAGTCGCTATGCAGTTAGTAGAGAGTTCTGGATGGTTGTTAGGGAGTTGCTATACAGTTACTAGACAGTTCTGGATAGTTGTTAGGGAGTCGCTATGCAGTTACTAGACAGCTCTGAATGGTTGTTAGGGAGTCGCTATGCAGTTACTAGAGAGTTCTGGATGGTTGTTAGGGTGTCGCTATGCAGTTACTAGAGAGTTCTGGATGGTTGTTAGGGAGTCGCTATGCAGTTACTAGACAGTTCTGGATAGTTGGTTAGCGAAGACTTCAGATGAAGCAAACTCTGCATCAACACACACAAATGCTACAATTTTCTATATGTCATAATAATTTGTTAACAAACAAGTATTCATTACTTTTTAGCTAACTGTTATTTGTATATGTACATTTCTGAAATACATAACTTAGTTACCTCTGATAACAGATCACTCTAAATTGTAATGTGGACTAATGCATTTTTCTGTAAAGCTGCTTTGATTCGATGTGTATTGAGAAAAACGCTATACAAATAAATGTGAATTTAATTGAAATGTTAGGGTGTTGCTAGGGTTCGCTATGCAGATACTAGATATTTCTGGATGGTTGTTAAGGTGTTGCTAGGTATTGCTATGCAGCTACTAGCGATTTCTGGATGGTTTTTGGGGTGTTGCTAGGTAGGTATTGCTATGCAGTTACTAGAGAGTTCTGGATGGTTGCTGGGGTGTTGCTAGGTAGGTATTGCTATGCAGTTACTAGAGAGTTCTGGATGGTTGTTGGGGTGTTGCTAGGTAGGTATTGCTATGCAGTTACTAGAGAGTTCTGGATGGTTGCTGGGGTGTTGCTAGTTAAGTCCTAAGGTGTTCACTGCAAAAACATTTAGTGTGTTCTTGTCTTATTTTCCAGTACAAATATCTAAACATTGTTAAATCAAGATACATTTGAGAAGCACAATAGCTTTGTTTTCATCCACCTATTTAGATGCAAATTTTGGGAAATTCTAAAAATGCACATAAAAAAAAAAAAAACATGTATGTGCTCAATTGAGGCGGATAAATGTTTTATCCGATAAGAAGGCATTTGCATAAACTATAATGGAAACGCAACTCATTTATGATGGAGGATAAAAGAGCCACAGTTTCTTTGATTGCAGCAACTTACATTTTTATTACTGATATTTTGCACCAATTTCCAGGAAGTGGCAGTTTTGCTCTCTTGAACACATCGGATGGAAACACCGCTTTATTTGCGAATGTTTTATGCGATATTCCAATATTGCACATACGCTAAATCAGCAACTTCGGATGGAAAGATAGCTATTGATATAAGGGGCCAGATTTGTGTCAGCAAAAACTCTCTTTACTAATGATTTACTAAAGACACGCAGTGAAAAATTTGTTATTTTTTGCAGCTGCTGCAGTCAATTTATTGGCATTTGTGTCCATTATTTAACACTGAAAAAGCCATTTTGCACTTGACATGCTACGCTAATTTGCCCTGATCTGGTTGCGTCTGTGTTTTTTAGCCATTTCATTACATGAACGCTGACGTATTCACAGCGTATGAGCGTTTGAAGTGGAGTAAATACGTTTAACAATGAAACATTTATGCTCTGCAAAACTTTAATACCTAACTTGACATCACACCCATTTCATTCTATTTGGTGTGATTTCTAAAAGACTAGTCACAATAAGAGCATCCAAGTCTGGCCCTTAAGGTCCTCTTTCTTGCAGAGTTTAACTCCAACCTTGATCAAACTCACCAGCCTGGTTTCTTACAAGCCCAGATCAAACGAACCCACAATGAAGCTTACACGCAGTTTAACGCTTAGGACTGGAGGCTTGACTAAGCAAACACCCTGGTAAGTCTGCAGGTGTTTGACTGGGGAGTGTTGTGTTTGTCTTGTGTGTGTGTCCCGTGGAGCCTGACCTGTTCTCAGCAGAGCAGAAGAAGGAGACCCAGGGGTTGAGGAGACTGTTCTCTGCTGTCGGCGGCAGGTACATGGCCTCTGAGAAGCAGGTGAGCAGCAACCTCAGCAGCTCAGACCTATACACACACACACACACACACACACACACAGAGAGGCTGAATCCCACGGGTCATGGAAACAAAATCACTATGAATCACTATTAATCTATTAATCAGTCAGCGGGAGTGGGCGGGACCGCGAATCGTAATAACACTGATACCCATTTTTATACACAAATATACCGTTTATAAAAACAAACTATGTATTTTAATTCTGAACTCAATTCTAGTTCTTTTCTGCTCTCCTGTTTGCTTTGATGTGACTGGTTTAATGATTGACATGCTCCACCCCGTAACATTTGATATGCCAATGCCGACCACCGATAACATATAGAAGAAGAAGGCTTCCCCGTAAATCATAATCATAATGGAGTCAGACATGAACGACTACTGTATGACACCTCAGCTGTGCTCACCGACATTTACGGCCGGTCTGAAGTCACCGAAAAATGTTTACGAGTTGAGAAAGACGGCGTAATGTGTGCGCGTGTGCGTGTGTGTGCCTGTATCTGTGTGTGTTTGCATGGACGATTTACATGAAATTTAATGTATGTGCATTGTTTAAGATGGCTTTCAGTTCAATAAAACAACACGTGAGTGGGAGGGAATGGGAGTCTTTCTTCTGGGATTGGGACGGGATTTTCCCCCAGGTTTTTCGTGGGATTGGGATCGGACCGGATTTTTTTTTTTGTGGGAGTGGAACGGGAGAGGTTTGAAAATCCACTCCTGTGTGACCCTCTAACACACACACACGTTGTAATACCAGTGTACTACCCATGTCATTATACAATTTTCTGTCCTCATAAATTACAAAAACAAACACACACACACACACAGAGAATGTATACTAATCTGATCATCCGTTTCGGTGGAAAAACAGGTCCGGGCTTTTAGCCGTCTTGTGTGGTTACTGATTAAAAGGAAACTCAAACACACACACACACACACACACACACACACACACACACACACACACACACACACACACACACACACACACACACACACACACACACACACACACACACACACGTGTGGGCCTGGGAAAGGACTCACTCACTCTCACCTGTTGAGGTCGTGGATGTAGTTGAGCGGGGGGGACTGAGCGAAGCCCACGCCGGCCTCCCAGATGTACTCACAGCTGTCCAGCGCCTGCATGTCCTCCACCGACTCCTGTGCGCGACACAAGAGCAGTCCGACACTGAGTTTAGTGTAGATCACACACCGACTGACGACAGTCAACTACTGCCGTTTCATTACATCACTGGCATATTCACACTCTTTATCAGAGATCAATTTTCCAGGACATTTCAAATCTCATAAGTCTTAAAAAAACTTCAAAAGACTTAAAAAACATGCAATCTATGGCTATGACTTAACTATAAAATCAGAAATATAATACACCAAATACACACACACACACACAGACACACACACACACAATTATAATGTCCCAAAAAACTTTGAGCTCACGTGTCAAAACTCAGCATCCCTGAACGGAGCGCTTTCTGTTACTAACGTTAGTTGTTTTGACCAGTTCTTTAATGATCAAGAACATTTAAAAATAATGTTCAAGATTTTTCCAGGACTATTTATGTTTTCTCTCATTTTCCATGTGTTTTCCAGGACTGGATAATTGGTCATTAGTATTCCAGGTTTTCCAGGACGCGTGGGAACCCTGTCACACCGCATGACACCGTTTGAACTGGAGTAAATAAGTTGAACACTGAAACATTTCTAAAGACTGGTCGCACCCTCACACAACGATCCCCTAGACCAGGGGTTTTCAGGCTTGGCCTTTAACGTCCACTTTCTGGCAGAGTTTAGCTCCAGCCTTGATCAAACTCACCTACTTGTGTCTTTCTGGTAATCCTGGAGACCTTGATTGACTTGTTCAAGTGTATTGATCAGGGTTGGAGCTAAACTCTGCAAGAAAAGTGGACCTTTTAAGGGCCAGAGTTGAGAGACACTTGATTATTGGTAAATGCTAAAGACTGGATAAATGATAAAGACCAGAGCTGGTCTCAAGCCCTTCACTAAACACTTGAGAAATATATATTTAGGCCTAAATTTAAGATTTATGTATTAGAATTGTGTATCAAATTTCTCTGAGCTGCGCGTACTAAATGAGGCAAGGGTGTAGAGTTACATTCAAGATATTTTAAGGCATGAAGAATTTTTTCCAAGGAAAAAACATTTAAATATGTCATTTTGGTGATCAAAGATGAGTTTTAAGGGATAAAATTGTGGACTACAGAGGGACTGTAAGATTTCTGCTGTCATGGGTTGGTTGCACAAGGAAGAGGATCCATTAGCAGCAGCCAAACTTTATTAAACTAAATAAACCAAGCAAAACACTCTGGCACGGGAAGTGACAGGAGAAGAAAACAGGAGCAACACACACCAAACTTAAAGACATCAGACAATAAATAAACTGAACAGAGGGTTTAAATACACAGAGATTGAACATGAGGGAACATAGGAGCCAATGAACCCGAAACACACAGGACATTTTACATTTTAAAAACTATTTTAAATGTATGCCTAAATAGTTTAGTTTAGGTGCTAAATAGGAAAAAATTACATTCCTCGTATGGGCACTTCTCCTGTTAGAGCGCATGAACACACATCAACCATGGCTGTGTTTCCCAAAAGCATCGTATGCCTAAGTTGATCGTAGAGACCATTGGTGGATATTGTTTACGATGCTTTTGGGAAACACGAGGAAACGCCCATCAATGCGCTTCGTTTGTTGCTCGAGAAAGACTTCACGAAATCAACAATGTCACCAAAGACGTGTGTGTTTGGTAACACTTTACAATAAGGTTCATTAGTTAACTACCTTAATTAACATGAACTAAGAATGAACAATACTTGTAAGAATGAACAATACTAATATTAACAAAGAATAATAAATACTGTAACATAAGTGTATTGCTCATTGTTAGTTCATGTTAGTTAATGCATTAACTAATGTTAACTAATGAACCTTATTGTAAAGTGTTACTGTGTGTTTTTGGTTGTGAGGGAAAGATAATCTTGTTCAGCTTCCCAAAGAACCCAGCGTTTAGGGAACAGTTTGTTTTTCCGTGTTGTGCAAGTGTGTTTGTTTCATCCCGGCATTTCGGTGACGAATGTTTTATTAACAAGGCCCAGTTCGACGCTGGATTTGCAGATTGTTTGAACTGAAACTGAAAGATGAAGGAGTCCCAGCAATAAAATATCCCGGTCATGAGTCTGAATTGCAGGCGGTGAGTAAAACTGCATCAAATGTCTGTGTTTTCTTGGCAATCGGCACGTAAGTACATTTAATGTAAACAACACGAACGTTTAGTGACTCCAGGAGCTCGGCTGTTTTCAGACAGAAGCAGTACATTAAATCTGATAAAACTAAAGACTCTTCGGAGATAAGAAGGATGCAATACTACTCTATAGGTACTCAAGATTACCATGAGATTGGCAGAAACTGTGTGTGTTATGTGCCCTTTAATGTGTTGTAAATAATTAGCAGGATTTTAAAATATATCTGGTGTTTAATATCGCAACCAGTAGAGCTGCTGCGTTTTGAACTAGCTGTAGTTTGTTTATTAAGCGTGCAGGGCAACCACCCAGTAGAGCATTACAATAGTCTAGCCTTGAGGTCATGAACGCATGAACTAATTGTTCCGCATTTGTCAATGAGAGCATATGGCGTAATTTAGATATATTTTTAAGATGGAAAAATGTGGTTTTACAGATAATAGACACGTGACTTTCAAATGAAAGATTGGTATCAAAGAGCACACCCAGGTTCATAACCGACGACGAAGACTTGACAGAGCAGCCATCAAGTGTTAGACAGTATTCTAGGTTATTACGTGAGGACGTTTTTTGTCCAATAATTAGAATCTCAGTTTTTTCAGAATTAAGTAGTAGGAAGTTGCCAGTCATCCAATTTTTTATATCAGCTATGCATTCTGTTAATTTTGTGAATTGATAAGTTTCGTCTGGGCGTGAAGAAATATAAAGCTGAGTATCGTCGGCATAACAGTGAAAACTAATTCCATGTTTCCTAATGATATTTCCTAAGGGTAGCATGTACAGAGTGAACAGCAGCGGTCCTAGTACTGAGCCTTGAGGTACTCCATACTGAACTTGTGATCGATGAGACATCTCTTAATTTACTGCTACAAACTGATAACGGCCAGATAAGTATGATTTAAACCATGCTAGTGCAATTCCACAAATGCCAACATAATTTTCGAGTCTATTTAAAAGAATGTTGTGGTCGATAGTATCAAATGCAGCACTAAGATCGAGTAACACTAATAGAGAGACACAACCACGATCGGATGATAAGAGCAAATCATTTGTGACTCTAATGAGAGCTGTCTCGGTACTATGGTACGGTCTAAATCCTGACTGAAAATCCTCACTGTCTGAAAACACAACTTGTACAGATGATGAGGTACAAATCTAACAGTGTCGAACTCACAGGTCTTCCTCTCTTGTGGCTTTGAACGGTGAA
The DNA here is from genome assembly GCA_022828995.1 of Vimba vimba. Lineage (NCBI taxonomy): Eukaryota > Metazoa > Chordata > Actinopteri > Cypriniformes > Leuciscidae > Vimba > Vimba vimba. The sequence continues at coordinate 54,955,667 of CM040817.1, read as the reverse complement.
TTCTGGACAGAAAAGCAAGTCAGCAAGAGCCAGTAGGAGAGACTCGGCCAGCGGACGCGCCCCTTCATCCTCATCCTCCATATCATCCATCTATCCAGAGAAGAAAAAATAATACTGTACTTTAACTGGTGTATTTATTACTTATAGTGTACTTGTGTTTTTACCTATAATCTATGACTCTATGACTATAATATATCCGTTTACTATAATTTATCTGTTTATAACAGCCCTTTGGTCATAATATTTGAAATCTGATATGTGTAAAATAGGTTGAAATTGATTCTTATGAAGTCGGATTTCTCCTAGAGCAAATAACCAACCACAACTAAGACTAGGGATGCACGATATATCGGTCGCCATATCGGTATCGGCCGATATATGTTAATTTTTAATGTCTTCGTTATCGGCCTGATAAGAAAATGTGTCCAATATATTAAAGCCGATAAATAATGGATTATTTCCTTCAGCTGAGACACTTCAGATGCGCACTGTTCAACATGATGTTTTTGAATTGCTTGAAATATGATTGAAATATAAGGAAAATATAGGAGAGTTCAGTGCAACACTTAACTCGCAAGTCTGTCATATCGGCTACATAAAATTATCATGAGAACATCATTATAATTGTGTGTTTGGGACATGGATTTTAATGGTGTGACTTTTGTTTTTGTAATCAGGTTCTCAAAAATTATGCAAAAACTTGGATTTAGATTTATCGGCCAATATATCGGTTATCGGCTTTCAAATATATAAAAAATTATCGGTTATTGGTATCGGCCAAAATGTTCATATTGGTGCATCCCTAAAATAAGACACAATGAAAATGCATGCATGTGCTTGTGTGAAGTGAGGGACGTTCATTTGAGAGTGTTTCATAATCCTACACTGCTATTTCTGAACGCACTTAACTACAGGTGTGAAGTTACATGGATGAATATCGGTTTCTGTGGTTGTTGATAGCACTAAAAGGTTATTATTCAGATCCTCATCATCATCGCGGTCCTCCTCACCCCCGCTCTGCCGGCGCCAGGGATGGTGGACCAGAAGAAGCCTCTCCAGTCCTGGTCCTCGAAGATGTAGGGCAGGATTCGAGTGAGCATTCGACTGCAGTTCAGCACCATCTGCTTCTCCTTCTCCGTGGGACAACCGGACTCGGCGCCCTGAACCAGCTTCTCCACCGCCTGCGACCACACACACACACACACACACACACACACACACACACACACACACACACACACACACACACACACACACACACACACACTCATGTCAGAATATATAGAAAGCTAGTATGACCCACTACACCCACACACACTGAGGTGCCTGTGGACTTTCTGTAAAGCTGCTTTGAAATGATGTGTATTGTGAAAAGCGCTATACAAATAAACGTGAATTGAATTGAATTGAATTGAATTGAATTGAATTGAATTGAATTGAATTGAATTGAATTGGTAGCTTTAAGCCCTATTCAGACAGGACCAGCTAAAAATGTATTAATTTAAACAATGTAATAATTTAATGCAGATACAATGAGCTCATTGAAGTAATGAATACTTGTTTGTTAACAAATGATTATGACATTTAGAAAATGTCACTGTATTAGATAACTACACATCAAAGCAATAAAGTGTTGTTTAGTTTTATTAATATTTTGAATTAGCTTTTATTTTCATATTTTTTAGCTTTTATGTTTATTTTATTTAAGTTTTTAGTGATTTCATTATGTGCTTTTATGTGTCATTTTATTTTATTAGTTATATTGCTATTTAGGTTTAATTTATTTTTATTTATTTCCAGTTAATAATTGTAGTGCTTTAGCTTAAACTTATTTCAGTTTATTGCCAAGTTTCTAACATTTCTAATTTTCATTTAGTTTAAGTTTTTATTAAACTAATATTTATATTTTATTTTATTTTAGCTTTATTTTAGTTAACACAGATGTTTTTAATAGTTTTAGCTAATAATAGCCCTGAATCAATATCTTCAAACTATTTTCGCACGTTTTTTTTTTTTTTTTTTTTTTTTTTTTTAAATAACTTTGGTGATTTGAGTCGATGTCCCAGCAAGCACAGGTTAAGATCATCACATTAACTATCATCCATCAACATTCAACAAACACAATACATTCAAACATTACCACTGTGAAATATTATAAATTACTTAATACATTTAAATTATTAATTACTTATTAAATCCGTTCTATCAAGCTTGACCAGTTGAACAATACAAGGACAGACATGAAACAGCTCTTTTAATTCTTTCAAATAAATAATATAAAATTGCATAAATAACTGAGCTTGAAGGGAAAAGTTATTAAATTACAGTATATTAATTACTTAGTAATACATTAAACCAAATCCTTCAGAAATCGTTCTAATTTGATGATTTGATGCTCAAGAAACATTTATGATTATGAACAGAAAGTCCAAAAGAACAGCATTTATTTGAAATTAAATCTTGCATTATAATAGTCTTTACTGTCACTTTTGATCAATATAATGCATATCATATTTACTGAATGTTTTATTTTTAAATATTACAGACCCTAAACTTTTAAAAAGCAGTGTATACAAAACCATATTATATATAAAGCTTTTATTGTGAAATGTTTTGTTCATAAAGTCTTTTGTTAGACATTCACACAAGTTTAAAACACTGTGAAGTTAAAACAGAGTACATGTGCACACAAGCTAAATCATTTCCAAATAATGTGTCACAATAACACTTACATTTACATTTAATCATTTAGCAGACACTTTTATCCAAAGCGACTGAGGAGAACAATAGAAGTTAACACTTCTCTCTCTCTCGTCCGCCAGCATTTGAGCCTGAAGACCATGAAGATTTCTAATCATGTTTTCTCTCTGATGGGCAGCCTCAAACAGGAAGTGCCAGGATTGAGACAGGAAGGGGAAAGTAAAGCTGTTTCCTGTCCCACCAGCAACTTCAGATTCTCACAGTCACTGCCTAATATTGATGAGGCACAGTCTCTAATGACGGTGACACTTTATTTGGTAACACTTTATTTTACAGTGTCCTTGTTACATGTGTTACATGTACTTACCGTAGTAATAACAGTAAATTATGCATAATTACATGCAACTAACCCTCAGCTAAACCCTAATCCTATAGTAAGTACATGTAGTTGATTAATATTACTCAGTACTTAAATATATAATTACACTGTAACAATGACACCTTAAAATAAAGTGTAACCCTTTATTTTGTTGGTACTTGTTACACTTGTTACATGTAATTACTGTCATTGATGTAATTACATCAAATGTTTGGTTACACTTTATTTTAAGGTGTCATTGTTACAGTGTAATTATATATTTAAGTACTGAGTAATATTAAGCAACTACATGCACTTACTATAGGGTTGGGGGTAGGGTTAGGGTTTGATTGATAATTATGCATAATTTACTGTTATTACTATGGTAAGTCCATGTAACATATGTAACAAGGACACTGTAAAATAAAGTGTTACCAAATGTTTTAAGTTAAGAAATTAAAAGTTTAAGTAAGCATAACTTGCAGATTTTTATTTTGTACTCATGCATTGTAATTGCTCTTAACTTTAAATATTTGAAAATTTATAAGCAAATTTATACACATAACTTAAAATTATCATGTAATCTCAACTTAAATATTTGTAGTAGTGAAAACTTTGCTAGCTTTAACTAGCTAATTCAGTAAATGCTACCTTTCTAATTGGTAACACAATGCTTTGATAGCATTAGCATAGAAATTGCTGAATGAGTACAACAATATAAAACATTTAACATTTATCTGTTCACATAATCCACTCGTCACCATGATGGAAACCCCTCAAAAAACCCAACATTTCAGAAACTCTTCTAAATTAGCATAGCAAAACACTATTAAATCTCCCACTTAACATTAATCTTGTGAGAACAACATGAGGGCGAGAAATTACTGACAGAGTTTTCATTTCTGGGTGAGCTAAGCCTTTAATGTCACAGTGTACCAGGTGTGGTTTATACCTTGTAGCAGAGTGTTGCCAGATTGGAGGGCGACTCCTCTCGCACGGCTCTGATCTCAGCGGCCGGCACCAGGGCGAACACGTCCTGGACACTGGTGGCGCTGTCCGCCCAGAACTGATCCCAGAACGCATCGTCTGTGGCCTCCACGGGCTGAGGAGGGGGAACACACCGGTTTAAAGGGGTGGTTGATTATGATTTGACTTTTCTAACTGTAGTTAGTGTGTAATGTTGCTGTTTGAGCAGAAACAAGATCTGCAAAGCTACAACGCTCAAAGTTCAAAGCAAAGAAAGATATTTGCTTTTACAGAAATCACTTTTTAAGGACTACAACAAACGGCTGATAGAGACTACAGGACATTCCTCCTGGGTTAGTGACATCACCGACCCTAAAATTTACATAAACCCCGCCCCCTGAACACGATTAATAGATTATCATGACCGAATATGCTAATCAATGACTAGAAGATAACTACACATCAGCTACATAAATTCATAAACTAACCATTCAGAAATGGTTTGAACATAAAAGGCTAAAAGTTTTTGAAATTTTCAGGACACAAGCTCTTGAAGCTCCGCCCCCTGTGCCGGGAGCAGCAGCTCATTTGCATTTAAAGGAACAGACACAAAACAGTGCGTTTTTGCTCACCCTCAAAAAGTGACAATTTTAACATGCTTTAATATGCTATATTGAGCTAAAACTTCACACACACACTCTGGGGACATCAGAGATGTATTTTACATCTCGTGAAAAGGACATTATACCACCCCTTTAACATGCATGCAAATCCTTTCAGACTTGTAGGGCTGAGCAAATATGGGCAGAACTCTTTACTGTACTTTTTGCTTTTTACTAGTACTTCAAAAAGCCTTTTAAAGGTATACATGTGAATTAAACATGGCACACTGGCCTTCATCATCACAGTATGCTGATGCCAGTCTAGCGCAAGGGGATTTCATCAACATGCTGATGGAGGACTGTTGGGACACTCCAGGCACAGGACGGTTCTGTCTTCACAGGACATATGCTTTAAACTACATACTGTTTATTTACTAGTGTGTTAATATGTAATTATGCCATGTTTGGTCTCATCCGACAGCTTATAAACTGAACGTGGTGAACTTAATAGAGATTTTAAAGTATCCTATTCTAGGTACTATTGCTTAAACACACATTGAGGAGAATATGTTAATGTTATTCTCCCCCTCTTGATCTCCACACATTTGCCTCATCTTTTGGTTTCGGTGTCGGTATTCCTCTCATGTTTAACAATGCTTTGCTCAGGGAGGGTATAAGAAGGAAAGGTAACTGTTGATCTTGGACCTCATACTGAGAAAGGCTTTTACGGCCTCTTCTGCACAACAGTGCTTTATTTGTTACAACTAAGTTTCTATACAGTATGTTTTTCCGTCCCACTGTCTGTATATTTACACATGTGACTAAATAAATAACTTTGCCTGTTTTAAAGGCTTTGAGAATCTTTCCCTTTATCACTGATTATGTTGACAGCTAAAGTGATTTTAAATTTCGTTATCTAAACGTTCAGGTTAAATCCTATGTTTTCCTATCAGTTCTAACCTTTACCTTAAAAGAGAAAGAGGTCAAAGAATAACAACAAATTTAAAGGAGTCAGATTAACATTTGAATTATAGACGTCATCCTTTTGTTGTGATTATTGGTTCAGAACAGCAGCGTAAGCCTCCAGCCTTACAGACTGAAGCAACAGCTGGGCTGAGCCCAACAATGAGCGCAGAAACCACATCAATATTTGATCAACAGCTCAAAATAATGGTGCAATCACTGGCAGAGCACAGGAAACAGCTGATCAGTTCACATGGCCGGGTTATGAAGAGTAAAGTGTAGCGACAGCAGCGTCTCGCGGTGTGACGCTCTCATCGAAACGCTGTTTTAAACAACACTTTATGAGCTCATACTAATTAAAAGACTAAATTGAACATTTCCTTGATCCTAACATTTAATTTGTCGCCTTCCTTTATATAAAAGATAGGGTTGGAAATCTAATACTTGAGGTCAGGAATTGGATACTTGTTATTAAATTAAATTTTCAATTCCTCTTATCGATTCCTTTGAGAGCATTTCAATATGACTTTAAACCATTCAAGCGTGAGAGACTCATTTTCATGCGTGTGTATTGTATTGGACACGTGTATCAGTGTATTGGATCCGTGCAGCTCTTAAAGTGACAGCAATAAAGTGCAGTGTTATTTTACATTTGATTACATTTTCTGTACGTGAATACCTGAAAATCTTAAAACACTGTTTATTTCAATCGTATCTATGAGTGTTTACTCGTCTTTAATAATGCTTGACATGTATATTAGTTAGGCTAGTTGTTTGTCTATGCTATTTTTATGTTCTTCGGCCTTTATGTTCATGATATTCAGCTACAGTTAAATGTTTTTATTCAATAAGACTAAATGTGAACGATATCTAAGTTTTTTTATTTATTTATTTTTACCTTATTGGAATCGAAATTCGGAATCAATAAGAATAGGAATCGATAAGCAGAATTGGAATCGGAATCGTTAAAAATTCAGACGCTGCTGGTTCCGGAAGTATTTTTCCCATAGGGATTTGAAAAAAGTCTTCATTATTACAAACTTTGATCTGAAGCAAAGAAGTATTTGAAAATCGGACAAAAGTACAAAGGTACAAGACTGTGAACTTAACGGCTTTAGTGAGGGAAAGAACTACAATCCCATGAGGCTTTGCCAACACCACAATCAAATAGAAAAACAACGGAGAAATATAAAACTAGCCTGCTCATTTATAAATACATTATAATTAAATTTTATACATAAGTATATTGAGAATGTAGGAAGATCGACTCGATTACGTCATTCGCAGTGATTCATGGGAGTGGGCGGAGCTAACAAGATCTTTTGGAGCATGTTGCTTGTTTCGACTCTCTGATTGGTGGAATTTAGTGCGGCATCATGGGTAATGTAGTCTTTCACCAGGAATTCTGCTGTTAAACCCGATTATTTTAAAACTAAGTTGAAATAATGCAGGCTGACAGATTCAGCAGAAGCAAATACTATCGCTTAACAAGCTCACAGGTTTATAAGTTATCAGTAAAAACCAATTTCCCTGTGGAGAAAAGTTTTACTTCCACTGCTTTTCATGCACTGGTCAGTTTAGTATGGAAGCTTGTTTCCGCCACTGAATAATAAATAAATAATAATAATTGCGACTTTTTCTCTCACAATTGCGAGTTTACATCTCGCAATTCTGACTTTATTTCTCAGAATTGCGAGATATAAAGTCAGAATTGCATGTTATAGAGTCAGAATTGCGTGAAATAAAGTCGCAATTGCATGTTATAAAGTCAGAATTCTGACTTTTTTTCTCGCAATTGCGACTTTATATCACGCAATTCTGACTCTATAACACGCAATTGCGACTTTATATCTCGCAATTCTGACATCTTTTCTCAGAATTGTGAGATATAAACTCACAATTGTGAGATATAAAGTCCAATTCTAAGGAAAAAAAAGACGGACTTTTTTTTTTTTACCACAGAATAGTTTATTTCTCAGAATTTTGACTTTATATCCCACAATTGCGACTTTATATCTCGCAATTGCGACTTTATTTCTCAGAATTGTGACTTTATATCCCACAATTGCGACTTTATATCTCGCAATTGCGACTTTATTTCTCAGAATTGCGACTTTATTTCTCACAATTCTGACTTCATATCTCGCAATTCTCAGAAAAAAAGTCACAATTCTGACTTGATATCTCGCAATTGTGAGAAAAAAAGTCAGAATTGTGAGATAAAAAGTCGCAATTATTATTATTTATTTATTATTCAGTGGCGGAAACAAGCTTCCATAGTTTAGAGATTTTGGCCTATTTGGCTTTTCATAACATGTAGTTTCAGATTTATGGAAAAAACATCCAAAATACACTTTTAACTGTTTATTTTATTGCATTTGTAGATTTCCATAACAGTACATCTCTTTAAAGGTCGTTTTCTCAAATTGAGTTTTCTTCTGGCTGTTTACAGTAATTTCCAAAACATCCCCTCTGTAAAAACCTTTGAGACTGGTTTCATCGGACGTTCAGATTTCTGTTCTGGAAATATATGCAAATTAGTGCCTATGTAATTAGATAATGCCTCATTTGCATATTTAAACATCATTTCAGAAAACTTGTAATACAAAAAATGTTTGCTATCTTAATGTAATCAATCATTACATTACATTACAAGATACATATTAGTTAAATTTCTTATCCTATTCCCCTGGGGTATTTTGCCTTAATATTAAAATATCTTTGGATGACTGACAGTTAAAAAACTTAAGACGTCACGACATTATTGGGGCGGGGTCTAACATACGTCATCTATTTTTCCCCAACATAAAACAAAACTTATATAAAAAAAACAACAATCTAAAATAGATTAAATAAATCATTAGCAATAATTTATTTAGTAAGGTTTATGCTTAAAACTGAAAAAAATTATAAACGACAAAAAAATATATCATGCAATTTAGCGCAACGCAGATTTATCTTTGAAAATATTTTTTTTAATAATATTATAATACAGTTTTGCAATAACGTTACAATTAAATATTTTACAAAGTTCAATATGAATGAGCGACAGAAATGCAGATATTGACATATAAACACATGACACCTGTCACAAGCACCATTATTCTGAATGAAACACCAGTGCACCCCTACACATATAAATGTATAAATGCTGCATTAAGGTTGTATATGTAAATAATAATTTTCTGTGAGGTCTCGCGGTCCATCTGGAAACAAACACACACGCGCGCGCGCGCTGCTGATAACCGCCTCGAATAACAGCAGCAACGACACAAACCTGTGTTTTTGTGGTCAGCTGTATCACCGCCTTCCTGAAATTTAGCTTCGAGTCCGTATTTCCCATTTCTCCTGATATGTAGGTTTAATGATGAGGCGCAGCTCTAATCCCCGTCACCTCCTCCTCTCTGTGTGTGTCATCTGCGGAGGCGGCGGGGCTGCGCTAAACACACACACTTCCGGCACGAGCATTTCATATTCCTACTATGGGAAGGATTTTCTCATGAATATTAATTAGGGGGAGGTTTCGTAAGACCATTAGGCGTAACCAGAGACAATTTTGATTGGTTAAACGGCAGGCCCTGAGTCAGCTGACTCCTGAATATTACCGTTAGTGTGGTTACGTAACTGGACGCCCCAGAAAGGTTACTAAGCAACGTCAGTCGGCTCTAATTCATATTCATAAGCCAGGCCTCTGCCTAAATAGACATAGTAGGATTAATAAATTCCAAACGCACTAGGCAGTTGCTAGGAAAACACTGTTTGGCAAATTTCCCTTTGTATCTTTTACTGTTTCATAGGCATCGCAACCCATTTTCCAAATACAGTATATAACGTAATCGAAGTAGCACACTTTTCGTGTGTATAAAAAAAATATGTATAGAAAACATATAAATAAATAAAAAACCTAGCCTTCCGATAATGCAGATTCTAAAAAAAAATCCGTTTATTCTCGTGGAAATAGAAGTCATGTTTACATTTGAATAGAGTTACAATGAAAACAGTGCATCAGCTGTTGTAAATGTGATCACTTGCGTCCCCGACCGCAATATTTGGAAAATGTCCTTAGATATCATTATAAGTTATAACTGCATGGATAAAATCATAAAATACAAATTTGTTCTTGAATGGGAGAAGCGCTCGTGCACATAAGGCGTGATGTCATCACGCGATCAGCCAATCCCGCACCGCCCTCGTGCTTTACGGGCTCGAGTTTCGCGCATGCGCAGTGACATGTAAATAACAGCATCCGCGGTGGTGTGTTTTTGTGTCGCGCAGGCTCATTAAAATAGACGAATAGTCGGCTTATATTCACAAAGAACCTTATTATATCTGCTACGTTCATGAAAGTACGACTCCAAGAAGAATACAGCGTTAAATCAGTCGAATATCCCGCGAGGATTCACAGCTAAGTTAGTGAAGTGTCAGTTAGCACACAGCTATGATAGAGACTAGCCGGATGAGTTTGAGTCTGACACGTTTATGACGGTTTAATACGACCTTCGCTTGTTTTCTTACATGTAATTGAGTGATTTGAACGCCATCGAGCCGCTTTGAGCCGAACATGCCGTGTGTATGTGTGTGTTGAGCTGTTAGCAGAGGTGTGATGAAGTGTTGAGTGTATAGCATGACACAGCAGGCTGTTGATCAGAGCTGATCCAAGAGATCAATAACACACGTGAAGATACGAGATCGTGGCATTCACAGACATGCTGACAGAAAACAGGTGAGAACACACACTATTCCAGCTAAATAACACGACATGTCTAGCAACGTTAATCCCAGAGGTGTCTCTTTATTCTCCGGGTCATACATGTTGATTAACACAAACTCAGAGAGAGGGAATATGCTAGATTGTAGCATTCATATCAGAATTAAGAAACTTAATATGCAATTAAGTATTATACACGAGAATATACAGTCCAACTTACAATTATTCAGACGCCAGATATAATTTGTGATATTTTTCACTAGTGGGCGCAGGACACTATAGTTCATTTATGTAAGTGAGGAGAGCAAAATAAAGTAAACTGTGACGTATTTTACCCAAAAATTCTTCATACAGTGACTACCAGTAACATTTATACAAATGTGGGACCAAAAATGATTCAGACACTTTGACCTGACCATGTTTTGCTGAAGTGTTTTTTCTTTAATTGCTAATGCTCTTTTTACACACAGACTGAACAAAATGAAGCATTGCTTGGTAACTGGTTGATATAAACTGGTATTATCTAATTGTGTAGTTAAATTTAACAGCTGACAGATATTCAACATAATTCATCTGAGAGACAGTCTAACAGAAGGACGGACAAAACCAGTGAAATATCAACTGATTCTGAGTCATATTTTACTACCATTTTCTAAACTACAGCGAATAAACTCTGATAATGTGAGAAATGTTGACGGTGTCTGAATACATTTTGGTTTGACTGTAAATATTGTGGTTGATCTAGTAATGTGAAGCTGCTGTTGTTGATCATCTGTATTGATGTTGTGAAGGAAACGTCAGCGCGCTGAAGGTGAAGATGAAGAAGCTCAGATGCCTCAGGCCAAAAGACTGAGTTCGGCCCTCCAGAACCCTGAGACGGGCAGGGAATCATGGGAGTCGGAGGTATGAAGCGAAATCAACAACACGCCATCAGGTTTTGAGTAGAGACATCTTACGGACACTGCGACGGTCATGATATGATATGAAAATGTAAAAATATGCAGACTTCTCCACTTTACTGCAACATTGCAGCTCTGCAGATGTAAAGTTAAGTTAACCAGAGAGGTATAGTTCTAAATGTTAAAGAATAGCAGAGTCCACACAACTGCAACTACAACAGCAACAGCACAGAGGAACAATATCCTTGGAATCACTTTCAGAACTGCTTTTTCAGTGATAAAAACATTGACAGCCAATCAGAATCAGTCCTGCTCTGAGGACCTCAAGCATTTAAAGTGGCAGACGACAAAATCACGGCACACACTCAAAATAAACACAACGATATTGTGCGTTGGTGTGGACGCTGATATAGGAATCGCTCGTGGTGTGATCAGGCCTTAATTCAGCAATGAAGTCTCTTCTAGAAGTCTTACTAGAGGGTTTACGAGTGGATGAAAAGCTAATAATGAGTCAAATCCCTAAATTTAGGATGCAATATTAAATATTTTTTTATACCATGGTCTGCATGAATACTGGATTCTGATTTGACCTTTTAATGCACAGGTAGTTCCAGTCAGTTTGATCACCGTTCTGTATTAATGTGCTGTTTTCACTGAAGCACACACACACACACACACAGAGAGAGAGATCGGAGATTGTGCTGTGTACACACAGAGACGTTCAGGAGCACAGAAAATGCTATAATTAATAATTCATTCATTGAAATGTATGTAATCTTACGCACTACTTGATCTCTGATTTAAAGCGGGATCTAACTGACGACAGTAACCCTCAGTTTAACCCTCCCAGGCAAATATCACAGCTTTAAATTGTCAATGCTGGCAAATTACCATTATATAAGCGAATATTGTTACAATTTGCGCAGTGCAAAGTGATCCAATCATAAACTGTTTAGCATTCTCCTATTTAGATCCACACAGTGAGTTGTTTGAGCTACCCTGCAGTGTGTGTGTGTGTGAGAGCGCCACCAAGCCAGAAATGGACCTCAGGGCAAATAACTATCTGTATGATTAAATGTTAGATTTAAAAAACTGCCTTTGGCTTGTATAGTAACACAGTTGAGAAAGGAAAGTGTGGGAATGGCATCGGGACATGAAACTCCGAACTTAAGCCAAAGACTATAGAATAACACAAGATGCATCACTCAGTATTGTTTTGAATGGGGAAAAGTGCATCGCTCAATATGGCAGAATAAGTCCCGCCTCCTCAATAAGAGCCAATCGCTGATTGGTAAAGTCGTCGCCCAAAATGTAGTTTTCTGTCATGATTCGAGCGTTTAGAAACTAAATTTATCAGACAGTTGTTGTCAGATTTCACTGGTGATTTCAAATATGAGATTAAATCGTAAGCTTTATGTTATGTTTCCCCATTCAAAGTGATATGAGCTGCACTTGCGTTTCTAAGATGGCCGCCGCGTGAAATGACTCGTCTTAAAGGGACTTTGGTAATGTTCCTACGCCAGAAGATATAGTCCCGGATCAAAGATCTGTGTGATGTACGTGTGGCTTTAATAAGGATGGGATGTTGTTTGCTGACCTGATCTTGCGGTTCTTCTTCTTCACAGTCGTCCAGTAGCGAGAGCTGGATCAGCAGTCTGGATCAATCCGCCACCGGCAGCAACAGTGGACCGGACCTCATCGGGCCCATCAGTCCCATCAGTGCCTCCAAGCAGTCGGGACACATGGACCCGCTGTCCTACCAGCACATCAACCGAGTCCTGCGGGAAGCCCACTTCCACAGCTTACAGAGCCGAGCCCAGGCCAAGCACAGATGACTTTCAGGAACACACAATCCCAGAGTGTCGTCAGGAGTACCGACGTCGGCACCGAGTCGCTGCTGAAGTTTAAAAAACGAGACGCTTTGAGCGCCGTCGAGCATAATCATAAACACCTCTGATTGGCCGCTGTGTTCATGAGCTCATCGGAGCTTTCTGTGATTGGCTACAATGATCAACGCACTGATGTATATGTACAACATGTTTTTGAAGCGTTGATCATTGTAGCCAATCACAGACATATTTGATGAGCGTGTGACTACGACGGCTAATCAGAGGTGTTTATGATTACGCTCAACAGCGCTCAAAGCGTCACGTTTAAAATTTCAGTATCAACTTGGTGCCGAAGTCGGTACTTTTGACAACACTACAATCCCAGTAGCGACAGGGTAAAACCTCTTCATCTCCATCCTCATTCAATCCTGCTTTCCTAGATCTCTCTCTCTCTCTCTCTCTCTCTCTCTCTCTCTCTCTCTCTCTCTCTCTCTCTATGTTATGTTGAAATGTCATCGGATGGAAAACGCGCCCTGGTACTGTACGCTCTCTGACTAACTAGAGCACAAAAGTGTTCATTGTAAGCAATAACGGCTTGACTATGATGCAAACTTTTGTGACTTTCACACTGTGTGTTTTTTTTTCAGCTGTGTTGAGGATAAAGGAACATTTTAGTGGGGGGGATTTGCACTCGTTGATCAAAAAACATTGATTCGGACCACATATAGCAACTCAGCCGTGCACATTTTTAGATGGGAGGCATTAAACATGGCAGAATATTGTGTTGATTAGTTTGCAGTGCTGTAACGAGTGCGTGAAGAAGTGATTTCCTGCTAATCTCGACACCGTTCTGCAGGATCTCTCGCCTCACAACCATCCGTAAAGCTGGTTGCTCATCCAGGCGTCAGGCCTTCGAGACCCTGCCGAGGTTTTCTTGCGTGCTGTTCGAACTCAGATTGCATTTTAAAAGATTGTTGTTTATTTTTAACTATACCTTTTTGTATGGAAAGATGTACATTTACATTTTACATTCAGATCATCTACATTTCTAAATAAAGATGGATGTTCTTAAGCAAACCTGTGTTGAACTGTTTATTTTTTGCCATTTAAAGAATTAAAATGTCCTGATAATTTACTCTCCCCCACGTCATCCAAGATGTTCATGTCTTTTTTTTTTTTTTCAGTGGAAAAAAAATTAAGGTTTTTGAGGAAAATATTCCAGGATTTTTCTCCATATAGTGACTTCAATGGGGTCCGACGGGTTGAAGGTCCGAATGTGAGTTTCAGTGCAGCTTCAAAGTCTCGACACGATCCCAGCCGAGGAATAAGAGTCTTATCTAGACAAACCATCCGCCATTTTATAAATAAATAAACATTTACTTTTTAACCACAAATGCACGTCTTGCACTAGCTGTGATGTGCCACACATTGAAAGGTCACGCGTGACGAAGGCGGAAGTACATATCTAGTGTTTACATAGCCAACTAACGTGCAAAGACGTGGGAATCTGCCTTTTTCAGTGATATGTAATGAATTAAACCTTTTAACCTGGACCTTCCTATGAAAAGACTTCACAGTTATGTATCTTCTGTCTGATTTTTAAATAGCTTTTTGCTTCAAATCGAACGTTTATTTATGGAAGAAATGAACTGAAAGTTTTCGGTCACTGTCGCGCTCTTTCATACACGACTGCATTCACTAGAGACAACGGGGGGAGGATCTGCCTTTTTCTGGATGTGTAGTGAATTATATCTCAGTGCCAGACCAGGCATTAATGAGAGACGACCTGTGCTTCGAGGAGTTGTGGGAAAAGGTCACTTTAATTAGAGCACTACACGTCCTTGTCTTGTCACATTGGGCTGCATAACAGATTACATATATTAATTCGCCTCTGGTAAGAACGGCTCCCCGTCTCTGCGTCCTCATTACAGATCCTGCTGAAAACACATGCCTTCCTTCCTTCTTTTCTCCTCTGCAAGCGGGTGATAGATGGAAAAAAAAAAGGTTGGGTTACACATATTGGGTCACTATGTTGGGTCATTTTTAAAATCGTTGGGTAATTTCTAGTATTAAGCCGGCTGTTGGGTTAAATATGTATGCTGTATGTACACTTGTGTATTTTGAATTTTAAGTACACAATTTACATTAAATTCTAGTCTCTCCAATATTTAGTTTGTAATTTAAATATATATTTGTTAAGACATATTTATTGTTTAATATACAAATAAACAATCTGCATTTGAAAACAAAGTGTATTTCATTTATTAAAATAATGTCATAAATAAAAATAAATGAACTTAACTGTTGGGTTACTTTTAACCCAACTGGCTTTTTAACCCAATGCATTGGGTTAAAATAACCCACAGTTGGGAAGGTGCTGCACCACCCCATAGTTGGGTTACTCGTTATTCATTGGGTTACTCATTATTAAGTGAGCACAAAATGACCCTGGATCAGTTTATCATCAGTCTTCTGAAGACTGAGAAACTCATTTTGGGAATATATTCTCCGATACTCGACATCCACTAGATTTTCTGACAAAAAAAAAAAGTAAATTACCATTGCAATATCAGGGTGT
This sequence comes from Vimba vimba, assembly GCA_022828995.1. NCBI lineage: Eukaryota > Metazoa > Chordata > Actinopteri > Cypriniformes > Leuciscidae > Vimba > Vimba vimba. The sequence continues at coordinate 54,940,064 of CM040817.1, read as the reverse complement.
TGCTATTTGTTTGCTTTGTGGTTTCAAGATATCTCTAGAAGTCCCTCCTTCAGTGCAAGTGTATGAGATGTTTTAAAGTCCCCCTGTGGTGTAAAATCAAGTTTTCAATGTTGTTTATGTGTCTATGTGGTGTTTTTAATATGCTTTAAGACAAATCATGTGTAAATTCATAAGTCGACACCATTGCTGAGTATTTTCTCCTTAAAACTGCAGTGAACCAAAGACAGTCTCAAAAACACGCTTTGAAATCGCTGGTGTTTCTGACGTCACAAACTACCTTGTAACCAATCAGATCAACGTGTGATCGTCAACGAGTGGATCTCTGAGCTGAGTGAGTGAGTGGAGGCGGGGCTCATTTGCATATTCATAGAACCACAGGCAAGGGTGTCGAGTTACATTCATGATAGTTTTAAGACATGAAGAATTTTTTTCAAGGAAATGTGTCATTTTGGTGACCAAAGATGAGTTTTAAGCGATAAAATTATTGACTACAGGGGGACTTTAAATCATTGAGCATTTACAAGTGTGAACAAGGCAAATTATTGTCATCTCAAGTCACATAATTTACAATATGTTCTTAACACAGCTTTTATATCACCCAGATAAACTAGGACTTTGGCTTCACGTTAAGGATCATGTTATCTTCAAGTTAAACATGATATGCCCTCCATTTACTCTCAGGCTTTGAGTGTTATAAGTGCTCATTCATTTAGACAATGTCGTTCGGCATGACATTTGTAAATGGGAGGAATCTTCCATAAACATATCAAAGAAGCACAATGGACCAAGAAAACTCACATGTGAGCAGCACTTTAATGAATTCATAGCTTGTGTTTCACTAGAATTGAACAATGTGCACAGACTTTAGTCTAAACTTTAACGATATAAATCAAGGGTTTTATAACACTTCCCTTCTAAAAGCATTATAATGGATACCAGCAGATGGCAGCAAACGCTTAAAATCCAATGTGCATTTAGCATAACAGTTGTCATTTCAAGTCAAAACTGTTGGTTACACTTTATTTCGATGGTCTACTTTAGACAATTTACTACCTATATTAAGTAACTTTGCAACTACATGTCAGCTAGCAGTCATTAGAGTATTAGTAGACTTCTTAATATCTGCTAACTCTTTATTTTGATGATCCTCAACAGGTTTTCTACTGACTATAAGTAACTTTACAATTGCATGTCAACTTATTCAACTAACCCGTGTCAATGCAGGCAGATCAATAATACTGTTGAATATTAATGAGAGTTAGTTGACATGTAGTTGACGAGTTACTTATATTTAGTAGAATGACTAAAGTGGACCATCGAAATAAAGTGTAACCAGACTCGTGCTTGATCTGTAATATTAAGCAGGAGAATAAGAATCACTTATGATAAGTTAATTAAAAGTGTCTAATACAGTGATAATGCTACACGTGTGTTAGTAAAGCGTACAGTGCAGGGAGGAGGGAGAGAGTTAAATCAGTTGTCCTTGTTCAGGTGTCTTATTTTTACCATCCGCCACTGAAATCTGGGTTACACTCGAGTCCCGCTTTTGGTCCTTGTCCCGTTCCTGAAATGAGAGCCAGAATAAATGACTTTACCAGTTTATAAGCCCTGCGTGCATATTCAGATCTGCACCATTTCAAGTCAACATGTGATTATTTACTTTCTTAATCCTCATTCTTCTTACAGTGAACTTCAATGCACAATATTATAAAGTCAACACCTCTGAAACGACTTTGTTTCGCTGATGTCTCGTACTTTTCAACTCCTCTCCAGTCTCCATCCAGCCAGCGCTTTTCACCATCCATTCACTCATTTTGATATCACTCCTTGTTGAATATCTATAAGTAAAATGGGTTCTAAATGTTTCATTTCATTCATGATCTGTTAATTGGTAACATAACTGGTAATTTACCAGTAAAGATTGTATGTGTGAAAGGGTAAGGTAATTTTTTTTAATTTATTTTTTATTAAACAAATGCATGGATAAATTGTTCACAATAAGAACGACATGCATTTATTAAATAGATAGGGTGAATTTTAATTTCATGCCAACTTAAAAGTCAAAACAAGAAAGAAAATTAAAAGTAATAGATTTGTTCTCAAATTTGACATTTGGCAGATGATTTTACCCAAAGCGACTTACATTGCATATCAAGGTACACATTTTACATTCTCATCAGTTCTTGATTTCCCTGGAGATCAACCCATGACCTTGGTGTTGCGAGTGCCAACGCTCTACTGTTTGAGCTACAGGAAAATTCAGAGTGTTTAGGAGTTTAGCTCTAGTACACAGATCCTTTCTTCCCAAATAATGGTAGGCTAGTGTGTGTATGGCAGTGAACTGTCTTCTCATGCTGTTTAGATATAGCTGGTGTGAAGCTGGCACAGGATCTGCTGGTCTTCAGTCGTAAGCCAACACTAACATCTGCTCCATCAGTGTAAAACAGCTCTCAGCGGCCTCTTCCACCCCAACACTCCCGCTAATGATGGCCCACTCCTGCCATTAAAGCCACATTACCTTATAGGACTCCATGCAGAGAGGAGAGGAAAACTCTGGAAAACCGCAGGGGAGAGAGATGCACAAGCAGTCTATGGACACATTAATGGCGGGATGTTCTGATTGGGATGACTATATTCCCAAATCCAATGAACCATTTGGGAACTGGTTTAGGACATCTCGCAGAACGCAAACACAATGACTCACATCAGCTCGCTGGAGGTTATAGTAACCCTCTAATAAGGCTGAAACTCATGAGACTGTTCACTGTATGTTTATTTTATTTTTGTAATTTTGATGGGAAAAGGATGCAATGTGATTAGAATAGATAGTGTTGCCAGATTGCAAATGTCCAAATATCACACCAGGATGTCAGAATTATCGTATTTGGTGTATATATATACACCAAATACGATAATTTTGACATTCTGGTATGATATTTGGACATTGTGGACACTGATGGATATAATTGACCCTTCGCTAAGCCACGCCCGAAAACCGCCACTGGCCAATCGTGGCTTAGCAACCGTAACTAGGCGCGGGAGGTCTGGCAAGCTTTCGAGTGAGGGAAACATGCCGAAGCGTTGTGCTTATGGATTGTGCAAATCTGATACCCGGTATCCTAAAATTTTGGACGGGGGGGTGGATTTTGTTCCCTTCCCGAATCCTAAAACCCAAGGGGAGAAATGCCGGGCGTCATCTTCATTTATATAGCGTTTTTAACAATGTAGATTGTTCCAAAGCAGCTTTACATTGATAATAGGAAATTAAAAGTAAAGTGTTTTGGCTTTATAGCAGCTCTAGAATAAAGTTATTGTTCAGCTCGTGGATCAATTGTGATTAAAGGCAAGACGGAGGCTCACTGACATAACTTGCATTACTTAAAAATATATTTCAGCATTTTGTTAAAGTCCACATGAAATCAAAATTGACCATACTTACTTTGTTTGCCTAAATTGATCGTTTTGTGGTGAACAATTCATCCATGCAAGTCAATCCACACAAAAAAATGTTTTGGCTTCATAATCTTTAATCAAAATCTGAAAATGCCCCTCCCCTCTGCGTTTGAGGACCTTCCCTGATGACGTAGGTTTGAGGAGTTGGGTTGGGAAACGCTTAACCACTCCCCTCAAACCGTTAGTCTGCTATGAGCAGAGATGGAGAGGAGGAGCGCTAGAGTAAAACCCTGCCCTCTGTTCAATATTCCGTTTCACTGGGAAACACGTCACAACACTGGAGAAAAGTCGTTTGCAACTTCCGGTTCACGGGGACTTTAATCGACGGCCGCCCTACCCCAATCCGATCGCGACTCTCCTTGTGTTAGTTCTAGTAACGTAAAAGTAAAAGGTAGTTAGTAAAAGGACATCAGGGGGCTTGCCGGAGATCTCCAAGGAAAAGGTTGGTATGTAAAACTTAATCAGTTCATAACAGTAACGTTAGTCACTTATGTGACCCACGGCGTGTGAGCACTGAGCAGTAACTTAGCCTGGCGCACTAAATATATAAGCGGGAGAATGTTGTCATTGCAAAGTGGTCAGGCTAATGTCTTGTGTTTATTCCACAATACTTATGGATAAGCTGTTTGATTTATAAATATTAGATTTTCAAATTTCACTCACCCTGCTGTGCACGAACATAGCTGTTCCCATTTGAATGGTCAGCGTATGAGGCGGCTGCTGCTTGCGCTGTGCTGGGACCTATAACTGTTAGGCTTTATAGCTTCAATTTTGATGAAATTATTGCATATGCATATTATGTCGTGGATATATCCCTCGAATGCATACTGCAGTCCCTTTTGTCTTGCCCTCTCATATATTTCACCTGTTCGCCAAAAATGACTAATTATCTCCTTGGGAATGTCTGAAACCGCTGCATACATACTGTAATAGACGTGCCAGGCGCAAAAGCTTGACAGGCGTAGCAACAGTAACTAAGGAGGGCGGGGCTTAGCGAAGGGTCAATTATCGTACGTCTGGCAACACTGGTGTAGTTAGCACTATGCTGGAGCTGCACGATTCTGGAAGAATTGAGGATCAAGATTTTTTATTATTATTATTTTTTTTCAAATAGGGATTCTCCCACAATTCTGAATAGACAACTAAACAAAATAACATGATTCATTTTTTTTTTTTTTTTTTACTTGGTTTGAATGAATGATTCAATGACTCACTCCTAAATACTTCACTTGCTTCATTACTGGATGAATCAGCGTTTTTTTTTTAAACAAATCTGTTGAATGAATGACTTAATGAATCACTCCTAAATACTTCAGTTGTTTCATTACTGGATGAATCAGCATCTTTAAATGAATCTGTTGAATGAATGATTCAATGACTCACTCCTAAAGACTTCACTTGCTTCATTAATGGATGAATCAGCATTTCTTTTTTAAATCTGTTGATTTAATGATTCAATGATTCACTCCTAAAGACTTCACTTGCTTCATTACTGGATGAATCAGCGTGTTTAAAAGAATCTGTTGAATGAATGGTTCAATGACTCACTCCTAAATACTTCACTTGCTTCGTTACTGGATGAATCAGCGATTTTAAACAAATCTGTTGAATGAATGATTCAATGACTCATTCCTAAATACGTCACTTGCTTCATTACTGGATGAATCAGCGTTTTTAAACGAATCTGTTGAATGAATGATTCAATGACAAATAAATTTTTTTAACAGTCACTTGTCGCCACCTACTGGTGTAACAATATAATCGATATAATCGTTATTTGAAGCGCCAGGCTTCTATCAAAAAGTGCTTAGCCTTATTTTGATTTCTACCGAAGACATCAGTGTTTTTATCCCAGAACTTCTGTGATTAATATAAATATTTGTAACTGTGAATAAATACTGTGTGGTTGAAAAGACTGTTTGTGAAGCTGTTTCATACCTATACTGTACATCTCTCTAGATCAGCGGCAGCGCCAACACAGATCTGAATGTTCACTGTGATCACACATAGACGAAAGCACCATGACGCATACGTGTTGACGTAAGAGCAAACATTACGTGAACGTGCGTTGGAGATTAATATTTTGTAAATAAAATGGTAAATTAGGATTGTGAGAAACGACCCAGTTCGACCACTAATTGTAAAGGAAAGTTGATGCTGCTGATGAGTGCTATGTGTACACGCTGTGTTATGATTTTAGATCGTACCAGAACGCATTCGGATGCATGTTCCAGGCCCAATTCATCATGTGACCTTCTATTTACCCACAAGAATAGTGGTTATCTGTATATTTTAAAGTCTGAAGCAGATTGTAGAAATGAGTTAAAATTATAGCGAAATTAATGAATTTCTGGAAAACACAGCTGCTAGATTTTTTGTTTTTAACCGTTTTAAATGTATGCTTGAGTGCAGTTCTAAGACTCTTTTCTAGTATTCTCTTTCTCATCTCGTCTCGTCTTTTATAACCCTCTCCAAAAACAACCCTCGAACCCCTCTGTTGTTGAAAGATTGGGTCATCCACCAGACCAGCATGAAGTCTCACGGATGGTGAAAACTTGAGGGACATCAAAGGAAGAGAGGCTATTAAAGAGGGCCAAACACAGCAGCTGTTAGACTGTCTCAATGTCTCCTGTGTAGTTACGTTACCAACGTCCCTTTAAGACTATCATTTCACTCAGCGGCCATCTTAGAAACGCAAGTGCAGCTCCTATCTCTTTGAAGGGGGAAACATAACATTTATCATATCTGAAATCACCAGTGAAATCTGACAACAACCGTCTCATACATTTTGTTTCTAAACGCTCGAATCATGACAGAAAACGACATTATTCAGGCTGGATCAAGCTAAAGCACAGTGGAAGCGCGTCTCACTGTTTCTATGGGAACCGAAGCTTCTGACTTTATTGATCAGCGATTGGCTCTTATTTAGTAGGCGGGACTTATTCCACCATATTGAGCGTTGCACTTTTTTATTTGTCAAAATGAAGTGAGTTTTTGCTTAAAACAAGCAAAATTATCTGCCAATGGGGTAAGAAAAATAATCTTAATTCAAATGGAAAGCAAGTTTATTTATCTTACCCCATATCATTTCTTATGTCAATTTAATTAACCAGGAAATGCTTCTTGATTTTTAGAATTTCTAAATATTTGGACTGGAAACAAGACAAAAACACTAAGTAAGAATAGCAAGTAAGTGTACACATTTTCCACTAAAAACTGCCTTTTCTGAGTCAATTTTATTGTCAATTACTATTGCTCATGTTCTCATGGTGCTTCTGTTCTTATGTAGCTTCTAGCTTCTTGTTCTTATTGGAAACAGAGAGAGAATTCAGAGGGTTTAGTCATTTATCTGTCACTTTAATCAATCAGGTACATACATAATCAATTAGTGAGTGAGACAAATCTGACAAAAGATTTGTAGAAGAAAAAAGAAAAGAAAAAAACAGTAACTTTTACTGAAAGTTACTTTGGATAAAACTGTCTGCTAAATGTAAATGTCAGACACTTTTATCCAAAGTGAATTGCATTTACAGTATGTATTTTAATCAGTTCATGCATTCCCTGGGAATCAGGCCCATCTTAAGGGTGCTTTAAGGCAAGACACTCCAGGTGAATATAGGGTAAAAAAAAAGTTTTCTGAAATGTTATGTTTGAATATGCAAATGAGGCATTATCTAATTAAATATGCATGAATTTGCATACATTTATAGAGCAAAAATCTGGTCAGGTTTAAATGTCAGGTGTAAAATTCTTGTTAATTTCTTTTTAAATATATATATTTAAAAAAAATTAACAAGAATTTTACACCTGACATTAATAGAGATATCCAAAACCCCCTCTGTAAAAAACTTTGACTCTTATATATATATAAGAGTCAAAGTTTTTTACAGAGGGGGTTTTGGATATCTCTATTAATCCACAAATCAGAAAATACTGTCAACAGCCAAAACTAAACACATTTGCACCATTTTTTTAGGAATAAAATGTATATATTAACAAAACACTGTTAAAACCTTCAGAATATAGATGAGAATAAAACTGTAAAGTTTGGTGTTTGTATAAGTGCTGTACTGAAGTGGAGATAAAGTGCTCTGAAAGATACAGTTAAAAGTGTATTTTGGATGTTTTCTTTCCACCATTCTGAAAAAAAAAAAAAAAAAAAAAAAAAAACACCAGAAAGCCCAAAATCTCAAAATTGACAGATGCATGAAAAAAAACAGTTTTTGCCTGTATATTGTCTCGCCTTAAATAATCCAGAACCCAAAACACGAAATCAGGGACTCTGTACAGTCAAAAGAGGCTCTTGAATAGAAGGATCTGTGAAGACGCACATCAACAGGCTCATGTTCAGATGCAGATCGGGTGTGTGTGTGTGTCCCATCTGTGCTCATTCCTGTGTTTCACACTGGCGGCAGACAAGGTGCAATTTGTTCCATTTGGACTATAACTGTCAGGAAGAGATATACCCCCACTTAAATAGCAGCCCATAATCTCCTCCACTCCCCGTATTATCCTAATTGAACCCATGGGCTGCCAACCCCATCAATAGCTGAGCTCATCTCCAAATTAATAAAACATAGGCCCCCGAAGTACGGCCACATTACAGCCGAAGGCGCATGGATACAGGGGCAGAGAATGGGCTTTCGTCAGAAAAACTAAAACTAAAACAGAAGAACATACAAGACGAGACTCAAGACAAGATATAGGGAAAACAAGAAAGAGAACCAAAACTAAACTGATAAGACCAATGACTAGAGAAACAAAAAGTAGAGAAATAAATATTAAAAAAGCAAACTTAAGAAAAAAGTAAATTAAAAAAACTAAGATCTAAGATAAAAAACTGGAGTTGGAAAAGAAAAGGGAAAAGAAGACCTGAAGAAAATAACAAAACAAAAAAAGAACTCAAAGTAGATTACAAAGCACAAGAGCTAAAGCTAAGCCAAATGAATTAGCAACAAGGATAATCTGGTACTGGAAATAGGATAATAAAAAATAGCGTAAGCGCTAGGATAATTTCAAGAGCACAAACCGGAAAACACCACAAAGTACATACACAAACCGAACCAGCAAAAGACATGAGGGAAAGAGGCACAATATAAAGAGAACATGAGGAGCAGGTGATCACAACATTATCGAGATTTTAACGGTAAAAGACTGTAAAAATGCTACGGTGAGAAACTTTTAATCGGTTAACAGAAAGATTACGGTGAATAACTGTGATAGATCTAACCGTACATTTTTATGTAATTTTACAGTAAAATACCGTTAAACAGTTTTTGGAAGTGGTCTGGAAGAACAAGTCATTGTATAATTTACAGTAAAAAAAAACGTAAATTGACATTCCCACAATTCCCACATCACTTTTTATGCATTTTTGTTGAAATCTTCATAGTTTTTTCTAATCATTAATGTACATTAGGGTTTTATGTTACATTTAATGTTGTTAAATGAATGTTTACTCCATGATGGTGTTTAGAGTTTGTGTGAATGACACTGAGCAGCTTCTATATATTAACTTTCTCAGCTTGAGATGAGCTTTGATTGATCATGTGACTCTCATCTCCGCTGTGATTGGTGGTTGTCAGTGTATTACAACGGTACAAAACAGATTTTAGCACTTCAATATGTCGGTAAATTAGCATTATATCAGATAATGAAATACGTTTTTTTACTGCAAATTTAAGTCATGTCTGTAAAAAACCTAAAATGTTTTTTTTACGGTAAATTTCTGGCTGCCGTTTTTTTTTTTTTTTTTACCGTAAATGTGTTCTTACAGTGTATGAGCGGGTTTTGTAGAGATGTTTTGCTAATTGGTTATCATTTCGCCCTAGAACAGTCCAGAAAGGGAAGAAATCTTTTGCCAATAACACATGAATACCCATGTATTGTTCTTTTAAAAAGACTGCTAACAATGCAGCGTTAGCCACGTGTTTCATCAGTACACTCCCTGTCTTTACCGGCACAGTGAGGGTCTCATAATAAAAGTGTGCTTGTAATGAAAGCAACTTTAAATGCAGGCAGTGTGAAGCCTTTATTAAATACATTCATCATGTAGCGGTAACAGTCAGTATTTTAATAAGCGAGAGACCCAAACTCATGCCGAGAGCCAAACACACACACACACAAACACTGTGCTTCACAGCACTGGCTTCTTTCCTGGCAGTGAATACAAAACAATACATTTCCAGGGTCTGATCGCTCTTTACCCCGCACGTCTCTAACAGGTTTTGTACCCTTGATTTCTCCTGTCTAAAACAGACAATGCTTGTAGAGAAACCCAAGGCAGTGGGTCCTTGAGCGCTCCTCAAACGCGTCGACATGAAAGGAAAAATTCAAGACACTGTTATAGATCCTCAAGGCTAGAAACTCAAAACTGTCCTGCTTCCCAACACACAACCTTGGGGGAAATGAATCTCCACGCTGACTACTGCTAAATCAATTACTAGGTCAAAATCACTCAATGATCAAGTTTTCAAGATCAAAATCAAGTTTTCAATGTTGTTTATGTGTCTATGTGGTGTTTTTAATGTGCTTTAAGACAAACCATGTGTAAATTCATAAGTCGACACCATTGCTGAGAGTTTTCTCCTTAAAACTGCAGTGAATCAAGAGTGGATAGTGATTGTAAGTCATATTTATGATATGGAAAAAATGACCTTCTCTCTATGGGATAAATTTTACAAGTACTGGTCAAAATGGCTATGGGAGTATGGATTGAACTTAGGAAGATATTGTAAGTGTACTGCAATTATTATGGTTATTATTATTTTTTCCCCTTCCTCACATTTACATTTTATTGGTATTATTATATTGAGAATCTCTCTTTTCTTTTCTTCAGTATGTGAAATATTTGTCCAGTGAAAATAATCTGGATTTGTATGTTTTACGCTGGGACCTTGAACCTTTTATGGACTTGAAAGGACCATTACCAATATTCTCCTGATAAGGATATATATATATATATATATATATATATATATATATATATATATATATATATATATATATATATATATATATATATATATATATTATTTTTTTTACTTCTCCTCTCACTCTTCTGAGACTACTGGGAGAATAACCCATGGATATGACGTTAACAGTATATGAACAACATAATTGTATTTGATACCCCTAGTGACCAGTTTGTTCTGTTCTTTTAAATCTGTTCTACTTAAAGCATATATAAAACAATAAAAAATAAAAGTTGGAAAAAAAACTGCAGTGAACCAAAGTCTCAAAAACACGCTTTGAAATCGCTGGTGTTTCTGACGTCACAAACTACCTTGTAACCAATCAGATCAACGTGTGATCGTCAACCAGTGGATCTCTGAGCTGAGTGAGTGAGTGGAGGCGGGGCTCATTTGCATATTCATAGAACCACGCATACTAAATGAGGCAAGGGTGTTGAGTTACATTCAAGATAGTTTAAGGCATGACGGGAAAAAAAATTCAAGAGAAAAAACGTTTAAATATGTCATTTTGGTGATCAAAGATGAGTTTTAAAGGATAAAATGATTGACTAAAGGGGGCTTTAAAGTTAAAAACTGTCTATGTGTACAGCTATTTGCGCTAATGCCCACTTATACGTGTGTTGCGATATATAGTTTTTGTTGTGACAAATTAACACAACGGTGCATGAAATTGAGCTTGTGTTGCTAGAAGTATCTGTGTTCATGTTCCTGAGGATTAGTTTCAAGCCATAATCTGCTAGCCACCCGTTACGCGCCGGCCTGCTTTAGCGGTCTTAAAAAACCTGTTCTTGAGACCAGACAATAAAACAGCAGACGTCTGGTAGACGGTAGTCTGAGCTAATGCTGTATTTACACTTCACTTCACTGTTGTTTCTGAGTCATTTGAGTTATGTAAGAAATGGTAAGAGTTTGTTGCAACAACAATAAACGTTTGATCTTTCAGTAAACCGCTCTCGCTATCATCTGAAGCAACACATTAAACGTCTGACCTCGAGGACACTAACTAGAGAATTTACAACCGCTGTATATCAGAGAGACACGAGACCTTATGAAGTCCTTCAAGCAGTGTTAGTTTTCGCTCTCCGTCTCGCTCTGTTAGTTTTCTCCCCTGTTGCTTCGGAGTGCAATAGCTCTCTGCCTTTATTTTCATTGGCATTTAAAGAGTGAATGTGCTCGGCTAATGCTGGTGTTTTCAGAGCACACGCGGCGAGTGTTGACCGGCGATCGATGCCTACTAAGATCAGTATGAAACCATTTCTCCCTGTAAATGCATGTCATCGAGGGGGCAGTAATTGATCTGTTTTGGTTCCTTGTCTCCTTTGTGTTTTCTGTTTGCCTGAAACTTTCAGGCTGAGCTAGAGATGCATGATATATCAGCCACCGTATCGGTATCAGCCGATATACAGTAATTTTTAATGTTATCGTTATCGGCCCGATAAAAAAATGTGGCCGATATATTAAAGCCGATAAATAATGTATTTCCTTCAGCTGAGACGCTTCAGATGCACACTGTTCAACATGATGGTTTTGAATTGCTTGAAATATGATTCAAATCACTTCAATAAAGGAAAATACAGTAAAGTGCAACAGTCTGTCATATCGGCTACATAAAATTATAATGAGAACATCATAATTGTGTGTTTGGGACATGGATTTTAATGGTGAGACTTTTGGTTTTGTAATCAGGCTCTCAAAAATTATATAAAAATTTGGATTTAGATTTATCGGCCAATATATTGGTTATCGGCTTTCAAATATAACGAATTATCGGTTATCGGTATCGGCCAAAATGTTCATATCGGTGCATCCTGAGCACAGCAGTCTAGAAACACACACACACACAAACATTCGGTATACTATCCTAGTGTAATCGTCATGTTTTGTTTTGGTTTCATTTTCATCGTTCCAATTGCCTGAATTTGCGTCCTTGTTTGTTGCTATGGTTTCGAATTAGTGCACACCTGTTGGTTGTTTTGTTAATGATCATTCGCCGTGTATAAATGCTGCGTTCACTCCATGCCGCAATTATCATGGAATTGTGCTTTTCTATGGCAACACTATCAATGCCTGAATTAATTTGCGGTGTCAGGTGGTACAAGTAGGAGCTCTCACAAAATTCCCGTTTTACAAGCTGTAATTACGAGCTCAAGAGGACGCGAGCGCTTTTTACAAGTTGAAATCTCGTAATTACAGTAATTACAACATGTAGTGAAAACACCTACGCTCTTAGTTTTCCCAGGATTGCATGTGTCATTGATAATGGTAAATGTGTGTTTCGTGTTCATGAAAGGATCCGTATTTCACACTTAGAGGTTGTATTTTTATATATAGGCTATAGACTTAATGTAGGTCTCAGTTCATTTAAAGTATGAACTACTGGATAGTGGAAGAATTTGATGTTTGAGTTCATATGAAAGTTTCTCACTTTAGATTGCAGACATTGATATCTTGTCAGTTGAATCTCATGACATATCCTGGTAATAATTTACCCCAATATCAAAAGAAATGTTTTTTTTTTTTTGCATAAGAGTTTAGAATATACAATAAAATATATTCTACACCCTCCCCATTCTCATTACATTAAGTAAGTTAATTAATAAATAAAGAGATAAAATGTGAAAAAAATATCACTGATATAATAATGCTATATTACTGGAACTGATAAATATCATGGGATTTTTTTTGTTTTGTTCATTGTTGAGAATCATCACCAAAAATAATGTTGCACAAAAATGGTTTTAATGTTTTCCTGAGACAAATCTGAGCACATACTTCCTTGATCTCTTCTGACCCAGACAGCAACATAGTGTCAGCCCAGATCCGGCCCACGTCCGGTACACATGGACTCCACACGGCCCAGATGTGGGCCGGATCTGGGCCGACACTGGGCTGACACTATGTTGGGAAACGTCTGGAAATAGGTGAGGTTACTGGAGACATTTCTTACTTCAACAAAAGTCTCAGTTTACTCTCCATCTAATCTCCTTGTTCTCTCCCTCATTCTTCCCTCTGGTCAATTTGACCTGAAACTTTTTTTTTTTAAATTGGGTGTTCATCAGAGGGGATCCTGGGACTTTTGTTGCACTTGAACCATGAATACACAAAAAAAAGATGGAATGGGTTTGAGGAGTTTTGTGATTGAAATGTAAAAAAGTAACAAATCCTTTGCTCGCGGGTCAATTTGACCCCCTTAGGAATGAATGGGATGCGGGGAATGCTTCAGTTCACATAGAAAAACCTAAAAATGCTCAAAATTCAAACTAAAAATGCTAAAACTTTACCAAAAAAAAAAAATTTTTTATAACATCTACATGTGTATCTGAATGCATACTGAAATGAACTGACTTTAGGACCCAGAGGAACAGCTCATTTGCTTCATATAGAGCTATAAGGCCATCTAAAGGCATGAAATATCATGATATATTATTATTTTTCCATAAGAGGTTGGCAAAGACAGTAATATATGTAAGATATTTTGAGCTGAATTAAAGGGGTTATGGATGAAATTGTGAGTTATTTTGAATTTAAGTTGAAAGAATGTAAGAAATGTGCTTAAATGACTATTTATTATTCAAATCTAGTCATTTAAAGGTAAATATTACAAAAATTACAAAAAATCTCCCCAAAAAATTTTTCATTAAAAAATAGAAAAAATATTATCAAAATTAAATAAAATAAGCTTTCTGGACAAAAAGAAAATGAAGTATTATTTTAGGGCTTTGGGTCATTTTGACCCGCGAGGGAAAGATGTGTTACAAAGTGCGAGAGAAGGATGAAGGTTTGGAGAAACAATTGAAATTTTAAAGATTCCTTCCTTTCCGTTGGGATGACATTTCTAAAAGAGCATGTGTGTGTGTGTGTTTTAAAGAAAGACAGATTCAAAATGACACATCACATCCCTCACAGAACAGATGTTTGCAGACGTGAATCTGGCACAGCTGGATGTGCGAGCATCTGAGGCGTCCCAGGTGTGTGTGAGGTGGCAGATCTCTTCACTCTCCACATCTACAGTACAGATACACTTAAATGTCTGGACTGTATGCTCACAGACACAATGCCATGTTGTGTTTGACTGCAAGAAACCAACGTGACCTTCCCTCTTAGCCTGTGACCCCATGATCTCATTCTGGGTAATAGTGGCAAAAACAGTCTTCACAGTTCACTGGTGTTTGGAGAATTAGAAAGACGTGCAGAATTACCCAGTGTCCAGAAGTCGGACAGTCAGCGTGTCATAAACATTGACATTAACACACAGGAAGAATGTGTAATGTACACATATGCAAACAGGTGTATATAATGCGTCTTGTGTGTGTTTTTCTTAAAATAAGTCCATTCAGCATGCTTCTGTTTTTCAAATAAAACCAAATAATCCACACATTAGATGAAGTCAACACATGCACAAGTATCTTGGATGAAGCCCATGTGCATTTAGTAGTTATTTACTGCAACAACAGATCAAATTTTACAAAGGAAATAAAACAAGAATCCCATATAAAATAACACTTTTTAAACCATAGTTGAAGGAATTTGCCAAAAAGGTAGGTTTGTGTAAGTCTGAGAGTTCAGTAAAGCTTGATGGTGGATGGCACCAAGGTCTTTCAGTTCAGCGATTTGATTGGCTATTGCCATTTGATTGAAAAAGATAAAGATGGATTGAATCATACACTGTTGCAAAGACCACAAACTCACATAAAACTCAAACTAAAGGAAACACTGATCAGCATAATGGTGACCACACATTCCCATCAATTAGACAGACATAGAAAATATTGTGGGAAAGTTGTTATATATTTTTCCTTGGCTCAAGTTATAAAATATAGATGTGAACCATTACCCTACATTATTTTAATTGGATAAAGGAGAATAAAATAATCAAATTTCAACCTAAATGCATTTCAGTGCTACATTTTCTAAATGTTATAATTATTTGTTAACAAACATGTATTCATTACTTCAATGAGCACATTGTTTCTGCCTTAAATTATTACATTGTTTAAATTAATACATTTTTAGCTAATTGTGATTTTGTATTGTACATTTCTGAAATGCAAAACTTAGACAGTTTCGTCTGATAACAGATCACTGTAAATTGTAATATGAACTCATGCATTTTCTGTAAAGCTGCTTCGAAACGATGTGTATTGTGAAAAGTGCTATACAAATAAATGTGAATTGAACTGAATTTACATTATCATTAGCCGCTTTCCGACCAGAGGAACCTTTTCACAGTTCCTAGAACTATTGGCTAAAGTACCCGGATGTCGGCGTGTTCGCACCGCAGGAACTAGGAACGATTTTAGTTCTAGGAACTCCATTTGTAGGAATTAATTTAGGTCCTACTTCAGAGTAGGGTCTAAACCAGCACTATAGGAACTACCCATGCCGTTTAGTGTACTCTGATTGACCGAACGCACGCGGAGCACCAGCACCCGCCATTTTTAAAACAGCTATAATGTAAACACACAGATTATAGCCTATATTTACTCCATAAACTAACTATACAAACATGGAAAATAGTGATAGATGGGTCTCTAAACCTTTATGCTGAAGAGAAAATCCAACGCAACTTTGAGGGGACCAAGCCAAACATGATTATGTTTATCTGCCCAGCTAGCAACACTGGACATCAACCACACGGCATAGGCTAATAACCTTTTTTTCATATACTGTCTACTTTCTATAACAGTTCTATCTAATAACATATTAAACAGTACTGTTAGACAGATCGCTAACTAATAAACACAGAGAATGCGAGCATTGTTTGCTCTGGCGTTCTCAGCGCCACCAAAATAAAGGTCCGTCGCGCCGTCAAAATAAAAGTCAACGTGCTTGCGTCACTCCCTTACCCCTCCTACCAGTTCCTATGGGCACTTGGCCAGTGCGAACGCAAACAGCAAAACCGAGTTTGGGGGAGAGTAGTTCTTAGAACTGTTTAGAAGTGGACAATTCCTATAACTAAGTTCCTGTAACTATTTGGTCGGAAAGCGGCTATTGTCACTTATCTACTTGCTTATTTTTCAATTATTCCTTGACTTTCTTCTGTTCATTTATTTTTATCCCATATCTTCGAACACATTTTCCTTTTCATTATGCCTTCCTTGCTTTTTTTTGCTCCTCAGCTGAAGTATCTTCTGTTTCTCTATTGGCCGAGTGTTTTTGTGCTCTACTGACCCACACATCTCAGGAAAGCTTAGACATAAGTGAGGATATGAGGAACATTCAAATTAAAGGTGATGAGGAAAAGAAAACATGTCAAAACTAGTCACTGCATGTCAAATGCTCAATGTCAAATGTTCAAGTTCAAAAAGAAATTAAAGAAGTTCAATACAAAAATAAAGTCAAGAGATGCTATGACATTTTTACATTCATGGTATTCATGAACAGATGTGACTCTGTCCTTGTTCTGAGGTCATTTTATTTTATTGATTTACAAATGACTCCTGCTCAGTGTGAGAAGAAAAGACATGTTTCGTTTCCTACTCAATGCATCTGAATCCCCAGTGTGTCTTCACAGGCTCAGGTTAATCATTTTACTTGTGTTTTTCTTTCCTCTCAAGAGCAGAAATCTGCTTTGACAAAGCTCAACTCTTTCCACAACTGACAGGCTATGTGTTTGGTTTTAATTGAGCCCCATTTTCATCTGCTCAAATGGAAAGCACATGGTAAAAGCCGTGCACCTGGTTCTGATCAGCTACTGAGTTACTGAGCTACAACCAAACACACACAAACGCCCAGAGCCAGAAGACCGAAAAGAGAGATTCCTCAATCTTTTCTGAGAGGGACCAATTGAATGCTTGTATTGCTCATTATTTAGCCATTCGGCACAGATGTGCTGTGTAGGTATTAACATTCATTAACTGTTAATGTATGGGACCATGTCAGTGGTAGTTTACAGTTTCAACCACTAGAGGGAGATCAGCACACTGTACTGTCATTTAAATCTGACACAAATTCTGAGCATGCAAAGTCCATTCAGGCCACCACAGCAATTAGATATTTACATTTAAAGTCCCCCTGTAGTCAATCATTTTATCCTTTAAAACTCATCTTTTATCACCAAAATGATGCCTTAAAATATCTTGAATGTAACTCGACACCCTTGCTCTCATTTAGTATGTGCGGTTCTATGAATATGCAATTTAGCCCCGCCTCCCCTCACTCACTCAACTCAGAGATCCACTGGTTGAGGATCACACGTTGACCTGATTGGTTACAAGGTAGTTTGTGACGTCAGAAACACCAGCGATTTCAAACCGTGTTTGGTTCACTGCAGTTTTAAGGAGAAAATACTCAGCAATGATGTCGACTTATGAATTTGTATATAAACAACATTAAAAGCTGGATTTTCACCACAGGGGGACTTAAATCATTTAGCAGATGCTTTTGTCTATGACTGGTGGAGAGTCGAAATGGAAAGTCCACTAGAAGCAGTTGAACAAACAAAAGATCAAAAACATGTTGAGCTGGCAAGTTTATTTTCTTTTTTATATAGAAAAAAATAAATAGAGTAGAAATAAAATGAAAAGTGTTAGTATTAATGTTTTGGGGAAAAAAGATACATCTTTAGCCGTTTCTTGAATATCTTCGGGTCGAGTTAGGCAGGTCATTTCACCAAGTCAAGTCAAGTCAAGTCACCTTTATTTATATAGCACTTTTTACAATACAGATTGTTTTAAAACAGCTTTACAGTGATAATAGGAAATTAAAGTAACAGAGATTGTTTTGGCTTTACAGCAGCTCTAGAATAAAGTTATTGTCCAGCTAAAGTTAGTTTTGATTGATTCACTTCCGTTATTAACTTAGGGGCCGCTAACACAACACCGTTCTGACAGAAAACCCTTAACGCGCTCCGGCTGCTCATCCACACAACAACTGTGTTTGGGGCTCGAGAACGCAAACCTTGAAATAGGTTCCAATGTGCAAGCCTTGAAGAAAAATAAAAAAAATAAAAAAAAAATATATTTTTTTTTTTATCTCTGCACAAGCTTTAAAAACGCAAACCTGTGAAAAGCTGACGGCGTGCACATGCGTATTACGTGTTTAGTCTATAGGTATGCGCGTTTGAATATATATGTGTGCAGGCGTGTAGACATTATTTACAAATTGACTTAAACAAATTACTTGTCTGGCCTTAAAAAATATAATACTGAATTATTTATGGCTTCCGAGTAGCCATGTGAACCAGAACTATTTTGACAACGTTTTATCTGTACAGAGGTAAAGGGAAGGAGAAGGAGGCCTTCACAGGGGAGAGACTAGTTGACACTTCAGGACTGCGTTGTCGTCGTGTCCAGGTGCAGGTCCTTCATCAGATCTGTCCAGATAAAGGTCCGTGAAAGTAATTTTGTGCCTCTTTGGGATGATGGCACCACAAGGCCATTCACTTGTTTCTGGAGGGCACATAAAGTAGTGAGTTTAGGTGTAGGGGAGCAGAGCCAGTGGCTGTTCTGTAGGCAATAATCAGTGTCTTGAATTTGAGCGGCTATTGGCAACCAGTGCAAATTGATAAGGAGAGGAGTGACATGCGTCTCTTCGGCTCGAGCTGCAGCATCTGGATCAGTTGCAAAGGTTTTACAGTGATGCTGGAAGACCTGACAAGAGAGCATTACAATAGTCCAGTCTGGAGAGAACAAGCGCTTGGACAAGGAGTTGTGTAGCTGTGATAGGAAGGGCCTGATCCTCCTAATGTTGTATAAGGCAAATCTGCAGGGGGCAGTTCTACCAAAGTGGTTTGTGAAGTTCAATTGATCATCAATCACAACTCCAAGGTTCCTGGCTGACCTTGATGGACTTATGGATGAGGAACCTAGCTGAATGGAGAAGTTGTGGTGTACTGTTGGGTTGGCCGGGACCACAAGCAGCTCTGTCTTCACAAGGTTTAGTTAAAGGTGGTGGTCCTTCATCCAGCAAGAAACGTCTGTCAGGCTGAGATACGAGCAGCTACCGTTGGATCGTCAGGCTGGAATGAGAGGTAGAGTTGAGTCATCAGCGTAGCAGTGATAGGAAAAGCCATGTTTCTGAATCACCAATCCTAGTGATGTCATGTAGATGGAGAACAGAAGTGGTCCCAGCACTGAGCCCTGAGGCACTCCAGTAGCGAGATGATAGCAGTGATAGGAAAAGCCATGTTTCTGAATGACAGATCCTAGTGATGACATGTAGATGGAGAAGAGAAGTGGTCCCAGCACTGAGCCCTGAGGCACTCCAGTAGCGAGATGTTGGGTCTTAGACACCACACCCCTCCACGACACCCTGAAAGACCTACCTGAGAATTTAGACTTGAACCATTGGATTGCGGTTCCCGAGATGCCCTTCATCTTTAGGATTGACAGGAGGATCTGGTGGTTAACTGTGTCAAAAGCAGCAGACAGATCCAGCAAGATGAAGACTGAGGGTGTGGAAGCTGCTCTTGTCAGTCTCAGAGCTTCAATAACAAAGAGCAGATCAGTGGCCCTTTTGAAACTGTTGTCCAGGAGGTTGTTCTGTGTAAGAAAGGCAGAGATTGGTTGAACACGACTCGCTCGAGTGCTTCTGCAATGAATTGAAGAAGGGATTCAGGTCTATAGTTTTCTAAAAGTGTGGGATTTAGAGTGGATTTCTAATGCTGGGGCCACACCATAAGATATTCGGGCTTATTTCTCCCCTTCCGACAATCCTAAGTGAAGTCCCGATTATCTTGATGGTTCTAAACTTTATTTTATCAGATTTTCCTGTGGTGTGAGGTGTGTTAAGAGTGACCGAACCTGCTCGGAAGAACGTCGGAGCTGCCCTGATCGCGAATCGTAAATATTCACTATGTTGATCAGAAATCCTGATGTGTGGGGGGAACCCCGAGGTCAAATGCGCACGTACTCTGTTGATTGTCTGGTGGAACTAAATGATATCCTATCAGAAAGCGAGCTGACAGAAGAAGGAAGAATAACAACCGCAGTCATGGCGCAGCACAGAGTGAAATGGATATGGACATCGGAGATGGAGGGTCAGCTTGTCGATTTGTGGTGACCATCCTGAATGGTGATGAGTTGATTGACTGGATTGCTAGGGGTGAGGAAAAGGCTCATCGTTTGGCATTGTAGAGGTCTGGTCTTCTGTCTTCTACCTATTGTCAGCAATGTTTATTCTGAAGTCTCGAGAGATTTTGCGAGATTTCCCGTGTTCACAGTCGGGACTCTGGTTGAAAATCTGTTTGTGTGTGGTGTGTTTTCTTCTTCACACCACACACTATAGGGGCAAAACTGTTAAATCTAGGATTATATGTCCTCATGTTTCTTATAAGATTTTAAATATCTTTTGGTGTGGCCAAAAGCATTAAGCGGTGGGGTTATCTAAGCCTGCTTAAATGCTGTAGGAAAGGTACCAGTGTGAAGAGAGGTGTTGATGATGTGCGTAAGTGCGGGTACAACTGAAGACAAAATGGCTTGAAGGAGACGAGTGGGGATAGGATCAAGCAGACAGGTGACAGGTGATTGGAAAGGATGAGTTTGGAGACTCCATATTAAACTCTTAAAAGGATAGATCACACAAAAAAGCCTAATTCTGCCATGGACTCATGAACACACACAAAAATATGTTTTGAGGAAAGTGTCTTTTGTCCTTGCAATGTAAGTCAATGGGCACCAAAACTTGCTTGGTATTCAACATTTTTCAATCAATCTTTTGTTTTTGGCAGAAGAAACAAATGCATTCAGGTTGGATCAACACTAAGGTAAGTACATGATGGCGAAATTTCCATTTTTGGATGAACAATCCCTTTACACTTTGCATGAATTATGGTAATAACTTCAGTTAAACTGTAAACAATCAGCAAAATAAAAACTGAGTACAATGAGATGATTTTATTCTACTCACCCTTCAACCATCATGACCATGAATTACCCCAAAACCTCAATTATTTCCACAGCAATATTACGAACGTGCTAAATATTACTGTAGTAATATATGTCTTATATATTGAGATAAGACTTAATCAAAAGTGTTCATTAACTGGAAAATTGAGTGATAATATTTTAAAGTGATCTCCGTAATTTTCCGAACATGCACTGTTAAACACTGTTAATAGGGATTAAAAGTAAAAAGGAAAGACAATTAAAGCATCCATGTTAAATACAAACATGCAAAGAGACATGAGGATTGAGAAAAACAAGAGATTTTCAGTGAATCATTCATGTCATACATCGTAATTAAATTAGCAATGCACACCACAAATGCGCAGTATATTTTGTCTATTTTCATTCTGTTACAGCATTATATAAAGGAAAAATGTAAAAAATATTCAGGAGGAACATAATTCAGCGACTGAATAGATATTCTTGTGATAACGCGTCACATTAAAACACCAATTCTTCTGAAGCCTGCAAATAAAACATGAAGGAAATGTTACCGCCCATTCAGTCAAACTGACAGATAAGGATTATTTGTAGCGCAATCTTGTGATTTTTTAAATGCTTTGTTTTTTGAAGTGCCTCCCATAATCTAAAAGGCATAGGCTCATTAGGAAAAAGGTGTAACTAGATTTGCAATTCCTGATAGAAAAACCAGTGCCTAAAATCACAATAAAAAGGTAAGTTTAGGTACCAGGTTAGGTTATACTGTGTGTATTTAAAAAGTACAAATAAATACATCTATTCTTTTCAGCTTTTCTTTCATCTACCTTTCTTTGAATGATTGATTTATAATTAAAAAGTGTGTGGAAAGGACAGTTACACAGCTATACTGTTGCACAAGCTTTTCTTCACGGCTCAGTTGAATCTGAGCAGGTGTGTGGGGTGACAGCTGTGGCCGGATCCAGATGTTCAACTAATTGAGTCCCATATATCTTGATGAAGGGAAAAAAAAATAAAAAATCTAGCGATGCATGAATCAACTGCCATGTGTCGCATATCATGTTCACAAATTCAGATTTAAGCAATAGTTACTCTAAGTATAAAAAGCACTTATTCACCCTCACCCTCTTTCGAGCAACTGAGGTAAGCTGAGCTGCTCTTTTCCATACATTCACTGAAAAATGTTTTATCTGATCAATAAGTTATGACAACATATGTTTTTAAATTGCTCTAACTCATCAAAATAAGTTATATAAGATTCAATTATTTTTTAAGTCATTTTAATGTAATTTAAGTTCAAATGACTTAAACATGCAAGTTGATTGTACTTAAAAAAAATCTTTTTTTTGGGGGGGGGGGATTTGTTTTACTGTCACGCTTCAAAAAAGACAAAACAACATAATCGAGCAGTCCATATGACTTCAAAATATTTTGTAGTAATATGATAAAGAAAATAATGAAGTGAGCTGTGAGGGTGAGTAAACGATGACAGAATTGCTATTTTTCTGTTATTAAGGAGACCAAGAAAGCATCTGATGTACAGTCAGATCAACTCAGACACCAGATATCATTTCTGATATTTTTTACTAGTGTGTGCAGGACACTATTGTTCATTTATGTAAGTGAGGAGAGCAAAATAAAGTAAACTGTGACATATTATACCCAAAAACTCTTCATACAGTGACTACCAGTAACATTTATACAAATTTGGGACCAAAAATGATTCAGACACTTTGACCTGATCATGTTTTGCTGAAGTGTTTTGTCTTTAATTGCTAATGCTCTTTTTACACACAGACTGAACAAAATGGAGCATTGCTTGGTCACTGGTTGAGCTAAACTGGTATTATCTAATTGTGTAGTTAAATTTAACAGCTGACAGATATTCAACATAATTCATCTGAGAGACAGTCTAACAGAAGGACGGACAAAACCAGTGAAATATCAACCGATTCTGAGTCATATTTTAGTACCATTTTCTAAACTATAGCGAATAAACTCTGATAATGTGAGAAACGTGTCTGGATAAATGTTGGCTTGACTGTAAGTATGGCGAGGATGATGACTCTTTTCCTCCTCTTCTTCTTCCAGCTTCTCCGTCCACATCTGGTTTGACCATCCGAACGCACCTCATCAATCCTTCGTGTCATCATTAACACAGTCTCTCTCAGTGCCAAAGTAAGCTGTGACACACAGACGTGAAAATGATGAATGTATTTTTCCGGATAGGAAATGTACTCTCATCTCCACTGACATTTCTCATTCCAATGTCATGCCTCTATAGACCTCGTACAACAACAACAAACCAATAGCCGTAATTTCACTGTCTCGGTTAACTATGGACCCGATATAGTCCGGCTTTGAGTAACCCACTTCTAGCCAAAATAACCTTGAATTTGGTTACATGTCGTTTCTGCCAAAATAACTTGCGAGATGTGTGATGTTCCATCATGAAAGCAAAGTCAACAGTGATTACAAGGTGTTTCATTTCTTTGACATGTTATGTAACTGATGACTAGTCTATTCTTGGGCTTTGGTTAGACGTCTATTACATTTTCCCTGACAGCCCAGATTTTGCCTTGTTTTAGCCTAGACGTCAGGGCTGTGTTTGGACGGCTATTAGACATCTTTAAATGCACAATTGCTTGCTGGGTATAGACTGCGTACAACAAGACACCACACAAATACCTCAGTTTAGTTCCTCTTGTTGGCGTGTGTGAGGCTCAGGCATTCCTCTGCAGGGCGGACCTCATGTTGGGCAACACAAATAATACTCAGAAAACTCCCAAACCGGCCATCCTCTCATTTCGGTCGGTCTATATTTAAATTGCACGTTGATTTGGCCGTAATGGTCAGCTAGATTCCTCACCCACATCTATAGAGATGACAGTGTCATCTACTCCCGCAGAATGAACGTCCATTTCAAGGAAAGTCCGTTCACTCGAACATATTTGCAATGACTGTCTCGGGTTTCCAAGTCCTATTTATTTTAATGGGGGAATCCTGAAATCTCACAAACTGCTTGCCGAACTCACGATTAAATAACAACAATAGCAACAAAATCTGATATGAACTGCCCCATAAATGTTGTTTCTTATGCTCAAATAGCGTTAAAAAGTGTAAATCGCGTACTGTCTGAGTAGATACTACATTTTAATTTGAAATGACTTCGCAACTGTTAAAAAGTATGTTCTATATACAGTAGTCAACATTTGAAGTGGATCAAAACCTTTATTCAAAGTGATACTTGTTCTTGTCTTAGGACAACTTTGATTAACTTTTTTGATCCACTTCAAATGTTGACTATACTTTAGAATGAATGTGTGTCCGAAATTTGTCATTATCATGTGACCAACCAGAATCTCATCGGAAGTAGTTAATCCGGAGACTTTTCGCTTACTATTTTCCAAACTATTTGGACATGCTACTCTGTTCGCAAACTATATAGTTGGGAATTATTTGAATTTGGATACAGTAAAAGTCACAGGTTTCTATGGGAACCGAGTGACTCAATGACTTCATCAGTCGTGATTGGCTCTTTAACTTTAGAAGGCGGGACTTATTCCGCCCTATTGCGTGTTGCACTTTCTCCCATTCATAAGCTGCGTCTCAATTCAGAGGCTGCGTCCTTCGAAGGCCGAGAAGATCAAACCGAACGTTGTTAAATAGGACGGCCTATGGAGGATTGTTCTTGTCGACTAGCAATGAGTGACAGTAACATTTGTACTGGACTTTTTTGAAAGTTAATTAAACCGTTTAAACAAAACAGGATTCACAACCTGTCTAAATATGCTCACTTTTGGTCCATTTCTGTATATAATGAGGAGTATAAACTATGTATAATAGCAAATTAGTAAGATATATTTGACCCTGGACCACAAAACCAGTCACATGGGTAATTTTTTTGAAATTGAGATGTATACATCATCTGAAAGCTGAATAAATAAGCTTCCCATTGATGTATGGTTTGTTATGATAGGACAATATTTGGCCGAGATACAAGTATTGAAAATCTGGAATTTGAGGGTGCAAAAAAATCTAAACATTGAGAAAATCTCCTTTAAAGTTGTGCATTTATGTTGGCGACTGTGCTGCATTCACTCACAAAAATACATGTTTTATATATTTACGGTAGGAAATTTACTAAATATCTTCATGGATCATGATCTTTACTTAATATCCTCATGATTTTTGGCATAAAAGAAAAATGGATAATTTTGACCCATACAATGTATTGTTGGCTATTGCCACAAATATACCCGTGCGACACGTGACACATATGGGGTCAGATATGTCAACACTTGAACTGGCTTAAAGTTTTTTTATTTTTCATTTTTACATTAATCAGATATTTGTGTAAGCTGAAACCCAATACTTAAGTTTAAAAGTGTAATATGGCAATTTTTCTCCCAAAAAAATCCTGTCGTCAGCTTTACAGTCTATGGTCGTCACCAGCGCGCAATGAATTCTGGGTAGGCAAGGCAGTGAAGGATGCATCTGTTGTCTCCTTCATTTCATGGGAAACGAAAGACGCTGAGGCGTGTTCCGGCGCAAACGTTCCTTCATGCTATTTTGCAGGTTTAGAAAACAATTGCGCCACTAACCAGGAAAAAATAGTTTAAAGTCAGTGGCGCGTTGCGCATGATATTCATATGCTATTTTAAGGGCACATGCTTGGCCATAATCAATGTAGCGTGTGCACAACGCGCATACACTTTGATTCTCTCATCTACACAGAAGCAGCAATTTTCATTTTTGCAAATCATACATTATTACGATAGATAGATAGATAGATAGATAGATAGATAGATAGATAGATAGATAGATAGATAGATAGATAGACAATTTATTATAAAAGCATACATCTAGCTTACACGTTTACCCTAAATTATCATACGCCTTTTTAACCGAAGTTAATTTGGGTGGGTTTCTCCATCCCCAACGTCCCTGAAGAGAGCGTTGCTCTCCTTGGCTGTGAACCGCTCCTGGCAAATCCGCCGTTATGATAGGAATCCGCTTTAGAACAAGCGCGCCTGCTCTTAAAGGGAATGTGAGATGACGCTCTGATTGGTTTATTTCACGTTACGCCCAAACCACACCTATGAATAATGAAGCTCTTCAGACCAACCCATTTTAGATTTGCGCCTGGCGCAAGAGTCATTTATCCCGCCGGGAAAATAGCAACAGCGCCGAGACCCGCCCACAAAGTTACTTGCGCTTTGCGCTTTGACACTTGCGTTTCAGATCGTTAAAATAGGGCCCCCTGCGTTTCAGATCGTTAAAATAGTGCCCATAAAGTCTTTGGCATGAAAGCAGAGCTATTGAGTTTTAAAGGTTCACCCAAAAAAGTAAAATTCTGTTATTTACTTGCCCTAATGTTGTTCCAAACCCATAGATTTTGGTTAAAACTTTGAATAAAATTAAATTAAAAATCAATGAAAAAATTAAGATAATTTTATTGAAACCTGAGAAACTTCTGTCACTCCATTGAACATCTATGTAACCAAAACTTTGTCCAAAAAAAAAAAAGTAAAAAGTAATGAAGTTGTCATAAAATGAATTCATATGAATCAAGAGGTTTATTTTAAATCTTGTGTAGAGAAACGATGGCTTTATATAATGACCAGATTTAGATCTGTTTTATCTCGGCTGTTATTTGAATTATTATGCTATTAGACAAATTACAGTAATTCTCATTTTTTTATACTGAAAAATCGCTGTATTATTTATTTTTCTTAAATAACATACAAATGTATATAAAATTAGAAAAATAATTAACATTACTCACGAAATCACCACCAGATGGAGCAAGTCGGCACCATTGCTCACAAAAGAAAATCATTTAAAAAAAAAAATGGTCAAATGACTGGCAGCAACAACTGCAAAACAAAACAAAAAACATGAACTTACAGTAAAATATACTCATTTTAGGAAAGTGCAAAAAAAAAGAATTAATTTCATTTTCTATTATTTTACAGGTATTTCCTGAATTATTACAATCAAACACATTCACTGCAAAACACAACAAAACAACAACAACAGTGAAATGACTGTCAGTAACAGAACATAAACTCTGACAGATCTTCACTTATTTCAGTCCAGTTTGACTTTATATTCATACTCTTTCATTACAACAACAGTTATTGTGACAAATCAATAATCTTTAAAAAAAACACCTGAGAGAGACATAAATATAAACATAAACTATTTGCAAATTAATGACATAATAGCTTAATTAGTGTAATATGCTTATAGCAGAACGACAACACATTGTAATATATGTTTTGCAGTATATGATGAGTGTGTGTGTGTGTGGGGGGGGACTATCGATTCTTCATATATTCTCATATTTCATCATGAGGCCATACAATAGTATCAGGAAAAGTTATTATTTTTTATTATTACTAAGTTATTACCATGCTCCACAATGCTGTCTATTGAGGGGGATTTCTGTAGTCATTCGCTTCACTACAACCTGAACCTGAGATGAACAGAAAGCTCTGTTTAGTGTAATTATTAAACACATTTTTGTGATTCCGCATTATAAATTCTCAGATTGATCTTTTTTCTTCTTTTTTTTAAAGTCAACTTGAATGAACAATTAGTTTAAATTCGTGTCCTGCCATTGGAATATTAGATACTGAGTTATGAATATTTGTAGGTGTGGATATGTAAATATGTACACGAGGGGATGTATGTATATATACGCAAATGTATATGTGCGTGTTTGCTGAAGAATAATATATATATTGAGTTTTAGATCTTTTTATACTGTTGTTATGTATTTGTTGTTTTGTGGACAATACCTTCATTGGCACATACTTTGATTAGGACATGGAGGCTGAAGGTCAAGTCATTCATTATTTTAATCAAGGTCATTATTTGCTATATTGCTGTAACCTTTATAACATTACCACTGAACCCCATTACTGCATTATTAATATTGCCAAGGAAGGCTGCGTAACACTAGCCTAAAACAACAGCTGGACTATTTGGAAATAAAACATCAGTGCAATCAACAATCTGCCAAAAAAAAGAAAAAAAGAAACATGGTAATTTAAATATATATATATATAAAATAAAATATAAAGGTGAACATATTATACTAGGCCTATGAGTTTTTTTTTTTTTTTTTTTCAGACATCTGCAAAAGAAAAAATTCTATAATTTACAATGTAATCAGAAGCATTTTTATCTGGTAAAAAAACAAACAAAGACAACCATTTTTCAATGAATTTAAATTAGGATGCAGCAATCACTAAATCACACACTCGCCGAATAGTTATTTTGAATCTGCAAACTTGCATGATTTGTAAACTGATTTTCCAGTCTTCAAAACTACATTTGAGAGTGTAAGATGAACATGTTTCATTATCTTCTTCTCTTGCTCGGCTGCATTTGAGACATTTAAAACACCGATTTGGCATTTCACTGCACAGCTACGGGAATAAAGCTCATTAGTGGAAATGCTACAGCGTTTTAAACCCGACTGAGCTGTTTATCACACTACTAGTTACGTTAGTGACGCAGACACTTGTCTTTTGTCTTGCCAAATCTAGTTTGTAATTTAAAACATTCAGACATTTTTATGTGTGACTCCAGGGTCAATTTCCACTGATATCACAAACAACACACATGACTGCAAACACACCGTACAAGTGAAACGTGGAATTGTTAATGATTTAAGAAGTTGAGGACTGTAACATCTGAGAAAAACTGGAACTGAGAAAAATGACTTTAAAGATTTGTAGTTGTCCAGACAAATGTATTATAGGTAGGACACTGGGAATCTGGCAATTAGATGTTTTAGTAATGAAAATTATTTACATTAAAAAAAAAATATATATAATAAATATATTATATAAATATATATATATAAATATATATTTTGAAGTTACTGTACTCTTTGTACCTTTGAAATACTGTACCTTTGTATCGTCAGCAAAAAGTGAGAAGTCCCACCAAGGCAAAAGGCAGAAACTTCCACATTATCAATATCTGGTTGCTGATCACCATTTACAAAATCATTATATTAACACCTGAATAAAATCTAGTGATCATGGCATTTATTTTGAATGATTTACAGCCATTTTATTGCTATCCTGTGCTTTGGTTGCATTCTGATGGCATTATTAATACATTAGACATGACACAATACCTCTGAAGAAGAGTATCTTCGATTGACACAGTGGCGCAAGAACCCGAGGGGCATGAGACTTGCAAAGCGCGCATTCAAAATGATCACGATAAAACAGATCCTCACACACACTCGACCCGGGGACTGGTTTATAGCGGTGGATCTGAAATACCGCTCACTAATAAACTTCCAGTTCCCAGTTTCCCTGGTTGTAAATCAGTTCTTGCACCTGTTTTGTTTTATGTTGATTACTCTCTATGTATTTAAGCCCTCAGTTTTTCCCAGTTCATTTGTCCAGTATTGTCTTATTATTTAATTAACGTTTAATTACTATTATTTAACGTTGTTGTGTTTTTAAAAAAAATTACTTATTGGATTTACTTGATTAAGTCACACACATTTTTTTTAGTAAATGTTCCTGCTCCTGCTCTATATAACTTACCTGTTATTATCAAGTAAAATCTACTTACTATTCATTTGACGTTTAATTTACACTTAACATTTAATTGAAGTAATTAAGTAATTATTACTTAACTATATTTAATTTCACATTAATAATTAAGTAACATCTACTTAACTAAGTTAAGTAAATTTAACAAATTAACTTTTTACTCAAACACTGTATAACACTGAATTAAACCACACTTTTAAAGTGTATGCTTTACTTGGAAACATCTAAAGTAAATAATACAATAGATATTGTATAAATTCCATTCTGTATCTACATAATAGAAATAACATGACAACAGAGACCTAACCCTACTTGGTACACAACACACAATGACGATAACATTCGATAGATCGTTTATGAGTATGAGTGTGTCGTTTTGAGTAGAATTATTCCAGATGTCACAAAATGGCATGTTACCAAACCTAACAACAAAAAGCAATGATAAAACTGTGTAAATACAGCTGGAAAACAGTGAAAAATCAACTTTATTAATTATTCATGCCCCAGTGCATGATGGGAACACCAGTATCAGAAAAGTTGAGTAGGTATTTAAAATTTATGCTTTAATTTCTACAAGCTTGAATTGAGTACTAATATAGGACTTTTTTTTTTTAATGAATTCTTGCCTGAATTAACTTTTTCATGTAGAAATTACATTCGTTTTTATCAGTGTACGATCTCCTAAGCGTTCCTTGTGGACTTATTAAAGACTCTTATTGTTCTCCTTTCGTCATGAGCTTTTCTACAACAACCGTTCCTGACAATCCAGCTGCAATGACCTTCCTTAACTTGTTTTTTTTTATTATTATAATTTTTTTTATTTAGAAATAATACATTATTCTGGAAGGGAAAGCAGCTGTTCTACATATAATATCATCAACAAAAGCATTTCAGGCTTGGATTTGAGATGTAAATGTAGACTACGGGTCAGCACAAGCGCAACAGACTCAGACTGAGGCGTAAATGAATATGTGTCACAGCTCACTAGCCAAAGTTTTCCCAGTGGAGCACTTCCGGCCTTCCTCGGGCCGCCAGAAAGGCATGAGCAACCTCAGAATCGCACATGTGGCTTTCTTACCATTTGTCTCTTTTGCTCAGATTGAGTCAGCGGTGATTTAGAGGGAAACGGGCATGCTGTGATGTTTTTAAGAGCGATGATTGTGCGGTTAGAGCACATTCATCTCAGATTAGAAAGTTACTGCAGCTCAGATCTAATCAGCTCAGACTCATCAAAGGGAGTCTTGTTTTTGTCCAGCATTTAAAAAATGGATTTATGATTTGTGTTTCTTTGGCCAATTAAAAACATTCTCCACTTTGAATGGTATTTTTGTACTTTCATTTTATACAGTCGTGGCCAAAAGTGATGCCCAGCCTGTGGGAAAATTGACCCTTTATTTAAATATTTTGTAAGTTAACATTTAGTTAACATTTAGTTAACTTGCGCTAAAAGCATGTTAAACATTTCTAAAGCATGTTTTAATCAAATAAAATCAAATAATAGAAAATAAAAATAAATAAAATGAAAAAGTCAAGGGCCCCTACTAAGGGGCTGTTTACACAACACCGTTTTTAACTAAAAACGTGAATGCGTTATGCGTTTTGGCCGTTCATTTACACGACAACAGAATTTTAGGTGCCTAAAAAGGCAAAGTTTTGAAAACAGGCAAAAACGTGAATCTCTGAAGACGATGACGTCATGCGCATGCGTATTACGTGTTCAGTCTATAGTATTTCATCGCCATCTACTGGCCTGGCAGCAGAATACAGCGTTTTTAGCCGTTTTTCTCGGATCCGTGTGAATGGGGATCGTTTTGACAATGGTGTCGTCTGTATGCGGAAAACTCAAAGGAAAAACTTCTCCATTTTAAGCATATCGTTGTCGTGTAAACGTATCCTAAAGCAAACAGTGATCACCATAATGGTGACATCTGATGGAGTCGCAGGTGGGATGAGCCAAGGCGGAGCCGATAGGTCAACAGGCCAAGGTGGAGCAAAGGTGGAGCGTTCAGACTGTCAGTTCAAATCCGATTGGAATCCGGACTAGATAGGGATCAGATTTAGATAGTGTGAATGGTTAAAAATCATCTTTACAAATCCGTTTCAAGCATCATTCATATGTGGTTTGAAATCCTGTTTAAATCGCATTTCTGGAAATCCATTTCAGTCTGAACGACCTGATCAGATTTTGCGTGGTTTATGTGACTTTCTCATGGCACGTACAACGTAAACGTCAGACGTTGTTATAGGAAACATGTTGAAAGTCGAAACAATGCTATATTGTTGCAAAGTGCCGGACGAGCAAAAAATGACAATATAACGGAGACATATTTTGAGACGACAGCGCGGAAAAAAAGTCCAGCACGACGGCATTGTAAAATTTAAATAAGACGACATCTTTATTGTAAAATCCTCCATGTTGTTGTTTGGCGAATGCCTACCAACGCAACGTCATCGCCATAGAAACCAATGCAGATATTACGGAAAACAGAAGTGCGGCATGAGACACACAAATCGGATCTGAACAGTTGCGATACACCGTGTGGACATCAATAACTTTAGATCAGATTCCAAGCGGATACACAAATAATCGGATTTGCCAAAGGCTGAGATTTGCAATGATATGAGGATGATAGAAGTAAGCTTGACGTGATCAATAACGGTAACTTCACTTCCCAACAAGTCAAAGAAGCAGTCTCAGTGCTGTCTAAAAAAAAAAAAAAAATTGGACAGATAGATTACAGTTCATAGTGCTGTCTTTAAAATAACAAAGATTCAGGACCAACAGATAATACAGGGTGTGAGGCAGTATCTCACGTGTTCGTGTCAATCAGCCACGAGACACAAACACAAACAACAGTGAACTCAGGAGACATCTGAACTGAAGTACAGACTCGAACACGATAATTAATCAAACACAGCTGATAACAAGGAACCAATAATGACTGTAACCATGGTAACGAAAGAGTGGCGGGAAATTCAAACACATGTGACTAATGAAAACAAACTAAAAGTCCATGCAAATTGAAACCAACTGAACACAAGTGTGACAGAAACGAGCCTGTTTACATGACAGTCGCATTGGCACATCTCTGATTTATTTCCACATATGAATGAGGCCTGCAACCGATCTCGAAATATCCGAATGCATGCGTTTTTTTTCCTGTTTACACGGCCGTTGAACACATCCGATCTGTGAGCAATAGACTATGTTTGGGGCCTTATTTCTTATTTAATTATATAGTGGCTCCTTAAAGTATGGAAGCTTGTTTCCGCCACAGAATAAAACATTTTAAAAGATAATTGTGACTTTTTATCTCACAATTGCAAAAAGTCAGAATTGCGAGATATAAAGTCAGAATTGCGTGAAATAAAGTCACAATTACGTGTTATAAAGTCAGAATTCTGACTTTTTTCTCACAATTGCGACTTTATATCACGCAATTGCGAGTTTAGATCTCATAATTCTGACTTTATAACACGCAATTGCGACTATATATCACGCAATTTTGACTTTATAACCTGCAATTGCGACTTTATATCACGCAATTGTGAGAAAAAAAGTCAGAATTGTGAGATTAAAAAGTCGCAATTACTATTTTTATTTTTCACTCTGTGACGGAAACAAGCTTCCATATTAAAGTATAGATGCACTCAGTACTAAAGTTTTTAACATTAATATCCTGCAAGAAGACACAAACGGTCCTCTACCTTTTGTTGCTCACAGAAAGGACTGCCACTCCCAAAATGGATTATACAGGCAAATAAATGTCTGTCTGTCTGTCAAGGGCAGTGGTTCCCCAAACCTTTATTGGAGACCGTCCCAGCACTGAACATTTTGCATGTCTCCCTTATCGGACACACCCAATACAAGTCTCGTAGTCTAAACCAGGAGTGTCCAAACCTGCTCCTGAGGGCCACTTTCCTGTGGAGTAGCTCCTAATCACTTGCCGGTAAGTTTCTAGAGTCGCTGAATAGCTTGTTCAGGTGTTTAATTAAAAGGGCTGGAGCTAAACACTGCTGGAAAGTGGCTCTACAAGAGCAGGATTGGACCCCCATGGCCTGAGATGAATCGGGTGTGTTAGATGAGACGAAATGTGCAGTGCTGAGGGTCCTCAATGACTGGTTTGGGAACCACTGGTCTACATTAATCTGGATGCATTTGTTTCAAAATGCTCTCCGTCCACATTAGCATTTTCAAGCGTTTTCCAATGCTAAATTCTCCTTACTGCGCATGCGTAAACCCTCGATAAAGCTCACTGAGATGATGACAAGACATCATAAAGTTATCATGCAAATCTTCTGGCATGCGTTATCATTAATTGGCAGGATAAATTGCATAAAAATTAACGGATGAATCATGCAAGGATGATTCAAGATCTTTTTAAGGTCTTCATTTGTATAAGGGTAAATTAAGACTTTTAAAGGCCTTTTAAAGACCCGCAAAAACCCTGTCAGGTCCTGGGGACTATTTCACAATTGGCCGGATTCACCGCATGACAACAATCACGTGTGTTTCGTGTTTGTTCTCACACCTTCAGTTCCACTAATGCTCACAAATCTGTTTTTTATAACAGTAAAATCTCTTTTCATGTAGTTGCAATGTTATATTGTGAAAAATGATGATAAAACGTAACTTCATTGATAGTTTAGGCTTATGTTGAACTTTATTCTTGTACAAACAGACGCTGTATTAAACAGTACATAAAGCATTGAATGAAAATGTCTCTGAAAAGTCTGTGTATTTGACAAATATTGCATTTATTTCACTTCAGCTGTGGTAAAGTATACAAACACAGTGCGAGCGTCACTATGGGCGTCACTATTTCACACTTTAAATATTTAACCCTGGGTCAATCTTAACCCTGGGTAAAGGGAATCCTGGGTTATCTTTATTTACGCTTCACACTGATCAAACTATACCCGGGGTTAACAGGTAATCCTGGGTATTCATAAACTGCCATTTCACATTTGCATATTCCTAAACCTCGGGTTAAAGTCCTTAGTTTAAGCATATTTCGGTTCTTCTTCACTGCAATTGTCGCGTTTTCCATCGCCATTTGACATTTTTCCTGTCATACGCAGAAAAAACTGTTTATACATCGCGCAATGTTTCCGTGACTGTCCGAAGCATGCAAATATGAGTACGCGATTGGTTGTCGGTTGCTAAGCATCTAGTTGTAACATTCTAACACCAAACAATACGCTTAAAACGGAAAAGTTTTTCCATTGAGTTTTCCTCGTACAGACGATACAATTGTTAAAAACGATCGCCATTCACATGGATCCGCGAAAACGACTAAAAACGCCGTATTCTGCTGCCAGGCCAGTAGATGGCGATGATACACTACAGACTGAACACGTAATACGCATGTGCATGACGTCATCGTCTTCAGAGATTCGCGTTTTTGTTGTTTATACACTTTCAAACCCGTTTTCAAAAGTTTGCGTTTTCAGGCGCCTAAAATGGCGTTGTCGTGTAAATGAGCGACCAAAACGCATAAAAAGTTTTTAGTTGAAAACGTTGTCGTGTAAACGGCCCATAAATTACAAGTGTGAAACGCTCCTTTACGAGGAGTGCAGTGTGAAAAGCCCTATTGATTGGCACATTACAAACAAAAGATTACTGAGCACACCTTTAACACTACATGTTTTACATAAATGATAATAACGAGTTAAAAGGGATAGTTCACTCAAAAATGAAAATTCTGTCATCATTTACTCACATTCACATCCCTCCAGACCTGTATGACTGACTTTCTTCTGAGGAACAAAATAGAAGATATTTTGAAGAATGTTGGGAATGAAACCATATTTGTGAGCACTGACTTCCAAATACAAACAAACAAAAACCTTTTCACAAAGTTTGGATTGACATCTGAGGTAATTAATTTGCATTTTTGGGTGAACCATCTCTTTTAAGATTACAGATGCTTAATTAGTTTTAAAAAGTGCTGAAGTGAATCTCTAAAGTGTGCAAATTTCCACACTGAGAGCTTATTTTAAAAGGAAAGAAGCAACTCATCACTTTATAAAAATTGTGTTTCTTCTGTGTTCTTCTCTTCTCTAAACATACAAATTCATCCTTTGTGGGTTAGTCTAAATCAGTGGTTCTCCATTCTGGTCCCAGTGTCATTTCAAGGGACACAAGGACTGGAATTGAGAACCACTGGCCTAAATTAGTTTAATATTTATATATTTTTATGGATAATTTATTAGGATGTTAGGGCCTTACTTTTTCTAACAGGAATTAAACATTACTTATACTGTATGGTGTGTTGAAATCTTGGACATGTATTATACTATTGTATTGTATTGTAAAAATGCTTTTGCAATCTGTTGCTTTTTATTGTCGTACCATTTCAGATGTATTATGCGTCATGTTTGCGTTTCATAAAATTCTCATAAAGATATGCAAGGGTTTTGTCCAAATGGCAACACTTAAAGGGGTGGTATAATGCCCTTTTCACAAGATGTAAAATAAGTCTCTGATGTCCCCATGTGAGTGTGTATGTGAAGTTTTAGCTCAAAATACCGCAAAGATATTTTTATATAGCATGTTAAAATTGTCACTTTTTGAGGGTGAGCAAAAACACAGTTTTTGTGTCTGTTCCTTTAAATGCAAATGAGCTGCTGCTCCCAGCACAGAGGGCGGAGCTTCAAGAGCTTGTGTGTCCTTTTACCTCACACACACACACACTGAACATTTCAAAAACTTTTAGCCTTTGATGTTCAAACCGGAGCCAGACAATGATGGAGAGACTCAAGAAGTGACAACATGTAACATTTCTGAATAGTTAGTTGGTGAATTTATGTAGCTGATGTGTAGTTATCTTCTAGTCATTGATTAGCATATTCTGTCTTGATCATCTATAAATCGTGTTCAGGGGGCGGGGTTATGTAAATTTTAGGGTTTGTGATGTCACTAACCCAGGAGGAATGTGGTGTAGTCTCTACCAGCCGTTTGTTGTAGTCCTTAAAAAGCGATTTCTTTAAAAGCAAATATCTCCCTTTGCTTTGAACTTTGAGCGCTGTAACTTTGCAGATGTTGTTTATGCTCAAACAGCAACATTACACACTAACTAAAGTTAGAGAAGTGAAATCATGATCAACCACCCCTTTAAAATTAATATTTTGCTAAATAAAATATACATCCTGACACTTAATTCATTCATACCAGTGTGGGATACACATAACGATTAACACAGGGACACTCAAACGGCAGGGAAGGGTTAACCGGGACAGCTGACGTCAGGATCTGGGGGTTGGTAAATTTAAAGTTACAGAGAGAATATTAGTACCATCCATCCAGGATTTATTAATACATATTCAAGTTCTCAGATGATCAGCGCTAGTAAAACTGATGCCACATGTGATCATATATCACTGTTGTTTATTAATGCAAGCTGATATTCCCAGATATTTCTTGTCGGCTGGTCTGTCCGTGTTGAAATTCATGTCTGGCATCTTATTGTCAGGTTTTCCTAATATTGAGAATCAATGAGGACAATAAAAAAAAAATCAAATTAAGTATTTATTGCATATACAGTTACATATATAAACTACACATTTCCCCCATCTCTGCGATATCACACCAAATAAAAAAGACATTTTGTTAAAAATCATTGTTTCATCAACCATATTTTCAATGAATAGCATTTTTAATCAGCAACCAATGTGGACTTGATTCATTGCCACCCCAAAATTCAGACAAAAAAATGTATGCAGAAAAATTCTCCTTTGGATGTAAAGATTGCATTAAAGTGGCATTATCAGCAAATTGGTTTAGTGAAAGCATCCATATTTGAACACAACCGGCCTGAATGCGACACACACACAAACACTGTTCTCTGAATGTTGATTGATTTTGTAGAGGGATTTACAGTCAAACCTACAATTATTCAGACACCAGATATCATTTTTTATATTTTTTACTAGTGTGTGCAGGACACTATAGTTCATTTACGTAAGTGAGGAGAGCAAAATAAAGTAAACTGTGACATATTATACCCAAAAACTCTTCATACCAGTAACATTTATACAAATTTGGGACCAAAAATGATTCAGACACTTTGACCTGATCATGTTTTGCTGAAGTGTTTTTTCTTTAATTGCTAATGCTCTTTTTACACACAGACTGAACACAATGAAGCATTGCTTGGTAACTGGTTGATCTAAACTGGTATTATCTAATTGTGTAGTTAAATTTAAAAGCTGACAGATATTCAACATAATTCATGTGTGAGACAGTCTAACAGAAGGACGGACAAAACCAGTGAAATATCAACTGATTCTGAGTCATTTAGTACCATTTTCTAAACTATAGCGAGTAAACTCTGATATTGTGAGAAATGTGTCTGAATAAATTTTGGTTTGACTGTATTATCAGCAACAATTCATTACAATAGATCACATACAAAAATCTGAACTGTAAAGCAAGCAGTTGAAGCAAAGACAGACAAAACACAGGCTATTTATTTGTTACTTGAAATTTGATTTAATTCAATGCCTTTAATGATTTGCATAGTATGACATGTATTGATAACGACAATGTCAATATTTCATTTGTAACATGATCCTGTTGTGTGATATATATATTTATACATGTTGTTACAAAACAGAGTTATATATGTCCAGTTTTTAGCTGAGAGAAGTTGTTCTTGCTTTCCTTGAGCTGGAGAGATAAAAGTAGACTGTCAATCAGAGACCCATCATTGGTTGAGCACAATCCTCTTAATATCATCTTAACATCATCAAGGAAATCTCTGTATAAACATACATTTATACAATTATGTACATTCATGCTGGCACGTGGTCACAACGATAAAGAGAGAGAAAAATACAATGCATTAATTTTAGACATTTACACGCCTTGACAACGACAGATTTGAGAGAAAATTAATGGAATTTTCAACCTGAAAACATACAATTTTATGTAACTGGAAATCATAACTATTACAAAACCAAAATAAAAAATGTAGCCTAAATTAGATGTGTGAATGTGTTTAGGCTACATTTATTTACATTTATTTAATTTTATTGTCGTAAAATCTCATTGTATCTTTAATTATATCGGGTATTATTCTTAGTTTGTCTATCGCATGTAGAAAATATCTGTTCAATTAGATAAAATGAGTTCGAGTAAAAAAAAAAAAGAAGAAGAAGAAGAAAAAAAAAAGATCCAAACTCTTCATTTCCCGTCTTTTCTTCATCGACGTGTTCAGAAATCCGCCTTGCGACTGTGTCTTGTTTATCCGTTTCAGATCTGAAGGTATCCCACACGACGCATTTTAATCCGTCAAAATAGCGAACACTTATATTTATTTCCCTACTTTAGTAGTTTCGTGTTCTCCAAATGTGCAGAATCAAATCCAGAGGGTCCGCCTTTTAGGAGCGCCTTGAAACGGTTCCCTCTTATCTGTTTTCATCGTCTAACCCGGGGACGCCTTGAAACCGCAGATCCAGTTATTTCTTTTTTTCAGATAACCCAATGCGGACGGGCCAGCAGCCAATCAGAGTCTTGTTTACACTCCGTGAGTGACAATACGCTGGCAACGGGCCAACCAATCAAATCCTCCTCTAAATAGAGCCTTTTTTGAAAGCATGTTCAATAAACCCAGGTCTAACACAGGCTATTAGCGTTATATAAACTACTGAGAACTATATTCAGTGCAGTCACAGTAATCAATAGACTTTTGTATGCTTCTATCGCACTTATTTAATAAAGACAACCCTTTAATAGTGTTTGTTTTAATTAATTATGTTGACTGATGACGTTTAAATAATAATAATAATACATTAGATACATTTTAATCGACGTTGTGGCAACACAGTGTGGTAAGGTTTGTTCCAGGTCGTTTGCACAGCAATGTTGAGGCGTTTAGCTCTTGTAACCAGTCTTTAGTGTTTTATTTTGCTTGAATTTGCCGCTCGCCTCACTGCGCTCTCTCACCATATCGAATTCCTATTGGTTGCCGGTTTAGACCAATCAGAACGCGGAGTGTCCCCGGGCGAGCGACGCCAGCTCATTATTATGCGCCAATCCGACCAATGAGCGCGTGTGTTTACTCTCCCGGAGTGGAGATTCTCGATCGGCACCGGACAGGAGAAAGAATCGGTGTTTGGAGACTCGATTCGCGACTTCAGCTGCTTCAACCGTATGAGGGGAACTAAGGACTAAACCACTGAAATATGCTTTCTAAAATTAAGGGACATCATTGACCTGCATATTTTTTTTTAATCTTTATTTCTAATTAAAATTATTTATTGTTATGCGAGGATATAACATACCAGTAAGTAACACATTTATTTGTATGTCATTGTGTCGCCTTACGAAAAATAAAAATCTAAATTACTTAAAAAATAAATAAAATAATCTTAACTAGCGAAACTGCACTAACAATTATTGTGCAACATAAAAAAGGGGAAATGGGAAACCTATAAATAACTTAATAAATCTATGCATTCAGTTGCAGTGCTATATACGCAACATTTACACATAGCAATTTAGGCATTTGTTTAATAAGTAATTTTGCGAAATTAATTTTTTTAAATTAAAACATATAAGGCCGCAATACTCAATATTACCTAGGGATATTTTCATGAATTCTGTAACCACGTACAAATTAATAGGCTAACGCAACTCAAAATAGTTGTATTGATATAGCAGTTTTTGCGCTTTAATATTTCTAGAATCTACAAATGTATGTACTATTTAATAGGCTATTGTTCAATTAGAAATATTCTCTAAAGAGCATGCATCGCAGTCCGATCTGAAACATGACAAAGAATAATAATAAAAATGAAACGTGCATCATTTAGATTTCCATGGATCTATTACTATTAGACTGTATTACTTCGCTGCTCAGTGCTTAATCATAATGAAACATTTTTTGATGGATTTATGAGGAATATTTCAGTATGAGATCGAGCGGCTCGCGTGACTGCTGGTGCCCGAGCAGCGCGTGCTTCTCCCGGCCGGATAACATTACCGAAACACACAAGCTATACATTAAAATAACATCACTGTCTTTCGTGTGTGAGCCTCTGACTTCGCCGAACACAAGATAACCCAGTTGAGTTATGGTTTTTGGTCACTTTGACTAATAAAGACGCATTTTTTACGCATTTTACTTCATGCATTGTCATGCACGAGACACAAACAACTGCTGTGTTTGCGTCGCGATTATGCAAATATTTAACAACATATCACGTTTCGGCTGTCGATACAAAGCTTTAAAGTCTTCAATGGCATGCAAATGCTGAGATTAAAACAAAGGTTGGATGTTGTGAGCTCGAAATGGACGGCTGGTGGTCAGTAATGGCTGACGGAGAGAGAGAGTCAGTCAGTCATTCAGTCACAGGGAGACAAAAGCTGAACAAGCCCGGTGTGTGTGTGTGTGTGTGCATGGCCTGACACAACGCGAAACACTGCATTTATTTGAATTGTACATTTTCTGAAAAAGCTATAGTCTGTGTATATCAATTAAATAAACAATTTCAATGATTAATTTATCGTGTTACATGTTCTCCAAACGTGTGATTATTCTAGCAGAGACAGAAGAAGCACAAAAGAGCCTCGAGTGATGAAACGCGGTTAAAACAGATGAATATTTGTACAATATCAGCTGGTTCTGATTGATTTAATTGCTCAAAATAAGAGCTCAAACAGATAAAAGGAAATTGCAGTTGTTTACATAGCCTATATGTGCACACACACACTTGTGTTTTTTCCCAGTGTATTCTGATTAAAAACCAAAGGCAACGCGAAAAAAATCGGTTTCTTTTGGCATGGTATTTATATAGTTTATAAATGGTTGCTTTTTATATTGATCATAATCATCATGCATGGTCCAACTAGCTATCCTAAAATAAAATATTGACATAATACCATGTGTAAAATAGGACAATTATTTAAAAAAAAAAAAAAAAAAAGATTAAATTAATTAAACGCATGTATGCAAATCTATTTTATTTTTAATTTGCACATATATATAAAACACAATATAAGATTTCATTCATGTGTAAATGATCTTTTAACCACAACAAAAGCAACAACAGAGTCGAGAGACATTCAAATCCTGGAAACAATATGATTGTCAAGCTTGCATATTGTTTGTTTGCCATCATATGTGTGCGTAATGCTTATAAAACATGAACACACAATTTTTAAATATATTGTTTTCTGTGTTTTAGGACAAGGCGTGTATATTTATCACGCATCGGTCTCTCTCTATTACAGGCCTATTCAATCACTGCCATCTCTGGCCTTTTCACATCCATTCATTCAATGGACGTGCGTTCAAAAACCCAACGCAGTTCTTCTTTATAAGCGAATGTAAATCAAAATTAGCTCTCGATTTATACAGCAGTTTTCTTTAATATGTCGAAAACTAATAGCATGAAGCAAATGCATATCAGGTTTAGTGCTAGTGTGCCATACCGAGATTATAACAACGTCTCTCCTTTCTTTCTTTCTTTGTAGAAAAGATGATTGAGGACTTCAACCTGAGCAGGAGAGGCGAGCTTTCCGCGATCTCAAACGCACACGGATTACACTACACAGGTTTCATCTGATTTCCCCTCGGTTTTTGGATTATATCTTCGGTTTAGCTAGTAATGGAGGGTCGTGATTTCTCTGCTCCGGCGCACCTCCTCTCGGAGCGGGCCACGCTCGTCCACCGCGCCGCCTCACGCGTATCCTCCTCCGGCCACGGGGCTGTGCAACACCCGCCGCATTTCCCACCCGGGAAATATTACCCTTCACACTTACCCATGGCGGCGCATTCAGGTGTGTTGTGCTTTTATCTCATTCTGGTGTTCAGGTGTTGTGTTTTTATCTCATTCTAGTGGCTTTTCCATGGATGATTTTGAAACGCACGATTGTTGAGAATAGTGTTTATGTTTATATAGGCCTGTTGTTTGATTGATTATGTCTAGTAGTCTTTCTCATTGCTACGAAAAGCCTCTATTGTAGCATAAAACAAGACTTTAATCCAGATATCAGCTCAAAAACCCTACACATTAGAAACGATTTATTGATATTTATTGTCATTTTTGCTCTTTTCAGGTGGTACAAAATAACCAGTGTACACCATTTGAAAACCATTGAATCGTTTGTTTAGATTTACATGATCACTTCTTGTCTTTTCTCGGTTGTTATGATCATATTCTTGCTTGGAGATTTAGACATAAGACTAAAAAAATCATTGTGTTCTTGAATAACACACCCATTGTGAACAACATCTCGGTTTAATATGAATTGTGACATATATTGGGCATATAACAGCTAATATTATCTGTAAGGTATTGTAAAATAAGTTTAAATTATATACATTGTGCTTCAAATTAAGGTTTGAGAACAGAATGAACGTGGTATCTTTTAATATATATATATATAAAAAATATTGTTTTGCATTTGTAGTGCATTAATTTTTGAGTAGCCTACTAAGAAGGGTCTGTTTAATCTTAATAGCCTAGTTAAGATTATTATTATTATTTTTTACAGTAAACAGTTTTGCAGTGTTACTGTATGAATGAGGAAAAAGGTTGATACAGTCAGATACAGTTTTCTTAATAATTTGCTCCATTTCTGAACAAAGATCCACATGCTCTAAAATATGCATTCTTGCCCAATTGATCAATAAAGCATAAGTGATTCACCAACCGTAAAAATTGTACATTTTAATCAATTAAATGAAGAATGTGATTGTTTTTTTGCATGGCTGCGGGCCTTGACGTTCTCAAGCACATGAATCCATTTAGTGTCTTAATTGCGTTTAGATTATTTTGGGAACAAACAGATTTACTGAACGCATGAAATGATTATGAATTTAGAAATGATTATTTTGACCCAATTTAGACTGCTAAAATGCATTAGAATTTTATTGAAAAGAAAATGTTTGTACATATCCTGGTCCTTATATTAAATCGAAGTATCTACAATAACAAGGCATTGTTCCAGAAGTTTCCATGCTCTCTGATATTTGTGGTTGTAGAATAGATGAGTCCATTTGGCCTTGGGGAACGAGTATTTAGGCTAATGTTAGCTAAAGATTGCAGGTGTGCTGTTAACCGGATATGACAGTGTCTTTTGGTCGTACACCCCAGCTTGCCGTGCCCTTAGCTGTCATCGCTGTTCAATGATTGAGACAGGTGAGGGATTGTAGAGAGAGAGAAAACTCACAGAGCTCAGAGTTTTATAGCTTTGTCTACGGTCTCCTGCTTGATTCATGCGGTGACGTTATTGTAGCATCAACACAGTGACTGCACCTTTATTTCAGACCGGGTTGATGGTCAGCAATCGTTTTCACACTGGTGTTTGTATCTAGCTTTAAAATGTGTCAAAGGATTTTTTAACAAGTGATAAATTGGACAGATATGAAAATTTTGGCCGATACCGATAACCGATAATTCTTTATCTTTGAAAGCCGATAACCGATATATTGGCCGATAAATCTAAATCCAAATTTTTATATAATTTTTGAGAGCCTGATTACAAAAACAAAAGTCTCACCATTAAAATCCATGTCCCAAACACACAATTATAATGATGTTCTCATTATAATTTTATGTAGCCGATATGACAGACTGTTGCACTTTACTGTATTTTCCTTTTTTGAACTGATTTCAATCATTTTTCAAGCAATTCAAAACCATCATGTTGAACAGTGCGCATCTGAAGAGTCTCAGCTGAAGGAGATAATAAATTATTTATCGGCTTTAATATATTGGACAAATTTTCTTATCAGGCCGATAACGATAACATCAAAAATGAACCGATATCGGCCGATACCGATATGGTGGCCGATATATCGTGCATCCCTAATATGAGTGATAAATTGGACAGGACGATATTTGACGATAAATCTAAATCCAAATTTTTATATAAGTTTTGAGAGCCTGATTACAAAAACAAAAGTCTCACCATTAAAATCCATGTCCCAAACACACAATTATAATGATCTTCTCATGATCATTTTATGTAGCCGATATGACAGACTTTTTTCGAAGTGA
This sequence comes from Vimba vimba, assembly GCA_022828995.1. NCBI lineage: Eukaryota > Metazoa > Chordata > Actinopteri > Cypriniformes > Leuciscidae > Vimba > Vimba vimba. The sequence continues at coordinate 54,895,214 of CM040817.1, read as the reverse complement.
TTCCAATCATATTTCAAGCAATTCAAAACCATCATGTTGAACAGTGCGCATCTGAAGAGTCTCAGCTGAAGGAAATAACACATTATTTATCGGCTTTAATATATCGGCCGAATTTTCTTATTGGGCCGATAACGATAACATATATCTGCCGATACCGATATGGTGGCCGATATATCGTGCATCTCTAATATTTGATATTTTGAAATGATCAGTTTATGAAAAACTGTGGTCATTCTGGCTTGTTAATGGATAATGCACTTTTATTTATTTTTTCTTCATATATTACAGTGAAATTTGGCAAACAAACAGATGCATTAATAGCGTTACAGTGTATCAACCTACAATTGGCGTACCTATAGTCAGGGATTATATTGTTATGTCTGCATCTTCCAGAAATTATACCTAAATATTATAAATATCTAAATAAAAAAAATCACACACTTAAATCCTATATTAGTCCACCACTAATGCATATGTAACTTAACAAATACCACTATTTATTTAATCAAGGCTAAGCTAATTTTTGAGAGCCTGATTACAAAAACAAAAGTCTCACCATTAAAATCCATATGTCCTAAACACACAATTATAATAATGTTCTCATCATAATTTTATGTACTATAATAATGTACTTTTTTTCCATATATTACAGTGAATTTGGCAAACAAACAGATGCATTAATAGCATTACAGTGTATCAACCTACAACTGGCGTAACTATAGTCAGGGATTACTTATAGTTAAGTCTGCATCTTCCAGAAATTATAACTAAATATTAAACAGCTAAAAAATCACACACTTAAATCCCATATTAGTCCACTACTAATGCATAACTTTACAAATACCACAATTTATTTAATCAAGGCTAAGACCACACTTAAGGACTTTTTATCATATGTTAATTTAAAAAATCTTGCATAATATGACGTTTGTTTGGTTTCTATTGTATTTTTATGATATTTGTATTTTTATAATTGAATTATTGCCATGAAAACAGCTTTGAATGCTGACATGGCACTAAATAAAACAATCTGAATCTGAATAATCAAAGCTAAGCTAAGAAAAGCAAACCATGGTTATGCAAACCACGCTGGACGGTCACCAAACCCGTTTCTCTCTGGTCAAGCGAACGGGACCGGTCGATGGCGTCCCGAGGCGTGAAGGGGTGTCGTTGGATTCGCTCGCTCCCTCACGGCCTCGCATGAATACTTTACAAAGAACATGAATATTTCAGGGAATTGATGTACAAATGCATTCAGACGCAGGTTGGGATCCCGGCTCAGTGAAAGAGCTTGTGTGGTGTCTTTCAGAGGCTTTATTATTCAGCTGCTGTTGGGAAACGCCGATGTTCCTCAAAAGACTTACGAAATGTTGGGCACGTTTCTGAGAAAGTTCTCGATTTCACTTCTCCTCAACTCCATTATTTCGGTCGTTTCTGTTTGGTTTGCTGCTTGTTCTTGGACTGAAGTCACACTTTTTGCATTCATCTCATCACAGCATCTTATACAGGTTACAGGACAAAGACATCAAATCAAGCTCAGTTTAAACATTGACCAAAAACCAATGCAGATGTTCCTCATTAGCTTTGGTACAACAAGTACACTACAAGTACAATTAAACTTTTACATGTGCTTAGGGTTCAGGATTTGGATTAGGCCATATCTAGCCTTTCCCAAAAGCATCGTTAGCCATGTATGGTCGCAGTTTCTGTCATTTTCAGCATAAAATTTTTTGGATCGATACGATTTTTAATGTTTTTAAAAGAACAGCATTTATCTGAAATGGAAAGCTTTTGTAACATTAAACACTACCATTCAAAAGTTTGCAGTCAGTAAGAATTTTTATTTTTTTGGGAAAGAAATGAAAGAAATCAATACTTTTATTCATCAAGGATGAATTAAATTGATCAAAAGCGACAGTAAAGACATTTGTAATGTTACAAAAGATTATATTTCAGATAAATGCTGTTCTTTTGAACTTTCTATTCATCAAAGAATCCTGAAAAAAAATTGTATACAACTGTTTTCAACATTGATAATAATCATAACTGTTTCTTGAGCATCAAAGCATCATATTAGAATGATTTCTGAAGGATCATGTGACACTGAAGACTGGAGTAATGATGCTGAAAATTCAGCTTTGATCACAGGAATAAATTACACTTTACTTTATATTCACAAAAAAAACAGTAATTTTAAATTGTCATAATATTTAACAATATTACAATTTTTTTATTTGTGTTTTTAATCAAAAACTTTTGACTAGTAGTGTAGTTCGAGTCAGCGTTTCCTGAAATCATAGTTCGTTCCAATGAACATTCGCAAACAGCATCGCAAAGTTGTGTGGATGGAACGACATCTATATGAAGTATAGTTTCTTGTTTGCATGACATCTGGAGTTAAAGGTGCTCTAAGCGATGTTGGGTTGACGTTCAAAGTATTGTCAAATAAAACGCTAGCTCAACCCTCCCTCCTCCTCATCCCGTCCCCTCCCCCTCCCTCCCGTGCTTCCTGAAACAGTCATGAACCATAAGAAAAAACAAACTGGATTTACACACCTGTCCAGCATAAACGGAGACACCTGAATGTCGGATCGGAAGCCCTTCTGCCGGTGGAGTTCTCGCCACCTTTTGAAAGCTTTTCCGATGTAAATTCGGGACTTTGCGCGTTCCTTCTCCTTTTCCCTCTTCTTTGTTATTTGTTCATCAGAACGTCATCTCTTTGGTCGGCCAAAATTCTTAAGAATATAAATTTCTAAAGTTAGTCGCTGTTGTTGTCTAGGACATCTCTCCCCTAGCTAACTTCCCTCTCTCTCCTCCACCCCCCACACCCCCCTTCATGTGCACGTGCACTAACCCCCCAACCCCCACCCCCACATCATTCTTGTCGGTTATTGGCTGGAACACTGTTTGTTATGTTTTGTGGTCCAGGCTGGGCCAGTTTGTTTTTGTTGCCGTTTGTGGAGCCTGGGCTGTCTACAGAGACCGCATTTTTCTACAGTGTGTTCAGGGGACAGACAGCTAGTGGATAGTGAGGAGATTTTTGCTGTATGTGACAAATGTTTTGGCCTAAAAAACGTGTGACATCGCTTAGAGAGCACCTTTAATGAGCCTCATTTATGAAACAAATGTACGACAGAAAACTGGGCGTACGGTCATTTCCACGCAAAAGTTGGCATTTATGAATATGGATCTGACTGGTGGCTTCCATCAAATCTCCTGCCAGGTCTCAGCTTGTGTACGCATGTTTTTGAGTTAGTGTGAACTTTACTTAGCATAAAGTATTTTAGTAAAGTAAAGTATTTTGATCATTAAAGAGACTATTTTCCTGACTGACAACCAAAGCTCATTAGTCGACCATTAACCGTTAAGATTAGAATGTCAAATTAAAATTAAGTTAGAATAGATGGCTGTCTGACTGAGACCAATTAAAAATACCACAAATGCCTGTTTTTTTTTACAGGGGTTTTGCTTCAAATAGCAGCATAAACAAGAGAACATGAGGATTCGCCCTTCGTCACGTTACACACCCGTGAATGGAGAAAAACAGAATAAAATTAAGTATATAAAGGAATAAAGTAGATAGCCTAGCACTACAATACACAAATATTTTTCACTTAAATGATTAACATATTAACAAAAGAAAAAAACAGTGTGATGCTCATTTTTGTGACACTCTAACGCATTATATTTGTTTTCTTCTCGCACACAACATATCATATATTCTAGCGTTGCTAACTTGACATGTCAGCCATTCATCATCAAACTAAAATGCAGTCAACCAAACATAAAAGTTGCTCTGCTCAATTTAAATAGTCCGCTGTGAAATCATTCTGCTATGGGATCAATATCCCATCAAAAGTATTGGGGTCACGGATCAAAAAATAATAAGCGTGAACTTAAAAATTTAAAAACACATTTAAAAATATATTGCAAAAACAGAAAAAATAAATAATGCAAAATGATCAGAATAGCAATAGTGGTCCACTAGTTCTAGATTGACAGCTCCTCCTCTAGCCAATCAATCGAAGAGTGGAGTTGACGTCACTCCAATGCGACTCATGCTCGCCCACCTATTACATCATCAACATTGATCAGTGGAAGTTAGAAGGTGTTTACCAGCCACTTTTCCGGAAAGTTCGCTTTGGCAAGCTGTTTCGAACTCCCAAAACAAACTCCAAACGAGCTTCATTTTGCCCTGTTTTTGTTAGAAATTACGTCACGCCAGATTGTTCTTCGATTTTGCTTGAAGTATATCAACCTTAGCATCAACACTCACATTTTCTTAAGAAACTGAAGAACTCTAGTCTGTCAGCCATGGCGATGGACGATGGCATCGTCTATCGGCCCGAGTTGAGTTGTGTTGAGTTGTGTTGAGTTGTGTTGAGTTGTGTTGAGTTGTGTTGAGTTGTGTTGAGTTGTGTTGAGTTGTTGATTTGTGTTGTGTTGAGTTGCGCTTCGTTGTTGAGTTGTGTTGTGTTTTTTTGAGTTGAGTTGAGTTGTGTTGATTTGAGTTGTGTTGATTTGAGTTGTGTTGATTTGAGTTGTGTTGATTTGAGTTGTTGATTTGAGTTGTGTTGTGTTGTGTTGTGTTGTGTTGTGTTGTGTTGTATTGTGTTGTATTGTGTTGTATTGTGTTGTATTGTCTATTGTGTTGAGTTGAGTTGTGTTGTTGTTGAGTTGAGTTGTTGAGTTGTTGAGTTGTTGAGTTGAGTTGTGTTGAGTTGTGTTGAGTTAAGTTGTGTTGTGTTGTGTTGTTGTGTTGTGTTGTGCTTTGTTGAGTTGAGTTGTTTTTTTTAGTTGAGTTGATTTGTGTTGAGTTGATTTGTGTTGAGTTGAGTTGTGTTGTGTTGTATTGTCTGTTGTGTTGAGTTGTGTTGAGTTGTTGAGTTGAGTTGTGTTGTGTTGTGTTGTGTTGAGTTGTGTTGTCTGTTGTGTTGTGTTGTGTTGAGTTGAGTTGTGTTGAGTTGAGTTGTGTTGTGTTGAGTTGTGTTGAGTTGTGTTGTGTTGAGTTGTGTTGAGTTGAGTTGTGTTGAGTTGTGTTGTGTTGTGTTGTGTTGAGTTGAGTTGAGTTGTGTTGTCTGTTGTGTTGAGTTGTGTTGTGTTGAGTTGTGTTGTGTTGAGTTGAGTTGTGTTGATTTGAGTTGTGTTGATTTGAGTTGTGTTGATTTGAGTTGTGTTGATTTGAGTTGTGTTGAGTTGAGTTGTGTTGATTTGAGTTGTTGAGTTGAGTTGTGTTGAGTTGAGTTGAGTTGAGTTGGCTTCCTTCCTGTAACCCCCGACACACTCCCAGACCAGCTCCATTGTTTCTGATCACAGCTTTGTGTGTGTTTTACAGCATGTTGCTCAAAGATACCCCCCCCCCCCCTCTCCCTCCCTCATTCCCTCTTTTATTGTCTTGGAGGGGCAGAGCGTCTCTGTCTGTCCCCTAACTCTTACATCCGTCCTGGATATCCCAGCAACCCGGCTCTGTTTACAGGCTAACCCTGCTGACGTCTCCTACCCTCGCGTTCTACCTTCCAGAGGGGAATAAATAACTCTACAGGGAGGTTTTACTAAAGCGCTCGTCGTGTGTGTGAACGAGGAAGAAGAGGGGGAATGGGGATGGGAAGGCAGGCACAGGTGTTCAGTGCGGTTGGGAATGTGTGTCTGGTGTTTATGGCAGGCCTGATGAAGGGGTTTGTCGGCTGATATGAGCTTTGCCTAGTCGTTAAGTCTCTCTCACTTCTAAACGATCTGAGATAGCAGTTTTAGGGCCCACATCAAGGGCTTCACCGTTACTGTTAGAACCAGTTTCTGTTCTACGTAATGCTCTTATTGTGAATGATTCACCAGTGCACGTTTATCAGAGTCGGCGTGTTCGGCCTGAAGCTGCGCTGCACGCGAGCGATTCGAGAACGAGCGGATCTGAATGCTTTTGAATCACTCTTGATGTGCTTTGACGTCATGCACCAATCTTCAAGTCGAACACACCTCATGTCTTCGTATTAATCTTTCATCAAACTACACTTCTCTGAGTTAACCCTTCTTACTACTTCAACCTCTCCTGTCCAACCTGCTAAACCTCTCATGACCCAATCAATTCTTGTTGTTTAACGGCTAAGGGTTGATGCGTTCCAAGAGGGTTTTATTGTTTTGTTTTGTGTGTGGCTGTGTGTGTGTGTGTGTGTGTGTGTGTGTTTGTTGAGGACTTGACTAGAGAACGGATGTGAAGATCCTCACGACTGGCTCTTCTGTAGAAAACCCAACCAGAGTGAAACCCACACCCAACACATATACATATACACACATATATATATACATATACGCACAATATATATTAGGGGTTGCATGACTACTGATTTCTGCTAGTCGATTTCTTATCAAAACAATACTCGAGTTACTTGACTACTCGTGGTTCATGTTAACTTACTGTAAATGAAAAGACATGAAATAGCTAGATCTTATCAATAAACATTTATTAATTCATAGCCTAATGCAACAATTACATAAGTAAACTCTCAAAACATTATAATTATGACATTTCATTTTTAAATTTTCATGTAACAGTCTAAAGCCAAATAAATAGCCGTTCTTGCCTTTCATTTCAGACGTCTGCTTCTAGGGGCCGTTCACAATATCGCGTCTTTTTCGCGCTCAAGGTCGTTATTTCAAATGTAGGCGCGCGGCAAGCGCACTCATAATGAAAGCAACATGGTGCGCTAGTTTTTCCAGGCGGGTTTTTCCTTGTCATCTCCAGAAATATATCTAGTAGTAAAGCTAATGCAAGGGCTAGAAATCAATTAATCCTTTGCTGATACTTCTTCGTCGTCATCATGGAGCGTGCAGTTCATGTTGCATAGCAACGACAGACGCCATGGGAGCACAAGCGCTTGCCGCGCTTTCCACACGTTTTTAGATGCAATATGTGAACGCCCTCTTGCAGAGTTGGCCAATTACAATATTTTTCCCATCCTTGATGAAATACTTCCACACATCTGACGTGTGGTGTCTGTTGGTGACGTTCGCTATTTTTAAATTAATTTATGGTTAATGGACGTTCGAGTAGTCGATTGTTTCCAACAGCGTCGATTAGTGGTTGAAGTAGTCGATCTATCGGCTACTCGACTAGTCTATGCAAGCTCTAATATATATATATATATATATATATATATATTATATATATATATATATATATATATACACAGTGCTATGCATAAGTTTAGACACCCATGCTAAAGTTGACTAAAAAGAGGAATAAAAAATCATCTTTTGGAAACTGAACTTAATACCTTAATTTAAAAAATAGGAAAAATCCAACCTTTAAGGACACCAATTTTCTGTGTGAATGAATAATGTATCGTAAATAAATAAATGTTCTTCCTTAAAATACAGGGTGCATAAGTCTGGACACCCCTATGTTAAATTCCCATAGAGGCAGGCAGATGTTTATTTTTAAGTATTTAAAAAAAAAATTTTTTTAGGATACTATGCATCCTGATAAAGTTCCCTTGGCCTTTGGAATTAAAATAGCCCCACATTATCACATAGCCTTCACCATACCTAGAGTTTGGCATGGGGTACTTTCCATAAGATCATCTCTCAATGCAAATCAAACTAGCTATTAGGCTAACTGCAATAAAAACCATGCCAATCTCTAGGTATGGTGAATGCTATGTGATGATGTGGGGCTATTTTAATTCCAAAGGCCAAGGGAACTTTATCAGGATGCATAGTATCCTAAAAAAAAAAAAAAAATACTTAAAAATAAAAATCTGCCTGCCTCTATGGGAATTTAACATAGGGGTGTCCAGACTTATGCACCATGTATTTTAAGGAAGAACATTTATTTATTTACGATAACATTATTCATTCACAAAGAAAATTGGTGTCCTTAAAGGTTGGATTTTTCCTATTTTTTTTAAATTAAGGCATTAAGTTCAGTTTCCAAAAGATGATTTTTTATTCCTCTTTTTAGTCAACTTTAGCATGGGTGTATAAACTTATGTATAGCACTGTATATACCCACTATATATATATGTGTGTGTGGGTTTGTGCATCATTTGTGTGCTTAATTTGACCAGATTAGCAGCCATTTGCTTTCCCAAGGGTAGATTTAGCTGTAGGGTTTTCTGATTGGCCAGTGTGTGTGTGTGTGTGTGTGTGTTAGTGTGTGTTTAGGGGTAGAGTTAGTGTAAGGGGAGAGAATATACAGTTTGTACAGTATAAAAACTATGGAGAATCCCCACAAGATAGTGAACCAGACGTCTGTGTGTGTGTGTGTGTGGCTTCCCCTCACACTGCAGGTCAGGCGGGCACAGCAACCTTACACAAAGAAGACAAGCTGGGCGGGAATCCTTCCCGTATCACATAACCCGTATCGGCTTCTCAAACCCGCCGTGTGTTTTACTCTTCACACTTCCCTTAAACTACTGTAGCTCTCCAAGAACAAACCATTCAACAAGACGAGCAGAAGAGATGTCTCTCTCTCTACCCCCCTCAGGCCAACCGCGTGCGTGTGTGTGTGTGTGTGACAGCTGTTAGACATTAATAACGGCTCAAGCAGAAAATCCAGATTACTTGTTTTTGATTTCAATTTTATTATTGTAATCTTTCAGAGAAAAGAGCAAAGGAAACCGTGTTGTGTTTGGATGGAAGTGGATTGTGGGTCGTGTGTGTGTGTGTGTGTGTGTGTGCCTCATGATGAACCTCACAGTAACACTTTACAACCAGGGCACATTAGTTGATGCATTAACTAACAATGAGCAAGACATTTGTCATTAATCTTTGTTAATGTTAGCTAATTAAAAAAAAAGGTCATTGCTAGTTCATGTTAGCTCAGGTCCATTAAATAATGCTAACAGATACAACTTTTGATTTTAATAATGTGTTAGTAAATGTTAGCATTAACTGAGATGAATAAATACCTGTGTTGTTAGTTCATGTTAACAAATGGAACCTTATTGTAAAGTGTTACCTTTATATTATTTAAAAAAATATATATTTTACTGTTCATTGACAAAGTGTTTGGTGGATTTTATAACTCGCACAAAGAAAAAAATTAACGCTTTTGCTATTGGTCAAATAATGGTTATCCGTCTCAAAACGGCTGAATATATATAGACCAATACGATCTGTCTTTAATAAAGTATATCTTAACCCTTAAGCTTAATAAATAGATAAATAAATAAATTAATAAATTAATTAATTAATTAATTAATAAATTAAAAATCATCATTATTCATTCATTCATTTGTAAATTCATTCTTAGGCTTATTTATTTAACCTTATATATATATATATATATATATATATATATATATATATATATATATATATATATATATATATATATATATATAATCAGTTCTTGGGATTATTTAATAAACATATTTATTTATTTATTTGTTTATTTATTTGTTTATTTATCTGTCTATAATTAAATCTAACAAAAAATGTCTTGACAGATGTACACAACACACATCGTCCCTCTGAATGTTGTATTTTTATTTGTATAATAAATGTGTAATTAACGCATAAATGTATAAACTGAGAGACGCTGCACTCTTATTTTGTGTGACTCTGGCGTTAGTGTCCACAATCCATCAGTTTGTTTTCATAATCCTTCATTAAAATTAAATGACTTTTCTCTTGACATTACCAACGGCACATGGGTGTGAAAAAACAAAAACAAAAATCAACACTTCTTAAACATTCAGTTAAATCTCAGTGCTGTCCTGCATTATTACCCATTCAAAACACCATACATCACGTGACAACGCCGTCTTCATTCATGCAGTTTCAGCACCGGTCCTGCCCAAACATAAGGTTTTGTATTTTAACTAATACATATACAATAAAGCTGATAAGCTGTTCTGAAACTAAAGTAAAAGGTCAACAAAGTCCAAGATGAAAAGAGTTTTGCTTATCTTGGTACGTTGTTTAAAGTCAACATTCCCTTAGTTTAGTCAAGTCCACTTCATTTGTATTGTGCTTTTCACATTGTTTCAAAGCAGCTTTACAGAAAATCATGATGTTGAAGTTTCCTGGAAATATTGCACATTATGGAAGCAAATTCATGCAGTAAATGTATTGCTGATTATGTCGTCTTTAATAAATCTATTACTGTAGGCCTGCTTTCACAAACATGATTAAACCTTAGTTCAATTAGGGACATTTAAATAGCATTTAAATAAAATATATCTATCTATCTATCTACAAAACTGGGGGTTAATACTTCATAACACTTCATTCACATGTTATTTTAATTATATGGCTATTCAGAAGCAAGCCTTTATTGCTTTATGTCAAGGCGAACCTGTGTCTCTTACTGTCAGTTCACACACACACACACATGAATGAGAACTTGTCCCTTGTTGGATGCGTGTCATCAGATTGACAGACTTCACTGAGCGAGAGTTGTGCTATTAAATATTAATGCCCCCACTCTTCTGAAGGATGTGTCGCATCTTTTGTGCAAAAACAAAGATTAGCTTCAGAAACTCCAGTTTAATCAGTCTGGAGGGAGTCTGAACACACACACACACACACACACACACACACACCACACACACACACACACAACACACACACACACACACACACACACACACACACACACACACACACACACACACACACACACACACACACGTTGCACTCGCAGTGAGTCTATAGAGCGCCATTATATTATATTATATTATATTATATTATATTATATTATATTATATTATATTATATTATATTATTTTACTGTGTTTATTTTTGACATTCTGATTTAAGATTCAATTTTGGCTCAAACTGTTCAAAAACAAGGATCCCAGACTGTTTGTGAAACCGTTGTTAAACGTAGGCACGACAGATGCTCTGAAAGTGGATTTACTTTAAGACAATTTTCACTTTGAATTTAAATTGCTTGAAGATTTCACAAATAATCATTACTACGAAATATCGGTCACCATATCGGTATCGGCCGATATCATTTTTAATGTCATCGTTATCGGCCCGATAAGAAAATTCGGCCGATATATTAAATCTGATAAATACTGTATTATCTCCTTCAGCTGAGACTCTTCAGATGCTGTTCAACATGATGGTTTTGAATTGCTTGAAATATGATTGAAATCACTTCAAAAAAGAAAAAAATACAGTAAAGTGCAACAGTCTGTCATATCGGCTACATAAAATTATAATGAGAACATTATAATTGTGTGTTTTGGACATGGATTTTAATGGTGAGACTTTTGTTCCTATAATCAGGCTCTCAAAAATTACATAAAAATGTGTATTTAGATTTTATCGGCCAATATATCGGTTATCGGCTTTCAAATATAATGAATTATCGGTTATCGGCCAAAATGTTCATATCGGTGCATCTCTAGTTATGAAGAAATGACAAAACATTGAATTAAACATACAATTTATAAAGTAGAAAAACTTAAATAGTGTTTTCCAGTAAATTTGGATTTATTTGCAACTTTAAAAATAAAATAAAATTCAATGCGTTACTTGCCGTTTCTTGTAATTGTTTCCTAATCTGAACATTGTTTCTACACCATTTTTTTTTCAGTGTATATAATCATCAAATTCAATGACCAGAATGTCCATGTCCATTTACTGTATTGCAGGTCTATCTCATGTATGCAGAGAAATGTAGAAGTTTACCACAGAAACAGTAAGAGTAGTGTGGTAATGTCCTCAGATTACCCCAGTGCTCACTGTGACCACTAGAGTACACTGTACACTCTCTCTCTCTCTCTCTCTCTCCTCTCTCTCTCTCTCTCTCTCTCTCTCTCTCTCTCTCTCTCTCTCTCCTCTCTCTCTCTCTCTCTCTGCCTCTCTCTCTCTCTCTCTCTCTCTCTCTCTCTCTCTCTCTCTCTCTCTCTCTCTCTCTCTCTCTCTCTCTCTCTCTCTCTCTCTCTCTCTCTAGATCAGTAATCAGAAAGTTTATTTCTGTGGTATGTATCCAGATATAAGTATATGCTTAACTTAGAAACATCTAAGTAATTTATACAATAGATATTGTATGAGACACCATAAATGAAGATAAGCGTCACGTGAGCTCAGAGACTTATAAAATACTTGGTACACAATGACGGTAACATCTGAATGATAGTTTTTGTGTTTGAATGTGTCATTTTGAGTAGAAAATGAACTCCAAATGTCACAAAATGGCAAGTTATTAATCCGAACAACAAAAGCAATGATAAAACGGTGTAAATACAGCTGGAAAACAGTGAAAAATCAACCTCATTAATTATTCATGCCCCGGTGCATGATGGGAACACCAGTATCAGAAAAGTTGAGTAATTTTTACTTAATTTTATAACGTTGACATTTACTCTATAATTTCTACACGCTTCAGTTGAGAAAATTAATATTCTATAACTAATATAGAAATTACTTTTTTTTTAATTCTTCCCTGAACTAACTTTTTAATGTAAAATTACAGTTTTTTTCTGTAGTATTTACTTCACCACAGAATAATTTGTATCAGTGCAGTATTATATATTTCTATTCTAAAAACCTTCGGTCAGAACCAATCTCTAGTGCTCTCTCTCTCTCAGAAATGATTTGAGCGAACCCTAAACAGTGAGCATTAGCTCGTGTGTGTGTGTGTGTAACCCGTCTCACACTCTCTGTGCTCCAGGCGTGAGTGATCCCTCAAATCACGCGGCCTGTTGAGGAGAAGGGTTTCTATCGCTCTTCCAACCAGTCGGGTTTACGGTTTTCTCCTGGCTGATGATAAAACCTGGCAATAAATCCTCCAGTCTTTCATGGAAGGAGAGATCTAGAGACCAGAATATGGCAAACGCCTGAACTGTCCCAATCCAGAGGCTCGATTCCTTTGAAGGATGGGGACTTCTTCAGTCACGTTTCTTTGAGAGTTACAGTAAACTGTCTGAATTAACAAAACAGGGTTTACAACCTGTCTAAATATGTTCGCCATGGTCCATTTCTGTACGTAAAGATTAAATATCTATAAAATCACAGTTTAAAATCCTTCCCAACCTTTGACCCGCTTTAAAGTTTGTTTGTACATTTGTATCGTTCAATATTTAAAGTCCCCCTGTGGTGAAAATAACGCTTTTAATGTTGTGTGTCTATGTTGTGTGTCTATGTGGTGTTTTTAATATGCTTTAAGACAAATCATGTGTAAATTCATAAGTCGACATCATTGCTGAGTATTTTCTCCTTAAAACTGCAGTGAACCAAAGACATCGCTGGTTTGAAATCGCTGGTGTTTCTGACGTCACAAACTACCTTGTAACCAATCAGATCAATGTGTGATCGTCAACCAGTGGATCTCTGAGCTGAGTGAGTGAGTGGAGGCGGGGCTCATTTGCATATACATAGAACCGCGTATACTAAATGAGGCAAGGGTGTCGAGTTACATTCAAGCTGTTTTAAGACATGAAGGAAAAAAAAAAACGTTTAAATATGTAATTTTGGTGATCAAAGATGAGTTTTTAAGGGATGAAATGATTGACTACAGGGGAGACTTTAAACCTCTTTCCTGTGAGCTACATTTTCTTCTGGAAAAATTGAAATCTAGTGAGGTTTCTGCAGGAAGTTTTACACGGTTTGGTCTGGGACTCTCTAGGATGTGTGTGTGAAAAGCACATCGTCGGTAGTGGTGATGGTTGGAGAGGTTAGTGCGAGGGATTATAACTGTATAACATCTATCTAATATTAAAGAGACAGCTGTGGTCCAGGAGTTAATCCCGAGCTACGGGCCGCAGGAGTGATGATGATTCCCCCTCGGGACGCTGGATTTATGGCTGTGAGGGTGTGTGGTGGTGGTGTGTGTGTGTGTGAGAGTACCCCCCCCCCCACCCCCCCCCAGACTCACTGTGGCAGGTGTTTTCATTAAACGTCTGCGGGTCCAGGCTCAGAGCCAGGTGTCAACACCATTTCTCTCGCTGTCCCATATCACTTTCTTTATTGCTGAGACTGTTTTACACGTTTTACAATACTGCCAAAACATCAATGCAGATTTATTATAATAATAATAATAATAATAATAATAATGGTAAAAATAAATAACAATATACAATAATTTCATAATATGAAAATAATTACCACACAATATGATAATACAAGTAAAAAAAATGTGTATGTATGATTAATAAAAAAGCTGAAATTTTAGAAGGATTTGTGTCATCATGAAAGCATCAGTAATCTCGACATTCAATAATATTTAAAAAAAATAATATTTAAAATTATTTTGAATTTAAAATCATTCTTTTTTTTTTTAAATTTAAGATAAAAAAAAAAAAAAGAAGAAATGTAAATGTTTACTGTAAAACCAAAGCTGTAACCATGAACATTGGGTAGTAATGGTCCTTTTTATTTAAAGGGGCTGTATGAAAGGAGAATTGTCATGTATTAATCGGTAAAACATCGAAACAATAAAAATCGCCAACGTGTGAGCAACTTGTAGCGAAAAAAACAAGACCTTCCCTATGAAAGCCTGTGGACTGATTTTTATGTGAAGGACTATATTTTTGCCGGGGAAAATCAGAAGGATGTGATGTTTACACTCGCGAGAGCGTCTCTTCCGCTCTACGACTCATGCAACGAATGCTTATACAATGTTCAGGATGATGTCGAAAGAGCTATTTTGTACTGTAATGTCAATATGTTATGCAAATAAAGGGGATTAATTCAAACTATAGTCTCGTGTAGTCAGACAGTGTAATTTTAATGACCTCATCTGTCGATCTGATGCCGTGAGCTTGAGGAAACGTCCACATCGCTGTGATCAGATGCTTTCTGAACTGCTGCTTTCTCACCGCTGGCATTGTGAGTTTGACAAAGATACTTCCAACTTATGTTTTACTTCTAAGCGAAGAATGAAAAATAATGTATGTGTGCGCAAGTCTTAGCCTGGGACGTCACGCCCTCTGACCGTTGGCTGTTTCAGACACTTCAGGAGTTTCTGATTGGATAAATTCTCCAGGATTTCCGTGTGTGTCGCGTTTGAAACAAAGCCGTCATGATGCCAAGCCCCCTTATGGAGAAAGAAAGCCGTCTTGTTTACAACTGTGACAATGAGCTCTTATTACGATCAGCCTAGACGCTGGGTTATTAAAAGTATGTGAAGTTCGGTGAATCTTTGTTGATCCTGGAACAACATTACAATCAACCAATCAGATTTGAGGGACAAGTTAATAGTTTAGTTAGTCTTACAATCAGGGTTAGGTGCTTCTACATCCGTGTTATCCACCTATCAGTTCCCTCTGATTTTAGAGATAATTTATGGAGAGACTACACGACTTTAAACGTCAGCAGATTACCAACTAAATATAAAAACACTTTTTTTTATTCACCTCAGTTCCCATGAGCAAATTATAGCTGGAAAAGTTATTATACACATACAGTACGCAACAATTGCCCCTTAAAACATTTTAACATTCTCATTTTTCCAAGAGTACTGTCCGTTCGATTAATCGCTTGATGAGTTAATTTAACAAAAGTTATTCGTGTCTACCAAACAAACAAAAACACACTTCATCCATGAGTGTTGTAGCGTGAGCCGCGCTCACGCTGATATCTGATATCAGTAGCGGTTCACTAAATAAAATAATTCATTAAATACCTATTTTTACAGTAAGTACTTAAAGGGATATTTCACCGATTAGCATTAAGCTAATTAGCATTAGGCTTTGTATCAGTAGAAACCCGTTAGTATTTTCGAATGACCGTGATTCCCTCCCTCATGTCCCCCTGAGACGAGAGATTTCTGTATTGTGTGTCTGGAGAAAAACCTCAGATGACGCAAAACCGTCATTTAGCGTCATCAGAGGCTTTTCTGTCCAGAGGCGAGAGACTCCAGCCAGTAGGAGGAGCTCGTCCCGCATGTGTTCAACCCGCCCATAGGGGGATCTCACGATAAACGCCGTCTTTTCAGTTTCGAGTCGACTAGTAGCCTAGTTGTATCATTGCTTCCGATACTGCCCTCTGTAACCGGTAGGCGTGGCTTGGGCGTGTCCTCGTAGGGCAGCGAAGCAAGTGCATTCTGGGAGTTGTTGTCTTTCATCCACATGAGCCAAAAACACATTTTCTGGCTTTTCTCAGTCTAGAAGACACCAACTTCTAAAATAATTTCACATTTCTACTAGGGCTGAACGATATGGACAAAATTTCATACCTCGATTTTCATGCCAGATATCTCGATATCGATACAATACGATATGACTACGCAAGTACTAAAAAAACAATACATTTAGAGTTTGTAAAATACACACTGATGTCTATGGAAGAGGTAATAATAATAATAATAATAATAATATAATATATTATAATATATATAATAATAATAATAATAAGACACGTTTTTAGGCTATTCATATCAGATACACATTGTGTAAGTAACTTCAATGTAACTTCAATGTTTACTCTATTCTATTCCCAGTTCACCAGCCACTTACTTTTAAGTATTTCGGGAGAAGTGGATGAATTCACGTGTTGTAAACATAGAGGTTGTAAATCCAACAGATTCGATTCTCTGAACTGCGTCTGCGGCACAAAAACTAACACGGCGGCGCCCATCGCGCATACAGCTCAACTAACGCGATCGTTATAAAGGTGTTTTAAACAACAATATACTTCCACTTGCATGTATTTGACAATCGGAATATCAGATATTTCATGCCATAGCTAACACATTTGTGAATATTCTGAATAAAAAAGGAAAAATGACATAAAAGCAGATCATCATTCATTCAGCGCTGTTGCTGCTGCGGTGTGTCACGTGACAAGCAATGACGCGTCACCATGGAAACGCCGCCCCCCTCTCTGGTAGTGTGTGCGCGCTGGCTTTAGCGGTGCATTCAAGGGCACTCGTAAAACTGATGTTTGTTGTGACTGCCAGAGTTGTATGCAGGGCGAGCGCGGAGAGGGGAAATCTATATCGTCTATATCGTTGCTTTTTTCGATAGTAATATCTTGAAAGTTCATATCTCGATATAGATACGATAACGATATATCGTTCAGCCCTAATTTCTACTACATAAATGACCCAATTTAAATACACATGCGTCTTTCCAGCGGTGAAATATCCCTTTAACTCAAAAATAACTATTAATAAATAAAATAACTAGAGAACTGGATGATTAAAATCAACTTGAAAATGCTATCTCATGAAACAAAGGCTCGTTACATGGATGTGTTCTTGCATTACAGTAATGCGCTCTCGAAAGTTGTCATTAAAAATCAGTGGTGGAGGAAGTACTGAATCTCAGTACTTAAGTAAAAGTACAAATAAACAGAGACATATTTACTTTAGTAAAAGTAAAAGTACCACAATGAAAACCCTACTTAAGTAAAAAGTAAAAAGTACCTGATTTTAAATGTACTTTAAGTATTAAAAGTAAAAGTACTTTCATAACAATTTATTCTCTTAATGTCTATATTCTAATAATTAGGGCTGTAACAATATGCAATATGAAACCGAAATCGCGACACTCGGATCCACGAACCAGTGTCGCGGTGTGAGTGTGAGAAGGCAGAATCGCGACACACCCCTTATTTGAAGTTAACATTATACAATACGTAGACCTGGATAAATTCTTTAATTCTCAAATACCAATTGAAACTGTTTATATATCCATACTCCCTTAATAAAGAAGTCCAGACATTAGAAAAATACTAGTCTACAGACACATGCATTTTATATTTAATATGAGGGAAATATAAATCCGTAACGGACGTGACACAAAAAAAATCTTTAACTTTTAGGTGGCAAAATATTTTTTACTTTTTAGTAATTCTGTGAATTTCACCGCGCAAACCAAAAGTAATATACCCACCGGATGAAGAAGGGTTGGCTCTCCACAGAACTTAAAATATTCATTTTATTTTTTGTATTCACATTTATGAGGAAAAAAACAATGTTACGGACGTATCAGTTCTTACGCACGTGAGCGCTCTGAAAGCGGCACTAAAATACTGCTTTGAAACGTTCACAGAGACCTCAAAAAGCCCTTCTTTAAAGTGAATTTCGTTTCGTATTAATTGTATCTTAATTTTAATCAATGTTTCATCAACAAAATGCTTGGATTTAATAAATAAGTAAATATAGCAGAAAATAGATCAGGACACAGAGGCGCGGGGCGCGTGAACTGGTGAAACTCATGAACCGAAACTCAGGTCTGTACTTGCCTCACAGAACTGAGACGTATATATATATATAGAAAGCTTGAAATGTGTACTTTTAAACAGAACAATTCAAAACGAAAGAAAACAGACTGTTCTCTGCATGTAATCCGTATGAAATGTGCATTTCTCTCTGGCGCGTTCACTGCAAAGATCGCGCGTCAGCATCAATTAAAATGTCTCCTTGTTATATTTTACAGTACATAGGCTATTCATAATCATTACTTTTGCCGGTTCTTTGTGACAGCTTTTAGGTGCTTTATTGGCAGCGCCACAGTTACATGAACGCGTCAGCACCGAAAACATGGAGATTTTTTTCAATCCCTGTTTGGCAAGGGGAAAACTGATCAGAAAATGTAACGAAAATGTAACGAAACGTTGTAGAAATGTAGTGGAGTAGAAAGTATAATAATTGCTGCAAAAAGTAACGAAGTAAAAGTCAAAAGTATGCACTATTGATTGTACTTAAGTAAAGTACAGATACGTGAAAAATGTACTTAAGTAAAGTAACGAAGTATTTTTACTTTGTTACATTCCACCACTGTTAAAAATAACGCCATAGAAACGACCTCAAATGACCTACAAGAAGAAAACAGTGAACCAAAGACAGTCTCAAAAACGCGGTTTGAAATCGCTGGTGTTTCTGATGTCACAAACTACCTTGTAACCAATCAGATCAATGTGTGATCGTCAACCAGTGGATCTCTGAGCTGAGTGAGTGAGTGGAGGCGGGGCTCATTTGCATATTCATAGAACCACGCATACTAAATGAGGCAAGGGTGTCGAGTTACATTCAGGCTATTTTAAGACATGAATAATTTTGTGTAAATATGTAATTTTGGTGATCAAAGATGAGTTTTAAGGGATACAATTACTACAAGGAGACTTTAAAGGATTTAAAGAGATTAAAAAAAAAATAAAAAAATAATAATTTGGCCATATTTCATTAATGTCTATGGCCCTGCTAGAAACTATAAATATATATTTCTGACACATATAAAAAATATGTTGCTGAAAATAAAATGTATCGTTTTTTTTATGGTAGGTCCAGTAAAAATAGTGTCAAGGCAAGAACAAGCACTGACTCAGTCTCTCTCTCTCTCTCTCTCTCTCTCTCTCTCTCTCTCTCTCTCTCTCTCTCTCTCTCTCTCTGTCTGTCTGTCTCTCTCTGTCTCTCTCTCTGGATTAATTGGTGCTGACGGTGTGATAAGGGTGTGTTTCTGAGCGAGGTGTGAACTAAGTGTAGTAATGATTCCTCTGTTGTGTAGTTCTGGGGGGGGGGGTGTAGCTTGATTTAGGAATGGGTGGTGGGGGGGTGTAGGATAGCATATGATTAATAGCTGGGAATGCTTTGAAGTGACACCCAGGCACAGCGGCGCTCTGGGTAATGGTGCTAGTGTGCGTTTCATTTCTTAGTCTTTATTAGTCTGCATTTTTCCTCTTCCCTCCACAGGCGTCAGTTCTGTACAGTAATAATGGCGCTTTTATTCTTTTGTCTTTTCACACTTTGCTGCCATTTTCTCTTGTCATGCTCAGTAAAGCGGCCGATTGTCTCCATTTTCTGGCTCTCGGATAGAGGGATGATGTGAAAAGAGGAAAATGGGTGTCAAGCAAACAGCTGACTCTAGTTATGTTTGGAATAGCATTCAACACACTAATATTATTTTTGTGACAACATACTATAGTATGTGTACTAGTATGCACAGAATACAAATTTCTTCTTATTTTCTAACTTGTCAAAAAAAAAGAACGTTCTTACGAAGTATTTTATCTTTTGTATTACTGTTGTTCTTAAGACATCTGATAAGAAACATTTCAATCCTTGAAAATAATGTTCTTAAAATCACTGTAAATAACTTCTAAATCCCAAATGGAAAGATGTTTAATGGTTGTATCAAATTAATTGTTGTAATTAAGCATTACAACTACTATTAGGTATGTTCGGGAGTTTTCTGCAAAACTTTTTCAAAACTTTCCCCTAATAATAATAATAAAAAAATCTTAAAATATAAATATATTTTGATAAATTGTAGTGTTATTTTAGCATTAACTCCTTTTGTCACAATCAACTTTAACCCTGCTACTTTAACTACTTGTTAAAAATAATATATATATATATATATATATATATATATATATATATATATATATATATATATATATATATATATATATATATATATATAAATATAATATAATATAATATAATATAATATAATATAATATAATATGTGTGTGTATATATGTATGTATATATATATATATATATATATATATATATATATATATATATATATATATATATATATATATATATATATATATATATATATATATATATATATATATATAAAATGTGTGTATATATATATATAAAGTGTGTGTGTGTGTGTGTATATATTCTTTAATTTATTTACATCTATGTAATAATTAATTATGAACAGAAAAAAATAAGATGTACTTAATGTTTTTTTCCCCTCTTTTTCATAAGATTTTTTTTTTTTTTTTTTTTTTTGGACACCACTAACTACTTTTTTTTCTTAACTTGCAATATTTGAGTAAACTAAGTCATACATTTGACTTAAAATTATCATGTACTCTCAACTTAAATATTTTAGTAGTGAAAACTTGGCTAGCTTTAACTAGCTACTTCAGTAAATGCTACCTTGCGTATTGGTAACACAATGCTTTGATAGCATTAGCATAGAAATTGCTGAATGCGTACAACAATATAAAACATTTAACATTTATCTGTTCACATAATCCACTCGTCACCATGATGGAAACCCCTCAAAAAACCCAACATTTCAGAAACTCTTCTAAATTAGCATAGCAAAACATTAAACACTACTAAATCTCCCGCTTAACATTAATCTTTCACAAAAAACATTATGTAACTCTTAATTTGAACATTTACTCTCCCATTTGAGTGTCATGGCAAAGCATGCTGGGAAACAGAAATCCCAGCCCAGTTTCACTTAAATTTAAGTTTGTCTAAATGAAAAGAAACAAGTTCATGAAACTCAAAAACAAGGAAACAACTCAATTACTTAAAATGTGGCAGTTTTGTGAACTCTAAAGAAGAAGAAAGTTCTAAACTCTCATAAAAGTTGATTTGATTGAACTGATTTAAGTTTAACCTACTCAAACCAGTTAATTATTGTGAGCATTAGGGTTTACAGTGAAATGTTACACTTATTTTTCTTAAACAGTAGTCAGTATACGGTTTCTGCTGAGCAGTATTCAGTAAAGTAGTCAGTTAGCTAGTATTCCTCTCCAATCATAGCCTGGGTTTGTGAGGGACAGGCACTTGTGTGTGTGTGTGTGTGTTGCTTGGCTGTGAGTTGTGAGTTATGTATGAGTCTCAGGACAGTGAGATGGTGATAATTGCAGAGAGGTCAGGCTATGATTACAGGCTGTGTCTCTCTATTTCTCTGGCGGCGAGTCAGAAGCTGCTCAAGTGGCCATTGCTGTGTAAAGATGGGCGTGTGTGTGTGTGTATTCGCGTGTGTCTGCAGGGTTTTGTTCCTTTGCAGGCTGTTTCATCTCCTCACTTTTCAGCTTGTTGTTCCGCTCAATCTTGTGTAGCCAGACCTTTGACTGAATGGATAACTGTCTGGTCCATATTGCAGCTTATTCTGGCCAAGAAACGCCCACTTGGACAGAAAGATCCAACCCAATGAGATACATTTTTTTTAATATATTATGTGTTTAAGTATGGAAGCTTGTTTCTGCCAGAGAATAAAAAATAAAAAAGGTAATTGCGACTTTTTACCTCACAATTCTGACTTTTTAAATCTCACGAGTTAAGTCAGAATTGCGTGATATAAACTCACAGTTACGATTTATAAAGTCAGAATTGCGTGATAAAGCCTAAACTCACAATTGTGTGTTATAAAGTAAGAATTGTGAGATATAAACTCAAAATTGCAATTTATAAAGTCAGAATTGCGTGATATAAACTCACAATTACGATTTATAAAGTCAGAATTGCGTGATATAAACTCACAATTACGATTTATAAAGTCAGAATTGCGTGATATAAACTCACAATTACAATTTATAGTCAGAATTGCGAGATATAAACTCAAAATTGCAATTTATAAAGTCAGAATTGCGTGATATAAACTCACAATTACGATTTATAAAGTCAGAATTGCGTGATAAAGCCTAAACTCACAATTGCGTGTTATAAAGTAAGAATTGTGAGATATAAACTCAAAATTGCGATTTATAAAGTCAGAATTGCGTGATATAAACTCACAATTGTGTGTTATAAAGTCAGAATTGCGTGATAAAGCCTAAACTCACAATTGCGTGTTATAAAATAAGAATTGCGAGATATAAACTCAAAATTGCGATTTATAAAGTAAGAATTGCGTGATATCAACTCACAATTGCGTGTTATAAAGTCAGAATTGCGTGATATAATCTCACAATTGCGTGTTTTAAAGTCAGAATTGCGTGATAAAGCCTAAACTCACAATTGCGTGTTTTAAAGTCAGAATTGCGTGATAAAGCCTAAACTCACAATTGCGTGTTATAAAGTAAGAATTGCGAGATATAAACTCAAAATTGCGTTTTATAAAGTAAGAATTGCGTGATATCAACTCACAATTGCGTGTTATAAAGTCAGAATTGCGTGATATAAACTCACAATTACGATTTATAAAGTCAGAATTGCGTGATAAAGCCTAAACTCACAATTGCGTGTTATAAAGTAAGAATTGCGAGATATAAACTCAAAATTGTGATTTATAAAGTAAGAATTGCGTGATATCAACTCACAATTGCGTGTTATAAAGTCAGAATTGCGTGATATAAACTCACAATTGTGTGTTTTAAAGTCAGAATTGCGTGATAAAGCCTAAACTCACAATTGCGTGTTTTAAAGTCAGAATTGCGTGATAAAGCCTAAACTCACAATTGCGTGTTATAAAGTAAGAATTGCGAGATATAAACTCAAAATTGCGATTTATAAAGTAAGAATTGCGTGATATCAACTCACAATTGCGTGTTATAAAGTCAGAATTGCGTGATATAAACTCACAATTGTGTGTTTTAAAGTCAGAATTGCGTGATAAAGCCTAAACTCACAATTGCGTGTTTTAAAGTCAGAATTGCGTGATAAAGCCTAAACTCACAATTGCGTGTTATAAAGTAAGAATTGCGAGATATAAACTCAAAATTGCGATTTATAAAGTAAGAATTGCGTGATAAAGCCTAAACTCACAAACTCACATGTGGTTTTGTGACCCTGGACCACAAAACCAGTCACAAGGGTAAATTTTTTTAAATGAATAAATAAGCTTTCCATTGATGTGTGGTTTGTTAGGATAGGACAATATTTGGCCGAGATACAACTATTATTGTAAATCTGGAATCTGAGGGTGCAAAAAAATCGAAACATTGAGAAAATCTCCTTTAAAGTTGTTCATTTATGTTGGCGACTGTGCTGCATTCACTCACAGAAATACATGTTTTATATATTTACGGTAGGAAATTTACAAAATATCTTCATGGATCATGATCTTTACTTAATATCCTAATGATTTTTGGCATAAAAGAAAAATTGATAATTTTGACCCATACAAAGTATTGATTGGCTATTGCCACAAATATACCCGTGCTACTCGTGACTGGTTTTGTGATCCAGGGTCACATATGTCTGGAAACAAGACAGAAATACTGAGTAAGAAAAGCTTTTTTTGCAGTGGGTCTGTTTATCAGTCGAGAGTCTCGACAACGCTGATGTAAATCAAGCAGCATTATCACGCCTCTCAGAATGAAACGCTTCACCCTGTGAAACTTTATGATATTCCATCAAATTTAGTGATCAGTAGTTACAGTGTCCTTGTTCCCCGCAGAGAATGCTTGTCTCTACGTTTATAGGAAAGCTGTAACTTTAATGTGAATTAGGACCTAAGCAGTAAAGTGGAGTAAAACTACCTGGAATCAGTGGCTTTACTGAGAGATCACAGGATCCTGAGTCGTTCATTAAAATCGTTTACATGCACCTTAACACTTGGCTTTTAGTTGGACTAAAATAAAATGTGTCTTTTGAAATGAGTGTGACTGAAGTTAAACATATGATGTTATGTTTACCTGATAGATGTCAGAATCAAGCTCAAAAATACACAAAACTACTTATAACTTTAATATAGTGATGGAACCCCTATCATGATGTACTATCATAACCCTCTACCCTATCAAATTGTTCATTTTAATTTATATACTTAGTAACAAAAAATATAGATCAGATTTGGTATTGAATTAAATACAGTTATTATTTATATTATTATTTAATTATGCCATCCAGTATCGCGGACTCGCTCTCTCTTGTTTCACACAAACGCAGCTGCTGCCATTTTACGACTATTGTTTTGTACACCGTTGGATTATAGGATAACAAACAGGTACGATTTTAAAACAGTTTAATCTGAAATCAATATCTCTTATCCCCATAACTATTTATGTGATGAAATGCCGTGTAATAAGTGTTATGACTGTATGTCCGTCTAGTTTGACCTTGCCGCTGAAACTGCTCTCTCTGCGGAAGCTTTGCGTTTAAAGACCTGATAAAATATTTAAACTCTGATGATAGTATCTTTAATATCTTAGGGTGATATTAAAGGACATAAACCGTGATATAAGATTTTGGCCATATTGCCCATCTCGAAGTCATTTATTTCCTGCGTGACCTGTAAAGTCACGTCCACAGACCTCTTGCGTATTGTTTGGTCACACCACAAGGTGTCACTGTGGCCTCAAAGCTTCAGCACTGCCACTCTGAGCTCGATTGCTATGTCTGAGGTAAAACACGCCCCCCTCATTAGCATACAGGGAAATAAATAAATAAATGTAGACATAAATACATATATACATAAATGTGGAAATAAATAAATGCATAAATAAATAAATGAAAAAATAAATACATGTGGAAAAATATATAATTATACATAAATAGGGAAATAAAAGCATAAATAGTCATTTATTGTTGTTTCTTACATTTCTTTGCATATTTATTTATGTATTTATTCATTTTTAATGCAGGTTTGGTCCTCCTTACAACTCAAGTCAGTATTTCATGTCTAATTATTTACTTACGTGGCAAGTAGCCGTGTGATAATCGGGATAATGTATATCCAGCCGATTGTTATCTCAGAATAAACCCCTTCAGGCTGATGAAGACCTGATCCTGATCACCCTGTCAGGGTTTATTCTGAGATAACAACCAGCTGGATGTACTTCAACATTGCTCTCTACAGCTGCCATCTTGTATGAAAATTTTTTTGCCAAGTTTGTCACAAGGCATTCTGGGATTTCCTTGCTTTAGTCGATAAATGTGGTGCTGAAACAAATGCACTCTCTGCGAGAAGCGAGCCGTTGTGTCCAGTCCTTGAGCGAGACACTGGTCCTGCTCTATGGCAGCTTGGTGTGATTATTGTTGAAACAAATTCAAATTCCTCTGGCGTTGGTCAAGTGGTGATACATAAATATTGTGTGAGGAAAAATGACACATTTTCCATCTTAACATGTGTCTGAGTCAGCAAAGCAATCCTGGTGTGACTCCTAACATCTACAACACTGCCAGAGCAAAAGAAGTTCGCATGGAACAGAAGTATTTTATATTTATCAAAATAAAGGCCCAAGTCAACAATGAATAATAATTGAATGAATTTAGATGCAATTCTTGGTTTGAATACGGTAATAAACAGTAAAGAACCAGGTTTACCTCACTTTGCGTGTTTCGCTCCATCTCAAGCACAGTTGTGAAAGTAGACTCAACCACGGGTGAGCGTGGAAGGATGAGTTTGACACGCAATACAATTGCTTTTCTATACTCTACCAGACGGCAGCACTGAGTCGTGTCGTTTACAGGAGATTCGCTCGGAAGCATAGAAGACGAACAGTTGCGGATCCGCCATTGCAAAGTTTAGAAAAAGAACCAAAACAAAAATGGAGAATGATTTGCTGTTTGTTTACTGTTCTTGAAACAGCGTGTTGTTTTGTATCGCTCTTTTCGCACTTTTCATTTGAATGTGCATCACAACTGTGTATTGTTCTGGACTGTGGACTGTTCTGTCTTAACGTTCACCTAGCGTATGCTCACAGTTTGCACATTAATTGTCACATGGAAAGTCACAGAAACGCAGATGGTCGAAGTATACTTTGGGCTTAAATGCTCATCATTGCTTGGGTTTTGCTACACATTGTACAACACCGTGTCCTATCTACACGCGACGACGCGCGATAAAGGGTGTCTTTTCCATGTTAATCAGAGTGTTTGTGCTAACCAGCCGCGACGACGACACGCGACGATTCTATTTTAGAGACGGTTTCTATTTTTCTGCGACGTAGTGCTGGAACAACAAACACAAAGTGTGGCGATGATAATCTCAGGCGCTGTTTATGTGCTTTACTTAATGTTAAAAGTGTGTAATGTGACTCTGAATATCATTTAGTGCTCCAGCTTTGTAGCCGTAAAAGCAACAATGGATAATTCACCTCAGATCTTGAAATTAAACAAATGGAAACAAGAACGTTCAAACTGTGAACAAACAAGTGTATTCTTTGACAAAGATTGTTTAGTAACTCAGTAGCCTATGTATTTTTGATAATGGTGTAATATTTGTGAATTTATTATTAAAATATTTGTGAATTTGATTATGTAGCTATTTTCTTGCGAGTGCCGTCAAGATTACTCTCTGGTGCTGTGCACTCGCCGCGAGACTCCGCCCTCACGCTGTTCTGATTGGCTGACTCCACCCCCATGCTGTTCTGATTGGCTGATTCTGCTCACATGCTGCTCTGATTGGCTAACTCCACCCACACGCTGTTCTGATTGGCTGACTCCACCCACATGCTGTTCTGATTGGCTGACTCCACCCACACATTGTTCTGATTGGCTGACTCCACCCACACAATGTTCTGATTGGCTGATTCTGCTCACATGCTGCTCTGATTGGCTGACTCCACCCACACACTGTTCTGATTGATTTTTTCCGTTCATTTACACGACAGCGGTGTTTTGGGAGCCTGAAAACGCAAACTTTTGAAAACAGCTGTCAAAGTGCAAACAACATGTTTTTGAAAACAATACCGTTATTGCCTCTGTGTGTAAACTACGAAAACACGAATTTGTGAAAACGGTGATGTCTCGCGCATGTGTATTACGTGTTCAGTCTATAGGTGCGTAGTGTTTCTTTCCAAAGTGACAGCGCCAACCACTGGCCTGGCATGAATAGTACAACGTTTTAGTCGTTTACACTGATCCGTGTGAACGGGGATAATTTTGACAATGTTGTCGTCTGTCCACGAAAATGCAAAGGAAAAACCTTTCCGTTTTTAGTACAACATTCTTGTCTAACCATACCCTAAACTGCTAACTGCCCTTTATCTTGTGTCAATATGTCTGGAACATGCGTGCAAAGGTTAGGCCATGGTCCTCCGACAGGTTTACCAAAGTTAACCAACTCTTTAACTAAGGAGATTGACAGTCACATTGACGTGTGTTTGGAAAGCAAGAGCTTGCTGGCGTGCAAGTTTGTCCATATATAGCTGCACACGCATAGACTTCAGTTTATCTCAGGCAATGTTTTTCAGAGAGACGCCGCTGAACAGATGGCCGCTCCTCCTAATGAACACTCGAATCAAGTCCTTCAGTTCTTTATCAT